>CM062804.1:373521505-374121505 GCA_031772625.1 Pinus tabuliformis
TCTTAGTATGAAAAACACTCAGGTGCCCATTCTTAGATTCAATTAAGTTGCAGTGGCCTAGAAGTGGTATTGAAGAGAGAGATAACATTATACATGCATAGTCTGACTAAGAATTAATTCTTAGTATAGGAGAAACACATAGGTGCCCATTCTTATTATTAATGCAGCTCTAATGGTAAGGAAATATGATGTAATGGCAGCATTGAGAGCCATGATGAGTACACTCTTGGGAATAATGAGATTGACTATAGAGACATCATCGATCATTGTGTAACAGTGAAACAAAACCAAGGATTAAAATGGAGAAAAGTGAGTGAATGTAGAATGTGTGTGTGCTGAGTGTGCATTGTTATGAGTGTGCAAGTGTGTAACAAAGACATAGTGAAGTAAAGGGCATTGAACAGAGTTGGTTCAGCAGTAGGGAGCATAGTTCAAAGGAGAACTGCAGAGGTGAAGGAAAGGATTTGGTATTTCATTAGACCAGATTTATATTTATGTGTAAAGGTGTTAACCTCTGTTTTGAGTTTGAAAATTGTATGAAAAGTAGAACAATGGCTAGAGCAGGTAGTGGCCTAGATTCATAAGTGGTTGGTTTCCCTTGGAAAGCTGTAGCTTGCTATCTGAAGGGGGTTGGGGCCTCCTATGAGTGGGTGATCTAAAACAACTTGATGTAATTAAGTGGGTGGTTAAATTACATCATAATGACAAATAGATTGGTGGTTTTCTCCCTTTGGCTTTCCACGTAAAAATACCTATGTCAATATGTGTGTGTGTTGCTCAGTTGATGTATGTGAATATTTTATCTTGTTGTTCACGTTTACTGTAGTATGAATGCTCTCTGAAATAACTGACAATAGTGAATAGAATTTGAAGGTTTGTACTTAAAGTTTTAATAACCCCATTATTATTGATTCACCTCTGCCCCCCTTAGTAATTCCTTATTCCAACACTTTGTATCAGATCCAAGTTCCTTCAAGAACATTTTAACCACTGGAAGGTAGATCCATAAGGAATTATTTCTAAGCAAGAGAGTCAAGATGCCTACTCAAGTAAGATACCGAGCTTTAATGGGACAAACTATTCCTTTTGGAAAGTTAGGATGGTAGCCTATCTTATTTCCCTAGGAGTCAATGTTTGGAGCTATGTACTAGTAGATTATGTTTTCCTTGATTTCCCTTCCGCTGATGCAGATGGAAAGAAGTTATATGGAAATAATTATAAATCAAGAATTCCATTCTATTCAGCCTTTGTGAATCCGAACTTGTAAATGTTATGCACTGTAAGTTTGCTAAGGAAGTATGGGTCAAGCTCAATTAGAGTCATGAAGAAGATGATAAATTCAAGCAAGACAAACTTCAAACCTTCAGAATTAGGATTGAAAGCTTAAAAATGAGCATAGAATAAGTCAAGCCTAATACTTCCATAGAGTTGATGAAGTAACCAATATGATTAGAGGATTCAGTGAAGAAGTTAAAGAAGAAATAATTGTTCAAAAGGTCTTAAGATCTCTACCTATAAGATTTAATGACAAAGTCTTTGCCATAGAAGAGATGACTGATTTAAAGAATCCTACAATGGATTAGTTTCTTGGTAGTCTCACAACCTATGAGATGCGAGTAGGAAAATAGAAGTCTGAACCCAAGGAGGCAGTGTTCAAAGTGTCCAATAAGGCCAAGGAGCACAAAGATAATCAAGATTTCTCCAACTATGAATCTGATCAAGAGTTGGATCATTTTTCTAGGAAACTAAAGTGTGGATCGGGAAAGTATAAAAGGAAGCTTCCCTTTCAATGCTTTAACTATGGAATATTTGGACATTTTTCTTCCAGGTGCCCTTACAAAGAAACTAGAGAAAACGAACATGATCGAAAATTTAGAAACAAATCTTAAAAACATGAGAAGAAGAAGTTATTTAAGAAAAATGGGCTCTACTCCCAAGAGGATATCTTAGCACCAGAGTCAGAAAGAGAAGACTCTTCATAGGATCATTCAAATGAGTATTTACTCATGGTGTTTGGAGCACACTTCAAGAAACAAAATATTGTTGACCCTGAAGAGGAAGAAGAAGGATTAGTGGACCTTGAATGGGAACTCATCAGTGCTATGGATGAGTTAAAGCGTGGAAGGGAAACTAATAACTACAACATGCTGAAGAAGGTATGTACAAATCAAACAATGAATAATTTGTTTATCAAAAAGAAAAACTTGAAGAAGGCATTAAAAGCAAATATAGTACAACCCTTCTACTAGAAAAAAAACAAGGAACATGTGATAAACTAGAAGAAGAGAACAAGCATCTAAAATAAGAGTTGTTCAAGGTAAAAAAGGAAATGATTTAAAAAACATGCAAAGATGAAATACTTCCCTTGAAAGTCAAATTAGAAGAATCCAAACAAAAGGAAGAAGTTCCTCATGATTTGATTTGTGAATGGGAAGAAAATTGTCAGAGTCTTGAGTTAGAGGTTATTTCTTTGAGAACGAATCTTGAGAGATTGGAGACCAAGAAAGGTATAAATGAAAGATTTGTAGAATGTACAATAAATATAAATCATATTTTGAACAGTCAAAATTTCTTAAAGAACAAAACAGGCTTGGGATACTCTAGACCACAGGGATATTTTATGGGAAAGATGAACTTCAGGTCCACAGGATTTGAGGAAACTCAGAGCCATGCAAAGGTGCATCAAGAAAGAATCAATGGATACAGAAAGGTAGTAAGCCACAGAGAATCCCATCCTCAGAATATTGATTCCAACTACCTCAAGGTGTCACAGCAACGGAGAATGAATCAATCAGCAAGACAATAGAGGTACCTTCATGCACCAACTCATGAAATTTCCAACTTAAAGTACTCTTATTTATTTTATGGTCATTGTTATAGATTTCATATATTTGGATAGAAGGTTTTTGATTGTAGAAGGATCAAAGTTGAAAATTCCAGATATAATAAGTATCAAAATTTTAGATCTCAAAACTCTCCTCTCAGAGTTCGAAATCCTTTCTCTCCCCTAATTAATGACGTTGAATGCTTCAAATGAAATAATTTTGGGCACAAGCTGAGAGAATGTAGAAGAAAATTTGAATACTCAACTAAGACTCAGAACACGTGGCAGCCAAATTTTCAAAAAGATAAGAAGAATTAGAAATGAAAAACTGGTAAGAGCATCGAATGTGAACTTTCTCTCTTGACACGTAATCAAGAGAACATATGGTATGTAGATAGTGGTTTTTATAAACATATAACTAGGGATAAGAGCAAATTATTGTCGCTAAAAGAAAATGACAGAGGTAACAATGTCACTTTCGGCAAAAATTCCCTAGCAAGAATTAAGGGTAAGGGCATAATCACTCTTGATGAAAAGACTAAAGTCCAAGATGTATTGCATGTAGAATGTCTCGTTGGGTTGTGTTATATTATTTCCATGACTACCCCCTATATTAGGTGGGAAAACCTACCTATGGTTTTGTGCATGGCTTTCGTACATGGTTTTGGGCGCGATGGTTTTCGGTCCATGGTATTTTGTGTTGGCATTATGATACAAGTATTGTCCTTGATGGCAACTCACTTAGATGATAGATTATAGTGCAACAGGTCAATAACAAAGATTTAATGATCAAGGAAAGGTATACGCAGGTTCACCTTGACAAGGGAGCATATACACATGGGTTAATAGACCAAAAGGTGTGTATAACGTACGCACGCAATTTCACAGAAGGAAAGGTGTGTACATGTTGGAAAATTAAGTTTTGGCCTGTGGTATTTGGTCCATGGTATTTTGATCCATGGTATTGGTCCAAGGTATCTAGTCCGAAGTATTGACCCCAGGTATTTGGTCCAAGGTATTGGTCCTAAGTGGTTTTGGACCATGGTATTGAGAAAGGCCTAAAACTATAAAAGGAGGAGAAGATCATTAGGCCAAGGAACTCAAGTATTGAATATCTAATGAAGAGCAAGATATAGTGTACAGGTTATTGGGTTATGGTGCATAGCTGGATCTGAACCAAGGATGAACCTTAGCACTTGATGAAGGATAAGATCTAATGATGGGTCAAGATCTTAAGGCTTGAAGTGAAGTATCTTTATGTGGTTTGATCATTTATC
This sequence comes from Pinus tabuliformis, assembly GCA_031772625.1. Classification (NCBI taxonomy): domain Eukaryota; kingdom Viridiplantae; phylum Streptophyta; class Pinopsida; order Pinales; family Pinaceae; genus Pinus; species Pinus tabuliformis. Next base: position 373,525,607 of record CM062804.1, read on the forward strand.
TGAATAACTGGTGCATGTTGTAGTCTGTAAATATGATGATCTAGGTATAACTGAAGTCTGGAATTATTGAAATGTTTAAATCATCATTTGCAGATTTGTACACAGGTTCACTTTAGAAAAGGTGTGTATACATGCCGGTTCTACATATCAAAACAGCGTATACAACATAAGTTTGATTTGCAGATCTATACGCAGGTTCACCTTGAGAAAAGAGCATATGCACACAAGTTCGACACATGGAAGTAGCGTATACCTTATAAAATATGTTTTAGTTGCTTCTGTTTGCTATTGCAGTGTTGGGTTCTAGTTACTGTATTCTGTTTATAGCATTCTGAAAGATTAGACTAAAGGGTTGTTAAAGTGATTGATTGATTCAGTTGTGGTTGGTACAAAGGAGATTGGTTGATGCAGATATACTTGATGATTGAATGATGCTATTGTTGGATCCAATTTGAAAATTTATGAAACGTGGTCCTTGGAAGAAAAGAGAAGGTTGTAGCCTTCTGTAGGCCGGCACCTATGTACTAGTAAACATATAAGCTATTACAAGAGCTAGGGGGTTGTAGCTCCCTTCCAGGAGAAGCTGGAGAATGAGAGAAGGTTGTAGCCTTCTGCAAGTAGAAGCCTGCGTACTGGTATAAGTCTGCACCAGTACAAAAATTGTAAAAGAAGTTTCTTATTATTAAAAAGATAGAGATGATTGTAGCAGGTGGTTTTCACCCACATTGGGTTTCCACCTTATATATTGTGTTCATATGTGTGATTTTCTGTTCTGTTTTTACTGCACCTAGTTATTGTATATATGATTCTGATGCACTGATTAAAGATCAACATATGATGAATTAATTGAATCATAAGTTTATAGGATATATGCTAGTTGCCTTAAACACAATTGCATATACACGCGAGTTCCATTAACTGAAGTAGCGTATATAAATCTAATTATGGAAATGAAAAATTATTGACTTGCTAATACTGATTCACCCCCCCTCTCAGTATTATTTCCAACAATTTGTATTAGAGCAGGTCCTTCAGAAGAAGCTTGATTGCTTGAAGGAAGATCCATCATCATGAGTAATCAAGAAAGAGAGGGATCCATTAGACCACCAATATTTGATGGAAGCAACTTAGTTTATTGGAAGGTAAGAACCGCAACGTATCTTCAATCTCTTGGAACAGATGTCTGGGAAATCATGCAAGGAGGATATACATTTCCATCAACAATTCCTATAGATGTGGTAGCTAAAAAGCAATATGAAACCAATGCCAAGGCTGTCACTACATTATTGGGAAGTTTGTCACAATCAGAATTTGTCAAAGTTATGCAGCTCAAATCCACCAAAGAAATATGGGACAAAATCATTCTAAGCTATGAAGGAGACTCTCAGGTAAACCGTGCAAAACTGCAAACTATCAGAATTCAATATGAAACTCTCAAAATGCACAATGATGAAAATATAGCTAGTTACTTCTTACGTATAGATGAGATTCTTCATTGCATGAATAATTTGGGTGAAGAGATAAAAGAAGTTACTTTAGTAGAAAAGGTTTTAAGATCCTTTGCTGCTAAGTTTGAATCAAAAGTATTTGCCATAGAAGAAAAGCAGGATATTCAGTCTATTACTATGACATAACTGCACGGAATCTTGATTGCTTTCAAGATGAGAAAAGGAGGTCCATCAGATATGAGAGAAGCCACATTTAAAGCTCTAGGAAAAGAAGAACTCAATGAATCAGGACATATTTCAGAAGGAGAAGAAGAAGAAAACTTTGTCAAGAACCTTCAACGGGGTTCTGAAAGATTCAGAGATAAATTACCTTTCAAATGTTTTGATTGTGGAAGAGTCGGTCATTATGCTGCCAAATGTCATCATAAAGATAAGTTTGATAAAAGTAAGGAATTTGCAAAATGGAATAGAAAACAAAGTGTAAGTAAGAAGAGCTACTATACGCATGAAGATAGCGATGGTTTATCAAATAGTGATGAAGATGAAAATAGTAATGACTATAGACTTCTGATGGCTTTTGAAGATGATGATTTCTTGGATGCTTTAGATGAAGATGACCTTTATGAAGAAATCTCTAAACTCAAAATCTATTTAGAAGAAAAGAATATGATTATAGATACTTTGACATTCCAACTTGCTGAAAGAGAAAAACACAATGAAAAACTAGAATGTGAAATTGTGGGTCTAAGAAAGGACATTGAGAAAAAAAAAGCTCTCAATCTTAGATTTGCTAAAGGATCAGAAACCTTAAATGAAATTATAAAAGTGCAGCGTTCTCCTCTGATAAAGACAGGTCTTGGATATATTGAAGAAGCATCTCAATCACAGAAGCCGTCAACCTCCACTAAAAGCTATCTTGATGCAGCAAAGAGCAGTGAATAGTTTGACAATCGTTAGCAAAGGCATAAAGTATATCACCAGGTAAATCAGGTTCAATTTACTTCAAGGATAAACATAAGCTACAACCAACCTCAGGTAAATCATACTCAACCTGCTTCAAGAATAAATATCAATAGAAACTACAATCACCAAGTCAGTAGATTCAATAATCATAGGAACTTCTTTAATGGCCAATGTTTTTCATGTCATAACTTTGGACACAAAGCTGCTCAATATGTTGCTTACAAGACCATCATGACTAGAGAAGCACAAAATCAAAGGAATGTGATAGGGATCATGAAAAGGACCTATAATAACTTTTCTCTTCTTGAAAATGAAATAGCATGCTCTATCTGTAACAACTTCGGTCATGAAGAATCTGAATGCAGGAGTAAATTTCGGCAAACATCTCAGAAGGAGCAAACTTCATTAAGTCCCAAAATATGGGGAAAGAAAGAACCGCAAACAGAAAGATGTGGTATAGCCTTGTATGCAGAAGGACAAGAAAATCAGCAGTACATTGATAGTGGATGCTCAAAACACATGACAAGTGACAAAGAAAAACTTCATTCATATAATGCCTTAGAAAAGGAAAAGACTGTCTCATTCAGAAATGACACTCCTGCTGTCATAAAAGGTAAAGGTTTTGTTCTCTTAAAAGAAAAAGTTAAAGTTGGGAATGTTATGTATGTTGATGGTCTAAAGCATAACCTGTTGATTGTCAGTCAAATGTGTGATCAAGGAAATGAAGTAGTATTTTGATGAAATGGACGTGTTGTTCGTGAGCTTGATATAGGAGAAACTGTGATCAAAGGTATAAGAACTCCAAACAACTTATACATACTCAAGGGAGGACAACAACAATGCTATCTAATAAAAAATGATGAACACTAGCTATGGCACAGAAGATTGGGGCATCTAAGCTTCTCTCAAATAAAAAAGGCATAGAGATTCCAAGTTGTTCATGATCTTCCTAATATCAGCATTCCAGAGAATACAATATGAAAATCATGTCAATTTGGTAAGAAAACCAGATCACACTTCCCTGAAAAAGAAGGCTCAGCTGGTAAGCCTCTTGAACTTGTTCATACTGATTTATGTGGACCATCAAGGAAAAAGTCACCTCATGGAGAAGAATACCTTATATTGTTCATTGAAAATTTTTCCAGAATGTGTTGGATAGGACTTCTAAAGCATAAAGATGAAGCATTTGAAAAGTTCAAAACCTTCAAAGCTCTGGTTGTAAATGAATCAAATCGCAAATCAAATGCCTCAAATCTGATTGAGGGGAATTTACCTCAGATGAATTCTTTGACTTTTGTGAAGAACATGGAATAAAAAGGCAATTCTCCACTGCAAGGACTCCTTAGCAAAATGGAGTGGTAGAAAGGATGAACAGAACTGTTCAACAAATGGCTCGTGCTATGCTAGATGAGTCTGGAACTCCTGCAACCTTTTGGGGTGAAGCTACATTCATTGTCGTTACTATTCTCAACCAAGCAAATGTTTGGGTAAACAACACTCAAACTCCACATGAACTTTGGTATGGTAAGACTCCTACTGTAAAATACTTCAAAGTTTTTGGAAGAAAATGTTACATCAAAAGGATTGATGAAAAACTTGGTAAGTTTGAACCCAGAGTAGATGAAGGTATTCTCCTTGGTTACTCTTCCCGAAGTAAAGGATATAAATGTTATAATAAAAGACTTGGGAAAATTATTGAAAGTATTGATGTTGTGGTTGATGAAGCATGCAAAAATCCAAAACAAATAAAAACCAAAGATTATGAAGAAGATGAGGATTATCCTCCCACATCAAATCAGACTAATTCTAAAGAAGAAACCAGTGAAGTACCAGAAGAAGAGATAACGGTAGCAGAAAAGACTTCGTCTAGGTATGTTCAGAAAAATCATCCAGAGACTCAAATGTTGGGACAGAAAGAGGCAAGTGTGTAGACAAGAAGAACTATTACAGAAGCTTCAAGCTATATAGCATTTCTATCCTCCACTGAACCTCAAAATGTAAATGAAGCATGCAAAGATGAATGTTGGGTCAAGGCCATGAATGAAGAACTTGAGAAAATTGAAAAGAATAATACTTGGGAATTAGTTCCTAGACCTCATGATAAGAATATCATAGGAACTAAATGAATATTCAAAACAAGCTGAATGAAAATGGAGAAGTTATTAGAAGCAAGGCCAGACTCGTTTGTAAAGGATATGCTCAACAAGAAGGTATAGATTTTGAAGAAACTTTTGCACCTGTTGCTAGAATTGAAGCTATAAGAATGTTCCTTGCTCTTTCTAGTTCTCAGAAATTCAAAGTATACTAAATGGATGTAAAATCTGCCTTTCTTAATGGAGACTTAGAAGAAGAAGTCTATATTGAGCAACCAGATGGATTCATTCTTGGAAATGATGCAAAACTTGTATGCAGACTTAGGAAAGCTCTTTATGGTCTAAAACAAGCTCCAAGGGCCTGGTATTACCGTCTTGACAAATATCTCCATGAACAAGGTTTTTCAAAAGGATTAGCTGATAGCAATTTATATATAAAGATTGACAATAATAAATTGCTAATACTTGTTGTGTATGTTGATGATATCAATTTTGGTAGCAATGAACAAGCCATGAGTCGGAATTTTGCTTCGGTAATGCAGCAAGAGTTTGAAATGTCCTTGATTGGTTAGCTTACATATTTTCTTGGTATACAAGTTCAACAAAATAAAGATGGTATTTTTCTGTCACAAACCAAATATCTCAAACAGATCTTGAAAAAATACGGCATGGAAGATTCTAAACCAGTACTTACCCCAATGGTAACAGGATGCAATCTCAGCTCAAATGATGAATCAACAGTAGTACATCAACCAACTTACAGATCCATGATTGGTAGTCTGCTTTATCTAATAGGTACCCGACCAGACATCATGCATGCAGTAGGAATAGTTGGAAGATTCCAAGCAAATCCAAAGGAATCACACCTTCAGGCAGTCAAAAGGATTTTCAAATATCTTCAAGGAACACAGAATTTTGGTTTATGGTATCCTAGAGATACAGATCTTACACTTCATGCATATACAAATGCAGATTGGGCAGGAAGCATTGATGACAGAAAAAGCACTAGTGGTGGTGCATTCTATATGGGTTCCAGATTAGTGTCTTGGTTTAGCAAGAAACAAAGTTCAATTGCATTATCTACAACTGAAGCAGAATATGTGGCTATTGCATCTTGCTGCATACAACTCCTTTGGATGATGAAAACATTGCAAGACATTCGGATCACATGTACTCCACCCATCTCCATTCTATGTGATAATACAAATGCCATTAGTATTTCAAAGAATCCTGTCATGCATTCCAAGACCAAGCACATACCCATCAAATATCATTTTCTACGTGAACAAGTGCTTGAACAAAAGGTCAAATTGGAGTATGTTCCCTCCAAAGAATAGGTTTCTGATATATTCACCAAACCACTGCCCACAGAGACATTTGAATATCTCAGATAGAAGTTGGGAGTAGTTGATGCATCATCCTGTTGTTAAATCCTATCTGTTTTAGAGAAAGGTGGTTATACACGAGTTTCATGAAGCGTAGCTGCGTACATACATTGGTTTTTGTGGATATAGTCACGTATATGTTGGTTTGAAGAAAAGAAGTGGGCTAGACTTAGGAATAAAGGGGTCTAATATGGTTCAATTTAGGGGGAGCATATACTTATAATAATGCATTGTTGGCATTATCTTAGAAGATCTTGGTATAGATTCACACAGTTGTTTTTGATTCAGGTGGAACAGGTTCAGGGGGAGAACATGGTTGCTGATTGACAGATGCTGCTAATGACTATCATGGTCTTGCTTAAGTTATTTTTGTCTCTGTTATATATGTTTCATGTACATCTTTTGATGTAAAGGTCATAAAAAGTCCTAATTTGTAACCCCACTATGCACGGGATGGATGATGTAATGTTTATGTTTTGACATGTATAAACTATTGTATATCCCCACTTGGGTGGGTGGATGAGTCAAATTTGGTATATCCCCAGTTGATTGGGAGATGGATGTATGTATGAGTCTTTGCTAATAGGAAGATCATTGGTGATGTATGTATAGAGTCATGTCATCTTTTTGCAGACCTTGCTTATGCTCAGGGGGAGCATGGACTCGATCACAAGAGCTCAATCAGCATATCAGAGAATTCAGTTGGTACTCAGGGGGAGCATGACCCTTTGCCCTTGATGACAAAGCGGGAGAATGATTGGTGTTGTTGTTGCCATCAAGTCCAAATGGGGAGATTACTGGCATTATGATATAGGTGATACAGGTATTGTCCTTGATGGCAACTCACTCAGATGACAAATCATAGTGCAGTAGGTCAATAGCAAAGATTTAATGATCATAGAAAGGTATACACAGGTTCACCTTGACAAAGGAGTGTATACACGTGGGTTAACAGACCAAAAGGTGTGAATAACATACACACGTAGTTTCACAGAAGGAAAGGCGCGTACATGTTGGAAAATTAAGTTTTGGTCCATGGTATTTGGTCCATGGTATTTTGATCCATGGTATTGGTCCAAGGTATCTGGTCCGAAGTATTGACCCTAGGTATTTGGTACAAGGTATTGGTCCTAAGTGGTTTTGGACCATGGTATTGAGAAAGTCCTAAAACTATAAACGGAGGAGAAGATCATTGGGCCAAGGAACTCAAGTATTGAATATTTGATGAAGAGCAGGATCTAATGTACATTGGGTTATGGTGCATAGCTAGATATGAACAAAGGATGAACCTTAGCGCTTGATGAAGGATAAGATCTAATGATGGATCAAGATCTTAAGGCTTGAAGTGAAGTATCTTTATGTGGTTTGATCATTTATCTGAATAACTGGCACATGTTGTAGTCTGTAAATATGATGATCTAGTTATAACTAAAGTTTGGAATTATTGTAATGTTTAAATCATCATTTACAGATCTGTATGTAGGTTCACTTTAGAAAAGGCGCTTATACACGTCGGTTCTGCATATCAAAACAATGTATACATCATAAGTTTGATTTGCAGATCTATACGCAGGTTTGTCTTGAGAAAAGAGCATATTCATGCTGGTTCGACACATGGAAGTAGCGTATACCTTATAAAATATGTTTTAGCTGCTTTTGTTTGCTGTTGTAGTGTTGGGTTCTAGTTACTGTATTCTGTTTACAACATTTTGAAAGATCAGATTGAAGGGTTGTCAAAGTGATTGATTGATTCAATTGTGGTTGGTACAAAGGAGATTGGTTGATGCATATATATTTGATGATTGAATGATGTTATTGTTGGATCCAATCTGAAAATTTATGAAACGTGGTCCTTGGAAGAAAAGAGAAGGTTGTAGCCTTCTATAGGCTGACACCTACGTACTAGTAAACATATCAGCTAGTACAAGAGCTAGGGGGTTGTAGCTCCCTTCCAGGAGAAGCTGGAGAACGAGAAAAGGTTGTAGCCTTCTGCAGGTAGAAGCTTGCGTACTGGTATAAGTTTGCACCAGTACAAAAATTGTAAAAAGAAGTTTCTTATTATTAAAAAGATAGAGGCGATTGCAGCAGGTGGTTTTCACCCACATTGGGTTTCCACCTTATATGTTGTGTTCATATGTGTGATTTTCTGTTCTATTTTTACTGCACCTGGTTACTATTTATATGATTCTGATGCACTGATTAAAGATCAACATATGATGAATTAATTGAATCATAAGTTTATAGGATATACGCTAGTTGCCTTAAACACAGTTGCATATACACGCAAGTTCCATTAACTGAAGTAGCATATATAAATCTAATTATGGAAATGAAAAATTATTGACTTGCTAATACTGATTCACCCCCCCTCTCAGTATTATTTCCAACATTTTGTAGATCTAATCAAGGGAACTACGGTTATGTTCTAATCCAGGGTTAATGGATTGGGGTTTATGGATGCTTCGGAATGTACATATATGTATTGTAACATTGAAAGGAACATAATGAAAAAAATCAATCTGGTAGTCTCGGTTTTGGGATCCAGGGGAAAATATCTTTGTATATTTGTTTGATGTGTTATGCTCTCGCCTTTGTTTATTTTCTGATTTTCGAATTCGTATGCAGGTAATTTCTGTACAGGGTTAAAACCTACATGTCTCAAGCACAACTTTCTTAGTGTAAGCTATATGTGTGATAATTACTATAATGTGACCTTTCGATCCAAATATTGTGAGATATGACATGAAAAGAATGGAAATTTGGTGGGAAAGGCAATCAAAACTCATAATAACACATATGTGTTTGATGACTCCATAATAAGATGCTATCTGAGAAATAAAAATGAAACTTGGTTATGGCATAGGAGAATTGGTCATATGAATTTTAATAGTTTAATAATAATCAGTAAGTTGGGAGTTGTGAGAGGATTTCCAAGACTATCAAGGCTTGATAATTCAGTCTGCAAGTCATGTCAATTTGGTAAGCAAACTAGGACTCGTTTCAAGGTAAAGCAATTCTTTTCATCTAGACTACTGCAACTAATTCACACATATATCTATGGCCCAACGAGAGCAAAAAGACCAAGAGGAGAGGTATTTTATGCTGCTTATTGATGATTTTACCAGGGCCACTTAGATCATGCTCTTAAAATAAAAATCAATAGCGCTTAAATATTTTAAGAAGTTTAAAGCTCAGGTAGAAAATTATATATATCTAAAGATCAAATGCTTAAGATTAGACAGAGGAGGAGAATACACTTCAATATAGTTTCAATAATTCCATGAAGAGCATAGCATAAGGAGACAATATTATGTGGCCATAACTCCATAGCAAAATGGAGTAGCTGAGATAAAGAATGAAACAATCCAGGAGATGGAACAAACTATGATGGATGAAGTTGAAGTACCTCACACCTTTTGGGGAGAAGCAACACATGAAGTAGTGTACCTATCAAACAAAACACAACTCAGGCCTTATAGTGATAAAACTCCCTTTAAGTTGTGGAAGGGGAGACTTGCATCAGTAAAACACTACAAGGTATTTGGGAGAAAATGATTTATCAAAAGGAATGATAAAAATATGGGAAAGTTTGATTCACGAGTTGATGAGGGTATATTTCTTGGGTACTCTGCTCGAAGTAAAGGATGCAAGTGCTACAATAAAAGGACAAAGAGAGTTGAGGAATGCATTTATGTAGTAGTAGATAAAATAGCTCCACAATCTAAGTCCTCCAAAGGAAAAATGAACTCAGATGGAGAATTGAGTTCAGCCATCAGGTCCTCAGATCATGAACATGCAGAAGAAAATAATGAAGATGTATAAGTGAGCACAAATCCAAGGCCCAAAACACCATCCAAGTATGTATAGAAAGAACATCCTGAGAGTCAAATCCTTGGAGATCAAAAAATTTGGTCTTTAGACCAGAAGGAAATTTGTTGGTAGTCCAAGTTGTGCAAATCTTGCTTGCTATCTCAGGTCGAGCCTAATAATATCAGTTAGGAAAGTAAGAACAAGTCCTGGGTGAGAGCTATGAATGAAGAACTTGATCAAGTTGAGAAGAATGATAATTGGGAGCTTGTTCTAAGACCCCAAAAGAAAAACATCATAGGAACAAAGTAGGTCTTCAAAGATAAGCTAAATGAGCAAGGTCAAGTAATTAGGAGCAAGGCTCGACTAATCTGCAAAGGGTATGCCCAGATAGAGGGGAGAGATTTTGAGGAAACATTTGCACTAGTAGTGTTATGCAGAATTTACGACTGTGGATAGAAGTGTCTTCCCTAGACCTAGTGGATTGGTCTAGAACAACAGAAATCAAAGAATATAAAGTTCCCCTTAGAGAAATTGAAGAATGGAAAGAGGCTTACTTGGGATTTATCGCAAGCTCTTCTCTCCTCTCGGCTTGTAAGCTCCAATTGTAACTCTGATTTCTATAATTATAACTTGCACATACAATCAACAGAAGCCAAATATCTATGAAATATATGTAGCATTATCCAATTACTCTATTCAATGGATCAAAAAAATATTGAAATAAATGAATGTAAACATAACATAGCACATATAGGAAATCAATGTACTCTTTATATTAATATGAATAGGAGAGAGTTTACAACCAATAATAGTATCTGACCTTGTAGAGATCTCCCCAATTTTATTTCTCCTTCCTTGTCACAAAGCACACTTCAATATCACCCTAATGCATGAAGATGCTGGCTCTCTTAGATTCAAGACATCAACATGAGGGTATGATTAGTCTCCAAAAGTCAACCTTGATGTTGTAGATGGTTGTAAGTTTATAGGAGAGGGATGGTAATTTAGGAATTATTGTCCATTTACCAATATAGGTTTGAGATCCACTTAAGAGGGGAGGATGAGTTCAAGGGATAAGAGGTGATATATTCAAGGTAGGATCAGATAGGATTCAAACTTTGTATCCAAGGTAAATGGTTGATATAACTCCTAAAAGCTTCTTGAAGAGGAAGCTTCAGGATTCTTTTTAATTTTCTCAAATTTTTAGAATCAACATTCCCCCTGTAAGGGATAACCTGCTGCTGATGAGTGCTGGTGCAAAATGGAGCAACTTGTTGTTGAATGCAAGTCCCTAAAGGGATAGGGTGTGTTGGGCCTTAAAAGAACTAATTTGAAGTAGTTAGACCCAAAAACTCAGGGATTTGGAAGAGTCATGCTTAGGGATTTGTGTAGGGACGATGACAAGGTGTTCACGGATGTGGATTGATTTGGTTTGTTGGCCTTTTGACCAAATGTGACAAAATGGCCTATAACAGATTTCCCCTTAAAGCGCAAAGTCAAAAACGATTGTTGATGACTGAAGTGCTTTACCTTGTGAGTAGTTTAGATCAAGAACAACTGGTTGAGACCATTATTTATTACAATACATTTCATCATTATATCTTTGTTGAGGGAGACATACTAATGCTCAACACATAAGCTAACATTACATGTATAATGATCAAGAAGTGATGTCCACTAATGTCAAGCTGTGGGTCCATGATTGGATGATTGTTTTTATGATCATAGCCGTCATGCTTTGTAATCATGTATTAATCCTGAAAGTGCAACCTGGATGGATGGAACTAGCTCTGGGGTCTTCTATCTTGTTCACTCGATCGTCTAACGTACAAGTCTAACCATGCGAATAAAGGAGTTGAAGTTTAACATGTAAGACACCATCTGATTACCATCCAATGATGTAAGTCATTAACAGATGCGAGAGAAACCACCAATGATGTTAAAGACTCTCAAGTTACTATAGTACAATCTATATGGTGTGAATGAATGAGTTGCATTCGAACACCACACAAAATTTGTCGGTCGAAGGCCAATGATGAAAACTTATCACCGAGAGCAAGGAAGCTTGTCATTGATATACAATTCCCAAGGTATTGAAGGAAGAGTTTCTAGGTCAACTTTCTGGATAATGAACTGATGTCGACAGGAAGTGACCCATCGCAGAAGGGTTTTGATGTATCGCCCATCATTGACATGAAATGGGTATCATGATTTGACACAGAATAACACTAATGTGGAACTAGTTCAGGAATGCCAGACATGGAATGAAGGCTTAAGAGTATCCTAGCATATATTAACTGAATGAATTCTCTTGAACATATCAGTAACACTGGGTGGAGTTTGCAACATTGACCCAAAACCGAAAGTGAAGGCTTTGATATGGTATTATGAACCAAAAGACAACATATTTCCCAACCCAACAACCACAAAGATGAGGTGGAAGAGTGTCACGTTCAAGAGCGATTCACTACCTTTAATAGGTGGAGTACCCTATTTTCCCAATTTTCCCAACCATTTCTGGTCAGTAACTCTTTATTTTTTAACAAGCTTGAGGAGGATAACATATGCTTGATCTTCAAGTTCATCCTTTGTATGAATCCATCTGAGTATTTTTTACGAACCCTGAGAAGGAGTGGTTTAGTATCGTCATGTTCGACGAGTCCATCATTATTTGATGTTTTTACAAGTCTAGTGAAGATATAACTTGACTCCTTTTTCATGTTTAGAGAGTTTGAAAAAGAGGCAAAAAAGAAAACTCCAAAGGTTCCTTTTCGTAATTAGTCTCTCCCAGTCTGGAAAAGGGTTAAACTTATATTGAGTATACGTATTTTAATTTACTTTAACAATTTTGAGAAGACAAGTGCTCAACAATATTTTCATATTTTGGGAGTATGAAAAGAGATGAAAGAGGACTCCAGGGGATTCCTTTTTCGTAAGTTTATAGAGCTTGAAAAAAGTGATAAAAGTGTGTTCTCCGATCAAAATGATTTGTTTCAATACAAACATCACTAAATCCATTAAACAACTATAAACCTTCTCAAAACACCACCAAAGGATTAAAAATACCTATTTCATGATAAAATTGAATCATATTTAGGTCAAAACATTAAAATATTAATAAAATAATAATGAAAATGGCCATAAAATAGGTAAAAGGTAATTCATTTTCACCATTTCACATTTTACCTCTTGGTGAGTGAGTTCTAAGTGTTTTTCCCCCAATATTCTGCAGCTGATTTCGACCAATCCGGTGGACCATTTCAAGCCCCGTAACTTCTAGGTAGGAGCTATAACCTTCCTCTTTCTTTTCATGCATCTATTTTGTCATTCCATGCAATTGTTTCTAGTTTTTTAGGGCCTTAGGGTTCTAATTTCTTGCCCTAGGTCCAACACACCCCCAGCATGTCAAAAGGGGAACTGAATAGGCTGAAATTAAATTGGGGAGGGAGCTATAGTGTTTTGTTCCCCTTAGGGGGGTGTGCTAAGTGCAATTCCCATACTATTTTTTCTTGTTTCTCTCAAAATTTCTCTAGTTTTTTGCCTGAGGTTTTCCCTAATGATCCTTCTTGTAATGTTTCAGGTATCTACCAGAACAAAATGGCTTTAGTATGGAGAGAAAGAGAAGATGAGGAAAAATATTTAACTGTAGTTAATGATCCTGCCACTATCCATCCTTTGAAAGATTGTGGGCTCTTGAAATTCTTTTGGCTTCTTGGTATGAGGCAACAGATGGAACTGTTGAGGTATCTTATCCGAGCATAGGATGTTCATGCTTAGGCATTCATACTTGGTCTACATTTGCTTTAAATATAGGTGGAAGATATATACTTCTTGACTAGTTTATTGAGGCGAGGTTCCCCCATCTCCTTATTTGATTTGAGGAGGGGTGGAGAGACGGTCAAGGATTACATTAGTGCACATTGTGGACCGAGATCTCAGCCGACCAATGATGGTAAGATTGAGATCAAGGATGTGGTGTTATTTCCTCTAAGTACAATCATATGTATCATTTCCAGATTGGCTGGTAGTGTGACTCTACATTTTTCCAACAAATCTCATATGCAGTATGCTCTGGAGTGTATGGAACCAACATTATTCAACTGAAATGGGGGAGTGCTAGTAAACAGGAAGGAGAAATTGACCAAGGCAAAAGATGGACAGATGAAGAAATTTGGCTATGGTTTGATCTTGATTTCTTTTGCCTTAGAGAGGATTCCATTTCTCAAGCCATAACACATCTCACTCGAGCCCATAGATTTGAGAGTCCCACAGATGAGGAGGTGGGTGGATCTGATATCTAGACATGCATGTTCGTCATCAATCAGTTTCACGATTGTGTTATTCAGATGGTTATGTATGAAACTCATTATGATAGAGGACTATCCATATGTAGTGATGGATTTCCATAGAGACCCAGAGATTTTTCTTCCTAATGGCAAGCGATGGGGAGTCATAGGTAAAACAAGAAACATTTTGACCATTTTTTTATTTTTAAGTTTTACAATTTTTTGTGATTTTTTATGTATCTGAGAACAAACTATTGATTTTTTCACATGTAGATATTGGGCCCATTCAACCTATGGGTTCTTCTTATCTTCATCATGCAGGAGACCCACAGTAGGCACCAACAACAATACAAGTTGTTGCTACAGGACAAGGGGTACTAAAAGATCTCAATGTGGTTGAGACCCTTGCAGAAGTTGAGAGTCACATGGAGGGGTTGGCCCACAACATAGCTAATACTAGGGTCAAAGGGTTTCCTAGGAGACTGCAATGACATACTATTGGCGTTCCTTGGCATATCAGTCGATTATTGTGCAAGATGGCTCACACAGTGGCATGCTATCATGAGCATTATGATTAGTCTACTAGGAAGATTATAGCCATATTTTGGTTGCATGTATATTTTATACCATGTGGCCAAATGTGTCTCAGGCACAAATTTTGTAAAACCAAACTTTGACACACACACACACACACACACACACACACACACACACACACACGAATATATAGATATATATCTATTGTCTGTGTTTCTTATGGTTCTATTATCTCATTCAATTAATGTGATTTGTATTGAATTTAATTTACATGTGTCACACATTTCTATCTAAAACATAATTATATAATGCATTTGTCAATGTGTTTAGATTTTTAGAAATGGGTTGATATTGGATGAAATCAAAGTATCTTTCCAGAAGGTGAACCCTCAAGAACATATGAAGCATAATTGGACTCCTAGCTAAATGGACAATAGTCAACCATAGTACTACACGTTGTGAGTCGAGTCTATTAACTATATGGTGGATACCATGGGAAATAGCATCAAACAATAGTTTGATCATTGCGTTATACATGGCAATGTTATTTATAGAGAGACCGATACAAATCCCTTGTAAATTCACTAACTTGCCATTCAAAGCATATATAGCCCATGTAGTGGAAGAAAGGTTATGAGTACTACGACTAGCACCATCAACATAACCAACATATGGTTGGAGGGATGCCAATATCTACAAACCAAATGTAAACAAGATTAACATAAACCGTAGGAAACTCCAAAGGCAACCCACTGCAAACATACTCAACACACCTATATACAACAAGTACATAGTGTAATTTGCAAAAACTTAAGCATAGTATTTATTAAGGTACATCCCATTTCTAGGCTACACCAATGGAAATCCATCGAAATCAACAAGCTCATAAGCCCCTTTAGCAAGAACATGTTTGACAATGTACGGACCTAGCCACATTGGCTCGAACTTCCCCGATCCCAATTTATCAGACTCTTGGTCATATAACAAGACAAGGTCTCCTTCCGGGAAGACACGAGCTTGAAACTCTTGTCATATTTCACCTTGATACATTTCTTATAGGCTTCATTAGCCATTGCAACTTCACATCAGGTTTCATCTAAGCGCGTCAATTGTAAGAGACATTCCTCTTCCGTAGAAGTGGAAAGGAGGAGTTCAACGACAAGTTTAAGAGACAAAATTTCACATTCAATTCGAAGGATTTATTCCAGGACATAAACCAATTGGAAAAGTGTGAACCCAGTATTAGTCCTAACAAAAGTTTGATATGCCCATAAGGCAACATAAAGGATCAAATTTCAGTCCAATTTATGGACCCCTATCATATGTTGAAGTATTTTTTTTGAGAGCTTTATTGATTGCCTCAACTTGCCCATTCACCTTAGGGTAGTAAGGAGCGAAACTCTCATGGGAGAGCCCCATCTTGGAATTCAGTTCAGACACCATGTTATTACAAAAATGTTTTCCATGGTCCATAACTATAGCTTGTGGAACACCAAACTGTGAAATGACATGGTTGAAGAAAAAGAGAGCAACACTTTTTCTGATATTAATGTATGTAGGCATTGCCTTGGCCCACTAGGTAAAATAGTCAACCACTATGATGATATATCCATGCCCCCTAGCCGAGCGAGGGTTACATGTCATGAAATCAATGCCCCATTTCACAAATAGTCCAACAGTGATAACAGGATGCAAAGGGGCGGGCAAAGAATGCGTCTTACGATTGTATATATGGCACACATGACACTTTTGGATGGCGAGGATGTAGTCGCGAAATATGGTAGGAAAAAAGTAACCAGCACACATGATCTTTTGCGCAGTGGCATAACCAGAGAAATGACCACCACATGCCATAGAATGACATTCATTTAAGAATTTCTTGGCCTCCTCATGTATGAGGCACCTTCGAAAAACCATTGTTGGGTCCCTATAATACTAGTAATTACCCCATTACTATTGTAGTTGCATCCCTTATTAATATTTTTGTGCCCCTATTATCCCCATATTGTTATTACTGTGCCCCATAGAATCCCTCTATTGTTATTTTTGTGGCTTTTTATTATTATTGTTAGGTCGGCTGGGTTATATTGTGACTCCTTAGACTCCTATATATAGAAAGGAGGTTTTGTCATTTGAATCATCGAAGAATTGTTCATTTATGTAATGTAAAGGAGGTTGTCCCCTCGAAGAGGCTGAATTATAAGGCGTTGATATATCTTTTCTATCTTTTCTTGAGCTGGTTTCATAACATTTGGTATCAGAGCTTTGGATTCTAGGGTTTCGCTGCTCCAGACAGGTCATCGTGGCATTTTCGCTATAAATTTTTTTCTGCAATGTTTTAGAAGTTGCAAAAAAACCCCATTTGAGAAGAACTCGCACTAAACCTAGGGTCTGAATTTTAGAGCTTTTCGCAGTATATTTGCGGAGATATGATCTGAGGAAGTTGGTCTTTTTGCAGACCCCTGAATTACATTCCAAACAGGTGACTTGGGGAAAATAGTCATAACTTTCTCTCTCGGGATCAGATTGACATTTAGTAAGAAGGTACAAAAAGAGGACCTATTGTAGTTTCTTGTACGAATTTTTCAAATCCAAAGGTCGAAACAGTGACTCGTGGCATGTCCTACAAGTTCGCTCTACTAAAATAGTCTATAATCAAGTCACTGTGGGATATTTAGCATAACTCTTCCTCGGAGAATCCAATTTGGGTCAGACTTGTGGCATTGGAAAGAGGACACAGAGGGCTACTGTAGGTCACAAATTTAGAACTAGATGATTGGAAAGTACAGAGATACATCAGAGGCAATATCGAGCTCCTACAAAGTGGAAAAAGGTGTGTAGATTTTCTTAAATTTTTGCTTAAGCTTGGTTTGAAAATTTAATTTGAAGGAATTCAAAGGGCATAGTAGAGAATTACTATCGGAAACTGATGCCCCGAGGAAAGAAAATGCAAACACCTAGTAAGGAACCTAAATGCTCTAGCATGACTCATGAAGAAGAGGAAGAAATGCTACATGATATATCACAATTACAGGAACAAGTGCAAAAAATGTCACTGTCACAAAAGCTAACAGAAGCTAAGATAAATGGAATGGAAGCTAAGATGGACAACTTGAAGATAGATTTGAACACAAATTTGAAGACAGGCATGGCAGATCTGAAGACAGAATTGACAAATTTTCTACAGGAAATACTTACCAATGGTGCAAAGGTAGTATAGGAAACTCATGATGCGAACAAAAGAAATGTTAATCATGATTTCTTAGACTCTAATGTGGGATTGAAAACCCACCATATTCCAAAAATCGATATGAGGAAGTTTGATGGCAAGGATCCCGCAACATGGATATTACAAATGGAGCAATTTTTCGATCTCAATAATGTGCAAAACACACAAAAGGTACGTATGGAAACTTTATATTTGGAACCAAATCAGTTTGTATGGTATCAATGGCTTTGCTCTCGTAAACAATTTATCACTTGGGCAATTTTTACGGAAGAATTGATAGCACATTATGAGGATACAAAAAGCAACACTTTTTTTAGCCAATTGATAAGTCTCAAACAAAAGGGTTCAATAATGGAGCACATTGAGGAGTTTCAAAAATTGAACATAAGGATAAAAGATATTCCAGAGGAGCATAGCATTGATGTGTTCATAGGGTCTTTAAAGGATAATATCCAACATGATGTTCGCCTTTGGGAACCTGATTCATTAGAGAAGGAATTCAAGTTAGCAAGAAAAATGGAAAGCAAAATTATGGCAACCAAGAAGCATACCACTCTCAACTATAAAGATGGAAGTATGGTTGCTCCTAGTCTTCCACAACCTATAAGGTTGACACCACAACAATTGGAAGAAAAAAGAGCAAAAGGGCTTTGTTACAGTTGTGATAGCAAATACACTAAAGGTCATAAGTGTGTTGAGAAGAAATTATTCTACATAGATTGTGAAGAGGAAGAAGAAAAGGAGCAAGAAAGGTCAAAAGAAGAGGATATACTCGAGGAACAAAGCCTAGATAAATAAGAAATGAATCCGACCATATCTTGTAATGCATTGGCGGGAATTACCACTCCTCAAACCATCAAGATAGAAGGACAAATCAAGAAGAAAAAGGTACTAGTGTTGATTGATTCAGGAAGTACCTAAATTTTTTTTCATTGTAAGGTAGCAAAAGAATTGAATTTCTTCTTATACCCAGCACCAGAGTCTCAAGTGATGGTTGCAAATGGAGGAACAATAAATTGCTCTGGAAAGTGCCATAATATCAAGCTATTGATGGGAGAATATGTATTGACTAGCCCAATGCTTTCCATTCCAATGGGAGGTGCTGATGTTGTACTAGGAGTACAATGGCTACAATCCTTGGGTACAATAGCTTTCAATTTTCAAGAACTTTTCATGAAATTTTCCGTGGAAGGAAAGGAAATTGAATTAAGGGGTATTGCAGGGAAACCAGGAAAGATAATTAGCTCTAATGGTATGACAAAGCTTCTAAAAAAGGAACAAAGGGGTGTAATTTCACAATTATGTTCGCTAGATGTTTCCACATTGCAATCATCTATTTCTACAGATCTCCAAAAGGTCTTGGACAATCATTCCAAGGTATTTGAGACTCCCAAAGGTCTCCCACCTATTCATGATCATGATCATGCTATTCATTTGATTTCAGGAAGTGTTCCTCCAAACATCAGGCCATACAAATATCCCTATGCCCAAAAGAGTGATATTGAATGTATGGTTGCAGAAATGATAGAGGCTGGTATAATTCAACCAAGTCATAGTTCTTTCTCTACTCCAGTAGTATTAGTGCACAAGAAGGATGGATCATGGCGCATGTGTCCAGATTATAGGGAGCTCAACAAGCTCACTATTAAAGATAAGTTTTCCATTCCCGGTATTGATGAATTACTGGATGAATTGCATGGATCAATTTACTTCACCAAGTTGGATCTTCGTTCAGGATATCATCAAATCAGAATGAAGACTGAAGACATTCCGAAAATAGCATTTAGAGCTCATGAAGGTCATTATGAATTTTTGGTCATGCCTTTTGGCCTTACCAATGCACCTTCAACATTTCAAGGTTTGATGAATTCCATTTTCAAACCATTCCTTAGAAAATTTGTGTTAGTACTTTTTGATGATATACTAATCTACTGCAAGTCTTGGAAGGATCATGTTGAACATGTTAACAGGGTGCTACAACTATTGGAGGAGAAACAATTATATGCAAAAAGATCCAAATGTTTCTTTGGAGTATAAGAGGTGGAATATCTGGGTCATATTGTATCTCATGAAGGAGTTAAGGTAGACCCTAGCAAAATTAAAGCCATTAAGGAATGGAAAATCCCCACATCCATAAAGCATCTGCGAGGATTTCTCAGGTTGACAGGGTATTATCGCAAGTTTGTTAAGAATTATGGGAGAATAGCAGCACCTCTAACAACATTATTGAAGAAAGATGCATTTTCATGGACTCCAGAAGCAACAAAGGCCTTCGAACATCTTAAAGAGGCAATGTGCCAAGCACCGGTCTTAGCTACACCAGACTTCACAAAAACCTTTATTGTGGAATGCGATGCTTCAGGAAATGGAATTGGTGCTGTTTTAATGCAAGATGAAAGACCCATTGCTTTTGAAAGTTGCCCAATCAAGGGAAAGTTTTTACACAAAGCTATTTATGAGAAGGAAATGTTGGCAATACTCCATGCACTTAAGAAATGGTGACCCTACCTAATGGGAAGACACTTCAAGGTAAAAACGGATCATGATAGCCTTAAATACTTTTTAGAACAAAGATTATCCTCTAAAGAGCAACAAAAGTGGGTCACAAAGATGTTGGGTTATGACTTTGAAATCATCTACAAAAAAGGGAAGCAAAATGTGGTGGCAGATGCACTCTCAAGAAAGGATGAGGATTTGGAAGCATTGTTTTGCACCATTTCTACTATCCAACCAGATTGGATAAACGAAGAAAGGGAGGAAGGAAAGAATGATGAAGAAGTATGGGCACTTATTCGAAAGTTACAACAAGATTCCAGTACGTCTGATACATTTAGCTGGCAAAATGATTCTTTATGGTACAAAGATCGCTTATACCTCTGTAAGAATTCCCAACTAAAACAAAAGATTCTTATGGAATTGCACACTTCTCCCTTAGGAGGGCACTCAGGATTTTTAAAAACTTACCACAGGGTTAAGAAGGAAATTTTTTGGGATGGCCTTAAATCGGATATTCAAAAATTTGTGGCGGAATGTTTGGTTTGCCAACAAAATAAAGTTGAAACAATTAAGACACCGGGTCTATTACAACCTTTATCCATTCCAAGTCAACGTTGGGAGGAGGTTTCAATGGATTTTATCACAGGTTTACCCAAGTCTGAGGGAAAGAGTGTCATCATGGTGGTAGTTGACAGACTTACCAAGTATGCACACTTTTGTGCATTATCACATCCATTTAAAGCCAGTACGATTTCTACTGCATTTATGGAAACGATTCAAAAGCTACATGGAAACCCAAAGATTATTGTAAGTGACAGAGATCCCATTTTCACTAGACATTTTTGGACATAATTATTTGCTTGTCTTAGTACTCAGTTAGCTCATAGCTCATCTTATCATCCTCAATCGGATGGGCAAACTGAGATAGTAAACAAATGTTTGGAAGGATATCTTCGTTGCTTTGTATCTGATAAACATACACAATGGGTCAAATGGTTGCCTCTGGCTGAATGGTGGTATAACACTTCCTTCCATACAGCAACAAAAATGACCCCATTTATGGCACTTTATGGATATTAGCCACCATCCATCACATCATATTTAAGAGAAAATCCTAAGGTTCAAGCAGTGGAACATCACATTGAACATCAACAACAAGTCCTCCAACTCTTAAAGGATAACCTCGTGTTGGCACAAAATAGAATGAAACAACAGGTAGATCAACATCACAGTGAAAGAAGTTTTGATGTAGGTGATTGGGTATTCCTACGGCTACAACCATATAAGCAAATGTCCCTCAAGCAAGCTAAGAAGGATAATAAATTATCACCAAAGTATTATGGTCCATACAAGGTGTTGCAAAAGATTGGTACTATGGCATACAAATTGGAGCTTCTCGCAGCTTCTCGATTGCACCCAGTTTTCCATGTTTCATGTTTAAAGAAGGTTATAGACGACAAGCTCTCAGTTCAAACAATATTTCCAGAACTTGACGAGGAAGGAAAAATTATATTGGAACCGGAAGCGGTCACAGAAATAAGAACTCGACAGCTACGAAATTGATCAATTTTAGAGTATCTTATCAAGTGGAAGAACTTATCCGCCGAAGATTCCACATGGGAGGATGAGAATTTTATACAGAAGCATCCAGAACTACTCAAGTGTTGACGACAACACTTTTTTTGGAGTAGAGGGGCATGTTGGGTCCCTATAATACTAGTAATTACCCCATTACTATTGTAGTTGCATCCCTTATTAATATTGTTGTGCCCCTATTATCCCCATATTATTATTACTGTGCCCCATAGAATCCATCTATTGTTATTTTTGTGGCTTTATATTATTAGTTTTAGGTCGGCTGGGTTATATTGTGACTCCTTAGACTCCTATATATAGAAAGGAGGTTTTGTCATTTGAATCATCGAAGAATTGTTCATTTATGTAATGTAAAGGAGGTTTCCCCCTTGAAGAGGCTGAATTCTAAGGCATTGATCTATCTTTTCTATCTTTTCTTGAGCTGGTTTCATAACAACCGTATTGATACCATGACGATAAAGGGTCTCGCCGATTATAGTATAGTTCTTGGCTTGATATCGAATACGTCATTAGTTGGAGCGAGAGGTATCATACCGAAAAGTGTGGTTATGGAGATATATGATAATGTCTCCATACCATGGGTCAGATGATGATATCAAGAACAACGACTCATCCGGAATATAATCACCAGACATTGTTTCAGTTTCAGCAATGGGAAGGTCACAAATTAGCTCAATAAAAACTAAGGATTTCTTTGACTTGGATTTGATGGACTCCAAATAAAACTCTTGTAGGAAGAAAATCCACTTAGGGTACTTTCCCCCCAACAATTATCATGAAAAAATGTACATCATGGGGTTGCAATTGGAAGCAACCATAGTTTTGTGGAGCAGGCTGTAATGGCAAAACCTTTGGACAACTTGGATAACTACCAAAGCTAAATTTTTGAAATGAGTATAATTGACTTTGGTATCATTGAGATTTCAAATCAAGTAATAAATAGGATGTTCAATCCCTACATCATCCTCCTAGATTAATACCATTGCAATGGTAGTAACTGCAGTGGCAAGGTACAGGAAATCATTGCATTGGTAAGCTGGGGAATATAAAAGGGATGCCTGAATCAAAACATCCTTCAACGCATCGAACACCTTTTGAGAAGTGTCATCCCAATGGAAGGAACCCCTTTCTTTAAAAAGTGAGTAAATCCTTTGGCTAGTTCCGCGTAGTTGGGAATGAATCTCCGAAGAAAGTTATTCTTCCCTTGGAAATGTTGAAACTGGAGGAGGGAATAAGGAACAAGAAGATCAATGATCACCTGTACTTTCAATGGGTCGATACGAATTCCATGCTTCGATACAATGAAAAAGAGAAGTTGACCGGAACTTATGTAAAACACACACTTTTGTGGATTGAGGAAAACGTTTCAATGTCTACAACGTAACAATATGGCCCTGAGATGCATCGGGTGATCAGCCCGATGTTTTGAGTGAGCAGGAAAATTGTTCAAATATGGTTGCAAAATATTTTTGATGACATGAAAGGCATAATTCATTTCCCTCTAAAACGTAGCCCCAACATTCTTCAATTTGAAAGAGAGATTTCTATACGCAAATGTGCCCTAGGGATAAATAAACACAGTCTTATGTTGGTCCATCAGGAGAATGTTGATATGATTATATCCAAAGAAGCCATCCATAAATGAAAATATCTCACAACCAACACAATCATCAACAATCTGGTCGATGATCGGGGTAGGATAATTTTCCTTAGGACAAGCATGATTTATGTCTCGATAATCGACACACACACAAATTTTCCCCTATTTCTTCATGACAGGAACAATATTTGACACCCAATTAGTTAAAGGTACTCGGTAGATGAAACTAGCACATAGAGGTTTTTAAAATTTAGCTTTAATAGTGGCATCTTTATTGGGATGGATTGTACGGAGGCGTTGTCGAATTGGTTTAGCATTAGGATAAGTCTTAATTTCATGCACATTTTTTTCAGATTGATACCTGACATCTCCTCGTAAGACCAGGTGAAAACGTCTCTAAACTCCTGGAATAAGGCTTTGTAGGTCTTAATCTCATCGGGAGAGAAAGACACACCGATATGTATATTCTCAACAATACCAGGTTTGATCAAAATATCGAGAGGGATAATGTCTTCAATATTTGACAAGTTCTTCTCAAAATCGACATCATGAATGGATACTGAATTTGTAGACGACTTGACAATATTGGGTTGATATAATTCACTAATATTATCCTTGTAGGAATCTGGCAAGGAGGAACTATGATGATGATCATCCCATGACACATCATTTGGCATCATGATCTCCATGTTGCTCTCATTGGTAGAAAATGTAGGAGTGAAAGGATCAGATGATGTGCCATAATCTAAGGAATAATCTACCCAATTGATCAAAGAGGATGGATCTAAATAAGCAGCAAAAGTCGAGTAGACGACTTCATAGTCGAGCTCAATGGGGTTAAGCGACATACGATTACCAAAACTGTTGAGATATGAGATTCATCTGGCACTACCCAAGGATCAACTAGAGTAGTACAAGAAGATATTAATATAGGAAACCGAGGTAATTTTGTATGGAAGTGAAGGAGGAGGAAGCGAAAAGGTTCCCATGAGAGAGGAATCCTTAAGCAATCCAACCCCGACATGTTGATACGGGTGTGGGTTTTCCCCAATGAGAGGGATGCTTCCAGTAACTGAAGGATCAGTGGAAAAGAAAGTGAGATGATCAATGGCTATGATACCACCTTTGTGAGGAAAATAAATCATTCTAAAATATGTCGAAACAACCACATCCATGGCATAAAACCATGTACAACCTAATGGAATATTGTAACCTAGTGGCCATCGATAAATTCGACTTCTATAGATACAATCTTTCCGCCTAATTCTACTTATAGAGAGTTCAAAATTACATAAGGTTTATAGCTTCTTCCATTAAAATCCTTCATAGTGGTTTGTGACTAACTTAATTGGGGATAACAAATGGCGTTCCAGCAAGATGAGACATAATACAGGTTGAGGCTCCCTCATCCAAAATGGAATGATGGATATTCTTACTGCAAACAAAAACCTAGATCATTAAAGATAATTGAGCTGAAATTCGAGGTGTATGATTCTCATGGTTAAAAACTACTAGGTTCGAATTCAAAGAATCAATACATCCACTTGCAGAAAGAAACGAATTCTTTTGGGCAAGACAATTTTGCAATACCTCGAGAGTGGACATGGCTGAGGGAGATTGAGCCATATCCTCAACTATTTTATAGTACTGAGCAGCTCTTGCGTGAGGGTTGAAGGTAGATTAATGGATAATGCCTTTGGGAGGATTAATTGTCAACTCAGTAGGCATAGCATTTGGACTAGGATCCAACGGATATGTAGCTAAATTGGTATGTTGATCAGTATCCATACCATTGGAGGGATTTGAATTATCATAGTATTTACTTCAGGTGGCCACCATAACATCATTTTGTGACTTAGCGGAGGAAATCATCAAAACTGAGTTAGAGGAAGCAGGATCCTGGGAAACCATATTGGTCTCCTAATTTAGAAATGGATTTGTCAACACAGTGGGAGTAGTGGATGATTTAAGGAACTGATTTACTTACACCCGGTGTGGACAATCCTGAGTGAAATGTTCCTCATTACAAATCAAACATGGGTAATGAGGTTTCTACTTTTCTTCAAAAGGTTGATTGTTTTGTTTATCCTGTGGAGGGTTATCTTTCTTCTTTTTACCTTTTCCCTTCTTCTTACTTCTTGTTTGTTGATATTTACCGTTGGATGATTGAACAATATTGATCTTGGAAGTAGAAGGCATAGGAGTGGTGGAAGGAGGGTTTTGAGTAGCCCCAACAAGAGTGAAATCAAATGGTTTACTCGTCAACTTCTTGCTAGCAGAACCAATCATGCTGTCGGTTACATGTGATTCTTTACCAGGAGGTTGAGGAAAAATATTTGAAGGTTGCAAAGCATTTGGTATTTTCTCATAAAGCTTGCCATATTGGGTATAAATAAGGTCCAAATACTGGGCATGAGAAATTACTTTCTCTTCAGTCACAACTATTCCCTTGGCAACATCTTCTGTGATAGGTGGTAACAGAGACATAATGAACCATTCAACTAACAATTGGTCAAGAGAAAACATTCTAACCAAACGACGACGACGTCGCCACTCATGAATGTGATCCAAGATGTGAGTGGAATTAGTTTGTTTGAAATTGGTTAAAAGTTCAATTCGAGTCTCATATCAGATGGGTAACTCGAAATGTGTTAGTAATGTGTAGCCAAGGTGCTAAAATTATTGAACGAAGCTCTTAGTAATTCAATATACCATTTCGCTGTCGTACTGGTGAGCGTAGATGGAAAAGCTGAAAATGAATAATCATTATTGGGAGAGTTCAAAGAACACCACAAATGATAATTCATCACATGTGTGGATGGGTCTTCTCTAGGATTTCCATTGAATTTTGGGATATCGATGGGCAACTTCGTGGGAATAACCGACCATCAAGGAGAATGGGCAATGGGATCATTTCCAACCTCGGTTAATTCCAGAAATTTGAGAGTTGCTACAAATGGAAACTTCCTATTGAGGTCCAGTGGAGGATATCCTGGATAAGATGGGATGGCCTAGGAAACAGGTATCTGTGCTCTAGGATAGGAAGTATTTTGATAACCATAATATACACAACCTTGCTTCCCAACTCCAAGATAACCTTATAAAGGTTGAAATGGTCGGGTTTGGATTTGCTAACCATAAAGAATTTGAGGGATACCTTGATACGGTTGATATTGTTTCCCTATGGGATTTTTCATCATCCCAACATAAGGTTGGTTAGGTTCTGCATGTTCCATACCACATACATTCTGACCCATTTGAATTTTAGGAATGGTCTGACCAAGCAGTTGTGATTGTAAGTTACCTTGAAAAGGTTGGGTATACAAGGCTTGAGAAGCACCAGGTACTGGTGGGACAAGTTGAGTTAAAGATGCAACCTATAAAGGTTGACTCACATTCACTTGAGCTTGAACAACTTGAGATGTAGGTTGTGGAACAAGGATTTGAGATGTAATTGGAACATGTATATTTTTGCTTGTAGATTCAAATTGGTTATGTAATATGCTAAAACATAAGACTTAAATCTACTCTACTCGTCAACGGAAACAAAAATTGATCGACGAAAATGCTAAGCAGAAAAGGAAGAATTTCAATCATACATAACACAATATTGTTTTGGAGAAAGCCACATCTAAAAAACCCTTCTATCTGTATATTGCATTAATCAAAATATCTAAGAAGAAAATACAATTCTTGTTCAACCCAAACAATCTCTGCACAAGTACAATCTATCTCAATGCTTCACAAACCAGCTCAAGCCAATACTTAGCCAAATCTGTTGTCTACCAAGCTCCTACTTCCTTGCGCTCATAAGATCCATGCACAAACTTGTGCTTCCTATTGCTTGGTATCACCAACTTGTGCTCACAAAAACAATGATTAAACGTGTGCCCTCATTCCTCCTTTTAAAGGCAATTCGAATGGTTAAAATTAGTGAGTTATCTAGTTAAGGAATGATTTCTTTTAGGTCTTCTTCTAACTACATGCACCATCTATACAACTTGGAAAATTATACAAGTGATAGTACACTATCCCTGAAATATAATCTCAACTAGGTCTTCCTCTGAACTGACATGAATGAGTTATTTATGAGTGAATTACTAGTTATCTGATTAATCACTGCATATGAATTAAATCCAGTTTAATTCACTTGACCTCTCACTGGTTCCTCCAACTGTTTGAACTAGTTTAACTGACTATAACTCAGTTAGACTGAGTTAATTAATTACAACTCAAAAGAACTCAACCTGGACCCCTCAAATTTAGGAATCACTCTACATGACTGTAGTTAGACTTCAAACTCGAATTTCTTATCCAACTAAGTCAACTTAACTTAGTTAACTGCTACAAGCTGCTATGAGAATAGAATTACAATTTAATTCCTAATTTAATTCAAGGATGAATTAAATTAATGTTTTCTTAATACTATTTTTAACATTTCTTGTTGCTATTTTCAACACTCCCTCTCAACAAGAAAGGCATTCAACTCTATCCCGATCCGGTACCTTTGGAATGTTCTGCATGCAACTCTTGTCACTGTTTTTATTGCTACTATAACATCTGCAACCAAAAACCATCCAAACAAAATAAACTGAATCAACTATGTCTACAATTGTCTACTAGGAAAATTGTGCTGCTGTTGACTCTACTCCTGAGCCTCTTGCTCTACTGTCAACACTGCTCTACACTCTTCAGTATCTGACTGACACTGATCCTCCTGCTACTGAATATTGTGGGCCCCCATAGCAAGATAATGATTCATGAGACAAAAAACACCTCAGTGGACCCTGCCTAAATTTCTGCAACTCTTGGGAATATTGCTTCACATCGCCCCACCTCTCACTTGGAGGTATGGTTGCATGTGCTCCCTATGCCCACTTGGCTCGAAATTCCCCCCTACTGGAGGTCTCTGCTTGAGTGGATGTCTCCACTCAGTCTCCTCTACGCTTCTCCAATTATGGTTGCTCCATAATTTGTTGATACTGCTTCTGAGGCTACATGTTGAGAGGTAATTCATGCTCCCTCTCAACCACCAAGTCTCTAACCTTTTCCTTTCTCCTCAAGCCTGTGCATTCATCTTGTAACCCAAGTGTATACAGGTTCTTGACTCGCACCCCATTCTGGTTCATCTTTCCCATGGTGAAGTGTCAAAGGAAAACCTTCCCTTTACTAAAAATCTCATCGTCTAGGCATTCTAGAAACTCAGATCCACATTGTAACTATCCTGCTGTCACAAAATTTTCTGGAAAAAAGCGATGATTTTAAATCGACGATATCTCCCTCATCCAAACTCCGATTTGACCGATTTTTTTTTTCAATTTGGGTATGTTTTTGCAAGGAATCCAGATCAACTATTTTTTGTGAAAAAATTTCACATTAAGTTTCATATATGCTCTACAAACTCGCCACCCAAAACAATTCCTTCTCTGATACCATGTAGATTTTTGCTTGTAGATTCAAACTGCTTATGTAATATGCTAAAACATAAGACTTAAATCTACTCTACTCATTAACAGAAATAAAAATTGATCAATGAAAACACTAAGAAGAAAAGGAAGAATTTCAATCACACATAACACAATATTTTTTCGGGGAAAGCCACAACTAAAAACCCCTGCTATATGTATATTGCATTAATCAGAAGACCTGAGAAGAAAATACAATGCTTTTTCAACCTGAACAATCTCTGCACAAGTACAATCTATCTCACTGCTTCACAAACCAACTCAAGCCAATATTTAGCCAAATCTGTTGCCTGCCAAGCTCCTACTTCCTTGCGCTCACAAGCTCCACGCACAAACTTGTGCTTCGTATTGCTTGGTCTCACCAACTTGTGCTCACCAAAACAATGATTAAACTTGTGCCTTCATTCCTCCTTTTAAAGGCAATTCAAATGGTTAAAATTAATGAGTTCTCTAATTAAGGAATGATTTATTTTAGGCCTTCTTCTTATTGCATGCATCATCTAAACAACTCGGAAAATTATACAACTAATAGTACACTATCCTTGAACTCTAATCTCAACTAGGTCTTCCTCTTAACTGACACACATGAGTTATTTATGAGTGAATTATCAGTTATCTGATTAATCACTGCATGTGAATTAAATCCAATTTAATTCACTTGAGCTCTCACTTGTTCCTCCAACTATTTGAACTAGTTTAACTGACTATAACTCAGTTAGACTGAGTTAATTAATTACAACTCAAAAGAACTCAACCTTGACTCCTAAAATTTATGAGAATCACTCTACATGACTCTAGTTAGACTTCCAACTCGAATTTACTGAGCTAACTAAGTCAACTTAACTTAGTTAACTACTACAAGCTGCTATGAGAATAGAATTACAATTTAATTCAAGGAAAAGTTAAATTAGGATTTCCTAATACTAGTTTTAACATTTCTTGTTGCTATTTTCAATAGAACAAGTTGAGAAACTAAAGACGAAGCCACAACCGAACCAGGTTGTATGGGCATGGTAGGTTGCCAAACATTAGTAGCCATTCCTGAATATGGAGGACTCATTTGAGGTTGAGCACTAACTTGAGGAGATGGAAATATCCTTGCAATAGTTTTCCCCTCTACCAAAAGAGAAGGGTCGTACAGAGGCAACTTTCCCTCAAGAGAAGGGTTCATAATAGGAGGTGGATTGGGTTGTTGTAGGTTTCCATACCCACTAACATAAGGACCAGTCTACTGCTGAATCGTAGGAGTAGATGGAGGTATAGGAGCAAATTGTGTAATGCTCATCAAAGAAGTGCTAGATGGAATTCCATATGTAGATGACATCGAAGAGGTCCATGGACTAGATGTTGCACCAGAAAAGGTACCAGACAAAGAGTGGTAACTAGGCAGGATAGACGGGCCACCATTCAAATGTGTCTCTGGTGATGTTACAAACATGGATTAAGTTGCAACATAGGTTGTAATAGTCATGGTAGTAGAGATAGGTTGGGAAAGCATAGAAGATTCAGTCATGGTTAACTGTCCCAAAGAGGGTTTCCAAAGGAAACTTAATGCCGAGTTGAAAGGAAAAGAATTAGACAAAGGATCTTGTGATGGAGTATGAGGAGAAGGAAAAATATGGGCCTGATAAAAATGAGTCCCTACTTGAATGGGAGAAGAGGGTTGAGGTTCTTCTTGTGGAATCTCTTTGATACTCACAAGATTAGGTGGATGTGATCCATTGTTGGGTCCAATATATATAGGTTGCGGTTTTGTCTGAGACACAAGAAGAGAAGAGGAAGGACCTGAAGTAATAGGTGCATATAACTGAGGTGCCTCAGGTTGTGTCATCTCTTATTTA
Organism: Pinus tabuliformis; assembly: GCA_031772625.1. NCBI lineage: Eukaryota > Viridiplantae > Streptophyta > Pinopsida > Pinales > Pinaceae > Pinus > Pinus tabuliformis. The sequence continues at coordinate 373,556,356 of CM062804.1, forward strand.
GTATATTCAAGTTCAATAACCTTAAGTGACAAGATTTCAGGTGCTTCGGTTTCGACTGTGTTAGATTCACTAGCCAATGGATAAGTAATCTTGGGCTTAGTACTCACAGAAAAAGATGATTTTGGTGGATCAATTTCAGGTGGGGGACCAGAAGTAGTAGCTCCTGAAGCACTGGATTCGACAGTCTTTGTCTTTTTATACTTCTAATGATGTCCAAGAGTGCCTCTATTGGAAGAGGAAGCTTATTTTTCATTCTATGCAAATGAAAGAGGGTAGGGTGTTGTTCTTCCACTCTAGATTAATAAATTTTAACAATTAAAACAAAAAAAAATCAAAGAGGGTAAACTAGGTGTTATCACTTAAGAAATGATTTCTAAATTCAGAGCATCAGTTCTATTCCAAAGGATTGGTGTTCGCCTTGGTCTAGTCTTTCCATGGTTGCTTTAGTGTCTAAGATCTAGAAAAGAGTCTTGTTGGTATGGTCAAATAGGGTCAACACTCCGTTCTTGCCCATCATTGGTCCCACATCACACATTATTTCCATGTGTCAAGCTTGTGTCAAGGTTTAAATTTTAGATTTGTTCCTAAGTCATAATGTTATATGGTGGTTAAGTTACTTTTATGGTTTTTAGAGTCTAAGTCATAGGGTTAGAGTCTCATTTCCATCATCAAATAAAGCTCAACAACCTTGTTTTACACTTTATGGATCTCATATTATGTTTTGAAAGTCATGTGTTTAGCCATTTTGAAAAAAATTTGTAACTTGCTACGAATCCAAATTTTCGTAGTGCAGACAGTGTAAAAAAAAAGTTTTGCGCTATGAAATCACTGAACTAGGAGTTTTCGTAGCACGCTATGAAACCTCTGAAGTAGCCTGTTTCAGCAGAAAAACTGTTTTTACTAGTCAAATTCCAGAAGGTTTCTTGAGTAGCTGAAAACTCAATTTTGAAAACTGAAAGAGGCTTTTCTTCCTAACATGCTAAGCTACAAAAACCTCTTTCAGTTTCTTCAAATCCATTCTTAGGTGGGAGGAATTTATGGTTAAACTTGCGTTACAAAACTGCTGAAAGTCAAGCTTTGTCTTCTGGTTTTAGCAGTCTTTTTCAAGATCATTTTATGGTTACAGGAAAACGTATTTTGGAATTATGAGGGAGCTTTCTCTTCATAAACTCTCTAGATACAATAACCTATCTCACTTTCTTCATAAGTGGTTTCAGTTGGTAGATACTAAGCTTTCATTGAGACCCTAATTTCAGAAAACGGATTTTTCCTGTTTTACACGTGTTTTTCAAGGACAGATTCTAGACAGCTGGAGAAGTGTTTTAAGAAAAAAAGAGAGGTTTTTGTTCTAGAAATCATGGAAGAAAAAACACTCCTTCAGTTTTGAAAAATGTGTCATGGATGAGAAGATAAAGGCTTTGTCCCACGTGCCATTTTCAAGGATCCTAAACCTAAAAATAAGGAAACATGTTCCCTAATTCCTAGGGTTTATCATCAGCAGCAAGGTGAAAACGTGGGAGGCTTCATCAAATTCGACTTCATTAGGTTGCAGATGTCAAATAATGCTTTAAATGTTTAGATAATGTTGTTGTAATCATAATAAGGAGTTACACTCCTAATTGCATTAGAACTCTAGGACTGTTAGTTAGCTGTCAAATGCATTTAATGGTTTGTTTTATGGTTAGAATAGGTGTCACTCATAGCATATTCGAATTCTCTTGATGAGGGATGAAGGAATACATATTGTAAATGCTTTATAGAGAGCAAGAGGTGGAATTAGCAAAGGGTTGGAGGCTTTTTGGCTCAGCTACTGCTCTATGTGCAGACTGTGTATATTTTTAACCTAATGTAGAATTTCTACTTAGATATCTCAAGATTCATGAAGAGTTATTGTATACATTCTTGTTTTGATGGCATCTTCTAATACTTATATTGTAGTGGTGTTTACTTATGATACTCAGAATTCATCAATGATGCTCTAACTTCCTTCATAGATAAACTAATTGTGTTTCACTATTTTATATTTGCATTTCTGCACTTCAACTCTATAATGCCTTGACTTCCATGCTAGGTAGAATGTTTTGGCTTCAGTACTCAGGATTCAAAGAGAGTTTTTAATGTCCTATTGTCTCATGGATTTCCTCTTTCACTTACTTGCAGTGGTATGAATACATGTTCCTTAGAATTCATCAACGATGCTCTGACTTCCTTCATGTATTTATAAACTGTGTTTCCTTGCATTGTATCTTTGTTTTGTTGATATATATAAAAAATCTCTATGCCCTGACTTCATGTTAAGACGATCTTGCTGTTGGAAATAATACTGAGAGGGGGGGGGGGGGGTGAATCAGTATTATCAGATCAATAAAACTTTTTCAATACTCAGAAATATATACGCTACTTCAGTTAAGTGAACCAGCGTGTACACGCTACTGTGTCTAAAGAAACCAGCGTATAACTAGAAATCTTATGATTCAGTTAGTTTATCTTCAGTAAATGCATCAGGACATTATTAACCATATTAAAAGTAAACAGGTGCAGTATAACAGAACAGATCATCACACGAAAGCCACACACATGAACACCATGATATAAGGTGGAAACCCAATGTGGGTGAAAACCACCTGCTGCAAGTCGTCTCTATCTTTCTTTAATAAGAAATTTCAGTTTACAATCTTTTGTACTGGTGCAGCCTTATACCAGTACGCAGGCTACAACCTGCAGAAGGCTACAACCTTCTCTCGTTTTCCAAATTCTCCTGGAAGGGAGCTCCAACCCCCTTTGCTCTTGTACTAGCTAAGATACTAGTACGTAGGTGCTGGCCTACAATCTTCTTTCCTTCTGACTGGATACTCCTGAAGCACAACATTACAATCTGAAGACCACGATTCATTCACTTTTCATAACAAATCATTGAAGCACAAAACAACCAATACTAGCATCATCAATCTTTGAATCACTGAACCACTGAAACCCTGTCAACACCCAGTCACCAGAACACAGAGCAGACTACAGAACTCTGCAATAATAGTCAGACCCAATTGCAACCCCAAAAATTAAGCTTCAAAAGATATACGCTACTTCAATGAAACCAACCCGCGTATACACACGCTTTTACCAAAGACAACCTGCGTACAGACTAAAAATAATTTCTCATAACTTGCAGCTGTACCAGACATCAGTCATACCCAGAACATAACATTGCGTCAGTATGCAGATCTAAAAATACGCATAATCAACCATATAATGATAGTTCATTTCAAACAATTTGATCCCGATCTATCCTTAGATCTAGTCTTCCATCAACCGATGTAATCTCTCCTTAGCTCAGATCAAGCAATGTATCATCAACCCAGAACTTGCATACTAGATCTCTTTCTTCATTAGATATTCAAGACTTTTTCGATGCAATTGACTAATGATCTTCTTCTCCTTATATAGTCTTAGGCCCTTCTCAATACCATGGTCCAAAACCATAGTAATACAATACCATCAACTTCAAAACTCGTGATCAACACGACTGTCGAGATACCTTGGTCCAAAAACATAGGCTCAAGTACCGAGGACTAACTACCACGGACCAAAGGGAAGCTTCTCGACATGTACGCTCTTTTCTGTTCATGAAACTGCATGTATACGCGACTTGTATATAGCGAGACTGCGTATCCGCGAATTAGTATATAGCGTACCAACGTGTATACGCAACTTGGGCTTAATGAACCTGCGTATATGAAATTTCTCTTCATTCTTGTAGTCTGGACTGAGATCTGTCATCAAAGAGAGTTTCCATCAAGGACAACACCTGTACCGTAGCACCACACCTGTGCCAAAATGCGAACAATCTCCCCCTTTGGACTTGATGGCAACCCCAAGATCCTTAGAATCATTCTCCCCCTTTGTCATCAAGGGAAAACGGCTGTGCTCCCCCTGTGAACATGCTGATATCTCTGCTCTGCTGTGCTGAACATGCTCCCCCTGACTGTAGCAAGATCTGCAAAAGATGTTCTTCAAAAAGAACCAAGACTTATACATCATAAAGGACCTTCCTATCACCAAAAGACTCAATACATACATCCATACTGCCAACCAAGAGGGGATACATCAGAAATTTACATATAACACCCAATTACATTACATCATTCATCCCAGGCATAGTGGGGAAACCAACATAGGCCGTTACATGACCTTGACACCATAGAAGAGATATCACAAAAGAGATACATGACATAGAGACGAAAAAATCTAGACCAAGACTTATGAAAGTCACAAGCAGCATCTGATAGTCATCTTTTAGATCAGCAACCAAGATTTCCTTCTCCTGAAACCACCAACAGTTGTGAACTAGAACCAAAAGCATCTAAATGCCAACAATGCTTTAAGCTGCTACCCCTGAAACTGTGCCTGCTGCTCCCCCTGAAACTGTGCCTGAAGGACTCTGGCATACCCATCTCAGACCTTCTCCAACCAGAATCTGCCCTTGCTATTCAGAACTCCATATACGCGACTTCACCTGCATAAATCAGCGTATGTACGCGGATATCCCTTACACAACTCGCGTATACCAAATTTTCTTTAGAACAAACAAGCTTCAACAACAGGATGAAGCATCAACTACTCCCAGCTTTTGTCTGAGATATTCAAAAGTCTCCCTGGGCAGTGGTTTTGTGAGAATATCAGCAACTTGTTCTTTAGAAGAAACATACTCCAACTTGACCTTTTGTTCAAGCACTTGTTCCCGGAGGAAGTGATACTTGATTGGTATGTGCTTGGTCTTTGAATGCATGACTGGATTCTTTGAAATGCTGATTGCACTTGTATTATCACATAAGATAGAGACAGGTGGAGTGCAAGTGATTTGAAAATCCTGCAAGGTCTGCATCATCCAAAGAAGTTGTGTGCAACAAGATGCCGCAGCCACATATTTTGCTTCAGTTGTAGATAAAGCAATCGAACTCTGTTTCTTGCTGAACCAAGATACTAATCTGGAACCCATGAAGAAAGCACCACCACTTGTGCTTTTCCTGTCATCCACACTTCCTGCCCAATCTGCATCTGTGTACGCATGAAGAGTGAGATCTGTATCTCTAGGATACCATAAGCCATAGTTTTGAGTCCCTTGAAGATACTTGAAGATTCTTTTGACTGCCTGAAGATGAGTTTCCTTTGGGTTGGCTTGAAATCTTCCAACAATTCCTACTGCATGCATAATATCTGGTCGGGTACCTGTCGAATAAAGCAAACTCCCAATCATGGATCTATAAGTTGGTTGGTGAACTGCTGCTGATTCATCATTTGCACTGAGGCTGCATCCTATAACCATGGGGGTACACACTGGCTTTGAATCTTCCATGCCATACTTCTTCAAAATCTGCTTGAGGTACTTGGTTTGAGACAAGAAAATACCTCCTTCATTTTGTTGGATCTGCAATCCAAGAAAGTATGTCAATTCTCCAAGTAATGACATTTCAAATTCTTTCTCCATAACCAAGGCAAAGTTTTGACTCATAGCCTCTTCATTGCTGCCAATGATAATATCATCTACATACACAACAAGTATTAGCAATTTGTTATTTTCAACTTTCATATAGAGATTGCTATCTGCTGATCCTTTTGAAAAACCTTGTTGGTGAAGATATTTGTCCAAACGATAGTACCAAGCCCTTGGAGCTTGTTTGAGACCATAGAGAGCCTTTTTCAATCTGCATACAAGGTTTGGATCATTCCCAAGGATGAAACCATCTGGCTGCTCAATATATACTTCTTCTTCTAAGTCTCCATTCACAAAGGCTGATTTCACGTCCATTTGAAATACCTTGAAGTTTTGAAAGCTTGAGAGAGCAAGGAACATTCGGATGGCCTCAAGTCTTGCAACAGGAGCAAAGGTCTCTTCAAAATCTATTCCTTCTTGCTGCGCATACCCTTTACAAACAAGTCTGGCCTTGTTTCTAGTTACTTCTTCATTTTCATTCAATTTATTTTTGAAGACCCATTTTGTCCCTATGACATTCTTATCTTTTGGTCTAGGAACCAATTCCCAAGTGTTGTTCTTTTCGATCTGCTCAAGTTCTTCATCCATTGCTTTGACCCAACATTCATCTTTGCATGCCTCTTTCACATCTTTTGGTTCAGTGGAAGAGAGTAATGCCAAATAGCTTGAAGCTTCTGCAATTGTTCTTCTTGTTTGTACTCCTGCTTCTTTCTGCCCCACAATTTGAGATTCTGGATGATTCTTCTGAACATATCTGGATGGAGTCTTTTTCTTCTATTCTTGTCTGCTCCTCTGGTTCTTCTTGAGGTTCTTCTTCTTCTTGAGGTTCTTCTTCATCATTCTGTCTTTGAGGGTAGCCTTCATCTTCTTCGATGTCTTCATGATGAACTTGCCTAGGAATGTATCCCTTCTCATCAACCACAACATCAATGCTGTCAACAATTCTGCCAAGTCTTTTATTGTAGCACTTGTATGCTTTGCTATGTGGAGAATAACCAAGAAGAATGCCTTCATCTGCTCTTGGTTCAAGTTTGCCAAGTTGCTCATCAGTATTCTTAATATAACATTTATTCCCAAAGATTTTGAAGTGATTCACCGAAGGAGTCTTACCACACCAGAGCTCATGAGGAGTTTGAGTGCTGTTTACTCGGACATTTGTTTTGTTGAGAATAATAACCGCAGCATGTGCAGCTTCACCCAGAAAGTTGCGGGAGTACCTGATTCATCAAGCATAGCACGAGCCATTTGTTGGACTGTTCTGTTCATTCTTTCCACAACTCCATTTTGCTAAGGAGTTCTAGCTGTAGAGAATTCTCTTCTTATCCCATGTTCTTCACAGAAATCGAAAAATTCATTCGAGGTAAACTCCCCACCTCTGTCAGATCTGAGGCACTTAATTTTGTGTCCTGATTCATTTTTAGCCAAGGCTTTGAAGGATTTGAATTTTTCGAATGCTTCATCTTTGTGCTTCATAAGTCCTAACCAAACAAACCTGGATAAATCGTCAATGAATAATATCAAATATTCTTCTCCTCGAGGTGTTATTTTTCTGAATGGACCACATGTATCTGTATGTACTAGCTCAAGAGGCATGCTAGCTGATCCTTCCTTCTCGGGAAAATTAGTTCTGGTTTGCTTTCCAAACTGACATGATTTGCATATGGTGTTGTCTGGAATTTTGATATCTGGAAGATCACGAACTACCTGATATTTGCATGCTTTCCTTATTTGTGGAAAGCTTAGATGCCCCAACCTCCGATGCCATAGCCAGTGTTCATCATCCTTGCTCAAATAGCATTGTTGTTGTCTTTCTTCAAATATGTATAGATTATTTGGAGTCCTTCTTCCTTTGATCACTGTTTCACCTGTATCAAGATCACGAACACAACATCCATTTGATCTAAATATTACCTCTGTTCCTTGATCACACATCTGACTGACACTCAGAATATTATGCTTCAATCCATCAACATACAAAACATTTCCAGCTTTGACCTTCTCTTTCAACGGAGCAACACCTTTTTCTTTTATGGCTGCAGAGATATCGTTTCCAAAAGAAACTTTCTTTCCCTTCTCTAATGCGGTATATGATTCAAGTTTTTCTTTGTCCCCTGTCATATGCTTCGAACATCCGCTGTCAATGTACCATAGACTTTCTTGACCTTCTGCATAAAAGGTTATCCCACATCTTTCTGGTTGCGGTTCCATTATTCTCCATGTTCTGACATTTGAGGTTTGTTCCTTTTGAGTTGTCTTCCAGAACCTACTCCTGCATTCAGAGTCTTCATGACCAAAGTTATTACAAATAGAGCATTCAACTTCATTTTCAAGAACCAAAAAGTTGTTATACATCCTTTTCATGGTTCCAGTCATACTTCTTTGCTTTTGAGCTTCTATAGTCATGATTGTCTTGTAGGCAACACATTGAGCTGCTTTGTGACCGAAGTTATGGCAAGAAAAACATTGGCCATTAAAGAAATTTTTGCGATAATCAGCTCTATCATCCAACCGATTGTAGCTTCTATTGACATCCATTCTTGGGGAAAATTGGGAAGATTTTACCTGTGGCTGATTGTAGCTTCTGTTTGTCCTTAAGGCAGCTTGTCCCCGAATTTCTTGATAGTCTTTATTTGTTCTTGAGGTAAACTGTTCCTGATTCACCTGATGACTTTTATTTGGTCTTTGCTCGCTCCTCCTTGCTGCATCAAGATAACTTTTAAAGGTAGAAGCTTGAGATGTTTCTCCATTATATCCAAGACCTGTCTTGATCAGAGCAGAACGCTGCACATTGATAATCTCATCCAAGGTTTCAGATCCTTTAACAAATTTAAGATTAATCGCTTTTGTTTTCTCAATCTCCTTTCTAAGACAAACAATCTCACATTCCAATTTTTCAAGATGTTTTTCCTTTTCCGCCAGTTGACATTGTAGAGAATCAATAATAGCATTTTTCTCTTCTAAGAAAACTTTGAGATTATTCATTTCTTCACAAAAGCCTTCTACATCTATAGCATCCATGTAGTCATCATCTTAAAAAACCATTAAAAGTTTATATCTATTACCCTGTTCATCTTCGTCACTATTTGAAAGACCACACTATCTTCATGAGTGTAATAGCTTTTCTTCTTTTCATTCTGTTTCTTGTTCCATTTAACAGGTTCCTTTCCCTTGTCATTCTTATCTTTGTGAGGACATTTGGTAGCATAATGACCTACTCTTCCACAAGCAAAGCATTTAAAAGGTAACTTACCTCTGAACCTTCCAGAACCCCTTTGAAGATTTCTGACAAAATTTGATTCTTCTTCTTCATCTTCTGGCACGTGACTTGCTTCATAATAATCTTCTTTGCTTGAAGCCTTGAAAGCAGCTTCTCTTCTGTCTGATGGACCTCCTTTTCTCATTTCATAAGCAGTTAGAATTCTGTGAAGCTGAGACATAGTAAGAATTCGTAGATTTTCCTTTTCTTCTATTGCAGACACTTTAGATTCAAATTTGGGGGACAATGATCTTAGAACCTTTTCAACCACAATAGCCTCTTTTATTTCTTCACCCAAGTTTTTCATGCAATTAACAATCTCATCTACCCTAAGGAAATAGTTAGCCACACTTTCATCATTATACATTATGAGAGTCTCATACTTAATCCTGAGAGTTTGAAGTTTAGCACGCTTTACCTGTTCGTCTCCTTCATAGCTCGTGACAATTTTGTCCCATATTTCTTTTGCAGATTTATAGTGCATTACCTTCATGAATTCCGATTGGGATATACATCCTAATAGAGTACTGACTGCTTTCGCATTTGTTTCATATTTCTTTTTCTCGGCTGGATCTGTAGGAGTAGCTGAAGGAAAAGTGTAGCCTGTCTCTACGATGTCCCAAACTTCTGTACCAAGAGATTGAAGATAGGCAGTAACTCTTACCTTCCAATAATTGAAGTTTGTCCCATCAAAAACTGGTGGCCTGATTGATGCTTCTCTCTCGTAGTTGCTCATGATGAACGATCTACCTTCAAGCGATCAAGCTTCTCTGAAGGACTTGCTCTGATACCAATTGTTGGAAATAATACTGAGAGGGGGGGGGGGGTGAATCAGTATTATCAGATCAATAAAACTTTTTCAATACTCAGAAATATATACGCTACTTCAGTTAAGTGAACCAGCGTGTACACGCTACTGTGTCTAAAGCAACCAGCGTATAACCAGAAATCTTATGATTCAGTTAGTTTATCTTCAGTAAATGCATCAGGACATTATTAACCATATTAAAAGTAAACAGGTGCAGTATAACAGAACAGATCATCACACGAAAGCCACACACATGAACACCATGATATAAGGTGGAAACCCAATGTGGGTGAAAACCACCTGCTGCAAGTCGTCTCTATCTTTCTTTAATAAGAAATTTCAGTTTACGATCTTTTGTACTGGTGCAGCCTTATACCAGTACGCAGGCTACAACCTGCAGAAGGCTACAACCTTCTCTCGTTTTCCAAATTCTCCTGGAAGGGAGCTCCAACCCCCTTTGCTCTTGTACTAGCTAAGATACTAGTACGTAGGTGCTGGCCTACAATCTTCTTTCCTTCAGACTGGATACTCCTGAAGCACAACATTACAATCTGAAGACCACGATTCATTCACTTTTCATAACAAATCATTGAAGCACAAAACAACCAATACTAGCATCATCAATCTTTGAATCACTGAACCACTGAAACCCTGTCAACACCCAGTCACCAGAACACAGAGCAGACTACAGAACTCTGCAATAACAGTCAGACCCAACTGCAACCCCAAAAATTAAGCTTCAAAAGATATACGCTACTTCAATGAAACCAACCCGCGTATACACGCGCTTTTACCAAAGACAACCTGCGTACAGATCTAAAAATAATTTCTCATAACTTGCAGCTGTACCAGACATCAGTCATACCCATAACATAACATTGCGTCAGTATGCAGATCTAAAAATACGCATAATCAACCATATAAAGATAGTTCATTTCAAACAATTTGAACCCGATCTATCCTTAGATCTAGTCTTCCATCAACCGGTGTAATCTCTCCTTAGCTCAGATCAAGCAATGTATCATCAACCCAGAACCTGCATACTAGATCTCTTTCTTCATTAGATATTCAAGACTTTTTCGATGCAATTGCCTAATGATCTTCTTCTCCTTATATAGTCTTAGGTCCTTCTCAATACCATGGTCCAAAACCATAGTAATACAATACCATCAACTTCAAAACTCGGGATCAACACGACTGTCGAGATACCTTGGTCCAAAAACATAGGCTCAAGTACCGAGGACTAACTACCATGGACCAAAGGGAAGCTTCTTGACATGTACGCTCTTTTCTGTTCATGAAACTGCGTGTATACATGACTTGTATATAGCGAGACTGCGTATCCGCAACTTAGTATATAGCGTACCAGTGTGTATACGCAACTTGGGCTTAATGAACTTGCGTATATGAAATTTCTCTTCATTCTTGTAGTCTGGACTGAGATCTGTCATCAAAGAGAGTTGCCATCAAGGACAACACCTGTACCGTAGCGCCACACCTGTGCCAAAATGCCAACACTTGCTGTGGTACTGAAACATACTTTGACTCCATAGCCCAATGGTAGCTAGCCTTCTTCTTTCAACCTATAAACATATACAATCACAAACCATAGAGTTAGCCATCTATCTTATTCTTTAATCAAAATCATTAACCCTTTGAGAGGGCCCTCTCAGGCTGAGGAGGCTAAGCCTTAGCTAAAAGATTGGTTTGAAATAGTTACACTGAGATAGACTCATCAGCAGCCTATCAGGGTCCTATTTTGGTGATAACACTAGCCATAAAGGTTTACCAAGCAATTGTGAAATGCAATATACAACCTTGGAGAACCAAGGATTTACGTACGGGAAGGAAATCTCCCCGAATGTTGTGCTTAGTTTATCACAGTATACAAGGCAACTGACTTGGTTACCTATGGTAAGGATAACAAACTTGTTATAGACATTTTTGGGCACTGCAACCCCAATTCTAAATGTCCATAAACCAAGGGCTCCTAAGTCCCTAAAAGTGTTGTTCCAACCCCTAAAGGGACAAGGTCAGCTGATCACATCACCTCTCAAAAGTTCTCCATTAAAAACTGCTCAGAACTGGTCAAAACTAGACCATCCCACCTGCTCCATGGACAAAGTGCGCTACATCCCACCTAAATACTCACAGAGGGTGCGATGCATGTGGAAAATCCCTTCTATGGGGTGCGATGGGCGAGAATGGACAAATGGCAGAGGCAATATGTGAGGTGGAAAATCATGGAATCTTCCAGAAACTTCTCCTGTGACACTTGCCTCCCTGATTTCGCCCAAGGATGAGTAAGAGATCATCATTCTCCAAATGGCATCAAGAACTATCAGAGAGAAGACACTAATCAAACCCCAGAAGCTGACTCACCCTCCTTCCAAACATCTATATATGGATCCCTCATCCCAGAGATCCAGAGGCTGGAATTTTGTATCTTGTAAAGAAGTGTTGTTGGTTTCTTGCTACAACATCATAGTGTTGAGTGATCTAAACTTTTCATGAGGTGAAGAAGGGCTTCTTGCTGAGAGGATGACGCTGGGTCAGAACAATTGGTTGTAATCCTCTCGGGAAACAACAGTTGGTCTACGAGTTTGACAACTCCGCCTTCGTGCGGAAAACACATTACTCTAAAGAGTGAGGAGACGATGGCTCCCATGCTATAAATATAGTCACGTCCAAGGAGTAGATTATAATCCAAGGGTCCTCGGACTACCATTACGTTTATGTGAATGGTTTTCCTTCTCAATGTTATGGGCACATTGGGAAGGATCCCTAATGGTCGACTGGTTCCTTTGTCGAAGCCTGTCAGATTTCTCATCTCAGGCAGAAGCGGTGGCGAGCCAAGCGCTTCCCAAGCTATTGAGGAAAGGATACTCACAGACGCCCCTTCATCTATGATGGTACCGGACATGACCATTTTGTATGCTTGTACAATAATTCGAAATGGTACACTAGTCGGTAAACGGGGTCTGCCTAGCAGATTCCAGTCGAAGGAAACAACTAGGTTGCTTGGAGGTGGGACCGAATAGACGGCCGGGTATGAATTTGACGAACTTGCTTCCTGCGGTAAAGGAATGGGTAGATTGTCCCTATATTCATTGGAGTCTGTGTTCACGAAGAGAATTTGAACATCGTCGTTATTATTTTCCTCGATGATTGTATCATCTAAAGATGGATCTTCTGAAGGCAATACCGGGTCAACTGCCGTCTCGACCTTTTGACTTTCATCTGGTATGGACTTACAGGATTCATCTTTAACGATAGGTGTTTCCGCCGACAACAATGGCGTGCCAGCCGAATTCTCAACCAGTGATGGACTTGGCAAGAGTTTCTTATATCCTAGCGGAAGTCGTACCGGTGAAATAGGATGGTCGTCCAAAACTCTTTTAGCCTTGTCTAGGAAGGGACAACGGTGGACGGCGTGATCACCTTCACACAGTTTACAAGGTAATCTGTCATTCCCTTTTTGTCCAGAGACTTCAATTTCACTAGTTGACGGTGTATTCTCAACATGATCATCAGAGGTTGATGACACCGGGTTGTGCAAATGAGGAGACCAGTCCCTTAAGATCCGAGGGATGCAAGGACAATCTCGATGATAATGGTCTCCATTTGAAATGACATATGGCGATTTAGGCCTGGTCGGTGCAGTGTGTGGATTTTCACTAGATGATGTTTGGTTGCCCCTTTTCGCTTTTGGTTCCTTCTACTTCTTTTCTTTCTTCTTCTTCTCCTTCTTCTTCTCACTTACTTGATTTTTGGCTTTACCAGCTTCATCAAGTGAAGAGGAAGGAGGAGAGGAAGAACTCGATGAAGTAGAAGCTTGGGGGGTGACTCTGGCATCATTTAGTTGCTGGTTTGACTGTTCAGGAGTTACGGTATTCTGAATGACAGAAGTTGAGAAAAGCCATACGGGCAAGCCAATCATCAATCCAGGAAGTGACAATGTGGCCATGTGGGGCGTGCCAACATCTCCCTAAGAGGAGAAGGGACTAGGATTTCCTCCAAGAGGAACCCCTTGGTTGGTGGACTCCATTTTTCTCAACTCAAGATCAATGTAGGAAAGGTGATATTTATTCCGTTTCAAATAAATTTTAGACGCTTTGACACAACTTGTTTTTTCAATTTTTAAGAGTCGAGAAAAAACAAAAGATGACTCTAGTCGCCTTCAATTTTTAATGAGCCTGAAGTGACAAGTGCTCAGATGGACCTTTTCTTTTAAGGATTCTGAAAAGGAACGAAAGAGACTGCTCTGGAAATATAGACAGAGGGATTACCAAACCAATCAAAAAACTACAGAATACTTTTTACGGTATGGCAGTCAGTCTTCCCGAATGCTGTGTTCAGTGCATTGCGATCGATAGGGTGGCAGACACGGCTTCCTATGGATAAATGATAAAGCCTATTGTGGTCTCCCAATATATACTCGATGGTACGTGGGAGCACAAGTCCGTATTGGCACTTTTCGTCTCAAAGTGGAGGAATCACCCAACCAACAATGAAAGCAACAGTTACCACGTTTTACGACGCCAGAACACGTATCTAGCCTAGACTTCTAAATGTTGTGCGTTAGGTTCCAAAGCGTTTTTCGATTCATTGAATTTATTTTATAGTTGATCTTGCTTAAGAAATTTTCCTTTCAGGTTCACTACGTGATGTAGATTTACAACTCCTAAAATGCAGTCTAAGATGATAAACAGTCGTTTAATCTTCTTTCAGCAATGAAAATCCTAGCTACTAAGGAAAGAGAGACGATTTTCTTTCAGCATAAAGCATAGAGAATAAACTATATGCACTATCCTAAATCAAACGGCAAGTAGTCTAAATGCAAATGCACATGCATGTATTGTTTTTCAGCTTCCTTAATGTACGTGAAAGTAAGAAAGCTAAGCACAAATCTAAATTATTTCTAAAGCGACAGTACTCAACAAATTTCTTTCCAAAACGAAGTGAAGGTAAGAGAAACACTTTGCGATTTTGAAACGAAAAATTGCTTTTCGACACTTTAAAAGTTACGAATTCAAATCATATGCAATAGTAACTTGTATAATCGACTACCACAGCAGGGGGATTGTCTTCTATGGCTGAAAACGACAGCTACAACACTTTCATATCAAAGAACGACAACTTGATTATGCTACTTTTTTGCAAAAGAAAACTAAAAATGATGCAAAATACATAAAAAAACTTACAGTTCTTTGCACTATGGAGGCAGAAAGATGTAAAGGAAGGGGGTTCTTACAGAGATATACTGACCATAGATAGCTAAAATCTAGAATAGAACTAAAAACAGTGAGTGAAAAACCCAAGCCTTAAGGTAGAGTTAACCTTATCTGACCAGCGCACCTGTCACACAGGGAACTCTGCTTTCAGCGCACCTATTGGACTCGGGAAGTGCGCTGGAAGCAGATTGCCTTTAAAGCAGGGTGCGATGGTACTAGAATGAGACTTCAAGCAAGTTTTTGCTCACAATTTGCAATTCAGTTTGGGGATTTAAGCTAAGAAAGAAATGATCAGTATAGGCAAAACACAGAGGTGGATCTAAGGAGGTTACTAGAGCTACCAACAAAGTTTTTTCAAGTTTTCTTCCCAATTTTTCCCCAGTCATTGCTGACCAGTACCTATTTATTTTTGTCAAGCTTGAGGAGGATAACATATGCTTGTTCTATAATCTGCGCTTCGGGCAAACCCATCGCTATGTTTTAACGAGCCTAGCGATAGTGAAACTCGGTCTTGTCTGCGAGGACAAGTTTGTCGCTATTAGCTTTTAACGAGTTTAACGACAAAGACAACTCGGTCCTTTTCAATTTTAGAGAGTCTGAAAGGGACGTAAAGGAAACTCCAATAGTTCCTTTTTCGTCATATAATCCCTTAGGTCCGAAAAAGTATAAAACAATACGAAAGGGATGAATTTTCAGTAATTTGAACGAGCCAAACAAGACAAGCGCTCGATCTTTTTGTGTAATAATCCCTCATGTCCAGAAAGATTAAAATCTAAAAGAGGGATAGCACTTCCAGTCACTTTAACGAGCTGGAGAGGCCAATTGCTCGGCAATCTTTTCATTTTTTACGAGTCAGATGAAAAGAGCTTAAAGGAGACTCGTCTTTGAGGAACGAGTGATAATTTCGGATAGCAACTGATTCTAGGTAAGGTTTGGAATTTCCAAATCACGACAGGGTCACAAGGATGGATAACTGTATCACTTTTCGCAGCTGTTCCTCAAAGGTCGTAAACAATCAAATGGAGGTGAACGATCGGCCAATGTAGAGTGGAGGTGATGATGAGAACATGACCAAGGGCTTCAAAGGCTGATAATAAGATTTTCACAATGGTTGTTTACTCGTTAATTTTTTAATGAGCTTAAACGGGGGGAGAAACACTTGCTCACGACTTATGTTTATTTTTTAATGAGCTTGAACTATGCGCTAAAACTGCTCGATATAATGGTCATTGATTGTCTTGATTTTACCATTGGCAACTTTGTTCTTTCAAAGGTGGTACTGCCTGCTCAAATGCTTCATTAAACTAGTTAGAAATGAACAATATATGTTTGAGAAATAAGGTACAACACTAATATTTTACTCGAATGACGTGAAAAGTAATTTAAAAGTGTTTTTTACCTCTCATTTTAACATTTCATTTGAACTTTGGTTTGTTGGAGCTTTGGAGGTGCTCTTCCCCCTTGATTTTCACCAGCTCATTCCGGGAGATTGTGTGGACGATTCTCGGCACCGTCTAGACCAAGTAGGAGCTAAACCTGAGCTCTTCAATTTCATCCTTTTGTTCTCCATTTCCGAGCATGTTTTCTGGTTTTTCTAAGCCTCTAGGGTTGGAAAAACTCTCCCTGGCCCCATATCACCTCTTCTACATTGAAAGGTGCGATGAATGCTGGCTTGGCCATTGGTCAGTCAACATTCATCCCACCTAGAACAATGTTGGGGGTGCGATGGGCGCAAAGGGGGAAATTTATGCACATTTTTTTATGGAACTTTTTTGCCTGTTTCTCACCAAATTAGGATCTTGACTCTTCTCTTGTTTGTTTCAGAGATTCATTAGAGCAAAATGCCTGTTACATGGCGAGAACATGAGCATGAAGAAGAGGACATTCTTGATTTACATGATCCGGTTACGGTAAACGCACTGCGGAATTGTGGCCTGTTCAAGTTCTTCCGCATCTCTAGCATGAGGCAAAAAATCAACTTGTTGCAGTATTTTCTCGATGCATGGGATCCTACCACCCAGGAGTTCCAGATTAGGAGCAAGTCCATCCCCTTGACTGTTGTTGACATCTATTTTCTGACCGGCTTATCGAGGCAGGGAGACCCTATCCCATTATCAGGTACGGCCCGTGGGGGCGAATCCGTGAAAGATTGTATTCGCAGGTATTGCAGAGAGGGATCTCAGCCGAGTAAGGATGGCAAGATCCATATCTGAGACGTCACTGACAGGTCCCTTAGGACTATTCTGTTTACTCTTGATAGACTGGCTGGTAGTGCAGCGCTACATGTGGCGAACATGTCTTATATGCAGTATGCCTTGGAATGCCTTGAACCAAAGGTGTTCAACTGGTGTGATGCAGTACTTCTTGGGATGAGAGAACAATTGACCAAGGTGAAAAATGGAAAGTTGAATAACTTCGGCTATGGTTCTATTTTGACCGCCTTCGCCTTGGAAAAGATCCCACTGATGCAGCCGCAGTATGTTTCACTTGGCTTACCTCCACCGACTAAGCCACGGATGCAGAGATGGGTCGACCTTATGGCCCGACATGCTGGTCAGTCCCAGGTTTCCTTTTCTGATACTTTCTTTGAGTGGTTCCACCATCAGGAGATGGTTTTTTCCGAGTATCCATATGCTGGCATGGATTTCTGGGGTGATCCGGATTTGGTACTGCCTGCTGGTGAGCAGTGAGGTGTCATTGGTAAATTCTCTGACCATATTTCTATTTATGGTTTCTTTATAATGTCCTTGTGCTTTCTTCTATCAAGACTAATCAAAACTTGTGTGCTCATGCAAATGTTGGACCAGTCCGACCAGTAGTACGCCTAAGAGTGCCAGCTGCCGCTCCAGCAGGAGAGGCTGTGGGAAGGGCTATCCTTCACGATCTTGATGTGGCCGAGACTCTTTCAGCATTGCAGGACCAGGTCGAAGGTCTCACTCTTGGTATTCCAGATGTGAGGACCGATGAGCTGCCCTTGAGGTTGCAGCGACATACTACTGGTGTGCCGAGTCGATGGACTAGGCTCTTACGCATGATTTCACAGGCGGTGACATGTTGTTGAAATCTATTTTCTGACCGGCTTATCGAGGTGGGGTGCCCCTATCTCGTTATCAGGTTCGGCCCGTGGGGGCGAATCCGTGAAAGATTATATTCGCAGGTATTGCAGAGAGGGATCTCAACCGAGTAAGGACGGCAAGATCCATATCCGAGACGTCACTGATAGGTCCCTTAGGACTATTCTGTTTACTCTTGGTAGACTGGCTGGTAGTGCAGCGCTACATGTGGCGAACAGGTCTTATCTGCAGTATGCCTTGGAATGCCTTGAACCAAAGGTGTTCGACTGGTGTGATGCATTACTTCCTTTGATGAGAGAACAACTGACCAAGGTGAAAAAGGGAAAATTGAAGAATTTCGGCTATGGTTCTATTTTGACCGCCTTCGCCTTGGAAAAGATCCCACTGATGCAGCCACAGTATGTTTCACTTGGCTTACCTCCACCGACTGAGCCACAAATGCAGAGATGGGTCAAGCTTATGGCTCGACATGCTGGTCAGTCCCAGGTTTCCTTTTCTGATACTTTCTTTGAGTGGTTCCACCGTCAGGAGATGGTTTTTTCCGAGTATCCATATGCTGGCATGGATTTCCGGGGTGATCCGGATTTGGTATTGCCTGTCGGTGAGCAGTGGGGTGTCATTGGTAAATTCTCTTACCATATTTATGTTTATGGTTTCTTTATAATGTCCTTGTGCTTTCTTCTATCAAGACTAATCAAAACCTGTGTGCTCATGCAGATGTTGGACCAGTCCGACCAGTAGTACGCCTAAGAGTGCTAGCTGCCGCTCCAGCAGGAGAGGCTGTGGGAAGGGCTATCCTTCGTGATCTTGATGTGGCTGAGACTCTTTTAGCATTACAGGACTAGGTCGAAGGTCTCACTCTTGGTATTTTGGATGTGAGGACTAACGAGCTGCCCTTAAGGTTGCAACGACATACAACTGGCGTGCCGAGTCGATGGACTAGGCTCTTACGCATGATTGCACAGGCAGTGGCATGTTATCACCAGCATCATTAGACTAGGGTTCCCCCTAGAATTTTGAGTTTTGGGTCATTTGACCAGTTTTGTCTTAGTTACAAAAGATTATGTGTAAACCGTAAACAGTTATATATATGTTTTTGACATGTTATCACCAGCATCATTCATCACTAGCATTTTGAGTTTTGGGTCATTTGACCAATTTTTTCTTGGTTACAAAACATTATGTGTAAACCGTAAACAATTATATATATGTTTTTGATTTTCGGAGCTTTATTTTGGCTAAGTTACTTGATGCAAATATTGATGAAATGCTTCTTTTACAAATGTTGCAAATGTCTATCTAACACATAATTTGCCAATGAGTCTGTTAATGTGTTTAAGTTTATGGAAATATGCTGATATTGAATAAGATCAAATTGCCTTTCCAAAATCTTAACCCTTAGGAACATGCGATAGATAGCTGGATTTTGTACGGAGTAGATACCAGTGAGTTGTAGTATGACGAGCTGCGAGCCTAGCCTGACAACAAGTCGGCTTATGCCATGTGTGATGGCATCAGAGAGAAGTTCTATCAACGTGCTATATTCAGTGATGTTATTCGTTGACCGAACAATACATACCCCTCTAAAACTTACTAACTCGCCACTTGGATAAAAAATGGCCCAGGCTGCAGAAGATAGATTCCACGAACTACGACTTGCTCCATCTGCATATCCAACAAAAGAATCCAATGGGTCCGACATCTGCGGCAAATGTAAAGAGTGGATTACTTGACCAAAAAAGTCACTCTTAGCGAAAACAAAAACGTAACAAAAGCATATGGGTTACCACACTAAATTACGCGTAGTAACGCTTAAGGTACAACCCATTACGAGGTTGCGCCAGTGGGATTCCGTCATAATAGGGGCCCATCCACAAAGATTTGAGTTTACCTGCTCCCAATTTATCGGATTCTTGGTCGTAAAGTAATACCAAGTCACGTTCTAAGAAGACATGTGGTTTGAAATTCTTGTTGAACTACGCCTTGACCCGTTTCTTATGGGCTTCATTAGCCAAAGCAACGTCACGACAGGTTTCATCCAATTGGATTAGTTCCAAGAAACGAGCCTCCTCTTCTGAGGTTCCGGGGAGAAGGTCGATTGCGAGTTTGAGGGACGAGATTTCACATTGGACTGGTAGGATCGCCTCTAGGCCATACACCAGTTGGAAAGGTGTAAACCCGGTTGCGTTCCTTATCGATGTTTGTTATGCCCACAAGGCTGAGTATAGGATCAGGTGCCAACTCCTTTCGTGGACTCCAATCATCCTTTGCAGCATCTGCTTCAGGATCTTGTTGATTGCTTCAACTTTTATGTTAGCCTGCGGGTAATAAGGAGTATAGTTGTCGTGGGACAACCCTAGTTTGGCAGCCATTTCAACCATCATGTGATTGCGAAAATGTGACCCATGATCTGTGACTATGGCTTGTGGAACGTCGAATCTAGTGACTACATGATTGAAAAAGAAAAGAGCAGTCGTTTCGCCGGTGTTATTTAATGTAGGCATCGCCTCGGCCCATTTGGTAAAATAGTCTACAGCGACTATGATATACCCATGCCCCCCGGTCGAGGTGGGGTTACATGTCATGAAATCTATGCCCCATTTGGCGAATGGCCCGATAGCGACCATCGGCTGCAGAGGTTTGGGTGGCTTTCTGGTTTTGCTATTGAAAATTTGACATGCATGGAAACTTCTGACTACGGTTATGCAATATTTGAACATTGTTGGCCAGAAGTATCCTGCTCGTAATTTTTTTTGCGTCGTAGCGTAACCAAATTGATGCCCCCCACATGCGCTTGAATGACAGTCATTCAGGACTTTTTCGGCCTCCTCATGGGTGAGGCACCTCCTCGGGACTATATCGACACCACGTCGGTAAAGCGTATCACCGACGATCACGTAGTCTTTTGATTGGTATCGAATACGTTTTTGTTTCGATCGAGAGGTATTAGACCTATATTTTTGGGTTTGGAGATAGACGATTATATCTCCATACCATGGATTGCTTGAAGATATCAGAAACAAAGACTCGTCCACGATGGTCTCTTCGGATGTGTCATCGTTGGACGACGATTGGAGATCGCATAGTGATTCCACGAAAACTAGGGATTTCTTTGATTTGGATTTTACAAATTCCAGATCAAACTCTTGAAGTATTGCTATCCATTTTGAATATTTGCCCGCCAGCAACTGTCGCGACAATATATAAGTCATGGGATTGGAATCTGACAAGATGGTAGTTTTTCGAAAGAGGACATAGTGTCGAAATCGCTGTATTACTTGAATAGCTGCGTGAGCTAGCTTTTCAAGGTAGGAATACTTTCTCTCTGTATCATTTAAGTTTCTACTTAAATAATATATTGGATGTTCAATTCCATCGACTTCTTGAACTAAAACCATTGCGATGGTTGTGTCTACTACAGCCAGATACAAGTTATAGTCTTTTTGATAATCAGGAGCGTACATTAATGATGCTTTTGTCAGGGATTCCTTTAAAGCATCAAAGGAAGCTTGCGTGACCTGATCCCATTCGAAGGGTACTTCTTTTTTCAAAAGACGTGTATAAATTTTAGCAAGTTCGGTGTAATTTGGAATGAACCTCCTTAGAAAGTTTGCTTTCACTTGGAGTTTCTGAATTTGAAGAAAATTTGAAGGTGGAGGCAAATTTATGATTGCCTGAACCTTACAAGGTTCGAGATGAATCCCGTCTTTTGAGACTACAAAGCCAAGCAAGCGACCAGAACTGACACAGAACACACATTTGTGTGGATTGAGTCGTATTTTTTAGTGTCGGTAGCGTAGAAATATTGCTCTCAAATGCTGCAGATGATCAGGCCGCTTTCGCGAATGAGCCAGAAGATCATCGAGATATGGTTGAACGATGTTTTTGATGTGATGGAAGGCATAATTCATTGCCCTCTGAAAAGTTGCCCCTGCATTCTTTAAACCAAAGGGTAGTTTACAGTACGAAAATGTGCCCCACAGACAAATAAATGCAGTCTTTGACTGGTCTTGTGGGCAGATATTAATTTGATTATACCCGAAAAATCCATCCATAAATGAAAAGATTTCACATCCGGCGCATTCGTCAATTATCTGGTCAATAAAGGGTGTAGGATAGTTGTCTTTTGGACAAGCTTTGTTTACATCCCTATAATCGACGCACACTCTAATTGTTCCTTGTTTTTTCATTACAGGAACAATATTAGATACCCAATCTGTTAGAGGAACGGGGAAAATGAAACCAGCATGGAGAAGTTTTTCAACTTCTGCCTTGATGGCAACGACTTTCTTGGGGTGCACTTGCCATAGCCGTTGTCTTACTGGTTTGACATGTAGATACATCTTTATTTCGTGTTCAACTATACTTGAATCAATGCCTGGCATTTCATCATATGACCAAGCAAAGACATCTCTGAATTCGTGAAAAAGAGCTTCGTATATTTCTAGTTCTGAAGGAGAACAGCTTTTGCCGACATGAATATTCTCTACAATATTTGTTTTGGTCGAGATATTTATGGCTATAGTCTCTTTGATATTAGACAAGTTTCTCTCAGAATCCATCGTATTTACATTATTTGATGGGAAATAAAAAACTGAAGGATGATTAAGGTTGTTAGGACAATCTGGAAGATGGGAACGATGGTGGTATTCTTCCCATGGCGCCCCGTCAATTATCATTGACTGAATAATTCCTTCGTCTGTGTTATGCACTTGTGACCAAGGATCTAAAGGGGTGTCATATTCCTTAGACCTATCCATCCAAACGCTTGAGGAGCGTTGGTTTGGGTTCGCCTCCCATGCAAAAAACATTGATTGCTACAATATCTCTATTGATGTTGGAGGCAATACCCACGGATGATCCATATTAACATCGGTTTCGGAGATCTTCTGTATAGAAGATATCATATTGCAGGTTCCTACCGTTGCTACTTCCACCAGATTTATTGGAGGGGGAAGTGCAAAGGTTCCCATTAATACAGGGTCTTTTAGTAGGCCTACTCCAATATTTTGAAGCGAATGGGGGCTTCCATGGATCATCGGAATGCTTCTCATAACTTGGGATCCATATGGGAGAAAAGTTTGTTGGTCGACGATTATGATTCCTCCTTGAAAAGGAAATGCAATTTTCCTAAAGTAGGTTGACACAACGCCAACCATAGCATATATCCAAGGCCTTCCCAGTAGGATGTTGTAATCGAGGTTTCCGTCGATCACTTCAATATCTATTTCTACTGTTTTCCCCCCTAGTTCAACTTGCAAGTTACTTAAAATCCCATATGGGGTATATGTTCATCCATCAAATGCTTTAAGTGTTGTCGAAGATCGTGACAAGGTTGGAGATCCTAAAGTTTTCCAGCAACTCATTGACATAATACACGTAGATGCCCCCTCATCAATAATTGTTCGGTGAACAGTCTTGTTGAGGGCTTTCACTTGAATAAGGAAAGCTAGTTGAGCTGGTAATTGAGGATCATATCCTTTGTGATTAAAGGACACAAGATTAGAATCCTTTGGGTCAATCCCACCTATTGCTGATAATAAAGCCTGTTTTTGGGAGGGACAATTTTGCAGTACCTCCAGTGTCGACATAACGGACGACGATTGGGCCAAATCTTCCACTATATTATAATGTTGTGCTGCTCTGGCACACAGATTAAATGTCGACTTGTGTACTACTCCCTTTGGCGGTTTTATTGTCAGTTCAGGAATGATGGGTGGCACAACTTCTGTCAAAGTTGTTGTAGAACTACTAGGTTGATCAATATCCTTGCTGTTCGACATCTGTGGATTCCCGTAATCTTTATTCCTTGTCGTTATCAAAGCATCATTTTGATGTTTTGAAACCAACAACATTAGTACTTGGGATGGGGAAGCATTATCATTTGCAACCAGATTTGTTCCGGAATTTGGAAACGGATCAGTTAATACTACCGAGGTTTTTGAATTCTTAGTGAATTTTCTAATCTCAGCTTTATATGGGCAATCTCTTGTCCAATGATCCTCATCACATATTACGCATGGACCTTTTGGTTTCCTATCTCCGGAAGGGTTTGCAGAAGATTTTTCGGGTGATGATTCTCCTTGTTTCTTCTTCTTCCCTTTGCTTTTCTTCTTTCCTCCTAGTTGCTTGGTTTCTTTGCCTTTGTCAGTCAAGATGGCATTTACTTCCGAGGCGAGAACTTCTTCATTCGTATTTTGACTAGAAATCTTACGGGCTTTTTTAGATGTGGACTTTTTTGATTTCATGTTTGTCATGCCTATCATGTCGTTGCCAACATGAGAGTCATTGTTTGATTTAGGAGGGGGAGGAACGGAAAATTCCGGTCTGGGGGCGTCAGGGATTTTATCCTAGAGCGTGCCACACTGAGTATAAATCAAGTCTAAGTACTGTGCACGAGCAATAACTTGCTCTTCAGTAACGACTCCTCCTTTTGCCACATCTTCGGTAATGGAAGGTAACAATGACTTGATAAACCATTCAGCTAGAAGCTGATCAGGAACGTACGTTTTTACCATTCTACGACGACGTCGCCACTCATGAATGTGATCAGATATGTGAGTGGTTGTCGTTTGTTTAAAGTTGCTAAGAAGTTCTGTTCCTATTTCGTACCTTATCGGTAACTAAAAATGGATTAAAAAGGTCATGGCTAAAGTACTGAAGTTATCAAATGAAGCTCTTAGTAATTCGATATACCATTTTGCCGCTGGGCCAGTTAACGTTCTTTGAAAGAGGCAAAGCCTAATCGAATCATTGTTTAGAGTGTTTGATGAACACCACAGATGAAAGGTCATCACATGATTCGATGGGTCTTCACCCGGATTTCCATTAAATTTAGGAATATCTGACGGAAGTTTATGTGGAATCGTTGGCCACCAAGGGGCGTAAGCAATTGGATCGTTTGTTAACCAATTTAGATCTGGTAACTCTAAAGTTGCCACGAAGGGTAACTGTTGATTCAGGTTTGGCAAAGCATACCCAGGGTAAGATGGAGTCACCTAAGCAGTTGGTCTTTGCATACCAGCATAATGCATTTGATGCTGGTAACTCTGGTAAGGTTGATGGGCATAACCATGGTAGAATGGTTGATTTTGACCGTTTTGAATATACGGTTGCCCACTATTCGCAATGATTTGTTGCTCAGTCCCTTGGTAAACTTGTTGGAATTGCGGTTGTTGATATTTCACTAGCCACGGTTGTGAAGCCATGTGTTGTTGTCCAATACTGGCTGTTTGGCCAAGATGAGGGGTAATTGTACCCATTTGGGCCTATGTCATTCCACTAGTTGGCAATTGTGGCTGAGTCAGAGGGGCAAGTGGCTGTTGCATTACAACCTGAGAGACCTGAGGTTGGCATACAACCGGCAACACTTGTACTTGCGACACTATCACAATAGCTAGCGTAGTTGGTATATTTGACATAGGTAGACATTATTGCATCGAATATACAACTCTTGGTTGCTGAGGCAGTATTGGCACCCAACCGCTAGATGTTATTCTAGCATAACCTGAATTTTGTTGTGAGCTCTCGTATGGTTGTCCTCCAGGAGGAGACAATGAAAGGGTATATTGTGCCCCATACGGTGGTAATCCGGTGCTTAAGGGAATTGTTTGTCCTTGAGGATCGGACTACCCAAATTGACACCCTAAAGGGTCAATTTGCTGAGATCCAACATGAGAGATTCCGGATACAATTCCGGATGAATAAATAGGAATGGACCATACTATTGAAATAGCCCCTAGGTGGGCCCCTTCTGGTGATTGAGAGCTTGTTGGGACAGATGGTATGCCAGCGAACATTGTTGGAGTGACGACAGGAAGTTCTGTCGTTGCTGTGTTGGATGACACAGTCCTAGATGTCGACGGTTGTTCTGACATTTCTAGCCTATCCATAAGATTTCCTAGCAATTCTACAGGAGCTTCCGATAGCGGTAGACTAATTTATGAAGAAGAGGGATGCAGGGCGATCTCAACTCCGAATTGAGATGGAGTATTAGACTGAGGATCTTCCACAATCTCTTCTATAGTAATCATACCAGGTGGAAGAGGGAGACTGTCAGGTCTGTAAAATATTTCTGGTGTCGAAGAAGGTATAGAATCTGCAGCAACAGAGGTTTGGGGAATAACACCTTCTGAATCAGTTGTTAATGTAGCTGGTTCAGAGATAGAAGTGTTTACTCTTACACTAGGATCAGTTCTACTGTCCTTTGGTGGCTGCTGAATTTCTTCTGTAAGGGAAAGGTTACCAGGAATGTTTGGAGTGACCGGAGTCTTTGCTGGTGTTGGAACACTTGTTCCAACTTTACCAGGAGACTTTGACCCGGTCAAACGAGTTCGCTTTGCCCATATCAGTTTTGATTCTGGAGACAAAGACGGTTGACTCATAAGCCTCCGCGAACGACGGGGTTTTGATTGACTTTCTTCCACGATTGCGGATTACTCAGTCAGCTAAAAATCAAAGGGTAAATATGCTTTCCGAATTAAATGAATTTTAGACGCTTTGACACAACTTGTTTTTTCAATTTTTAAGAGTCGAGAAAAAAAAAAGATGACTCTAGTCGCCTTCGATTTTTAATGAGCTTGAAGTGACAAGTGCTCAGATGGACCTTTTCCTTTAAGGAGTCTAAAAAGGAATGAAAGAGACTACTCTGGAAATCTAGACAGAGGGATTACCAAACCAATCGCAAAACTGCAGAATACTTTTTACGGTACGGTAGTCAACCTTCCTGAATGTTGTGTTCAGTGCATTGCGATCGATAGGGTGGCAGACATGGCTTCCTATTGATAAAGGATAAAGCCTATTATGGTCTCCCAATATATACTCGACGGTACGTGGGAGCACAAGTCCGTATTGGCACTTGTCGTCTCAAAGTGGAGGAATCACCCAACCAACAATGAAAGCAATAGTTACCACGTTTTACGACGCCGGAACACGTCTCTAGCCTAGACTTCTAAATGTTGTGCATTAGGTTCCAAAGCGTTTTTAGATTCATTGAATTTATTTTATAGTTGATCTTGCTTAAGAAATTTGCCTTTCAGGTTCACCGCGTGATGTAGATGTACAATTCCTAAAATGCAGTCTAAGATGATAAACAGTCGTTTAATCTTCTTTCAGCAATGAAAATCCTAGCTACTAAGGAAAGAGAGACGATTTTCTTTCAGCATAGAGCATAGAGCATACACTATATGCACTGTCCTAAATCAAACGACAAGCAGTCTAAATGCAAATGCACATGCATGTATTGTTTTTAAGCTTCCTTAATGTATGTGAAAGTAAGAAAGCTAAGCGAAAATCTGAATTATTTCTAAAGCGACAGTACTCAACAAATTTCTTTCCAAAACGAAGTGAAGGTAAGAGAAACACTTTGCGATTTTGAAACGAAAAATTGCTTTTCGACACTTTAAAACTTACGAATTCAAATCATATGCAATAGTAACTTGTATAATCGACTACCACAGCAAGGGGATTGTCTTCTATGGCTAAAAATGACAGCTATGACACTTTCAGATCAAAGAACGACAGCTTGATTCTGCTACATTTTTGCAAGGGAGAAAGTAGCGAGAGTCTATCAGAAGAGAGAGGAATAGGGGACTCTGCAACTGGCAAATAGACACTACTCCATCTGAGCACTTGTCACTTCAGGCTCATTAAAAATCGAAGGCGACTAGAGTCATCTTTTGTTTTTTCTCGACTCTTAAAAATTGAAAAAACAAGTTGTGTCAAAGCGTCTAAAATTCATTTAATTCAGAAAACATATTTACCCTTTGATTTTTAGTTGATCAAGTAATCCGCAATCGTGGGAGAAAGTCAATCAAAACCCTGTCGTTCGCGGAGGCTTACAAGTCAACCGTCTTTGTCTCCAGAATCAAAACTGATACGAGCAAAGCGATCTCATTTGACCGGGTCAAAGTCTCCTGGTAAAGTTGGAGCAAGTGTTCCCACACTAGCAAAGACTCTGGTCACTTCAAACATTCCTGGTAACCTTTCCTTTACAGAAGAAATTCAGCAGCCACCAAACGATAATAGAACTAATCCTAGTGTAAGAGTAAACACTTCTATCTCTGAACCAGCTACATTAACAACTGATTCAGAAGGTTTTATTCGCAAAACCTCTGTCGCTGCAGATTCTATACCTTCTTCGGCACTAGAAATATTTTGCGGACCTTACGGTCTCCCTCTTCCACCTAGTCTGATTGTTATAGAAGAGATTGTGGAAGATCCTCAGTCTAATACTCCGTCTCAATTTGGAGTTGAGATCGCCCTGCATCCCTCTTCTTCAGAAATTAGTCTACCGCTATCGGAAGCTCCTGTAGAATCGCTAGGCAATCTTATGGATAGGCTAGAAATGTCAGAAAAACCGTCGACATCTAGGACTGTGTCATCCAACACAGAAACGACAGAACTTCATGCCGTCACTGCAACAATGTTCACCGGCATACCATCTATACCAACTAGCTCTCAATCGCTAGAAGGGGCCCACCTAGGGGCTATTTCGACAGTATGGTCTGTTCCTATTTATTCATCCGGAATTGTATCCAGAAACTCTCATGTTGGATCTCAGCAAATTGACCCTTCAGGGTGTCAATTTGGGCAGTCCGGTCCTCAAGGACAAACAATTCCCTTAAGCACTAGATTACCGCCGTATGGGGGACAATATACCCTTTCATTGTCTCCTTCGGGAGGACAACCATATAAGAGCTCACAACAAAATTCAGGTTATGCTAGAATAACATCTAGCGATTGGGTGCCAATACTACCTCAGCAACCAAGAGTTGTATATTCGATGCAACAATGTCTACCTATGTCAAATATACCAACTACACCAGCTATTGTGACAGTGTCGCAAGTACAAGCGTTGCCGGTTGTATGCCAGCCTTAAGTCTCTCAGGTTGTAATGCAACAGCCACTTGCCCCTCCGACTTAGCCACAATCGCCAACTAGTGGAATGACACAGGCCCAAACGGGTACAATTACCCCTCATCTTGGCCAAACAGCCAGTATTGGACAACAACACATGGCTTCACAACCGTGGCTAGTGCAATATCAACAGCCGCAATTCCAACAAGTTTACCAAGGGACTGAGCAACAAATATTAGCGAATAGTGGGCAGCCGTATATTCAAAATGGTCAAAATCAACCATTCTACCATGGTTATGCCCATCAACCTTACCAGAGTTACCAGCATCAAATGCATTATGCTGGTATGCAAAGACCAACTGCTCAGGCGATTCCATCTTACCCTGGGTATGCTTCACCAAACCTGAATCAACAGTTACCCTTCGTGGCAACTTTAGAGTTACCAGATCTAAATCGGTTAACAAATGATCCAATTGCTTACGCCCCTTGGTGGCCAACGATTCCGCATAAACTTCCGTCAGATATTCCTAAATTTAATGGAAATCCGGGTGAAGACCCATCGAATCATGTGATGACCTTTCATCTGTGGTGTTCATCAAACACTCTAAACGATGATTCGATTAGGCTTCGCCTCTTTCAAAGAATG
The DNA here is from genome assembly GCA_031772625.1 of Pinus tabuliformis. Taxonomy (NCBI): domain Eukaryota; kingdom Viridiplantae; phylum Streptophyta; class Pinopsida; order Pinales; family Pinaceae; genus Pinus; species Pinus tabuliformis. The sequence goes on from CM062804.1 coordinate 373,585,719, forward strand.
TTAACTGGTCCGGCGGCAAAATGGTATATCGAATTACCAAGAGCTTCATTTGATAACTTCAGTACTTTAGCCACAACCTTTTTAACCCATTTTCAGTTACCGATAAGGTACGAAATAGGAACAGAACTTCTTACCAACTTTAAACAAATGACAGCCACTCACATATCTAATCACATTCATGAGTGGCGACGCCGTCGTAGAATGGTAAAAACGTACGTTCCTGATCAGCTTCTAGCTGAATGGTTTATCAAGTCATTGTTACCTTCCATTACCGAAGATGTGGCAAAAGGAGGAGTCGTTACTGAAAAGCAAGTTATTGCTCGTGCGCAGTACTTAGACTTGATTTATAATCAGTCTGGCACGTTGTACGATAAAATCCCTGACACCCCCAGACCGGAGTTTTCCGTTCCTCCCCCTCCTAAATCAAACAATGACTCTCATGCTGGTTACGGCGTGATAGGCACGACAAACACAAAATCAACAAAGGCCAAATCTAAAAAAGCCCGCAAGATTTCTAGTCAAAATGCGAATGAAGAACTTCTCGCCTCAGAAGTAAATGCCATCTCGACTGACAAAGGCAAAGAAACCAAGCAACCAAGAGGCAAGAAGAAAAGCAAAGGGAAGAAGAAGAAATAGGGAGAATCATCACTCGAAAAATCTTCTGCAAACCCTTCCGGAGATAGGAAACCAAAAGGTCCATGCGTAATATGCGATGAGGATCATTGGACAAGAGATTACCCATATAAAGCTGAGATTAGAAAATTTGCTAAGAATTCAAAAACCTCGGCAGTATTAACTGATCTGTTTCCAAATTTCGGAACAAATATGGCTCCAAATGATAATGATTCCCCATCCCAAGTACTGATGTTGTTGGTTTCAAAACAGCAAAATGATGCTTTGATAACGACAAGGAATAAAGATTACGGGAATCCACAGATGTCGAATAGCAAGGATATTGATCAACCTGGTAGTTCGACAACAACTTCGACAGTAGTTGTGCCACCCATCATTCCTGAACTGACAATAAAACCGCCAAAGGGAGTAGTACACAAGTCGACATTTAATCCACGTGCCAGAGCAGCACAACATTATAATATAGTGGAAGATTTGGCCCAATCGCCATCCACTATGTCGACACTAGAGGTACTGCAAAATTGTCCCTCCCAAAAACAGGCTTTATTATCAGCAATAGGTGGGATTGACCCAAAGGATTCTAATCTTGTGTCCTTTAATCACAAAGGATACAATCCTCAATTACCAGCTCAACTAGCTTTCTTTATTCAAGTGAAAGCCCTCAACAATACTGTTCACCGAACAATTATTGATGAGGGGGCATCTACGTGTATTATGTCAATGAGTTGCTGGAAAACTTTAGGATCTCCAACCTTGTCACGATCTTCGACAACACTTAAAGCATTTGATGGACAAACATATACCCCATATGGGATTTTAAGTAACTTGCAAGTTGAACTAGGGGGGAAAACAGTAGAAATAGATGTTGAAGTGATCGACGGAAACCTCGATTACAACATCCTACTGGGAAGGCCCTGGATATATGCTATGGCTGCCGTTGTGTCGACCTACTTTAGGAAGATTGCATTTCCTTTTCAAGGAGGAATCACAATCGTCGACCAACAAACTTTTCTCCCAAATGGTTCCCAAGTTACGGGAAGCATTCCGATGATCCATGGAAGCCCCCATTCGCTTCAAAATATCGGAGTAGGCCTACTAAAAGACCCTGTATTAATGGGAACCTTTGCACTTCCCCCTCCAATAAATTTGGCGGAAGTAGCAATGGTAGGAACCCGCAATATGATATCTTCTATACAGAAGATCTCAGAAACCGATGTTAATATGGATCATCCGCAGGTATTGCCTCCAACATCAATAGAGATATTGTAGCAATCAATGTTTTTTGCATGGGAGGTGAACCCAAACCAACGCTCCTCAAGTGTTTGGATGGATAGGTCTAAGGAATATGACACCCCTTTAGATCCTTGGTCACAAGTGCATAACACAGACGAAGGAATTATTCAGTCAATGATAATTGACGGGGCGCCATGGGAAGATTACCACCATCGTTCCCATCTTCCAAATTGTCCTAACAACCTTAATCATCCTTCAATTTTTGATTTCCTATCAAATACTGTAAATACGGTGGATTCTGTGAGAAGCCTGTCTAATATTGAAGAGACTATAGTCATAAATATCTCGGCCAAAAAAAATATTGTAGAGAATATTCATGTCGGCAAAAGCTGTTCTCCTTCAGAACTAGAAATATACGAAGCTCTTTTTCGTGAATTCAGAGATGTATTTGCTTGGTCATATGATGAAATGCTAGGCATTGATTTGAGTATAGTTGAACACGAAATAAAGATGTATCCAGATGTCAAACCGGTAAGACAACGGCTACGGCAGGTGCACCCCAAGAAAGTCGTTGCCATCAAGGCAGAAGTTGAAAAACTTCTCCATGCTGGTTTCATTTTCCCCGTTCCTCTAACGGATTGGGTATCTAATATTGTTCCTGTAATGAAAAAACAAGGAACAATTAGAGTGTGCATCGATTATAGGGATGTAAAGAAAGCTTGTCCAAAAGACAACTATCCTACACCTTTTATTGACCAGATAATTGACGAATGCGCCAGATGTGAAACCTTTTCATTTATGGTTGGATTTTTTAGGTATAATCAAATTAATATCCGCCCACAGGACGAGTCAAAGACTGCATTTATTTGTCTGTGGGGCACATTTACGTACCACAAACTACCCTTTGGTTTAAAGAACGTAGGGGAAACTTTTTAGGGGGCAATGAATTATGCCTTCCATGACATCAAAAAAATCGTTCAACCATATCTCGACGATCTTCTGGCTCATTCACGAAAGCGGCCCGATCATCCGCAACATTTGAGAGCAATATTTCTACACTGCCGACACTACAAAATATGACTCAATCCACACAAATGTGTGTTCTGTGTTAGTTCTGGTCACTTGCTTGGCTTTGTAGTCTCAAAAGACAGGATTCGTCTCGACCCTTGTATGGTTCAGGCAATCATAAATTTGTCTCCACGTTCAAATTTGCTTGAAATTCAGAAACTCCAAGGGAAAGCAAACTTTCTAAGGAGGTTCATTCCAAATTACACCGAACTTGCTAAAAGTTATACACATCTTTTGAAAAATGAAGTACCGTTCGAATGGGATCAGGTCGTGAAAGCCTCCTTTGACGCTTTAAAGGAATCCCTGACAAAAGCATCATTAATGTATGCTCCTAATTATCAAAAAGACTATAACTTGTATCTGGCTACAACAGACACAACCATCGCAATGGTTTTAGTTCAAGAAGTTGATGGAATTGAAAATCCAATATATTATTTAAGTAGAAACTTAAATGATACAGAGAGAAAGTATTCCTATGTTGAAAAGCTAGCTCACGCGGCTGTTCAAGCAATACAACGATTTCAACACTATGTCCTCTTTCGAAAAACTACCATCTTGTCAGATTGCAACCCCATGACTTATATATTGTCGCGATAGTTGCTGGGGGGCAAATATTCAAAATGGATAGCAATACTTCAAGAGTTTGATATGGAATTTGTAAAATCCAAATCAAAGAAATCCCTAGTTTTCTCGAAATTACCATGCGATCTCCCATTGTCATCCAATGATGACACATCCGAAGAAACCACCGTGGACGAGTCTTTGTTTCTGATATCTTCAAGTAATCCATGGTATGGAGATATAATTTTCTAACTCCAAACCCAAAAATATAGGTCTAATACCTCCCGATCGGAACAAAAACGTATTCGATACCAATCAAAAGACTACATGATTGTCGGTGATACGCTTTACCGACGTGGTGTCGATACAGTCCTGAGGAGGTGCCTCACCCATGAGGAGGCCGAAAAAGTCTTGAATGACTATCATTTAGGCGCATGTGGGGGGCATCAATCTAGTTACGCTACGGCGCAAAATTTTTTATGAGCAGGATACTTCTGGCCAACAATGTTCAAAGATTGCATAACTGCAGTCAGAAGTTGCCATGCATGTCAAATTTTCGATAGCAAAACTAGAAAGCTACCGAAACCTCTGCAGCCAATTGTCGCTGTCGGGCATACGTATATCATAGTCGCTGTAGACTATTTTACCAAATGGGCCGAGGCGATGCCTACGTTAAACAACACCGGCGAAACGACTGCTCTTTTCTTTTTCAATCATGTAGTCGCCAGATTCGGTGTTCCACAAGCCATAGTCATAGATCATGGGTCGCATTTTCGCAATCACATGATGGTTGAAATGGCTGCCAAACTAGGGTTGTCCCACGACAGCTCTACTCCTTATTACCCGCAGGCTAACGGACAAGTTGAAGCAATCAACAAGATCCTGAAGCAGATGCTGCAAAGGATGATTGGAGTCCACAAAAGGAGTTGGCACCTGATCCTGTACTCAGCCTTGTGGGCGTACCGAACATCGGTAAGGAACGCAACCGGGTTTACACCTTTCCAACTGGTGTATGGCCTAGAGGCAATCCTACCAGTCCAGTGTGAAATCTCGTCCCTCAAACTCACAATCGACCTTCTCCCTGGAACCTCAGAAGAGGAGGCTCGTTTCTTGGAACTAATCCAATTGGATGAAACCCATCGTGACACCACTTTGGCTAACGAAGCCCATAAGAAACGGGTCAAGGCGCAGTTCGACAAGAATGTCAAACCCTATGTCTTCTTAGAAGGTGACTTGGTCTTACTTTACGACCAAGAATCCGATAAATTGGGAGCAGGTAAACTCAAATCTTTGTGGATGGGCCCCTATATTGTTAAATGGGTATTAGCAAAAGGAGCCTACGAGTTGATGGATTATGACGGAATCCCACTGGCGCAACCTCGTAACGGGTTGTACCTTAAGCGTTACTACGCGTAATTCAGTGTGGTAACCCATATGCTTTTGTTACGTTTTTGTTTTCACTAAGAGTAATTGTTTTGGTCAAGTAATCCACTCTTTACATTTGCCGCAGATGTCGGACCCATTGGAATCTTTTGTTGGATATGCCGATGGAGCAAGTCGTAGTTCACAGAATCTATCTTCTGCAGCCTAGGCCATTTTTTATCCAAGAAGCGAGTTAGTAAGTTTCAGAGGGGTATGTATTGGTCGGTCAACGAATAACATCGCTGAATATAGCACGTTGATAGAACTTCTCTCTGATGCCATCACACATGGCATAAGCCAACTTGTCATCAGGCTAGACTCGCAGCTCGTCATACTACAACTCACTGGTATCTACTCCGTACGAAATCCAGCTATCTATCGCATGTTCCTAAGGGTTAAGATTTTGGAAAGGCAATTTGATCTTATTCAATATCAGCATATTTCCATAAACTTAAACACATTAATAGACTCATTGGCAAATTATGTGTTAGATAAACATTTGCAACATTTGTAAAAGAAGCATTTCATCAATATTTGCATCAAGTAACTTAGCCAAAATAAAGCTCCGAAAATCAAAAACATATATATAACTATTTACGGTTTACACATAATGTTCTGTAACCAAGACAAAATTGGTCAAATGACCCAAAACTCAAAATGCTAGGGGGCACCCTAGTCTAATGATGCTGGTGATAACATGTTACCACCTGTGCAATCATGGTTAAGAGCCTAGTCCATTGACTCGGCATGCCAGTAGTATGTCCCTACAACCTCAAGGGTAGCTCGTCAGTCCTCACATCCGGAATACCAAGAGTGAGACCTTCGACCTAGTCCTGCAATGCTGAAAGAGTCTCGGCCACATCAAGATCGCGAAGGATAGCCCTTCCCACAGCCTCTCCTGCTGGAGCAGCAGCTGGCACTCTAAGGCGTACTACTGGTCGTACTGGTCCAACATCTGCATGAGCACACAGGTTTTGATTAGTCTTGATAGAAGAAAGCACAAGGACATTATAAAGAAACCATAAACAGAAATATGGTCAGAGAATTTACCAATGACACCCCACTGCTCACCGGCAGGCAGTACCAAATTCGGATCACCCTGGAAATCCATGCCAGCATATGGATACTCGGAAAAAACCATCTCCTGACAGTGGAACCACTCAAAGAAAGTATGAGAAAAGGAAACCTGGGACTGACCAGCATGTCGGGCCATAAGGTCGACCCATCTCTGCATTCGTGGCTCAGTCGGTGGAGGTAAGCCAAGTGAAACATACAACGGCTGCATCAGTGGGATATTTTCCAAGGCGAAGGCGGTCAAAATAGAACCATAGCCGAAATTCTTCAACTTTCCATTTTTCACCTTGGTCAGTTGTTTTCTCATCCCAGGAAGTACTACATGACACCAGTTGAACACCTTTGGTTCAAGGCATTCCAAGGCATACTGCATATAAGACTTGTTCGCCACATCTAGCGCTGCACTACCAGCCAGTCTAGCAAGAGTAAACAGAATAGTCCTAAGTGACTTGTCAGTGACGTCTCGGATATGGATCTTGCCGTACTTACTCGGCTGAGATCCCTCTCTGCAATACCTGCGAATATAATCTTTCACGGATTCGCCCCCACGGGCCGAACCTGATAATGAGATAGGGGCACCCTGCCTTGATAAGCCGGTCAGAAAATAGATGTCAACAATAGTCAAGGGGATGGAATTGCCCCTAATCTAGAACTCCTGCGTGGTAGGATCCCTGCATCGAGAAAATACTGCAAAAAGTTGATTTGTTGCCTCATGCTAGAGATGCGGAAGAACTTGAACAGGCCACAGTTCCGCAGTGCGTTTACCGTAACCGGATCATGTAAAGCAAGCATGTCCTCTTCTTCATGCTCACATTATCGCCATGTAACAGGCATTTTGCTCCGATGAATCTCTGAAACAAACAAGAGAAGAGTCAAGATCCTGATTTGGTGAGAAATAGGCAAAAAATTTCCATAAAAAAATGTGCATAAATTGCCCCCTTTGCGCCGATCGCACCCCCAATGTTGTTCTGGGTGGGATGAATGCTGACTGAGCAATGGCCAAGCCAGCATTCATCGCACCTTTTGATGTAGAAGAGGTGCGATGGGGCCAGGGAAAGTTTTTCCAACCCCAGAGGCTCATAAAAACTAGAAAACATGCTCAGAAATGGAAAAGAAAAGGATGAAACTGAAGAGCTCAGGTTTAGCTCCTACCTGGTCCAGACGGCGCCAAGAATCATCCACAGAATCTCCCAGAATCAGCTGGTGAAAATCAAGGGGGAAAAGCACCTCCAAAGCTCCAACAAACCAAAGTTCAAATGAAATGTTAAAATGAGAGGTAAAAAACACTTTTAAATTACTTTTCACGTCATTCGAGTAAATATTAGTGTTGTAGCTTATTTCTCAAACATATATTGTTCATTTCTAACTAGTTTAATGAAGCATTTGAGCAAGCAGTACCACCTTTGAAAGAACAAAGCTGCCAATGGTAAAATCAAGACAATCAATGACCATTATATCGAGTAGTTTTAGCGCATAGTTCAAGCTCATTAAAAAATAAATATAAGTCATGAGCAAGTGTTTCTCCCCACGTTTAAGCTCATTAAAAAATGAACGAGTAAACAACCATTGTGAATGTCTTATTATCAGCTTTTGAAGCCCTTGGTCGTGTTCTCCTCATCACCTCCACTCTACATTGGCCGATCGTTCACCTCCATTTGATTGTTTACCACCTTTGAGGAACAACTGTGAAAAGTGATACAGTTAGCCATCCTTGTGACTCTGCCATGATTTGGAAATTCCAAACCTTACCTAGAATCAGTTGCTATCCGAAATTATCACTCGTTCCTCAAAGACGAGTCTCCTTTAAGCTCTTTTCATCTGACTCGTAAAAAATGAAAAGATTGCCGAGCAATTGGCCTCTCCAGCTCGTTAAAGCGGCCGGAAGTGCTATCCCTCCTTTAGATTTTAATATTTTTGGACCCGAGGGATTATTACACAAAATGATCAAGCGCTTGTCTTGTTCAGCTCGTTAAAATTACCGAAAATTCATCCCTTTCGTATTGTTTTATACTTTTCGGACCTAAGGGATTATATGAAGAAAATGGAACTATTGGAGTTTCCTTTACGTCCCTTTCAGACTCTCTAAAATTGGAAATGACTGAGTTGTCTTTGTCATTAAACTCGTTAAAAGCTAATAGCGACAAACTTGTCCTCATAGACAAGACTGAGTTTCACTATCGCTAGGCGCATTAAAACATAGCGATGGGTTTGCCCGAAGGGTAGATTATAGAACAAGCATATGTTATCCTCTTCAAGCTTGACAAAAATAAAGAGGTACTGGTCAGAAATGACTAGGGAAAAATTGGGAAGAAAACTTGAAAAAACTTTGTTGGTAGCAAGTCGCTCTTGAACATGACACTTTCACTCCGCATTCGAGTCGGGTTGGGTTGTTCCATTCACCGGTCACTTCACCATGGTCCCATCACACCATCCATATTTCGGGTTAATGCTACCAATCCATCATATCAGTGTCGCCAATATATTCAAGAGAAGTCACTCAGAGGATTCACCTGTGTCTCATCCACTACAATACATTCATCCTCCATATTTTCATGACCACCACCCTGAACCTTGTATCCTCAGATCGTTTTCACATCCGCTAAAATCATTTGCTCCGTTCCGTGTCATAGATGTGTGATTCATTAAGGCCCTCTATCTATAGATCAAATTCATGCTAGAATGAAAAGAATGAATAGAACAATCTTGAATATGGTACGATCCATGCTTTTCTTAAAAAATGTAAAGATAATGTTTTGGGATGATGCTGTTCTGTGTGCTGCATATATAAAGAATAGATGTCCATCTAATGCTATAAGAAACAAGACTCCTTATGAATTATGGTATGGACATGTTCCTTCGGTAAAACATCTCAGGATCTTTGGTTCCATCTATTATGCTTTGATACCAAAGGTACATAGAAACAAACTTGGTGCTAGAAGTCGTAAGTGTATCTTCCTGGGGTATTCAAACACCTCCAAAGCATACCGCCTCTATGATGAAATAAATAAAAAGTTTGTTGTATCTAGAGATGTAATTTTTCTTGAATCATCCAAATCTGACAATGTTGTTGAGCGACAACTTGATCACTTGGATAGATTCGCAAAAACGAAATCATTTCAAGAATTTGATAATCAGATTCCACATCTTGAAGGGGGGATTCCTATACTAGATCAACATGTGGAATCTTCTTCTGAAGAACAATCTCCCCTGCATGAAACTCCAACAACGGATGATGCTTTAAGTGATGTAATTGATAGAATTGGGAGACTCAATCTTGATTCAATCCCAACTCAATCAACAGAGCACCCTGGACCATCTCAGAAAGGTCCCCCAAAGTGGCTGACAAAGACACTTGAAAGTGTTCATCTTGGTGAAATTGGAAAAACAGGAACCAGAAATTCAAACTGACAAAATGGAGGTGATGTAGATGACTCTAATTCACCTGTTGATATGGATGTTTCTTATGATTGTGAATTGAACTTGTCTACAGATTTTGAACCAACTTCCTTCAAAGAAGCTGCTTCTCATGATGTATGGAAATAAGCAATGCAAAAGGAGTACGATGCCCTCATAAAGAACGACACTTGGAAGCTGGTTGATCCTCCATTTGGAACCAAACCAATTGGCTGCAAGTGGGTCTACAAGAACAAGTACAAAGCTGATGGCTCACTTGAAAAGCACAAAGCTAGGCTTGTGGAAAAAGGTTTTGCACAGAAGGAAGGGGTTGATTATGAGGAAACTTTTGCCCCCACAGCAAAATGGGCCACCATCCAGACACTCTTTGCACTAGCAACTCAGAACGGTTGGAAAGTCCATCAAATGGATGTAAAAACTGCCTTCTTGAATGGAGATCTAAAGGAGAATGTTTTTATGTCCCAGCCTGAAGGATTTTCTGTGAAAGGACATGAACATAAAGTATGCAAACTTGTGAAGTCCTTGTATGGCCTCAAACAAGCACTGTGAGCCTGGTATGAAAAACTAACTGAGCATCTTCTGAAACTCAACTTCAATCATTTTGATCTTGATGATGCAACTTTATTTGTCAAGAAAGTTGGCAAAACAGTTGTATATCTTGTGGTATATGTAGATGATCTTTTAATGACAGGGAACAATGAAAGCTACATTGCATCCATAAAGAAGGAATTGGGGAAAAGTTTTGAAATGACTGATTTGGGTTATGTTCATTACTATCTTGGCATTGAAGTAACCCAACATCCAAAATCCATATTTCTTTCTCAAAAGAAATACATTGGAGATTTGTTAAATAGATTTGGCATGACAGAGTGCAATCTTCTTTCTACTCCAATGGAACAAAACTTAAAGCTCACATCTATTGAAGGAAAGGAATTTGAGGATGCAACAAAGTATAGACAGCTTGTAGGAAGTCTCATCTACCTCACTACTACCAGACCAGACATTTCATTTGTTGTTGGAATCCTCTCCAGGTTTATACAAAAGCCTTGTGAGGGACATTGGTCTGCTGCAAAAAGAGTTCTAAGGTACTTGAAGGGAACTCAAGACCTTGGAATCAAGTATACACAGGTGGACGACTTCAGCTTGATTGGATACTCTGATTCAGACTTCAATGGAGACAAAGAAACTGGGGTATCTACTTCAGGATATGCTATGAGTCTTGGATCAGGCACTGTTTCCTGGAGATCACGCAAACAATCAGTTCCAGCAGATTCCACAACAGAAGCAGAATACGTGACAGCGGCTGAAGCAACGAAAGAAATTGTGTGGCTTAGGAAAATTCTTAAAGATTTGCAGGTAAAACAAGTACAATCAACTTCAGTCATGATTGACAACACCTCTGCAATAAAGTTGGCCAAGAACCCAAAGTTCCATGATCGAACAAAGCATATCAATACTAAATATCATCTGATTCAACATCATGTTGAGGCCAAAACAATCCATCTCTGTCATCGTTCCACAAATGAGCAAATTGCAGACATCTTCACCAAAGCACTTGGAAGGGAAAAGCTTGAACGATTCAGAATGATGCTTGGACTCACCAACATCCCTTCAGATTAAGGGGGGGAATGTTGACACCTAATCTTCATGATTGGGGGAATTTTGTGTAAATAAATAAATTAGGAATGTGAACAGTCATCGGGAGATGAACTGAACAATCACTCCTATTGTATATAACAATGACCTACCTATGGAATAATAGACGAATCAGTTGTTTGTTTTGTGGAGTTACTGCCTGGCCTGACAATAATAAGTAGCACCAAGTCCAAACCTATGACTCAAAGGCACAGTGGATGAAAAGATGATTTGTGTCCTCTCCATATTGTTGTCCCTAGTTCTGACACAATTAACCTTGGATTTGTTGTCCCTAGTTCTGACACATTTAACCTTGGATTCTCTTCTTTTTAAGAAGGCATTTGACTTGCCTTGCAACATGCTCCGAAAAAGGGAAAAGGAATCTTTTTATGTGGATAATAGATTTGGGAATATATTAGAATCAGATCATCAAAAGAGAGGTTAATTGTTGAATTCTTTCTTAACTATCAATTTCAAGGTATTTCTGAAAGCTGTAGTCTAAAAATTATGTTTTTTTGCCTTGAAAGTTATAGAAATCTGGTCATATTTTGAAAAAATCTGGCAGTAATTTTTGTAAATCTAAGTAAAAGCTGTCATAATTCATAATTTTAAGTGCCCTTGACGTTTTTGATGGTGCTGAATCCATTTCCACTATCAAAAACATGATTCAAACACTGCATCTACACGATTTTTTGAAATTTGTTTGCCCAGATTCCGACCACTTTTGGCCGTCCCGACAATTCCTCCACCTCAATAAACAACTCCTTTCCGAAACTTACAATTTACATAAGTTAAGGGCCAATAGATCTTTAACAAAGGTGACAGGCTTGCATCAGAAGTTAATGGCCCAATAGACCTTTAACAAAGGTGACAAGCTTACATCATGGGCGAAAGATTAAGGAGATTGTGAGCGACAACTACAGATTGAAATGCCCAATCACTCTTGCAAAACGAATGACCAGCCCAACGATTTGTCACTAATTTTTTACAGCTCAATTGCACCCTCAATCAATTGTGCATTTTGTTCAATGAATCAGCATCGTAAACGTCTCGATCGGTATTCCATCACTAAAAAACATCAGTAGACTTTGAGCTTGTGATTGTATGTGGCGACATAATAAAATATATACCTCTTTTCTTTTGTTTATTGGCCAGGATGGCCAAGGAAACAACCGTGGACGTTATAATGCTGAACGGAGAAGCGACAACGATCAGATTGATCAGGTTTAGAATGACTATCATTGAAACTGAAATTAAAGTAGTAAGGGAGAGTAAATCTCACCGGTCAGGTTCTATAAGTATATTTTATTTACTGGGACTGAAATGGAGAAGGTAGTTACAATAGCTAAAATGTAATAAATATGTTTTTTTTCTGTATGAAGCTTGATATGGACTTGTCTCCTGTAAAATCATCTTAAATGAAGGAGGTAGCTACAATAGCTAAAATGTAATAAATATATTTTTTCCGGTATGAAGCTTGATATGGACTTGTCTCCTGTAAAATCATCTTTTAAAAGCATGGATTTTATAATATATTTAATGTGTTTTTGGAATGGTGGGTAATATTTTACTAAGCATCTTTTTAATGATCAAATTGGTGTTTATTGGCCAAAGAGGCAATGTACAGTTCACTATGGGGGAGGTAGACCAATAAAGATATTTTCTTCTATATGAAGCTTGATATGGACTTGTCTCCTGTAAAATCATTATAAAAAGAAAAGGGCAAAGTATGGATTTTATAATATATTTAATGTGTCTTTGGAATGGTGAATAATATTTTACTAAGCATCTTTTAATGATAAAATTGGTGTTTATGGGCTAAAGAGGCAATGTACAGTTCATTAGGGGGAGGTGTTGCAGTGGACAGTTAGATCAATAAAGTATCATATTTAGAATTAGATTTCATAAAAAAATAATGTCAACTTTATTATAGGAGAGATGTTGTATAAAGATGATGCTTATAATGATAGATGTGATAGTAGATTATAATGATAGATGTGATGGTAGATGCGATGTTGCGTTGAACTATTACATTAAGTAAAAATTGAAATAATAATTTCATTTAATGTGATGGTGCGTTGAACTATTAAATTAACTAGCATTTGCACCACATGTTGCAAATGAAACGTCATAAGGCAATGGCATAAGAAACAATAACATAGAAGAAAGAAGTAAAAAAAATTTGCAATTTTGTTTCTTTACTGGTGTTTCCTTTTTATCATATGTTATGTTTTAGGGAGATTCCAACCAAGATATGTTCAAAGTGAAGGTAATGCATAACACTTCACTCCAAAGGATTTATGAAAATGCTCTTCATTAAGATTATGGAACCTTTATAAGTAAATGACTTAAATCGAACATTTCATAACAAAGTAATCTCATATGACCTTAATTCACAATGCAATGGATAATAGTATTTTCGAGGCATCGGGCTGGGATCTTTGACAATGTTGTTATTCCATTGCAACTTTCTTCAATGAGTATGGCCCTTTGACAAATCAAAAGCATAAGAGACACATTCAACTCATCAACATATGGGACAAATTCCCTATCTACTTTTTTGATGGGGTGTCCAATAGTGGGAACTATGGGTGCGGGGTATATATTGTCATCCATCCTAAATTTTATTATCATTTTATGTGGAATTATGGTCATGGTACTAACATTCGTGTAGGGGTCATCGCTCTTTGGGGAGTTATGTTATGTGCAAGATGGCTCTCCATTGACAAATTGGTGGTATTCGAAGATTCAAAGGTGGCATAGATTGGATTTTGGGTTGTACTACTTTCAAACCCAACAACTCATAAACTGGATGCAACATATCAAAGAGCTTCAAAGGAAGTTATGGATTTGAATTTTTCCCACATATATAATGAGCAGAACATTGTTTCCAATGAACTATCCAAAAAAGAGCTACTCCAACAACCAAGAAGCATATTTTACTCTACTTTTTTTCAAGGACAAGAAGAGGGACTTTGGGTATATACACATCATATAGTCTATGTCACATGATCTCGAAGCATCTATTTGCACATTTTATGTTCTATGTTTGTTTTTTTTACTGAATCATTATTTTCATAAATATGTGGTACCGTGCAAAGATTAAAACAACATGTAGCGGGGCTACTCGTATTATGATCTAGAGCACTAGTTATATTATGTTGTATTTTCCCATTTCTAGTATAGGATTAGGCACGTACATAAACATACTATTCTCAGATTTACACTAGACCTTTCATTGGATTCGAGTAATGGAAAACATGGATGTAAACCAACCCTCGAGAATATTTTTGATTATATATAAACTTTTTTTCTATTAATTACAAACAGTTGGTTTTTTCTCTACCAAAAAATATCAACATATCAAGATGCAACATATCACATTTGGGATGAAGGCTAAGGCATATAACATCTCCTTTTCTCAAAATCCTAACCTAAACCCACCCAATTGACTCATCATGAAAATACAACATTCATATAAATATTAAATGCAGTCTAAAACAAAAATCTATTTGAATACGGGGGTTCACATATATCTAAATTTTCTACAGATATTGGACATCTCCAACATGGGCTCATTACTTTGAGAAATGTGTAGGGTGTTTAACATTATCCAGACAATGCTAAGCTCAACCTCTGTATTATTATTCACTTCATTGTGACACTCTGCATCTACACTTACTTCTTCAAATGCATACGCAAGAACTCCATTGTTATTGGCTTCTCAGCTATGAGCATCTTCAAGGCTAGAGAACTAGGTGCCTCAGAGGCATTCAAGATCTAGCCATGTCAGACACAGTATGAGTTTCACCCTTTTCTCAACAAGAAAATTGGGTATTAAAGCAGCCATGAGTATTGTTACGCAAGATGACTATAAATCTAACAGAAAGGGTGGAGGAGCAATGGATATTGAAGGGCAGTTGATAGAGGGAATATCTATTGTAGGGCACGAGACATGTATCATACTGCTTGCCTCAAGGTGGCCATCGACATTGGGCGGTGTCCTTCCAGAGTTGTTTCCCAAGACATCCTCTTCATCTCCCATGCTCATATGGATCACATTGTAAGTGTTTTCATTGTTAATTGGTATTTTTTTAAGGGGTTGTTAAATTTCTGATTGCACAACCCGTGGTTCATATTCAAAAGCAACTATACCTCAATCTTTTTGAATGTGTAGAAAGCTCCATGGGAATTAAAATTATAGTTTGAATGCTATTCACTTGAAATATGAAACTATACCTCAATCTTTTCGAATGTATAGAAAGCTCCTTGGCAATTAAAATTACATTTTGAACGCTATTCACTTGAAATATGGCAGCAGACTGGTCCTAGATATTGACATGTTTATGTGTAGAGCTTGACATATGCCTTTTGAGGTGAGTTCATATTTCTGTTTGTGTTTGCTTTTAAACAATTTGACAATTTGTCATAGTGCATATTTCTCTAGGGCCTCAATGTTACTATGAGAATTTTTCGATGGATAATGAGTCTAATATCATAATTTGAATAATAGATTAATTGGTTTTTTTATTCATCTCATAAAATTTATGGATATGTAATATTATGAAAAATCACATATTTTTATTTCATATTATAATGGATGATCAAACAATAATATAATCTATGAAAATGTTTCTTATAACAAAGATTAAAAAACATTAACACAATTTTTTACCACCATTTTTTATTATATATTATTGTTTTATATTTTAAGAAATAATTAAAGAATAATTGTTTTATATTTTAAAAGATGATAAAAAAAAATATAACCTATTAAAATGTTTAATATAATAATGATTAAAAAACTTTTTAATTATTGTTTATTGTCCAGCATAATTTCAAGTCACCATCCTTTTACTATAAAGTAAAATTTACAACCAACTTGCTCATTTGGATTTCTTGGCAACTGTAGATAGGCAAATTAATGTGATCAACTCCAACCTTAAAAACATTTTG
The DNA here is from genome assembly GCA_031772625.1 of Pinus tabuliformis. Lineage (NCBI taxonomy): Eukaryota > Viridiplantae > Streptophyta > Pinopsida > Pinales > Pinaceae > Pinus > Pinus tabuliformis. The sequence continues at coordinate 373,601,715 of CM062804.1, forward strand.
TGTAACCTAAAAATGCACTGTAACCCGCCACAACAATAGTGATTGATTTTACAATCATGTTCACTGTAAATTTTACTGTTGTACAATCGGTTGAAATGGTGTATAAATCTGACAGATCTGAGATGAATTGCGCTATCTCTAGCTGCAAATGCGAGGATATCCGCACAAGAAACTGTTTTGGGACAGATGGCTTCTATTTTTTATTTTGCTCTGTCAATCACCTCGAAACCGCGGAGGCCTGGATTGTTAACAAGCGAGTCTTTCTCGGCTACATTGTTCTCTTTTGAGTCAATGAGAACAAACCCATCACATCCCTGCAAAGTGAAAGGATGCTTAAAACATTAAGTTAGCCATAAATGTAGATTGTTAAAATATAATAAAGATTCATAAAGATTGGAATGAAAAGCAATTTTTTGAGACTTTTAAAAGAACTGTAAATCGTATATTAATATACAAAGTTTTTGAATCATTCGGAGATAAGAGCATGCTTTGGTTTTTTTCTTTCATTCTTTGCTGCAAATTTTGGAGAGTCCAGAGCCTCGTTTTTTAAGGTAGTTTACTTTATATCTACTGCATGGTCTGCTTTTGCATGTATGTAGTGTGATGAACTATGTTAGATGAAGGTGGTATGCTTTTGCGTGTATATAGTGTGATGAGCTATGTTAGATGAAGATACAAAGAAACATGAAGCAAAGGGTTATTGGTAGGTACAATTTTTAATCTAACTTTGACATCACCCAAACTGAAGAAGGGCATGGATTTGGCTTTCAAATCCCTCCATCCTTTCATGAATGTCGATGAAACCAAAAATTATTCCTATTAATTAATGAAGAGCCAACGACAGAACAATAGCTAGAAAACATTATGTTGTTGAAAATACAACGTTCATAACAGAGGATATAAAAATCCCCAAATGTACATTGAGCTACAAGCCAAACATTACTAGGGTGGAAATAAATACACTAAGAACACTGCAAAATTATTGGAAATAAAATGGAGGCTCATTGAAATAGGATTTCACAGCAAGTACATTTGGCAGATATTGAAGAGGAACTATGGTAGATTCCAGAAAACGATGTAGATTATAATAATAGGCCTTCCATCCCGAAGCAGCAGAAACAGAGGAAGATACGGTTGTTGAACAAACATTTATAAAAAGGGGGTCTTCATCCCTTACATGCTTTAGCTGGTGTTTTATCAGTGAAGATCCATGGCGACTGCACCGCGCACTGGTGTTGCGACTCAGAGAAGGGGGCGTCCCACCGTTAAGAAATTGTTAAGCGCTGGTGCTGCTACTCAGAGAAGAGGGCGTGCCATGGTCTCAGAGAAGAGGGTGTGCCACGGTTAAGAAACTGCCAGGTGTTGGCGCTGCGACTTAGAGAAGAGCGTGTCCCACCGTTAATAGGTTGGAAAGATAGGAACTAGAAGTTCCACTAGAAAAAATGGAGATGATGTAGATGTTTCTAATTCAATTGATGATGTGGATGTTTCTTAAGAAATCGCTCAACGCATCTCCACTTAGCACCTGTAATTATGATCAAACGATGAATATTAATTCTATCGTCTAACAACAAAATCAATGGCTCAGAAATGTATAGGGTGGCACTGGAGGGGAGTTCTTCCTAGAGGGAAACACATTACGACATAAATATTTATAATAAAATTAAAAATAAAAATAATAATTTGATTCAAGTCAAGTTTTTATATTGCAATTTTATAATATGAAATATTTTTAACTATGATATTTAAGAATTTTAAAATACAAATATTTTTATACATAAATATGTGAAATATATATAAAATATAAATATTAGCTATAAATTAAGATACATTTTATCATATAAATTAAATCAACATATATTCATCTTAAGTATGGATCTAACATGAGTGAAGAGGGATCAAATTTCTTCACATGTAAACTTCTTTAGAGTGCAAAATAAAATGTGTAATTTTTCATTATTTAAATTGTATTTTTAATGCTATATAAAGTATAAATAGTACCCATCAAATATTTTAACCATAAAAACTTATTTTTTCATCACTGATGGACAAACAAACTTACAAACTCATGATCTACCAAGCATGGAGAATAATCAAATTTGATCATTGAAGAGGTTTGGGGTTTGCATTTTGAGAGATTTGATCACTCTTGGAGTTTGGTATCAGGAGTTAAAATGATTTATGCCAATAATAATAAAACATAATGTCATAGCAATTAAAAAAATAATAAAAGAATTGATAAAAATAATATGTGCAACCGACTCAATTTGATGTATTGGAATTTTATTTTTATTAATAAAATTACAAACAATCTAAATAGTGATGATTCATATTTATAGCAATGAAATTTCAAAAAATAATATAATTTTTTTTTTTGGCTAACCCACTAAGGGATTTGTACCAGTAATCTTTTCACGAGTATCTTAATATTACACCCATTAACCATAAATTCAAAGCCCCATGGACCATAATTAAATTTAGTTAAAAAACATATAGAATATTGATACTTACAATAAGCTCTCTCTCTAATATATATATATATATATATATATATATATATATATATATATATATATATATATATATATATATATATATATATATATATATATATATATATATATAGTTTATGTTGAAATTGTAGCAAGAAATGACTTCTTTAACTTGTGCCTCAATCAAAGATACTAATTTGAATTCAGTCTTACAATTGCTTGATTTAGCTAAATTCAATTAACATGTGTGATGTGGCCTATCATTGAGTTAGATTCAGTTAATTTGAGTTAGATGATATGGAATGAGTTGTGGACTAGTTGATGGCTAAAATTAGCTATCTAGTGGAGTTAACTCTAGTGTCTATTAGTTAATTGATCTCTAGTTCTAGAATAGAGATAGGCTTGAGTTTAATTAAGTAGTTTACTCAATTGAGGCTTCTGTGATCCATATCAATTTTATGAGAAATTTTCTTGGCGTAAATCACATGAAATTTCATTTGTCGACGCGTTTCGAACCAACAAGTGTGGTTCATCGTCATGACAAGTTGAAGAAACAGATCTAGCTTTGCTTATTAAATAGTTTGAGCAGGACATCCAACGGCTATATTTCTTGACCAAGTAACGACTATAAGGACTAACGGCTAAGTTTGACCGGGAAATGGTTAGTTGAACAGGATTAAGGGCAAGACCTCTATTTTTATAATTCCAATGAATATTAAGTTAAATAATTTTTAAAATAAATAAATTAATAGTTAGTTAAAAATTATTAAATATATAAATAATAGTGTAACTAATTATTAATGGATGTTAAAAATATAGTTAGTTATATTATTTATTAAAAAGTTAAAGGGACATATTTTATTAACTTACATTTCGAAATAAATTAATTATAAAATAAATTTATTTTATATTAGTTGTTATTTAAATATAAATAATTATAACTATAACTTAAAATAAATAGTCTTTAAAATAAATTAATTAATAGTTAGTTAAAAACTATTAAATATATAAATAATAGTGTAATTAATTATTAAGAGATGTTAAAATATAGATAGTTAAAGAGTTAAAGGGAAATATTTTAGTAACTTATAATTCGAAACATATATTTAAAATAAATTAATTATAAAATAAACTCATTTTAGATTAGTAGTTATTTATAAATATAACTATAAATTGATTATAGTTATTTTGAAAGGAATAATTGTATTGTTACTATCAATATAATAGTGTTACCATAATAATATTAAATTAATTTTATTAGTGAAGTCGTGTACTTATAACCTAAATAAAAATAAAACAACCCTGAAGAGCTACTAAGAGGCGAGGGCCGGGACCCAACAACTATAGATTAACCATAATTAATACAATACCTCAAAACAACTCATCAAAGATTAAAGGCCAAAGAGAGAGGGATACGGAAAACAAGGGGAAACAAGACCAAGAACAAGCGAAAAAAGGAGGGAGGGAAGAAAACGACTAGGAAGAGAGGGTTGGGATCCGGCAACTATTGATCTTCCATCCATCCTCTCTATTGAGATTGTTCGGTCTTTTTTCAATCTCAAGGGCTTCCCTAAATTTTCGGTGATGGAACTGCGAAAATTTCATGTGATCTACGCCGAAAAATTTCTCATAAAAAAGTAGTTTACTTTCCGTTAACTCAACTTACTCTCACTTAACAATGTCAACTACTAAATTTAGCCCTTGCAGGTCATGTAATTTGAATTTCCTATTGAGATTGAATGAAGACATACTTGTAGTCAATTATACAGGTTTTTGTGTACAAGCTTGGTTGAGCACGCAAAGGTAATTATCTTGGGAACTGCGCAAGGAAATAGGAGAAATTCCTATTTTTTACAGGAAGATTTGTGCTAAGAAATAGGAGCTCCTAGCAGGTCTTATTTTCCTAGGTGTTGGACATGTCTTGTAGAGAGTTGATCAGTATTGTAGGGAGCTTCATGCTTGATACAAATTCTATGGTAAAGATTAGATTGCTCACTTGATTCAATGCAAGCAAGAGGGGTTTTTCCCAATTGTGTTCCCCAAATACATTTTGTGTTCTATGTGTGATTGCGTTTCTATTCATTATTTTCTTTTCACAGTTTTTTTGGTAGAGAAATCTTGTGTCTTTTGCGATCAATTTGCTGTCATTAACAATTGCAAGGTTTCAAGGTTTTTCTACATGGTATTAGAGCAGAAAACAAGATAGACATCAAGTTCCTTTATCAGATTCAAATTTCTTTGGAGAGAAGATCAATTAGTGCAAGAATTCTACAACTACAGGAATCATGTCATCCTATGGTTTGAGGACAGAGTGTGCCCTAGAAGGGACCTCAAACTTTTTTTCATGGAAGGACATAATGGAGGTTGTGTTAGATGATAATGGGGATTTGGAATACACCAAAATTGATATCCCTAAACCTCCTACATCAGATGCACATCAATTGACTCAATGGAGGAAGGACACTGCCAAATCTAGGAGGATGATACTAGAAGGAGTTAGAGGCCATATTTTTCTAAATTTGCATGGGAAGGAGACACCATTCCATATGTGGAAGTCCCTTACTAATATGTTTGAAATTAGTAGTGATGCCAAAAAGCTAACTTTAAAGGACAAGTTGAGGAACATTTGAAGGGGAAAGAATGAGTCCATTGTTACATATCTATCCATGTTTTCTTAAGTGAGGGATGAACTTGGAGGTGTTGGAGATACAATTTCACCACTAAATCTTGTGACCTTGCTCTTCTTGGGCTTCCCAAATCTTGGAAAAGTTTCTAGGATGTAGTGAATGACAGATATAAGCTCCCTAATTGGGAGAGACTGTGGTCAGATATTGTGCAGGAAGAGATGAGGAGGAACATAAGGGATGGAGTCTCTTCTAGTTTAGAAGATGAGGAGAACTTTGCTTTAGAGGGAAAATGGAAGAAAACCAAGGGAAAGAAGGCCCAAGGAAAAACCGAGTCTAGTTAGAATGAAGGTAAGGAAAAGAAGGATCTTAGCAAGATCAAGTGTTTTCATTGTCATGAGTTTGGAAATTATACTACAAAATGTCCAACAAGAAATCCAGCAAGCATGTTGCAGCAACAACAGGAGGAGAAGAACTCTCTTCCCAGTTTGAATTGGATTTTCTCTTTGATAGCTTGCATGGAAAGCTCAGTTTGAGGTAGTGTGTGGTACATTAACTCGAGAGCTTCATTCCACATGACAGGGAATAAATATTTCTTCAGCATTTTGGAGGAGAAAGACATGCAATTTGATATCGAGCTTAGAGATAATGGAAAATACATGACCAAAGGAGTTGGTACAATGAACTTTAAGAGGTAGTATGGTTCCCTTATGCATCTCAAGAATGTGATGATTGTTTGAGGATTAAATAAAAACCTTGTCTTAGTAGCATTCCTTGAAGACAAAGGGTATGATGTAGTATTCAACAAAGGGAAGGCCTACCTCAAGCATTTTTCTTTAGGACAGGTTAATAAAATTGGTGTTAGGATCAAGAACCTATACAAATTGGAGGTTGATGCATGTGCAACCTTGAGTAGCAAGGAAAAGAGTTCTCAGAGTAGAGATGTGGTGGTTGAGTGAGAACAGGATAGAGCTCTCAAGATGGAGCCTTAGCCAATATCTCGGTTTCAAGTTAATCTAGTTGGCAGTTGGGCTGACCAGCATGATGATGATGATGAGGATCATAGCCTAGGGAAAGTGGAGGCATACATTAAGTTAAAGACTTCCAATATGGGGAAAGTTCGAGCCAAGTGGGTAGAGGATTTGGTTGTGGGAGTTGAGAAGAGAGTTGAGTCTCCCAACATCAAGAAGCTTACACCCAGATACATAGGGTGCATGGCACTTATTACTAAAGTGGTGAAATCATAGAGCCTTGTGGTAAATACAAAGTCTTCAAAGCATGTTCCCCATAAGGAAGCATATAAGTCTTCTAGTTCGGATGGAGCAACTGCAGCAATAGAGAACTTGGTAGAGTTGAAGACAAATCTAGGTGGACAAGGTTCTTCCAAGAATCCCTTCCTCATTAAGAGGGAGTGTTGAAAATGTAGCAAGGAATGGATTCTTTGACTTGTGCCTTAGTCAAAGATACTAATTTGAATTCACTCTCACAGTTTCTTGAGTTAACTTTCAATTAACATGTGTAATGTGGCCTATCACTGAGTTATAGTCAGTTAATTCGAGTTAGATGGCATGCAATGAGTTGTGGACAAGTTGATGGCTAAAATTAACTATCTAGTGGAGTTAACGCTAGTGATTATCAGTTAACTGGTCTCTAGTTCTATAATAGAGATAGACTTGAGTTTAGTTGACTAGTTGACTTTCTTTTAACTCAACTTACTCTCAGTTAACAACAACAACTACTAAATTTAGCCCTAATAGGTCATGCAATTTGAATTTCCTTTTGAGATTGAATGAAGGCACAATTGTAATTCATTATACAGGTTTTTGTGTACATGCTTGGCTGAGCAGGTAGAGCTAATTCTCTTGGGAATTGCACAAGGAAATAGGAGAAATTCCTATTTTTTAGGGGCACATTCACACTAGGAAATATGAGCTCCTAGCAGGCCTTACTTGCCTAGATGTTGGGAAAGTCTTGTAGAGAGTTTATCAATATTGCTAGGAGCTCTAGGCTTGAAGCAAATTCTATGTAATAGATCAAATTTCTCAGCTTATTCAATGCAAGCAAGAGGGTTTTTTCCCAATTGGTTTCCCCGAATAAATTTTGTTTTCTATGTGTGATTGTGTTTCTATTCATTTTTTTCTTTCTGTAGTTTTTTTGGTAGAGAAATATTGTGTCTTTTGTTTATATTTTTATCTCATTAATAGTTGCAAGGTTTCAAGTATTTTCTACATGGTATCATAGCAAAAAACAAGATAGAGACCGAGTTCCTTTATTATATTCAAAGTTCTTTGGAGAGAAGATCAGTTAGTGCAAGAATTCTATAAGTGCAGGAATCATGTCATTCTATGGTTTGAGGAAAGAGCATGCCCTAGAAGGGACCTCGAAATTTTATGTATGGAAGGATATAATGGAGGTTGTGTTAGATGATAATGGGGGTTTGGAATACATTAGGACCGATATTCCTAAACCTCCTACATCAGATGCACAACAACTGACTCAATGGAGAAAGGACATTGCCAAAGCTAGGAGGATGATCCTAGAAGGAGTTAGAGACCATATTGTTCTAAATTTTCATGGGTAGGAGACACAATTCCATGTGTGGAAGGCCCTTAATGATATATTTGAAAGTAGTAGTGATGCTGAAAATCTAACTTTAAAAGACAAATTAAGGAACATTCGAATGGGAAAGAATGAGCCCATTGTTACTTATCTATCTAGGTTTTCTCAAATGAGGGATCAACTTGGAGGTGTTGGAGAGAGTTCCACCAACAGATATTGTGAGCCTTTCTCTTCCAAAATTTTGGCAAAGTTTCTAGGATGTAGTGAATGGAAGAGATGGGCTCCCTAATTGGGAGAGTCCGTGGTTAGATCTTATGTAGGAAGCGATAAGTAGGAACACAAGGGATGGAGTCTCTTCAGGGTCAGAAGATGAGGAGAAATTTTCTTTAGCTGGAAAAGGGAAGAAAGCCAAGGGAAAGAAGGCCCAAGGAAAAACCAAGTCTAGTAAGAATGAAGACAAGGAAAAGAAGGTTCTTAACAATATCAAGTGTTTTCATTGTCATGAGTTTGTACTTTATGCTACAAAATGTCAAAACAAGAAATCTAGCAAGCATGTTACAACAACAACAAGAGGAGAAGCATTCTCTTCTCAGTTTGAATTGGATTTCTCTTTGATAACTTGCATGGAAATCTCAGTTCCAGGTAATTTGTGGTACATTGACTCAAGAGCTTCATTCCACATGAAAGGGACTAAATATTTATTAAACAATTTGGAGGAGAAAGACATGCAATTCCATATTGAGCTTAGAGATGATGGAAAATACATGACCAAAGGGGTTGGTATTAAAAGGGATTTTGGTTCCCTTCTCCATCTCAAGAATGTGATGTATGTTCTAGGATTGAAGAAAAACCTTGTCTTAGTAGCATTCCTTGAAGAGAAAGGGTATGATGTAGTATTCCACAAAGGGAAGGCCTACCTCAAGCATTTTTCTTCAGGACAGGTCAAGAAAATTGGTGTTAGGATCAAGAACCTCTAAAAATTGGAGGTTGATTCATCTGTAGCATTGACCAGCAAGGCATAGAGTTATTAGAGTAAATATGTGGTAGTTGAGTGAGAGTAAGATAGAGCTATGAAGATGGAGCCTCAACTAGTATCTCAGTTTCAGTTTAAGTTAGTTGGAAGTTGGGTTGACCAGCAGGATGATGATGATGAGGACCATAGCCCAGGGTGAGTGGGGGACGCCACTTAGTTAGAGACTTCCAGTATAGGGAAATTTCGAGCCAAGTGGGCAGAGGATTTGGTTAAGGGAGATCAAAAGAGAGTTGAGTCTCCTAACATCAAGAAGCAAACACCCAGGTACATAGGGTACATGTACTTATGACTAAGGTGGTGAACTGAAAGATCCTGGTGGGAAAGAAAAAGTCTTCAAAGCAGGTTCCCCAAAAGGAAGCAGATAAGCCTTTTAGTTTAGAAGGAGAAGCTGCAATAACAAAGAACTTGGTAGAGTTGAAGATAGATCCAGGTGGACAAGGTTCTTCCAAGAATCCCTTCCTCGCTAAGACAGAGTGTTGAAAATGTAGCAAGGAATGACTTTTTTGACTTGTGCCTTAGTCAAAGATGCTAATTCAAATTCAGTATCATAGTTGCTTGAGTTAGCTTTTAGTTAACATGTGTGATGTGGCCTATCACTGAGTTATAGTTAGTTAATTTGAGTTAGATGGCATGCAATGAGTTGTGGACTAGTTGATGGCTAAAATTAGCTATGTAGTGGAGTTAACTCTAGTGTTCATTAGTTAACTAATCTCTAGTTCTAGAATAGAGATAGACTTTAGTTTAGTTGAGTAGTTGACTTTCTATTAACTTAACTTACTCTCAGTTAAAAATAATAGCTGCTGAATTTAGCCCTAGTAGGTCATGCAATTTGAATTTCCTATTGAGATTGAATGAAGGCACAATCGTAATTCATTGTTGTATACAGGATTGAGCCTTGGTTAAGTAGGGAGAGATAATTCTCTTGGGAATTGCGCAAGGAAATAGGAGCTCCTATCAAGCTTTATTTTCCTAAGTGTTGGGAAAGTCTTGTTGAGAGTTGATCAATATTGTAGGGTGCTTCAAGATTGAAGTAGATTCTATGTAATATATCAGATTACTCAATTGATTCAATACAAGAAAGAGGGGTTTTTCCTAGTTGGATTCCCCAAATAAATTTTTTCTTCTATGTTTCCACATTTTTTTGGTAGAGAAATCTTGTGCCTTTTGTGATTAGTTTGCTCTCATTAGCAGTTGCAAGGTTTCAAGGATTTTCTACATTCTCTCTCTCTCTCTCTCTCTCTCTCTCTCTCTCTCTCTCTCTCTCTCTCTCTCTCTCTCTCTCTTCATATCTATGTATATGTTTATGTATATGTATATGTGTGTATCTATATATATATATAGATATATATATCTGATTCATTTTCATAATTTTGAAATTCAAGTTTATATTTAGCCTAAGATAACAACAACAACTACTAAATTTAGCCCTAATAGGTCATGTAATTTGAATTACCTATTGAGATTGAATGAAGGCACAATTGTAATTCATTATTGTACAATGTATACAGGCTTGGTTAAGCAGGCAAAGCTAATTCTCTTGGGAATTCCGCAAGGAAATAGGAGCTCTTAGCAAGCCTTATTTTCCTAAGTGTTGGGAAAATCTTGTAGAGAGTTGATTAGTATTGCAGGGAGATTCATGCTTGAAGCAGATTACATGTAATAGATCATATTTCTTATTTGATTCAATACAAGAAAGAGGGGTTTTTCCCAATTGGGGTCCCCAGATAAATTTTTTGTTCTATGTTTCTGTAGTTTTTTTGGTAGAGAAATCTTGTGTCTTTTGTGATTAGTTTGCTCTCATTAGTAGTTGCAAGGTTTCAAGGACTCTCTCTCTCTCTCTCTCTCTCTCTCTCTCTCTCTCTCTCTCTCTCTCTCTCTCTCTCTCTATATATATATATATATATATATATATATATATATATTCGTAATTTTGAAATTCATGTTTAAATTTAGCTAATAAAAATATAAAAGCATAATAGTTACAATAGTCTCTCTCTATATATAGATACATATAATCTATGCTACTTACATGTAAAGATTGGAAAATAAAATAAATATTTTGTATCTTTAATTAAAAGATGTTTTATACAACTACATATTCGTCAATTTATGATGTTTCAATAGTATAAGTGTGTGTGTGTGCATTTTCCTCTTTTTATTTTCATTTTTTTTTCTAAATAGCTTGATAATAATAATAATTAAAGTACCTAGTAGGGTTGTCTTTTTTCCCTTGTGTGGTGCTCCTATCCCGAGACCACCTAAGTTGAATATGCCACCTAGGGAACAAGAATACCCTATTTGGGTTCCTAGCCTAGGATATCTTGTCAGGTTCCCTAACTCTTCAAGCCCAAGTCCAAAACCATAGTCGTAATGTGTCCAGGTTCTAGGTGCCAAACATATTTCGATTTCCAACTCCAAAATCCACTATCCATTGCCATGTTTTCCTATTTCCCCCTCCTCTCAACCCTCCTTTCCCAAAAATTCTCTAAAACTCCATGTGACAAAATGATCCTCACAAAATAAAAATAAAAGTACGCCCCAATGCTCCCCCCCAACACTTATCCTTCTCATGAACTCCCAAAAAATATCTCCCCTCATTATTACCACATAACTCTATTAATAAACTCTTGAGCCCACCCACACCTTATCTCTCGTGCCTACCCGATTGTCCCCTAGTTAATGCCTCTGGTTGTCAATTCATTCACCCACCACTTAATAAATGCATAATAACATAACATAATCCTTAAATTTCGGTTCAATCAATAGATTCATAAGAATTCTAATTAATTTAAATACTAATTTAATCATAATGAAATATAAAACAATAATCAATTATTAATTAGGATTAAGGGCTAATCACTAATCAAAATTAAGGCTAATCAAAGTGTTATATTAATTAATCTTAGGACTTAATTATAATTTAAAATCATTAACCAATCATCTAGCATAGTAAACCATAAAATACTACCTAATTTGTGCAAGATGTGGGTATGTAGCTAGCATACACATACCTTGTATGTATACCAATAACACCAAAAAGGATATATCACAACAAATAGGCTAACAACCTAACATCGTACAATAGGATCAGTGAGTGGAAATTACATTACAATAATCTCTCTCTCTCTCTCTCTCTCTCTCTCTCTCTCTCTCTCTCTCTCTCTATATATATATATATATATATATATGCTATGCATATCACATTTAAAAATATCAAAACATGTCAAAGAAATGTGTGATGTGTATATGTATGTAGCTTTATATAGTATGAGGGTTTTAATAAAATTAGAAGTAAGAATATTTTCATATAAACAAATGTTAAATTTATATGAATATAAATAATATTATAAACAACCGACATAGATCCATCTTAATTCTGGATCTACCAAGTGTCTAGATGGATCAAATCTCTCGAGGTACAAATCTTTCCTCAAATTTTGTACTCAAAAAGAGGTTTACATTTTGAGAGATTTGATCCCTCTCAATGCTTTGTATATCTAAAGTTAAAATTGATCTTTGCTGGTTGTAACATACATTTATGTCACAAAATATTCAGTTCGTGTAACCAATGTATCTCTGCTAAAATAATATTGATGTATTTAAGGGAATGATAATTGTTGTATTGTTTTTGCAGCACAAGTGTACCAAAAAACACCCCCTTAGCAGTGGATTGTTACCTGCAAAAGATCACAATCAAAATTGGTGTTGTCAGTGGATAAAATTTAATAAACAAAACATTGTAAATAGTGGAAACAATGCATGCATAAACAAAACAATGCTCAAATGGAGAAAACACATCAATAATATATGGAAAAATATCCCTTTACTGATTTTTGATGGTAGAGGTTGAATACAATTAGAGTCTTAGACACTTGAAGAGAATTATTTGAGCTAGGGAGCTCAAATATCCTCAGCAAGGGGGTTTCTTTTCCTCAATCTCTTTGCATGTTTCTCCTCTCTCTCAAAGAAGTGTGAAGACTCTCCAAAGGGTAGATTCCTCTTCACTCACTAAGATGTTGGGTTGCTTAGAAGAAATTTGGCCAACATGCTAGTGCTCTTCACTTCCTTGGTTTCAACAATGGAATGGTAGTTTTCTCAAACGACAATTTGGCCAGCATAACAATGTCTCTTCTTTTGGCTCTCCCATGGCCTGTTTATATAGATTTTTTTGAATCCCTCTTCCCTCTCTTGGTACATGTATGATAACATGAGTAGGACAAGAGGATTCCATTGAGGGCTACACTTCTCCAAGGCATCTCGAATTCAGCTATACTAGGCCGATCTAATGTCAGAAAATCAACTCCAAGTGTGTAGAGTGGTCCTGGACTACTGAGTCATCTTTTCTGCAACTGCGTGGCTTTTGGAGGTTATGCCGCGTGTGTGTGTTTATCGAAGAAAGATACGCGATAACTTAATTAATTTCCTTTATAAAATTTGGACCTTAGAAAAACTTTGATTTTTTAAACTTCATAATGTATTCGGCTAGAAAAATGTCCACTTGTGCATTCTGCTGGACATTTTTAATGTCTTATGGATTGTACTAACAGGTGTTAAAAATTGTCCCCTGATCTATGAGTTTAGGAGAAAACGTATAGCCAAAATACATCATGTTTTCATTTCCTTTGGAGAGTCTGATTAACTTTTCGAGAGAGAGGATAACTTGTTGCGACGATGAGTAGAGAAAAACCCCTTGACTGAGTATGAATGATACCCATTCTTTGGTGAAAAAACTACAATAATGGTGTGTCTATAATAGGTGGGCATGTCCCATGCTTGTTATTGTGGCTAATTGGAACTGCTCACAATCGGATAACAACTGATTTGTCCAGTCAACGTGGTGGTTTTTGACGTGCTGATAGCTGGCAATGAAAATTGTTGATGCCCTCAAGGGCAGTTTCTAGTCAAATAGGAGAAATATTATTCTCCTATGCATATCTTGGTGAAGAACTTTGTTGATGGGTGTCATGGTATCCATAGGTATTTGGCAGCAGGTACATCCCCCATATCATAATATAAGCACTACTGAATGAGGTGCTTAGTGATGTGGGGGTCTTCGACTAAGTGAATGAATTGCAACAATAACTATGTATGGCACCATCTTGACATGAATGATTGAGTTGATGTCGAATGTCAAGGGGACCGATGACATCACTGGGCAATAATGGTTCCCAATATGCCACCTGAGGATATCCCTATTAAGGGAGGGAGTATCCAAGGTACTACCTCTTTCCTGGAATATATTTGTTGAAGTCGACAGGAAAGGGGTGTCATTTGCCTGACATGGTGAGTCGGGAAATCAATGTGAGATATGAACATATTGTAATAACTTGGGTTAGATAGTCATGATAGCAAGGGATATTGATATTGGAGGATACAAATAGCTATTCTGAGGTCAGAGCTTGATATGCAAGCGACAATGGTCAAAAACATGCTTTCTGATGATCCTGGAGTCGGTAGGATTTCCAGGATGGGTGTAAGTGATTTTTGATGGATGTGAAAAATGGGGGTGATTTTCTGATGAGTTGTGACCAAAGGTGATTAGAGACTGTAGGCGGGCGAAGGCCATGAATTGTAAAAATCAAATGTGGAGAAAAATATTTGTACACTTGCCAAAAGAATAGGGGTTGGTTTAGATGTAAAACCACGAAGACATGTGCTCCATGATGATAGTAACCTGTGTAAAGGTGTAATGTATTTGCTGAGGGTGGGGGCCCCATTAGTTAGTCTCCATGTTGGGTGGATGAGGAGGGTGAAGTGGTACAAAATGGGCTATGTAATGTGGATGAACGATAGGCCAAATGTAGGACGCAGAGTTGCATCCGTTAGTATTGTGAGAGGGCTTGAGAAACGGGGTGAATGCGTAATGAATGTGACATAATGAGATTAAACTTTGAGATATGCATGCGAGATGGTTCCCGGGCCAGAGTGAGTGGTCATGGCTCCTTTGTGTGAAGAAGGATCTACAATGATGAAGGGATCCATGGGGGAGGAGGGTGTTTCTATCGACCGTTGTGAATTCTTATCATGTACAAGTGTGAGATGGTGGTAAACATGGTCGAGATGATGGAACTTATGGCACATTTCAGAGAAACGATGTCAGGATCTGAAAATATTTTTAGGGAGAAGCCTATCATGCTGAGTGGAGAATGATACCTGCTCTCTTTGTGCTTGTCGAGCTGTTGGCTGAAGCAGACCATGTGTGATGTTCCTGAAATGGATACAACCAAAACTTGTAGTGAAATATCATTCAGGACATACATATACAATGAATGTTATGGACTTAGAGAGTTGGAGAAGTACATGACATGTGCGATAGGCCGAAAAAATGATTTTTTGTATTTACCAGAACGAAGGGTTCCATGATGAAGATGTCATGGGATTGATCTTTGTGTCTCTTTCGGTTTTGTCAACAAAGATCTAAGGCTTTTGTAATTTACCCCAATAGATCGAAAAAAAGGTGATAGATAGGGTCAAGGGGCCTAAATATCAATCATTTTCATTTCTGATATGTGGAGGTCAGAGAGCTTTCCTAAAGCATTTCTTGTCGTTGCAGTCAGCCTGTGCACCCGAGATTCGTGTGGAGAGAGACAAGTAAGAGCTTGAGCCCTAGCTTTTGTGATTTTGAGTTTTTTAGGTTAGGTAGGTCATACAGGGGTCCCCTATATGACCTTTTTAAGGTCAACCTAGGTGACCGTGTGGGAGACTCACCTTGAGTCGCACGGTGTTCATGGAAAACCCACGTTTGCATGAAGACCCCATGTGAAAGGAATACTTAGACGAGCGTTGTGCGCATCTGATTTTTGGGTTTGCACGATGAGCCCTTTGGAGGTTTGCCACGCATTTCCCAAGATTTTTCACATCGTGTGTGTGTTTGAATGAGATACAGATACACGTACTGTGTGCTATTCTGGAGGACAGGGGCACGCACCGTGCGCCTGTTTAGGAGGCAGGCGTGCGGTGTGGGAAAAATGGTTTTTTCTCCCATTTTGATTTTTTGAGGACCTAAGGGGTTCTCTTTTCTGACTTGTGGCATCCTGGGTGGCAGGATGATTTGGAGAGAGCAAGAATGGGTGCTTCTCCAAACTTTTGTGTCGTAGGATGCTGGAGTGAGGCATCAACTAGCATAGTGGGGGTTATTGATGTTTCTTCAGAACCTGTTGATGAGGTCACAAGACAGGTTCCTGTGATATTTGGTTAGATGTTGGGATGTGGATCATTAGGTGATGATTATCCTTCATTAAAACCTCCATATATTGTTGCAGATCGATATCTATTTCGTCACTGGTTTGATGTCGCGAGGGGAGGTGCTTCCCTATCCACTTCCAGGAGGGGATGCTAGCATGAGGGTTTGGGCTGATGGGAACTGTGGCCCTAACCCTATTTCAGATGGATGCATGAGGATAGAAGAAGTGGAGGATCTAGCTGAGTGAGTAGCGCTAGCTATGATCATCAGACTGGTGGGGTCGATATCCCCCAACTGGTGCTTGGGGCTGCATATATCAGTTCTGCAAAAACTATAGGTTGGGGTGTTTTTTGACTGGGCACAACTATTACATCAGGGGATGATGGCTCAACTTACCCAAGTTCAACGTTTGATGCTGAAGAGTTTTTGTTATGGGAGTGTGCTTTGCAACATACTCTATGAGTGGGTGGTTATGCTCTGCCCTGTTCTTGTAGTACTGGCGGGGACTCATTGGGAGCCTCACATGCACCATTGGGGACGAGCGATGTAGCGGGAGGGTGGAAGAGAGGTGGGTCATTACTGGGACAACGTGGTACAATGTTGGTTTGAGTCTAACCCCCAGCTGATTTTGGACTACCCGTACCATGAAGTTGACTTTTGGGAGATCCGGAGATGGGGCTTCTTCTAGGTGGTGCCTGGGGACCAACATGTATATGTTTTTTGTTTCTACATTTGTATACATATGTGTGTTTTCATGTATTTATGATTTATGATGATATTGACACTATGCTTTGTTTACTTGTAGGTGCAGGGCCGCAAGGACGTCCACTGACCTATCTGGTTGGCCACGATTCGAGACACATGGGCGTTGTGGGAGACGCGCTTGTTCCTCAGAGACCCTGAGTACCGAGGCCACCGCCTACTGCTCAGGGTGGCTCAAAGTGACTGGTGCAATAGCCTTGGCTTGAGATTGGTGGGCCCTCCAAAGAGGGGGCTATGGATACAGAGAGACTAGTCGCGCGAGCTGAGGAGGCTGAGGTGTGATGAAATGTTGCTGAGGTAGAGTTACAGTGGTATCATGACTCCTGAGGATGAGTGGAGTCCCTGATCGGAGGTGTGCCCTTTGAGGGATGGGCTCACCTTCCATAGGTTGTGGTTGAGATGATGATGTCCCAAGAGAGGGAGCATCGATCGTCTTTGCGTCGTATTTCTATGGCAACGACTAAAACAGGGCCCATCTTGGCTCTTGATGTAGTGATTGGGCCACCAGGACCCTAGGGAGGCTGGCTATGTATTTTTTTGTTTTTTGGTCGAAATGATGTATGTACGAGGGCAAGCAACCATTTATGAGGATGCTCCCCTGTATTTTTGCTGACTTATTCTTCCTGGTCGTGGGACAATGATTTTTTGTGCTCATATATATTTTTTGATGTATATAAGAGGCTATTTTTGGCAGCTCTCATGATGTGATACATGCATCCATACTTCTTGGTGTATTTATGCATTTATGTTTCTAGATGTATCTTGTGTTGATGTTTTTATATATCTTGATGTTTATATATATGTGGTGCATGCCAGTCGAGGATTTGATTAGAGATGTGATTAGCTATATGTTTTTATCTCTGGGTATATGTGTAAAAGTGATTTGGTCAAAATATCTAGCCAGCATTTGTGCATGCAGTTACTTCAGAAAAAAGACATGGATCACGCACTTGGAATGTCCTATTTAATTGTGATACTACGAGCTAGGAATCAAGGAATAAATGCAAGTGATGTATACCTAGGTGGTGGGCATCGGCCAAGAGGCCTATGATGGCATCATATTCTGCTCGATTGTTGGCGGCTGACCCGATACAAATTCCATTGAATATACGAGGTGTCCGGTCGAGAGAGTATATGGCCCATATTGCAACAACGAGATTTTGCGACCATCGAGATGCGACATCAACAAACCTGTGGTGATAAGATGGCAGAAGGTCCATCTGTTGACATGAGATGAGAGAGAGATTTTTAGAATACATCCATGATGAGGTGATCATGATAAAAAATAAGTCATTGTACATACATTCTTACTCTAACATTTTATGGATGAAATTTTTTGAGGTAGATAACATTGACAAGATTTTTTAGGCAAGTCCCATCAGGATCTGATAGTATGTATGCCCGCTAGCAGAGGCAATGCTTGATGATGCATGGGCCCTTCCAAAGGGTTTTGAACTTTCCATGTCCTATTTCTTCTTGGGAAACATCATAGCAGAGGACTAACTCTCCCTTAGTGAATATCTGAGGGGTGATGTTGCGGTTGAACAAGGCCTTGACCCTCTTCTCCTGGGCTTCATTGTTCTGGAAATTCGTGTGGTATAAAGGTATCGGTTGTGCTATGGGTAGGGTTTCTCTGAATCGGTTCAGAGCTAACTAAATAGATTGTATGAGAGGCGGTGCTACTCATAGTGTGGGATGTTGATGCCGCGTTTTCATTGCGCGACAGGATATCTTGTGGAGGTATCCATCTCTGGGGCGAGGTCTTGTTATGGTGTGGCCTGTTTGTGTGGATTGGTTTTAGTGTTTCTCTTGCTGCACAGAACCATGTAAGGTATTGACAATTCCTTGTGTGGTGGAATTGAGACCATATGTGACAATAACACTACATAATTTTTTCTTGGTTTGAGAGGTGCTTATAGGGAATGTGGGCCATTAAGCAGAAGATGTCATTGAACCTACTCATTTCGCGACATTTATTGATCAAATGGTTGGATTTTTTTCATAATGCGCATGTGATGGGCGAATTTCTTTGCCATGTGGTTTTTTATTTCTTTTGGCATGTTCTAGAATGGTGATGGTGATTGGAGGTGAAATGACAGGGCCCTAGCTATTAGGCCCCTATACTACTAGTGTAACCCCTTATTGTTATTAGTACAACCCACTTATTATATTGATGTACCCATGTAGTGCCCATATTGTTGTTATTGTGCCACATAGAAGCCCACTATTGTTATTATTGTGCCCTTACATTATTATTGTTATGTCGGCTCTGATTATGTTATGACCCCTTAGGCTCCTATATATAGAAAGGAGGTCTTTTCATTTGTATCATCCAAGAATTGTTCATTTATGTAATGTAAAGGAGGTTTCCCCCTCGAAGAGGCTGAATTCTAAGGCGTTGATCTATCTTTTCTATCTTTTCTTGAGCTGGTTTCATAACATTTGGTATCAGAGCTTTGGATTCTAGGGTTTCGCTGCTCCAAACGGGTCATCGTGGAATTTTCGCTATAACTTTTTTTCTGCGATGTTTCAGAAGTTTTAAAAAAAACTCCTGTGAGAAGAAATAGCGCTGAACTTTGGGTCTGAATTTCAGAGCTTTTAGCGCTATATTTGTGGAGATATGATTTGAGGAAGTTTGTCTTTTTGTAGACTCCTGAATTACATTCCAAACAGGTGACCTGGGGAAAATCGTCATAACTTTCTCTCTAGGGATCGGATTTTTCATAAAAAGGTGCAGAAAGAGGACGGACTGTAGTTTCTTGTATGCATTTTTCAGATCCAAAGGTTGAAACAGTGACTCGTGGCACGTCGTACAAGTTTGCTATATTGAACTAGTCTATAATCAAGTCACTGCGGGAGATTTTTCATAACTCTTCCTTGGAGAATCCAATTTGGGTCAGACTTGTGGCATTCGAAAGAGGACATAGAGGGCTACTACAGGTAACAATTTCAGAACTTAAAGATCCGAAAATGCAGAGTTACAGTCGTTTCAAGATCGAGCTCCTAAAATCAAGAAAAAGTAAGATGAGGAAGTTTGATGGCAAGGATCTGGTAAATTGGATACTTCAGATGGAGCAATATTTTGATCTACATGGTGTACCACTGTTACAAAAGGTATGTATTGAATATTCATATTTAGAACCAGATCAATTTTTATGCTATGAAGGGCTTTGTTCTCGTAAACAACTTGTTACATGGTCAATTTTCACGGAGGAAATGATCGCACATTAGGATACAAAGAGAAACACCTTCTTTATAGCAACACCACAACAATTGAAAGAGTAAAAGGGTTTTGTGACATACTGGAAAGCAAAATTATGGAAACAAAGAAGCATACCCCTCACAACTATAAAGATGGAAGTGTTGTTTCTCTGAGCCTTCCACAACCTACAAGGGTTACGCCACAACAATTGGAAGAAAAACGAGAAAAAGGGATTTGTTACAATTGTGATAGCAAATGCACTAAAGATCATAAGTGTGCTGAGAAGAAATTATTTTACATAGGATATGAAGAGGAGGAAGAAAAGGATCAAGAAACATCAAAAGAAGAGGATATACGCTAGGACCCCACCCAGAGAAAGAAGAAATGAAGCAAACCATATCTTGTAAAGCATTGGCAAGAATTACCACTCCTCAAACTCTCAAGATAGAAGGACATATCAAGAAGAAAAAGGTGCAAGAAGTGAAAGATCACATCGAGAAAGAAGAAATGAATCCAACCATATCTTGTAATCCATTGGTCAAAATTACCACTCCTCAAACTATCAAGATAGAAGGACATATCAAGAAGAAAAATGTTCAAGAAGTGAAAGATCACATCGAGCATCAAGAAATGAATCCAACCATATCTTGTAAAGGATTGGAAGAAATTACCACTCCTCAAACTCTAGAGATAGAAGGATATATCAAGAAGAAAAAGGTTCAAGCAGAGAAAGATCACATCGAGCATCAACAACAAGTTCTCCAACTTTTAAAGGATAACGCCACTTCAATGAAAAATCAAATGAAACAACAGGTAGATCAACATCATAGTGAAAAATCTTTTGATGTAGGTGATTGGGTATTTTTACTGCTACATCTCAAGCAAGCTAATTATGAGAAGGAAGTGTTGGCAATACTACATGCACTTAAAAAATGGCGACCTTACCGAATGGGAAGACTCTTCAAGGATGAGGCTATGGAAGCATTTTTTTGTGATATTTATATTATCCAACTAGATTGGATAAACAAATCAAGGGATGAATGGAAGAAGGACGAAGAAGTGGGGCCACTTATTCAAAAGTTGCAAAAGATCCCAATTCAAACAATATTGCCAGAAATTGAAGAGGAAGGAAAAATCATATTGGAACTTGAAGCAGTCACAGAAACAAGAACTCGACAGCTACGAAATCGATCAATTTCAGAGTATCTCATGAAGTGGAAGAACTTACCCGCTGAAGATTCCACATGGGAGGACAAGAATTTTATACAGAAGAATCAAGAACTACTCAAGCGTTGAGGACAACACTTTTTGAAGGAAAGGGGCATGTTAGGTCCCTATACTAATAGTGTAACCCCTTATTGTTATTAGTACAACCCACTTATTATATTGATGTACCCATGTAGTGCCCATATTGTTGTTATTGTGCCACATAGAAGCCCACTATTGTTATTATTGTGCCCTTACATTATTATTGTTATGTCGGCTCTGATTATGTTATGACCCCTTAGACTCCTATATATAGAAAGGAGGTCCTTTCATTTGTATCATCCAAGAATTGTTCATTTATGTAATGTAAAGGAGGTTTCCCCCTCGAAGAGATTGAATTCTAAGGCATTGATCTATCTTTTCTATATTTTCTTGAGCTGGTTTCATAACACTAGCTGTCTCTTCTCCTGAAACACACATATGACATCTATGGGTCCTTCTTCACTGGGTGGGGGGATGGGTTATGTGGATTCCATATCTGAGTCCAGTAGATAAGGATTTTTCTTTACGAATTTATGTACGAAATTCAATGTTTTGCGGAATTGGGGAAGGTGAGGGCACCTCCTTTTGTGATGGTTCTCCTCGCATATGGTGCATATATGGTGTTGATGCTTAGTTTTTCTTCTTTGAGCCTCTTGGGTGGTTGGGTGGACCTGGTAACATGTCCATAACTATGGGAAAAAGTTTACTAGATGAGTAGGGTCATCACATATAGCACACGGTAAAGTAAAGGAGTGGAAATACTACTTATTTTTCCTTCATGTGTTCTAGGCAGGTGCAGAGCTAGACAATTCCTCTTCCTAAATGTAGAATATGTTTTGACATTTATCATCCTGTGGAGGTGGGGTTAGCGCTATTGGCTCGTTCTTGTTGGCTTGGATGATCCCTTTGAATTTCTCCTGGAGTTGAGTGATATTAGGACAATGATGAGTATAGTGTCCATATTTATTGCATATAGTGCACGCATGGTTGGTTCGTACTTCCTTTTTACGCAAGGGTACAAATTTCTCTCCCTTTAGTGAAGCTAGGGTTACTAATGTTTTAGAGGAATTCATGATTGTTTTTAACTCGTCTATTTCAGGGCATATATGAGTTGGGTGCCTGAATTCCTCACATAATGCACAGGGTTGCATGGTCTTGGAGGAGTTGGAAGTTTATCCTTTTTTACCATTTTGTTTCGCCCTTCTTGAAACTCCAGTTGTGGTAGGCATAGGACAGTTTTGAGTAGGGGTGGTCCCATGAAGTGGAGGTACAGGGAAGCTTCCTTCATGCATGTGTCTTGACTTAGCCGACATGGTCATGGTGACCATGTACCAAACTGGTATTGCGAGAGCCATATTTGGTAATGTGAGGGTTGCCATGGCTTGGTGTGATACAAACCCGAGTGGGGGGCATAAGAAGGAGGTTTGCGTAATGGCTTGAGGTAAAGTCCTGAATTCTTCAGTTGTAGGGGGTGGAGTGTCTGGAACTGATTCTAGGGTTTGGCTGTTGTTTGATGAAGTCATCATGCACACCGGTGCTTCGGTATTTTGGACAAGCTCTTGTCTTACCGAAGGGTCTCCTGAGAATGTTCCTAGGAGAGTTGATGACTTAAACTGGCCCAAGCTGAGCTCAGTGTAAGTAGTGACAACCTCTTGGGAGGACGATACTAAGGGAAACATGCCATATGGTGTGGGTGAAGTTGCCTTCTCATAGTATGTGAGTTGATCAATGGTAATGACCTTCCCATCGTGGGGGAACATCATTGTTCCGAACACCGATGAGGCAACTGTGAGCATTTCATACATATAGCTTCGACCTAGTAGGATGTTGTAATCTAGCTGGGCATTGAGTACTTCAATGTCTATTAAAGCAATTTTTCCAGCCAACTTAACTTGCACGCTAGGGTATAAGCTGACGGGGGCTGAAGGGCGTCCATCGTATGCTCTGAGAGTTATGTCTGAAGGCTTAAGTTCAGGGGATCCTAATTTTTTTCAAACAGATTTGGACCTGATGCGTGTGGAAGCCCCTTCGTCGACGACGGAATGATGGATGTTGATATTATGGACTGAAACAGGGATTTGGAAAGCGACGAATGAGGGAACCCATGGAGTAACTTTGTCCAAGTCAAAGTGTTGGCATTATGATTCTGGTCTGGCTCTATGATACAGGTGTTGTACTTGATGGCAACTCACTCAAGTGGCAAAACTCTGTTCAGGCTCTCAAAATGATGGAAAATAAGAGGTTCGCAGGTGCATTGTTCAAAAGGTGCGGACCCGCAGGTTCGTCGTCCAGGAAGTGCGGTCATACCTGCACGTTATCCTTTCATAAGGTGCGGTCCCCAAATTCACTCACTCCAATGCAGAGAAACATGCTCACGTGGGGTTTCTTATGTTTGGCCTGTGGTATTTAGCCCATCGTTCATGATCCTATGGTTTTGGTTCGTGGTATAAGATCTAAATCATTGAGCCCCAGGTTTTTGGGTCCCTTGTATTGGCTCTCTATGGTTTTGTTTCATGGTTTTAGTAAGGGCTTGCCTATAAAAAGGAAAGGAGAACATTTGGCTAGTCACTTGTGAAATTTGAATATCTTAAGATCTAAAATTTTGGGTGATCAGTTTGAAAAGCAAGATCTATATCAAGGTGAAATCTGTAAATTGGGAGGCGAATCTATTGATAAGTCGTGATCTCTCGATTTGATTGTTAGTGGCACATTGGAGGACTGTTAATTTGGCCCTAATCAAAGGTTCGCAGGCGATCCATGGCGTGAGTGCGGAGGTACGCAGTGCAGGAGAAGGCGTAGTGTGGGGGTTCGCAGTGTTGCAGAAGGCGCAGTGCGAGGTACACAGTGCAGAAGAACGCACAGTGCGGAGGTGCGCAGGGTAACAGAAGAACCAGTTGCGGAGGTACGCCGTCAGGCAGATAGTAAAGGTGCGGATTTGAGGAGAGGTACGCAGGACAGCAGAACGAGTGGTGCGGAGATACGCAGAGCAGAAGACTGACCAGTGCGGATCTGCGCAGTTTAGACATAGAAGAGTTGTGGACATTCGCAGGCCCCTCTTGGTGAAGTTGTGGACTTATCTTGAAATAATTATTGACTGTCTTTTATCTATTGCTGAAGAGTTATGGGTTTAGATTACTATTATTATTGATCTGGTTACTGCATTCTGAGAGGTTATTGGTTGGTTCATTGGTTGATTGAAAAAGTTGACTGGGTGATTCACATGTACTAGATGATCACTTGATGTTCATGGATCCAGTTTGAAAATTTATGAAAAGTGGTCCTTGAAAGAAAAGAAGTAGGGGGTTGTAGCTCCCTTCCAGGAGATACTAGAAAACGAGAGAGAGTTGTAGCTCTCTGCAGGTTTCAGCCTGCGTACTGGTAAAGGATTGCACCAGTACAAAATCATTATAAAAGAAGTTTCTAATTGAAAGAAGATAGAGACATATTGCAGCAGGTGGTTTTCACCCACATTGGGTTTCCACCTTATATCTGGTGTTCCTTGGTGTGACTATCTATTTTTCATTGTTCTTGTTCATTATTATATGGTACTGACATACAAGTTAATCATCAATATCTGAAGAATAATTTAAAGTATAAATCTGGATGGTATATTGAAAAGAATTTGATAATACTGATTCACCCCCCCTCTCAGTATTATTTCCAACAATTGGTATCAGAGCAGGTCCTTCAGAAGAAGCTTGATTGCTTGAAGGAAGATCATCCATCATGAGAAACTACGATAGGGAAGCATCAATCAGGCCACCGATTTTTGATGGGACAAACTTCGTATATTGGAAGGTAAGAGTTACTGCCTATCTTCAATCACTTGGTACAGAAGTTTGGGATATCATAGATACAGGGTACACTTTTCCTTCAACAACTCCTACAGATCCGACTGAGAAGAAGAAATATGAAACAAATGCAAAGGCCGTCAATACTCTATTAGGATGTCTATTTCAATCAGAATTTGTCAAGGTTATGCAGTATAAATCCGCAAAATAAATATGGGACAAGATTGTTCCGAGCTATGAAGGAGATGAACAGGTAAAACGAGCAAAACTTCAAACCCTCAGAATTCAGTATGAAAATCTCAGAATGCATAATGATGAAAGTGTGGCTAACTATTTTCTTCATGTAGATGAGATTGTTAATTGTATGAAAAACTTGGGTGAAGAAATAAAAGAGGTTGTTGTGGTTGAAAAAGTTCTAAGATCTTTGTCCCCTAGGTTTGAATCTAAAGTTGCAGCAATAGAAGATAAGGAGAATCTTCGAAACCTTACCATGTCACAGCTACACGGGATTCTAACGGCTTATGAAATGAGGAAAGGAGGACCATCAGACAGAAGAGGAGCAACTTTCAAGGCTTCAGGCAAAGGAGACTACTATGAGTTAGGACATGCATCAAAAGAGGAAGAAGAATCAAATTTTGTCAAGAATCTTCAACGGGGTACTGGAAGATTCAGAGGTAAGTTACCCTTCAAATGCTTTGCTTGTGGGAGACTCGGTCACTATGCTGCCAAATGTCCTCATAAGTATAAAACTGACAAAGGGAAGGAACCTGTTAGATGGAACAAGAAACAGAATGTAACTAAGAAAAGTTACTACACTCATGAAGATAGTGATGGTCTTTCAAATAGTGATGAAGATGAACGAGGTAATGACTATAAACTTTTAATGGCTTTTGAAGATGATGATTACATGGATGCTATAGATGTAGATGGCTTTTATGAAGAGATTTATAGACTCAAAACATGTTTAGAAGAAAAGAATGTGATCATTGATACTCTGCAATTTCAACTTGATGAAAAAGAAAAATTTCTTGAGAAGTTAGAATGTGAAATTGTTGGGCTTAGAAAAGAAATTGAGAAAACAAAGGCTCTTAATCTTAAATTTGTTAAAGGATCTGAAACTCTGGATGAGATTATCAATGTACAACGTTCCCCTCTAATCAAGACAGGTTTGGGGTATAATGGAGAAACATCTCAAGCATCCACCTCAAAGATTTATCTTGATGCAGCAAGAAGGTATGAGCAAAAGCCAAATGGACATCACCAGTTAAAACAGGGACAAATTCCATCAAGAATAAACAAAGACTACCAGGTAAATCAGGGACAATCCACCTTAAGGATGAACAAAAGCTACAATCAGCCACAGGTAAGATCTTCTCAATTTGCCTCAAGAATGGATGACAATAGAAACTACAATCATATGGCTGGTAAATTTGATAATCGCAGAAGTTTCTTCAATGGCCAATGTTTCTCTTGCCATAACTTTGGTCACAAAGCAGCTCAATGTGTTGCCTATAAGACAATCATGACTAGAGAAGCTCAAAAACAAAGAAGTATGACTGGGATTACGAAAAGGACCTATAACAACTTTTCGGCCCTTGAAAATGAAATTGAATGCTCTATTTGTAATAACTTTGGTCATGAAGATTCTGAATGCAGGAGCAGGTTTCGGCAGACAAAGGAACAAGCCTCAAGCACCAGAACATGGAGAATAAAGGAACCACGACTAGAAAGATGTGGGATAGCTTTTTATGCAGAAGGATAGGAAAATCAATGGTACATTGACAGTGGATGTTCAAAGCATATGACAGGTGATAAAGAAAAACTTGAATCATATAGTGTTTTAGAAAAGGGAAAGAAAGTTTCTTTTGGAAATGATACCCCTGCAGTCATAAAAGGAAAAGGCACTGCTCAATTGAAAGAAAAAGTCAAAGCTGGAAATGTTTTATATGTTGATGGTTTGAAGCATAATCTACTGAGTGTCAGTGAGATGTGTGATCAAGGAACCGAGGTAATATTTCGATCAAATGGATGTAGTGTTCGTGATCTTGATACAGGAGAAATAGTGATCAAAGGCAGAAGAACTCCAAATAATTTATACATATTTGAAGAAGGACAACAACACTGCTATTTGAGCAAGGAAGATGAACATTGGTTATGGCATTAGAGGTTGGGGCATCTAAGCTTTTCAAAAATAAGGAAAGCATGCAAATACTAGGCAGTCCGTGGTCTTCCAGACATCAAAATTCCAGACAACACAATATGCAAATCATGTCAGTTTGGTAAGCAAACCAGAACTAACTTCCCTGAGAAAGAAGGATCAGCCAACAGGCCTCTTGAGCTGGTTCATACGGATGTATGTGGTCCATTTAGGACAAGGTCACCTCGAGGAGAAGAATAATTTATATTATTCATTGACGACTTCTCCAGGATGGTTTGATTGGGACTTATGAAACACAAGGACGAAGCATTCGAAAAATTCAAATCTTTCAAAACCTTGGCTGAAAACGATTCAGATCACAAAATTAAGTGCCTCAGGTCTGATAGAGGTGGGGAGTTTACCTCAAATGAATTTTTCGATTTCTGTGAAGAACATGGAATAAGAAGGGAATTCTCTATAGCTAGGACTCCTCAGCAAAATGGAGTGGTGGAAAGGATGAACAGAACGGTTCAACAAATGGCTCGTGCTATGCTTGATGAATCTGGAACTCCTGCAACCTTCTGGGGTGAAGCTGCATTTGCTACGGTTGTTATTCTCAACAAAACAAATGTCCGAGTAAACAACACTCAAACTCCTCATGAGCTCTGGTATGGTGAGACTCCTTCGGTAAAGAATTTCAAAATTTTTGGAAGCAAATGCTATATCAAGAGCAATGATGAACAGCTTGGCAAACTTTAACCTAGAGCAGATGAAGGCATTCTTCTTGGTTATTCTCCCCACAGCAAAGCATATAAGTGTTACAATAGAAGACTTGGAAGAATTGTTGACAGCATTGATGTAGTGGTCGATGAAAAAGGATGCATTCCTAGGCAAGTAAATTATGAAAATATCGAAGAGGATGAAGACTACCCTCCAAATCAGACTGATGATGAAGAAGAAGAACCTCAAGAGGCCCCAGAGGAACAGACAAGGATAGAAGAAAAGACTCCATCCAGGTATGTTCAAAAGAATCATCCAGAATCTCAAATTTTGGGACAAAAGGAGGCAGGCATACAAACAAGAAGAACAATTGCAGAAGCTTCAAGTTATTTGGCATTACTCTCCTCCACTGAACCACAAAATGTAAGGGAGGCATGCAAATATGAATGTTGGGTCAAGGAAACGGATGAAGAACTTGAGCAAATCGAAAAGAGCAACACTTGGGAATTGGTTCCTAGACCAGAAGATAAGAATGTCATAGGGGCAAAATGGATCTTCAAAAATAAGTTGAATGAAAATGGGGAAGTAATTAGAAACAAGGCCATACTTGTTTGTAAGGGGTATGCTCATCAAGAAGGAATAGAATTTGAAGAAACTTTGGCTCCCATTACAAGACTTGAGGCCATCAGAATGTTCCTTGCTCTCTCTAGCTTTCAGAAATTCAAAGTATTTCAAATGGATGTGAAATCAGCTTTTCTAAATGGAGACTTAGAAGAAGAAGTGTACATTGAGCAACCAGATGGTTTCATCCTTGGGAATGATCCAAATCTTGTATGCAGGCTCAAAAAGGCTCTCTATGGTCTTAAACAGGCTCCTAGGGCATGGTATTATCGATTGGATAAATATCTTCATCAACAAGGTTTTATAAAAGGATCAACTGACAGTAATCTATATGTAAAGATTGATAATGAAAAGTTGATAATACTTGTTGTGTATGTAGATGATATCATCTTTGGTAGCAATGAAGAAGACATGAGTCAAAAGTTTGCCTTGGTGATGCAAAAGGAGTTTGAAATGTCCATGCTTGGTGAGCTCACATATTTCCTTGGGTTGCAAGTTCAACAAAACAAAGATGGTATTTTTATATCACAAACCAAGTATCTCAAGCAGATCTTGAAGAAATATGGGATGGAGGATTCGAAACCAGTATGTACCCCTATGGTGACAGGATGCAGCCTCAGTGCAAATGATGAGTTAGCAGCAGTACATCAACCAACCTATAGATCCATGATTGGAAGTCTACTTTATTTGACAGGTACTCGACCATACATCATGCATGCAGTGGGAACAGTTGGAAGATTTCAGGCAAATCCAAAGGAAACTCATCTTCAGGCAGTTAAAAGAATTTTCAAATACCTTCAAGGAACTCAAAACTATGGCTTATGGTATCCTAGAGATACATATCTCACACTCCATGCTTATACAGATGCAGATTGGGCCGGATGTGTGGATGACAGAAAAAGCACTAGTGGAGGTGCATTCTTCATGGGTTCCAGATTAGTATCTTGGTTCAGCAAGAAACAGAGTTCAATCGCTTTATCTACAGCTGAAGCAGAATATGTGGCTGCCGCATCTTGTTGCACACAACTACTTTGGATGATGCAAACATTGCAAGATATGCAAATCACTTGTACTCCACCTATCTCTATCTTCTGTGATAATACAAGTGCAATCAGTATTTCAGAGAATCTTGTCATGCATTCAAAAACCAAGCACATACCAATCAAATATCATTTTCTTCAGGAACAAGTGCTTGAACAAAAGATCAAGTTGGAGTATGTTCCTTCTAAGGAACAAGTTGCTGATATACTCACCAAACCACTACCCAGGGAGACCTTTGAATACCTCAGGCAAAAGTTGGGGGTAGTTGATGTATCATCCTGTTGTTGAATCTTATCTGTTCAGAGATTGTTGATGGGGTATACGTGTACATTTGCTGGGTTGTGGATTGGTCGAAGATCGAATGGCACAGGTTCAGGGGGAGCATATAATGCATTGTTGGCATTATGGTAAAAGATCTTGGGGGAAGTATAGAAGGAGATTATGGATGCTGATCTAAATATTACTGCAATATGTCTCTATCTCTTTCACGGTCATCTATGGTGTTTGGTGGATTATGGTTCTTCTTGCAGAAATTTCTTTCCTTTTGCAGATCTGGTTTATCAGGGGGAGCATGATCAGCAAAGCAAAGGCTTAAGCATGTTCTCAGGGGGAGCATAACCCTTTGCCCTTGATGTCAAAGGTGGAGAATGATGTTGAGGATCTTGAGGTTGCCATCAAGTCCAAAGGGGGAGATTGTTGGCATTATGATTCTGGTCTGGCTCTATGATACAGGTGTTGTACTTGATGGCAACTCACTCGAGTGGAAAAACTCTGTTCAGGCTCTCAAAATGATGGAAAATAAGAGGTTTGAAGGTGCATCGTTCAAAAGGTGCGGACCCACAGGTTCATCGTCCAGGAAGTGTGGTCATACCCGCAGGTTATCCGTTCATAAGGTGCGGTCCCCCAATTCACTCACTCCAATGCAGAGAAGCGCGCTCACATGGGGCTTCTTATGTTTGGCCCGTGGTATTTAGCCCATCGTTCATGATCCTATGGTTTTGGTTCGTGGTATAAGATCTAAATCATTGAGCCCCAGGTTTTTGGGTCCCTTGTATTAGCTCTCTATGGTTTTGTTTCATGGTTTTAGTAAGGGCTTGCCTATAAAAAGGAAAGGAGAACATTTGGCTAGTCACTTGTGAAATTTGAATATCTTAAGATTTGAAATTTTGGGTGATCAGTTTGAAAAGTAAGATTTATATCAAGGTGAAATCTGTAAATTGGGAGGCGAATCTATTGATAAGTCGTGATCTCTCGATCTGACTGTTAGTGGCACATTGGAGGACTGTTAATTTGGCCTTAATCAGAGGTTTGCAGGCAATCCACGGCGTGAGTGCGGAGGTACGCAGCATAGGAGAAGGCGCAGTGTGGGGGTTTGCAGCGTTGCAGAAGGTGTAGTGCAAGGTACACAGTGCAGAAGAACGCACAGTGCAGAGGTACGCAGGGTAACAGAAGAACCAGTTGCGGAGGTAAGCCGTCAGGAAGATAGTAAAGGTGCGGATCTGAGGAGAGGTACGCAGGACAGCAGAACGAGTGGTGTGGAGATACGCAGAGCAGAAGACTGACCAGTGCGGATCTGCGCAGTTTAGAGACAGAAGAGTTGTGGACATTCACAGTCCCCTCTTGGTGAAGTTGCAGACTTATCTTGAAATAATTATTGACTGTCTTTTATCTGTTGCTGAAGAGTTCTGGGTTTAGATTACTATTATTATTGATCTGGTTACTGCATTCTGAGAGGTTATTGGTTGGTTCATTGGTTGATTGAAAAAGTTGACTGTGTGATTCACATGTACTGGATGATCATTTGATGTTCATGGATCCAGTTTAAAAATTTATGAAAAGTGGTCCTTGAAAGAAAAGAAGTAGGGGGTTGTAGCTCCCTTACAGGAGATACTGGAAAACGAGAGAGAGTTGTAGCTCTCTGTAGGTTGCAGCCTGTGTACTAGTAAAGGACTGCACCAGTACAAAATCATTGTAAAAGAAGTTTCTAATTGAAAGAAGATAGAGACATATTGCAGCAGGTGGTTTTCACCCACATTGGGTTTCCACCTTATATCTGGTGTTCCTTGGTGTGACTATCTATTTTTC
The DNA here is from genome assembly GCA_031772625.1 of Pinus tabuliformis. Taxonomy (NCBI): domain Eukaryota; kingdom Viridiplantae; phylum Streptophyta; class Pinopsida; order Pinales; family Pinaceae; genus Pinus; species Pinus tabuliformis. Next base: position 373,633,213 of record CM062804.1, read on the forward strand.
ATTGTTCTTGTTCATTATTATATGGTACTGACATACAAGTTAATCATCAATATCTGAAGAGTAATTTAAATTATAAATCTGGATGGTATATTGAAAAGAATTTGATAATACTGATTCACCCCCCCTCTCAGTATTATTTCCAACACAAAGACCATGAGGCAAGAATCAGATGGGTCGATTGCACCTAAAGCAGAAAGTAGGACTTCCTGTTGGGTTGGGCACATCTGTAGGACTTTAAGTGCTGACATAGCTGATGGTGATTGAGCTAAGTCATCGATTATGCTGTAACTATGGGCAACTTTTGAATTAGGTCGTGCATCTATAGAAGGTTGTGTGATGGTTAATGATCAAGTAGGTATGGCTGTAGCCGAGGTGGAAAGATTGGGCTCTGAGGGAGTCTCATAAGTTCGATTCCTCATTTGTAAGAGGATGTCCTCTCCTGTCATGAAGATATCATGGTTAGGAGCATTATTGAGGTTCCCTCCAGATGGGTGAGTTTGGGGAGTTTGTTGTTGTGTGTTAACAATTCCATGATGGGGGAAGGGGTCTTGCAAGGTTTTAGTTTGTTGGCCACCTTTCCCCCTACCATCTTGTATCCTTTTCAAATCAGGAAGTTGAGGACAACGATGGGTATGATGACCGTACTCCCTGCAGATAACACATGCATGATTAGTCCGGAGACTAGTGTTCTTGCCCTGTTTCTGTGAGTTATTGTTGGTCGTACCCTGGTTTTGGTTCCAGTTGGGGTTATCCCTTCTCGGTGCCCTTGGGGGTTGTTGCCAATTGCTGCCTCCCCGCTCGGGTTCTCCCTTTCGCTTACTTCTGGTTTTTTCCTAGAACCGTTAGAAGGATTGATCGAATTCGATTGTTCTTATAATTGTTGTGGTGAAGCGAGAGAAGCTTTCACTAGATTCACTCGTGCATTATTTTACTTTGGCAGAACATTCTATTGTGATGTTGGGAAAGTAGAATATTGGTTCTCTTGTCCCTGGTTAACATACTGATTCGGGGGAGAATACGTCTTATCCATACTCTAGGAGGAGTATATTTCCCTGAGGGGGATGATACGAGCCTCCTTGTGGGGGCTGGTTTTGGTTAACCCTATTGACTATATTATGCATAGGTGCGGGTTGACCATTATAATACCCTGTATTTTGCAATGGTGGTGTAGCATCATATGCTGGGCCATTAACTGGATATGCAGGGTATTGATGATTATTGTTGTGATGTCTTTGGGAGAGTGCCCCAATTAGTCCATCAACAATACTAGATGCGCCTGTGATTTCTCGATAAGACTGCAAGCACGGGGCATCTGGGAGCACGTGATAATGTACCTAGACTGGTTATAGATAAGCTCCAGTTGTTGGGCTTTACTAATGCCTTCTTCCTCAGTTTGTGGGAATTTTTTAGCTCCATCTTTAGATATTTCAGAGGTGAGGGATCTCAAGAAAATGTTGAGGAGGACTTTATCTTCAAAGTCATTTTTGTACAGGATACGATGTTTCCTCCATTCATGGATATGATCCGAGATGTGTGTAGCTTATGTTTGTTTGAAGTTGGTTAGGAGTTCCAAACCTGAATCATGGCGGACCGAGAGTTGGAAGAAAGTAAGGAAAGAAGTAGCTAATGAGCTAAATGTTTCATGAGATGCAGAGGGCTGGTCTATATACCATTACGCGGCAGGCCCTATTAGGGTTTGTTGAAATAGTCATAATCTAATAGTATCTTCTGTGATACTACTATACGAACACCACAGGTGAAATGTCATGACATGGTTCCCTGGGTCTTTGCCCTGCTTTCCCTTGAATTTTGGAATATCTAAAGGGAGCTTTGTAGGCATAGCTGGCCAATTTTGGCCATGTTGGATTGGACCATTGGTTAGCTTGCTTAAATCTGGGAGATTTAATGAAGCTAAGAATGGGATCTGTGCATTACCTACCATCACAAAATGTTTCTGGACAACTATATGCAATAGAATCCTTTGTGGGGATGTCACAGGAGAATTACCTCGATGGGTATCTCAGGGACTGTCTAGAGGAGAGGTGTGTGTGCTCCCAAAGGGGGTAGCTTGTGGGGATCCTTCTGAAGTGGTGAAGGGTGTACTTTGTTGAGGAGGAGTTCCAAGAAAATATGCACCAATAAAGGAAGATCCAATAATGGTGGCTGAGTGATGTTCTCTGTGCCTGAACGGTGGGAGTCTTGGCACACCTCCTAGTAATGGGGGGAGGTTTAAAAAACGTCTAGATCGACGGTGATCTGTGGAGTCCCCTATCGTGTCAATTTAGAGTGTGCGCTACTTTGTGTTTGGTGAGGGAAGGAGATAAATATCAATGCAATTGGATCACATACATAAAGCAAAGTGAAAATATAAATGGTTTATTTTCCTTTAATTTAAACTATGTGATCAAGCAAACAAGAAAAGGGTTTTTGTTTGTTGCATATGATAAAGAGTCCTACGAAGACCTAATCGTCCTGTCCGCTCTCAAAGTAACTAGGCCTTGTAGAAATATCCTCTGATGGGTCCTGGGGCAATGTCCCGAAAGAACTAGCGACACCTTCCAACAGCCAAGGAATCAACCAAGGTAATGGTAATGAGTTTCAAGTGCTACATGCACCGTCACCTATAGGGAAAGGATGCCCTAGATTTGGTCACTAAGTACATTCGTCCCATGTGAGCATTCGAGTCTTTATCTTCTTGGTAATCGGTTACCAGTACCGAGAACTAGATGGGACACGTAGCCCCAAAGAGTACCACACACATTGGACCTAAGCCGAACCCCCTCTGAATTGGGTCTCTGCCATGCTCGGGTTTTTTTCGTGGGATGATTGAAGGATTTTAAACTCCCTAAAAATTCAACAACTATGTTTCAATGGTGTAACATGACCATGGAGGATTATGGGATGCCTACCCCAATGGTCCTAACTTGAACTATAAATTTTTTGGTGGACCTTGTGGGGAAATTTAATTTGTTCAAGTTATGGTTGTTTTTAAAGAGGCTTAATTCACTTGTGGAGTGACTTTGTAAGCCAAAATAGACTAAGTAACCAAAGACCCAAAAGATGGATGATCCTTGAGTACAAAGTGTATGAAGGCTTAGTGTGTGATGCAAGTGAGCATAGAAAGTGTGATAAGATGTGGATATACGATGATCCTTTTCAGTATCCTTCTAATTACACTAAATGTTGGTTGTTCCTTGCATGGAAAAAATATTTTTTTTGTGGATTATGGGCCACTTACATTTTTCCTATTAAAATATGTGGAGTTTAATGAGGGAGATGGAAATTCAAATGTTTTCGAGAAGGTTTTCATATGAAATCCCAGGTTTGTCTAAGATACACAAGGGAAGTAGAGATTACTTACTTTCTCTAGTAACATTTGCTTCTAGTCCCAAAAAATGCTTTGGTTAGTAGAAATATTCATCGTTAATGGGCCACTTACTTGCTTCACTAATTAAGCTATGTGATTTGCAGAAAATTTAAGAAAAAATAGTTTGAAAACATATGTGGATTTGTTGCAAACACAAAAAAAATTAATTTCTTGATGAATTAGGGTTCATTCAACCAATCAAGGGTATTGAACAGAAAACACATAATGCATAGGTGACGGAAATTCACTAAAGGTTGTCAATCACATGAGAAAACTGAAAAATACAAGACTTTTCTTTGCTTTCTATCTGTCATGTGGGTTTTGCAGAAATAGACGTGTGCTCTAGGGTTTTTGCAGAAACAGACATGTGTTCCACATTTGTCGGTGAAAAAATCGTGCGGGTGAGAAAGATTTGAAATTTTTTCACTTCCACGAGCTCAGAATAGATCCTGGGGGACTGTAAAAAATCCAGGGAGTTGAAGAGCATCTTGAAGGATGGTTGTGCAGAGAGGAGGTCTTGTAAACAATCTCTAGATTAATGAAAATAGTTAAATATGATTGCCATTTCTGTTGTAGTGTTTTTGGAGCACAAGTGTACCAAAAAAACCCGCTTAGTAGTGGATTGTTACCTACAAATGATCACAATTAAAATTGGTGTTGTTAGTGGATAAACTTAAAGGTACACAACATTGTAAATTGTGGAAACAATGCATACATAAACATAAATGTAAACAAAGAGGTGCATAAACAAAACAATGCTCAAATGGAGAAAACACGTAAATAATATATGGAAAAATCTCCCTTTATCGATTGCTGGTGGTAGAGGTTGAATTCAATTAGAATCTTAGACACTTGAAGAGAATTATTTGAGCTAAGGATCTCAAAAATCCTCAGCAAGGGTGTTTCTTTTCCTCAATCTCTTTGCAAGTTTCTCCTTTCTCTCTCAAAGAAGTGTGAAGACTCTCCAAAGGGTGGATTCCTCTTCACTCACTAAGATGTTGGGTTGCTTAGAAGCAATTTTGCCAACATGCTAGTGCTTTTCAATTGGTTTCAACAATGGAATAATGGTTTGCGCAAACAACAATTTGGGAGCATAACAATGTCCCTTCTGTTGGCTCTCCCATGGCCCATTTATATAGATTTTTTTGAATCCCTCTTCCCTCTCTTGGTACATGTATGATAAAGACACATGAGTAGGACAAGAGGATTCCATTGAGGGCTGCACTTATCCAAGATGACTGGAATTCAGCCGTACTAGGCTGATCTCATGTAAAAAAATTGGCTCCAAGTGTGTAGAGTGGTCCCGGACTGTTGAGTCATATTTTCTGCAATCGTATGGCTTTTGGAGGTTATGTCGCACTCGCGTTTATGAAAGAAATATATGTGTGGCCTTAATTAATTTCCTTTATAAACTTTGGACCTTAGGAGAACTTTTATTTTTTAAACTTCATAATGTATTCGGCTGGAAAAATGTCCACCTGTGCATTCTGCTGAACACTTTTAATGTCTTCTGGATTGTACTAACAGGTGTATGATTTTTCAGTGTTAACAATAATGTCATAAATAAGGGATTGTATTTATGAGGTGTAGATTAATTTTTTTTTGCTGGGGTGAATTATATTAACTGCAAAAACTGGAATTTACATAGAGTATTACAAAAGTAAAGTCAGTCTCTCATAAGGGAGATAAGACCATATCCATAAATAGACTCTCCATGTGGATGAGAGAGACAGTTAAGAACTAAAAGAGACAAAAAGAAATCAGAATAAAATTGAGACACTGGACTAACTGGCCTTGTACAAGAGTAATTTAGAATAAGATATCAAAAACCATAACCATATCAAAATCATGTTGAGGGATCCAAACCTAAGTCTACATCTTGGATGGGTTCTTTTGGATCCTATGATGTTCTTCCTACCACTAGAGGAATGTCATGATGTTCCTCAATATTCTCCATCCTCTTATCTAGATCCCTTAAGTGCTTGTGCAATTTTTCAAGAGAGTGAAGAAAGCCCATGCTAGTTTCATGATGGTCTAGAAGAGTATGTCCCAATAGAAACTTCATTTTCCAATAAAGATCCACCATATTCATATACTGGTTAAATCGACTCCTCATATGACCTATTTTTGGGATCCAATAATCTTAATTAGTACAAACCTCTGAGCTCATATGAAAAGAGACTCCCCCCTCAACCCGAGTGAGTTCTTCCTATATAAGGGCTAGTGTGAGTTCCTAGAAACGAGAGGAAAAATCCTATATCTAAAGGTGCATGCATGTATGACCTTGGTTGGCCCACTATTGATATTAAGTGTCCTCTCTTCTAACACGAGCTTGTTTCCAAGGCATGGATAACCAAGCAACTAGATACAAAGATTCAAACCACATCCTAGATTTTTTGAGGGGAACATTGAAGGTAAGGACTTCCCACAAACTACAGGGGCTAAGGGCCAAGAGTTGGCTATGATGGGGACTGACCAAGAGGATATTTGTGATAACTGGATGTAGGTGTAGGATGAAACTAGTTTCCCCTCGCCACCAAAATCCCCCTCAACTCCAAATCACATGCTTATAGGGGTATCACCAATCACACTGAGGTAATAATGAAACAAGGATAAGAGGGATACAAGGAATCCTGACCATTGACTAGAAAAATAAATCACCACCATAAACAGATCTGAATTCCCCTAACCACCAAAAAATCACCCACCACCCAACCACAAATTGACTAAAATACCATTAAGAAAACCATGTTGTCATTAAAATACCACTAAGAAGAAAAGAATGAACTAGAACTGCTGACTGAATAATAAAGAAACTACCATTACTAAAATTAAAAATCCCCAACCACCAATATCCCACCTAGCACCAAGCCACAAGGTGACAGACATACCACCAAGAACAATGAAAAAACTGAGAATCGCTAGCTCAAAAGGAAATTCATAACCACTACTAGAAAAAATAATTCAAGACTGATAATAAAGGTCACTGAACAAGAAAAGGGGAAAGATTCGCCTCAAATACCAAGGATAATAAGGAACCGATGAATACCAAGGATGAGAAGGGAGCAAGTGCAAATTCCTATTTTTTCCAAATTCTCCACCAACCACCTTCCAAGTTAACTGAATTAACTGGATAAAACCAACATTGAAGCACCACATAGATTTACCCATTTTCAAATGAGCCCTAAAATACTAGACACAGGTAGCAACCACTCCTTGATGTGCACTCATCTAGGCATGTTATTCTACTATGAGACATGCTCTCTCATGGTTGCTTCCAATCCAAAGCCACTCAGTCCCAGATTCCACCACTTTATCTATCTTCCCTACCAAACACTAATTTCCCTTACCGATGATGACAACCTCTATAATGCCCATGAATTTAACAACACAAGAGTATTCATTATGATCACTCACTACACCATTAGGGGAATTTTGAGGTCTAAAATGGGCCTCCTAAGAAAAATGTACAACCAAAACAAACTTTATAAGAATCAATAGGATTCAAGATGATGATGTCAACCATGGGGGATGATTCACCATTTTTTGAGTAAAAAGTTAAAAAGAATAAAAAATAATAAAATAATAAAACTACTTTTTCAACTCGTATTTTAAACTTATCTCCCTAAGGTTTTAATCAAATTTCGAGTAGGAGTAATCATTGGATGCAAAATTTAATTCCTCATATAAGGAGTACCCATGCTGCATACTTTTGATGGACCCTGCTACATGGAAAATGAGAAATACATGAAAAAACATGATTGCAATCACATTTTTCATGTATTTCTCATTTTTCGTGTAGTAGGGTCCATTGAAAGTATGCAACATGGATACTCCTTGGACGAGGAATTAAATTTTGCATGCAATGAATGTTGTCGCTTAAAATTTGAGTAAACCCATAGGGAGATAAGTTGAAAATACAAGTTGAAAAAATCAGTTTTTCCTTTTTCCCTCTAAAATTTGATGATGTAATGTAATCTTATTTTATTATTTTCACTATTATTTTATAATTTCCTTAGGAGGCCCATTTTAGACCTCAAAATTCCCCTAATGATGAGTAAACCCCTCAAACAGACCAGTTAATTCCTTTTTCCATCTCTTCATCTGATAAGAGGAATGTTTCATAATGGTCACATAGACCTTCACTTAAACCTCTTTGGGGGTGTATTTCCATGTCCCTCGACTGATTAGATGGGTGGGGCGGTGGCAACCTGCCACCCTCCACCCATTCTTGATCATCGCCCCATTTGGTGTTGGGTGTTTTTTCTGAGTCGACTACTAGCATGTAGCCTTTAGAGGAGAGTCTAGTAGGAGGTTCCAAGTTGACGCCAATGGTGGAGAAGAGTCAAGGAACCCATAGTTTGCAAGGAAAATAACTATTTTGTTACATATTTAGTGAACATGCAACAAAATAAGAGTTGGAATGCAATATATAAGGATGGATACCTGTTCTAAAAGAGATTCTAGTCTCCAGATTGATGATACCTTATGGATATGATTACCAGCATGAATCTTTCGAAGCATGTTTATGATGATTTGTGAATCTCCTTCCACCAAGAGCTTAGTGAAACCATGAGCATGAGCAAACTCCAGTCCCATATGTAGACCCATAAGCTATGTTCCATTATTACTATTGATACCAATCATTCCTGAGTAAATGAATACTGGAAGGCCTAATTGAACTCTTATTATTCCCCCATACCCCGTCAGGCATGGATTATGTTTGGAAGCTCCATCAAATTTTAGTTTTAGGAAAGAGGGCAAGGGAGAGATCTGATTGAGATGACTTGATTTAGGGGTTGGGGTAGGGGGAGGAGGGGATTGACCTGGGGAGAGGGGAACCACCCATGAAAAGTTCTTGCTTATGTTCCTGAAACTTTCCAATCCCGGGGAGACCATGTTATTGCAATGATTGATTCCTTAATTTGGCTTACAAAAGAGTTCCAAATGGAGTTAAGAGGGATTGGCCGACCTTTATTTTTTTTTTAATTTCTTTCTTTTCAGATCTCCTAGAGAAGGAATATAGGGGAAAGGATCCAAATTCAAATGAGAAGTGAATTGAGGAAGGCTTGAGACTACTAGTTGACAAGATTATTTGAAATACCCATGGGATATTTATCTCATCTCAAGAAACAATCGTATAGTCTATTCCGTAGACCCCTTGAAAAGTTACAATCATTGAAAAGGTGCTCCACATTCTTAGTGTGTAGCATACATAGAGGGAATGGATAGGTACCCTAGTAGTTTCAATTTTGAATATTCTCCCATGTTAATGGCTTATTTTGCATAAAAAACCAAAGGAAAATAGATATTTTTGACCAAAATAATTGCTTCCATAGTTTAGACCAAACCTCTTTTAATGAAAAATCTTGATATCCTAATTCTAATGTGTAGGATTCACTTAAAGATAAATTCCCCTTAGATCTATAACCCCATCTTAATTTATCCTCATGATTGGATAATGGGATTTTTCAATCCTTCAAATTTCCTCATAAATTCCTCCAAACCTCAACGTTTGGTTTAGGGTTCTAATTCTTTGGGGGGATCCATCGGCACCATCGTTGCTATGCTACCTCCTCTATTAAGTAGTTGTAATTTTTATTTTTCCTTGGGCTATCATTTGTTGCCTTAAATATTCTAGCTCAATTTGGTCTTCCAACTTGGGTAGGTGTTTCCAGGAATCATCTAAGAAAAAAGTCGTTCATCCATTTTAAATTTTCCCAAAACAATGTTTTTGAATCAAACCAATCCCTTTCTTGGTCATGGTCTATATCAAAGATCTATCAGTCGATGTATTTGGTCTAATCAATTTTTTTTGAGATGCTTGAGGTGCATATTCACATTTCTATATTCTTTTCCAAAGGTCTATTCCTCCTCGGAGCCACCTCCACCATATCTTTATGCCCAGTACCATTACCATGATGGATGGATCATGTAAACCCAGTCCTCCCTTGAGTTTTGGTTGATAGTTCTTGTTCCATGCCACTAAAGGCCAATTCGTTTCTAGCCATGAGCCTCCCCAGACGAAAGATATCTAAATTCTATGAAATTCCCGAGGAATGGATGGTCATTGAACAAAGATATACATGTAGGGATTGAAGGACAACTTTGAGTACTAATCAACCTAAAATATTCAAATATTTAAATGTACATCTCATCAATTTATTGTGAAATTTAGTGAGAATTTCCTCCCAAAGACTCCATTTGAGTGAGCTTTCCACCATAGGCACACCCAGGTACTTTGATAGAAGCTTTCTGATTTGGATCCCCATAATACAAGCCACATGCCTCTGCATAATCATAAGGGTGTTAAAGAAAAAACCTGAGATTTACATCTAATGATATCCATACCTGATGCTACAAAGAACTTATCTAATTTATAATTGATGACATGGGCTTCTTGCACCATGAAAAATTTTAAGGATAGAAATTTATCTTAAAGTTTAGGAACCTTGGCGAATTTCACTAGTCTATAATATGAAAACTCCAAAAATTTTGATGATATATTTGTAAAAATATTCAAATATCTAATGATATTATCTATAATCTCTATATAATTTTGGCAATTTTTAAGTTAAAATAATTTTATATTCTAAAAATTGGGCGAATCATTTTTAGAAAAAAGGGAAATCGACGAATTGTTTTTTGGAAAAACCATGGAAAATTAGCCCACCTGCGAATATAAGTCCCTAAATTTTTCTATGTCTTGCACCATTGGGGTAACAAGTCCCATGGTATCATCAAGAATCTACTTGTGCGTGAGAGGTAAATCCTCCCCATATAACATAATACCTTGTATCCTTTACTTAGTTGTTTTCTCTTTGAAGGATAGACCCAATCCTCCACTACTAAAATAAAGAGAAATGGAGATATAAGATCTCCTTGTGTAATCCCTCAAGAGGACTGGAAAGGAGGGGATGGAGAACCATTAACTAGGATCATGAAGGAGGAAGAATATATAAGATTATAAATCCATGCAATCCAATCACCTGCAAAACTAAAGGCCACCGAGACACCACATAAAAACTCCTGACTTAGTTTATCATAGGATTTTGATAGGTCTAGTTTGATCATAATTATGGGTTTCTTTGTGATTTTAAAAGAATGGATAGCTTCATGAGTTACCATGATACCATCCACAATTTGTCTCCCTTCTAAAAAACTTGTCTGTTTTGGAGAGATGATATTAGAGAGGAATAACTAGAGTATATTTTCTATTATGTTTGTGACAACTTTGTAAATGAAGTTACAAAGTGAAATTGGGTTGTAACTATTGGGATCATCCACCTTTTCTTTCTTGGGCACCAATATTATGAAAGTGGCATCCAAAGCTCGGAGTATAGACCTAGACTATCTAGATTCCTACAATGCTCTCCAAACATCATATCATATAATTATCCAACAAGAGTGGTGATTCATTCTATTCAATTGTGATCATTTGTGGAATATAACAAGTTATTTGTTGGATTTCCATTTCTCTATCTAGTATAGGCTTAGAAAGGATATTCTTGAAAAGCTGAACTAGTTCCTGAGAAATCTATTAATGGGTTTCTAATTGACTTCCTTTGAAACCTTTCAACAAATAGGTCCTATTACGGTGCCTATGTTGTAGTGTTGACTTATGGAATAAATTCATGTCTTTATCCTCCTCCTTGAGCCACTAGATGTGAGACTTTTGTTTCCACAAAATTTATTCCTGCTTTCTTTGTTCCTCCAATTCCTACAAAGTTTCTTCCTCAACCTTAATTAGGATTTTATATCTTACATATAAGATAGTTTCTTGTTGGATCTCCACCATTTTATGTTCCAATTTATTTTTTCCTCTAGTATGTTGTCGAACTACCCCTTGTTACAACTTTTTAGTTTCGACTTTAAGTGTTTAAGGTTTTTATATAGAGAGAACATTGTCGATCCATCTATTTTCCATAGTTCCTCTCACCACTGCTGGATATTTGATTGAAATTGAGATAATGAAGACAAAATTTCTCAAACCTAAATGGATTATTTCGAGGGTGGATTTTTAAATTAATATTAAAGCATATGGTCCGATGATGTAACCCATGGCTAGGGAGATAGAGGCCTTAATGAACACATACTATCTCATGATATTCTCATAAATTACAAATCGATCTAAATTTTATGCAACCTGTTGTTGACCTCGTTGTTGGTTTTTCCAAGTATTATTTCCATTATTTGTTTCTACCCTAATGAGGTAAGATGAGTTGATTACTTCCTGAAACAATACTATGTATGCCTCTAGCCTCCAGATTCTACCCTTATTCTTAGTAAGTGACTTGATAATATTTAAATCTCCTTAATAATCCTTGGAGAGGGAGATATTAATTTATTGGTCTAGACAATATATTTGAGGAACAACGGTCTATCATTTCAAATATTATGACCATAAACCTTGAAGAGATGACAACATTCTCCAAAACCGACTATATGGAACTATATGATCAAAATGTGAGATGCGACATACATGTTGGTGACTCGAATATCTTGATCATCTTAAATTATGGCTAGCCCCCCAAAGTACCCTTGGACATCTATTTCCACTACTTGACATTTTCGCCTCCAGTTACTAGTTATTCTAGATAAAGCCTCACTTAATATTTTTGTTTAATGGATTTTCATTATAGATGATCTCTCCCAAAACCATTTATATCTCAGGAGGCTTGCTTTCCTTTGCTGCTAAGGCCCCTCATATTCCATGAAACTATTTTAATGGTTGAGACTTATTGGATCAATGGAATGTTTCCGTGATAACCCTAACTCATCTTGAATTAACCAATATGTCTCCCAATTCATCCGAGAATCGCAAATTACTCTTTCGACTTTGTTTCTTCTCCTCCCTATGAAAACTCTTTTGTATATTTTAATGAATACATTTGGACCCCAAAAGGTCCAATGCTTCCAATACCTGAGTTCAATCTATATGAGACATGTTTATACTTCAAATTAAATTGACCTAATAAGCAGACTTGATGCTCTGGGAGGGTGAAAGGATCTTTACCTTTTCATGCCTTCACTATTTCCAAAAATTGAGTGCATCCAAATCCATATCCTCAACTTGATCAGAGAGAGATTTAGCTCCCTTGGGAATGTTGTGGAGAAAAATGGGGGAAAAGGCAATTGGATTGAGGAGTCAGGGGGATACATGATGGAGGACAAAGGGGTTACAAGTAGGGGTGTCAGGATTACAAAAGAGGATAGGGGAAAATTTGAGTAAGAGGGGGGACCCAATGGGTCTTTGATCTCAATGTTAGGTGGCTACTTAGTAGAATTGATATCCAATGAATCCGATGAAGCAAGCAACCCTCATCTATTCATTTCCACTCCTTTCTTCTCTAGAGAGTTTTTTCATGAAGGGGGTGGGGAGATTAGGGTTGTGATAGTTACTCTCAAGCATAGTAAATCCATCATTATTTTGAGTCCATGATGATTCAGGGATTTAATTTAAGGTTATCAGTGGGTAATTACAATATAAGTGACCGTATTCATGACACCTCCAGAATTAGAAAGGAATATGTTCATAATTAAACATATGTTCCATAGTTCATCCTTGTAATAGATATCTATTGATTCTAGGAGAGGGTAAAAATTTTTCATGTACACACATATGTGGGCATAGGATATATACATTGCTTTCTTAGTCGCTTCATATATTTTAACAAAAATCTCAAGGGAATTCCCTATTCCAGCTAGGGCCTCCTCATCCCAAAACTCCCCCAATAGTGAGTACATCTGGATCCATATAGGGGATACCATGAAATACTCCTTGTTAGGTATGAAGTGATCAATTCAAAATTGAAGAGAGAGCTCACATGAATTAGAAAATTATATCCCATTCTCAAACACCTGGTTCTGATCTTAAATTGATGAAGGAAATAATCAAAAAGTTGTTGGCTCCCAATTAGAGCTTGATATGGCCCTTAGGTTTCCATTTGTTTAAACCCAGTGTGATAAATATTTTTTAGGCATCCTATAAGTGTATGACCCCGCATATACTGTATGTACTCTCCATTGATCAAACCTCAAATTTGGGGTCTATAGTTTCTTTGGGAAATAAACTTCTTGGTATCCATTTCCCAACATGGTTAGCTAACTAATGCTCATTTTGCTAGTTTCAACCTAAAGAATTGGGAATGGAAGGCACCATTTTTTCTAGTATTTTTCCTTCAAACACAATCATGTTGTAGGAGGGATTACTGCTCCCTCCACTTCCATTAGCCATAGGAAGAGTAGATGGAAAGGGAAAATCCTCTACAATAATTAGGGTTTGTAGATAAACCAACTAGGGTTTTGTAGAGCTTTTCCATGAGGTGTAGATTAGTTGGTTTGTGTGTGAGGTTCAAATATTATGGTGAGGGAATGAGGGGTGGGTGCCACTTGTAGGGGGAATATAATATCTCAAGTGGTATTCTACCAAGTATTGCACAATCCCGATAACATGGGGATGGATTGAGGGTGGGAACCACTTGTAGGGGAAATATAATATATCAAGGGGTATTGTACTTAGTCTTACACAATCATCATAACATCCCATTAATAAAAAAATCATTTTTGCATTCAGTATTAAACTATCCATAGCCTGAACTTCGAGTAGATGATTTAAAAAAAAAAACACTAAAATGTTAAGGAAAGAGAAAGATGAAACACTTGGGCACATAAAACTAATGTTGATATCTTTAGGAAATAGTGTATCCATAAACATGCCACTCAATCCTTAAGAGGTATTTTATATAGGAGGGCTCCAAAGAGCATGGGATCTCACGATAACAATGAATTAAGATTTATTCTCATTTTAATAATTATTATTTTTTCATTTATATGTTTTAGTCATTTAATAATTCCTCGTGTTTGTACAACATATGTTTCACGTGCTGTTATGTATGCTAGTATTTTGACAAGGTATGAAAGTTGCATGGAATTTGCATAATGTAGAATTTTCAAATTGGATTGTCATTGAAAGGTATTATTTATAATAAAATAATCCAGCATTGGTGTATAATTTGAGTAGGTTTAATAGTTAAAATTATATAATTTTTTCGAAAGAGATCATATGTTTAAATCCAAATCCAAAAGGGTATAGTACATACACGTTCATAGACTTTAGTAGCCAAATCCCTTGTCTCACAAACAAGGGGGTCTCGTCCAAATCCAAAGGGATAGAGTATGTACACCATCATAGAATTTAGAATTCAAATCCTTTGTAGCACAAACAAGTGGGTCTCATACACTAATTTGATGTCTATAGACAAATAAAATATCATAAACAAAGGGGTCTTATGCAATAATTTGATATTTATAGACAAATAAACTCTTACAGAAAAGGAGGTCTCATACACCAATTTAATATAAATAGACAAATAAATTCAAAATATAGAAAATATGTACATTAATATGTGTGTGTGTGTACATATATAGACCCACATACACACAAACACACACACACATATATATAGAGAGATTCCATCATTAAATGAGGGTAATAGTTGCAAAGCAACTAGTCCCTACGTTTATACCATGATTTGTAATTTTGTTTTGACATTTGATAAGACAAAAAATAACTATGCCACAATTTGTTCAACCAATTATAGGATTTTAAAATTTGGTAGCAGAGTAAGACAATGCAAAAAATTACATTGCACAAGAAGAGACAACATAATATAGAGAGCTAGCTAGAATTGTTTTATAGAGTTCATGCACCTAAAAAAATGGAAAAAGAAACATAGCATATGGATGAAAATCATGGAGTACTAAGCATAATTTATAAGGTGTAAAAAAACCATTAAAAAATGATAGGTCAATATCTTTATCGTTATGTAATATGGAATACACAATTCTCACAAAGAATGTGAGCCACACCATATAGCCATAATGAACCTGGTGATCACAAAAAATTGCATAACCAACTTTAATATGAAACAAAGGGTTCAATACTACATACATATTACCTCACTCAATTATGTTTCTTTTTCTTACACTATATTTCCCTAATCCCTCCTACATTTATTATCAATGATTCATTGTATTGAATATATATACATTTCCTACATATGAAAGCCATTTAACGAAAGTGTATCAAATGAACTTTAAATGTACAAAATATATGGCATGTAAGAAACTATGCTTCAAAAAACTTTTATTTCTAGTTTTTGGAATGTCATGATTTCAAAAGAGAACACTATACAAGTGTAGTAATTATGTTTAATAGTTATACATAATTGTTAACGATAGTAGATTACAAAGATACACATGCTAGTAAAGCTTTTATTTTTCCCCTTACTTCGTGAAACTATAATTTCATATTGCCAGTTCATGGTCAAATGAAATAGAAAACCTGCATAAGGAGAGGAAAAAATGATTACTAATTAGAAGGAACATGTCCAGAGGGAAAAATTAAAAATTAAAATCATGTATATTTCTTTTTTTGCTTCTCCTTTAATAGATGCGATATCGGTACCATAAGACAAGGAAATTAAATGAAGTAATATAAATATTATACCATGAAATATTTGTAATAATAACAAGTGGCATACAAGTAGTTAATAACATTGCATGGGAAAGCATGTGAGAAAGGAAAAGTGCAAAAAATAAATTGTGCAAAGTAGTGCATGTGTAGAAGAATTATTGTGCAATATGGATGTGTACGGAAGAAGTGTACAGAGGCGGGAATGTGTATATAGGTGTGGAAGTGGGGATGTGTACAGAAGGAGGAACATGCAGAAGGGGAGGTGTTGTGTAGGATAAATACACGTGGAGGGAAGACATGTGCAAAGTTAAATATTGTGTAGAAGAAAATCATATGTGCAAGTAAATTATGTGAGGAAGTAAGGTATGTGTGGAGGTAAAAAAGAAAGTATCATTTGACACCCATAATAATATAGAAACATGAAAAAGTCTAAATATTTTATGTTTTATTTTACTTGATCTGGTCTCACACCTAATGTATTGGGAGAAATTAATGCATATTATGGATATGTTAAGGAATTAATAAATATCATGGTTATATGATTTCTCTAGCCATAGAATTCATTTTGGGTTATGTGGAGACAAATTAAGCTACTTTGATGCATGAAAGAAAAATATAAAGTCTAAAATAGTAAATTAGGTTTAAATTCATATTAATTATTTGATTGGAAGAATTTATTAAATTTTATATAGTCCACGCACAAAGGTTTCCAATGGTATTTATATCAAAATTAAGCGTAAAGTGAGTAATGACACTCTCCCTCATTTAGTGGAAATCTTTCCTTTTCCCTTATATATTTGATGGGCTAGAGTTCTTTTGTCTCTAAAAGAAGGTATAAACATGGAAAAATAAACATAGCATATGGATGAAAAGCATGGAGTATTAAACATAAATGTAAATTTTGTTTTTTTACATGGCAAGAATTGGAGAGAAATTTATACTTATGAGATAAACTTAAATTTCTAGAAACAAGATTTATTAATTCCATTAATGGAAATATGTTTATAGGCCTTTGTGATAAGTCTCCTCACTTGAACAATCTTATTAAGTATAAAACTGATGGAAGTAAGGCATGTGAAAATTTAAAGACGTTCGGAAACAACACATCTCCAGAGCTAAAGTCTATACATAATTATTCATGTGTAAAAGAAGATAATATGTCTAAATGTAATTTCATTTTTTTTACTTGGTAAGGAATAGAGAGAAGTTTATTCTTACGAAATAAAATTTTAATTTATCAAAAAAAATATTATTTCCATTAATGAAAATATGTATATACATATATTAATGTCTATAGACTTGTGTGATAAGTCTTCCTGCTTGAAAAATCTTAGTCTAAAACTAGTGAAGTAAGGGATGTGTGGAAACAAGGCCTGTGTGGAGCTAATGTATGTGTGGATGTAAAGTATGTTTAGAGGTAAAACATGTGTGGAGGTAAAAGGCTAAGTATCATTTGACTCATTCCATAATATTCCGAAAGCATGAAAAAATCAGAATATTTTATTTTGTATTTTACTTCATTTGGTTTGAAATCTAATATATTGGAATAAATTAAGCAATATTATGGATATGTTAAGGAATTAATAAATATCATGGTTATAGCATTTCTCTAGTCGTAGAGTTCATTTTGGTTACATGAAGAGAAACGAAGGTAGTTTGATGCATTTATGGAATATGAATGTGCATATACTAGCAATTGCACCACGTGTTGCAAAGGAAACATCGTAAGGCAAAATAAAATTATGTAATTTTATTTTATTTATTTACCGACATTTCTATGAAAAAAACTTTGAAATTTAAACTTTGCAAAATTGAGTTATATCATGGATTATAATTGCAAGATAGGTTCATTGCTAAAATTATTGTCTAAAATTAAGATAGTATATTTTAGTGAATGTTTCATCATTTCAAAATACATGATCTATTTTAAATCTGAATGGTTAATCTCAATATACATTTTGTGGCAACTTCTTTCTCATTCCTTAAATGATTGAATAATGTTGTTATTGAGTGTAATATTGAAATCAAAACTCATAATGAGCTTTAATCTACGTTCAAATTATCTCAATTATAACAGCTATAAAATTTGTATTACAAACATTGATTTACTTAAATATAGCCAAGTAGGTACACCAAGTGATTTTGAACCAGGAAAATCAAAGTTTTAAATTAAGGGAGGATGATGCAAAGTATCCTTGCTAAGAGATTTCTCCCACATTCCCTCCAAAATCTTAGATGAAGAATGAGCATAACCTTCATAAATTATCCCCTTGTAAAATCAAATTAAAATAGGAAAATATCATCTTTGAAAGAACTCCATGTGCTCCTATTTCTAAATTGGTCCCTTTTGAAGGTATGCAAAATAAAAATTAAAGAGAGTCTGTTATGGAAAAATATAGTCTCTCAATATGTTATGGAAAAATATAGTCTCTCAATATGCTACTTTCAACTCATCAGAACTGTTGTTTATGGACTTTGCACTATACAATAGTAGACTCTTTATCTAAAAGAGCACTATTTTAAGGACTTTGCACTATACAATAGTAGACTCTTTATCTATAAGAGCACTATACATGAACCTAAGGTATCTATTTTATGAAGAATTGTATGGAAATATTCACAACTGACTCCTTTATCTAAAAAATCACTATACTTAAATAATATTTATTTAACGAAGAATTTTATGGCAAGATTTTTCAAAATGAAATCATAATTACTCTTTTTTAAGTCGTATTCTTCAATTTTTCGGTGTTGTAATTCACACATAATGAAGAATTTCATGGAAATATTTTTCGAAATGCAATCATAATTACTCCTTTTTAAGTCATATTCTTCAATTTTTCAGTGTTGTAATTCACACTTATGACAAGAACATAATATTTAGTGTCTTATTTTGTCTTTTCAAATGTGTTGAAGGACATAGGAAATTCTAGGTCGTGTTCTTGGAGGACACTAAGTGGTCTACAATTTTAACTATAATTCTTTTTGGGTCACTTGTTTGTTAGTTTAGACTACCTAAGGCTGGTTTTTGTATATCTCTTAGAACAATTTCAACTTTTATTTTGAACCTGTGTTGTGTATTACTATTTACACTATCATTGTATGGACAATTATATGTAAGTTTTATGCTTATGTAACTAAACTATATGCTTTGCAATGTAGTTTCAACATTTTCGCATGAACAAATATATGTTTATGAGCATACATCATTTTTATGTAATATGCTAGTTGCATGAAAGAGATGCTATAAAAATCAATACAACATTTAATGTCAGGTAGCATTAACATATATAATTTGTATCATGGTTTAACTTCAATTTTGAAGTTTGACATTTGGTGAATTTATGAGACGAAAATATCCACATTTCGAGTCTCCCCAAAAACACGAAGCTTGATTCTTCAAACAATTCTAGGTATTTGGCGAGAATGGAGTAGAAAGAGAATATTACCTCCATATTTCTTCTGCATAAGTAGCCATTTACCATTTGACTTGTGCTAGCGAAAAGATATTCCTTCCACAACCATTGAAATCAATATCTCTTTCTGGTAATTAAGAAATGATATTGGAGACTAGGAAAGATCTTAATGTAATGAGATTAAGAAGAATTTAAGTTAATCTATTAAACTAAATATTGTTATAGAGAAGAGAGCAACTCCTTTCTTATAATGCACCATGGGAGGCAGGTACAGATTCTGTTAGCCTCTTGTTGCAGCAGGTATTCATCTTTCATGATCGACATTTTTACATGCCAAATATGTCATACTTTGCATGTTGCAATGTTCCATATTTGCTACAGAGGCCAATGAAGTGTCCATGAGAGTGTGCTACTCTGAATGCCACTGCTGTGTTCTATTTTTGATCAGTTGATCCATTTTTGATGAGTTTTCAGTTAAGGGAAGGCCAAACAACTTAATCTTGGCCTCCCTAGGTTTCAATTTCTTGTTTTAAAATATAGAGCCCTCATTTTCTCATAAAGCCATCTCCTAATGCATTTGGACTCCTTCCAAAGCATAAAAGCCCCTATTTCTTCATAAAACCCATCTCTGCCGCATACCTCCGCTCGGACCATAATCTCCCGCTTTATCGTTCATCCCACAATTCATCGTTTTTATCGCAAGTCCATATTATATCGCGTCGCAAGCCTTATTGCCTTTTTGCATATCACCATCGCAATAATATATATGGCGCACACCCCGTCCCCGCCGATCGCCGATCCACCGACTGATCGGGAGCCGTTGGATCGGGCCCTCAGATCAACGGCTCCGATCGACTCGCGTGACCCATATTACCTCCACCCATTCTTTATATATCGCTCCATTGTCTGCCCGATGGGCGATCGCCGATGCTATATCAGCGATCGCTCTGTCGCTGTTCACACACACACACACACACACACACACACACACAGATATATATATATATATATATATATATATATATATATATATATATATATATATATATATATATATATATATATATATATATATATATATATATATATATATATATATATATATATATATATATATATAACAATCTACCTCCATGTTCCTCCCAATGCGATGTTGCGATTTATTCTCGGCCGTTGGATCTGCCCTCGCGCGATCAAACGACCCTCTTTTAATCTTTGCCATTTCTTCAAAAATCCATCGCTCCCGCCTGGAAAAGCACCATTTTCCTTTGATAAGCGTTTTTGCTCATTTTAGGGGTTAAAGGCGTTTTATTCATGTTTTTAGTTCGGCGCCCGCGCGCTCCAAAAGAAAAGGGAGCTAGGGTCATTCTTCATCCATTCTTCATCACTTCGGCCCAAAATTGCTCCAGGCGGCTTGCCTGCGGCCTCAGCACAGTCTTCAGCATGAAATCCTCCTCCACTATGCAGCAGTTCTTCATTTTTGGTAAAGTTTTTATCGGCCAGGCGCCGATAGGACTTCTAAAGCCCGCAGAAGCACTACAACAGCTATCTTTGCCATAAAGTGGCATAAAAGGGGCGATTTAGCAGTTAAAATGTATCAGGGAAGAGAAGGGAGTCCCGATTCAGCGAAAGAGTATCAGTTAAGTGTTTTTAGTGGAAATCTTTATTTCCCAAAGCAGGTGAACATTGAATGGCCTCCAACAAAGTCAAAGAAAGTGGTGAAGCCATTTAAAGCTCTCAGATCAGTGATTAAAGCGTTTAAAGCCACCGAACAGTAATGGATCAGAGACCAATGCGCAGTTATGGCTAAATGAATAGCACAGAGCCACAAGGACAGATTTCAGCTCATTTTTGAGGCGATTGCCCCCAGCGCAGCATTAGATAGATACTCATGCATTAATTTTAGGATAAGATCAGATTAAAGAACTCATTTCCCCCAGATCTGTTTAAGATCTGTTGTTGTAGATATTTTGTAGATATTTTCTCTATATAAGCCACCCTGTTCATTGTTTAAAGGGTTGTTTGGTTGATAACTTCCTCTCCAGACTTGCACTGTATTTTGTGAGAGCCTCTATAATCAAAGATCGCTGGTATGCTTGGCAGATGAACTGTCTGTTGTGTTTTAATGGCTGAAGAGTGACTATGGGATTCTAATGCTACTACATAGTCCAATAAGTGTCTCTCACCTCTATTTTTTCAGTTTATATGTGTTTATGCCACCATTGTATCACCATCTAAATAGCAGGAAGAAAGAATAGTTCAGAGCTTACTTAGCTGTATTCTGTTCTCAATTTCTGTGATTTATCTATGTTTTCCTCTGAATTAGTCATGAATATGAATACAGATTTGCCCATATTTACGCTAGTTCCTTCATATATGAATGTTGTTTAGGAATCCTTGATTGCTCCTATATAAATGTTCATTCACCTTCCCTCTGTTAGCATAATGAGAGCTACTTAGTTGCCTTTCATTCACTGACCTTCATTCCATCTTTATTCCATCTTGATATTGTTTTATGTGTAGCCATACTGCCCTGTATTCCTCCTGTGACCAAGAAAATGCCATAGCAGACCCTAATCCATGACTCCATGCCCAACGGTTTGAACTTCTCACTCTATGCATGCCTCCCTACTTGAAAACATCATCCTTCCCACCAAACTTAAATCAAAACCCTTGTACATCATATCTAGCCTAAAATCACCCCTAAACAAAGCTAAATCATAAAGAGAGAGCCCTCTCTGACTACTGGTAGGGTAGGACCTGCAGTCCAAAGATTGGTTTGTGGTTACCTTGGCCATATCCCTTAAGGAGCCAAGGGACAACCTGAGTGATAACATAATTGGCGACTCCACTGGGGAAAAGCTTGCTGGCTCCAAAGAGGAAATCTCATTTTCTGGAGAAAGTGCTCCTTTTCTTTAGAACTTTTTTGATGTTTAGTCGTGATCTTTGATGGTGGACAGGGATCAGACACACCAAAGGATAAATCATCCACCTGGCGACTCCACATCATCCTCATAATAAAGACTCCACTGGAGAAATGAACCCAAAAGAACTATATGAGCAGACCAGGCTTTTAACTTGGATTATTATCCAAGAAATTATGTTCTTTCTCTTCCATAAAATTTTGCAATGTATATTGTATTTTGCAGACGATTTTAGATCAGATTTTTATGATTTTCCTTTGGAAAATGTTGTTGAAAAGCCTCCTTGCACACTTGAACAACAGCCTTCTAATTCTGTTGAAGATCATCATACAGCCAAGGAGGAACCAAAAATAGAGCCCAGTCTTCCAATCCCTGTACATACTCCCGTGCCTCGTAAAGTTCCTGATAGATATAAGCCTCTCATTTTGCCTCCCGTGCTCAATCCTTTGCCTAAAGATCATCCTGAGTATCTCCCAAGATTTGATGGAGAGAATGGAGTTACTGCTCAAAAGCATATCCAAGCTTTTGAAGACTATCTTAATATTTTTGAAGTAGAAGATGAGGATGTTAGTCTTAGGCTTTTCGCCCTTTCTTTGCAAAGTGAAGTTAGGACTTGGTTTAAGACCTTGCCTGAGGCTAGCATCTCAAATCTTGAGCAGTTACTCAAACTCTTCCTTGATAGATGGATGGTCAAAGTTAATCTCCTCATGCTCATTGAAGAATACAATCATTTAGAAAGGCATCCAGATGAAACAGTTCAGCAATTTTCTGACAGATTCAATCAAGTCTATCAGTCCATGCCTTTAAATATAAGACCTCCCCCTGATTTAGCTCTATTGCAGTATCCAAGAGCTTTTGATCCAGAAATGGAATTTCGTTTGAGGGAAAGATGCCCGTCCACTATGAAACAAATGCAGGACATAGCTGTGGACGTGGAGGCAAATCTAAAGAGGAGGGAAGAACAGCGCAAGGCAGAGCAAGAAGAGAAGCTTCATAGTTTGTTACAGAAGTCAGAGGAAATGATGCAGAGGATCACAATGAGAGATAAATGTTTAGAGTGCCAGGACACATCTGTTTTGCAAAGGGAAGAAATTTATATTCATGAACAGTTTTCCCCCAAATCAAATGACATATTCATAGAGCCATACATAGAGGAGCAATCTCCTGATCTACTGTGTGAATATAATGGCTTTTCTTCTTTCAGCTGTCTGCCCAAATACGATCAATATGATGATGATTATGCGCCTCAAATCCAAATCAGCCTTGCAGAGGAATCAGAAGCTATTTTGGCAGAAAGCAATGTTCAGGATCGGCAGCTTGAATTCAGTGATCGGCCTGCTCATTTCACCTATGAAGAGCAGGAGGAGAATGCAGAAAATTTTGAAGCCAGCAAAGGAACTTTACCATTTTGTTTTGAATCTTTCAGTTTATTAGGGATAATTATCATGTAATTAATAATCAAGTGTCAGCGTGCTTTGATACTGACCATCTAGAGGAGAGTCAAATCCTTGCTCCTAAGGCATTACCTCTAGATTTGCAGCCCCGAAGTGCCATTGAATATCAGATTTCAGAAGAAGACTCAGAAGAAGACTCGGAAGCAGCAGCATATGATCAAGAGATCCAAGTATATCCCCGGCCACTCTGTTTTGAGTCTTCTGAGCTATATAAAGAAAAAGAGGAGTAGCAAGTGCCAACCGGTCAAATGCCATCTGAGCCTGTTTATAATGAATTGCAAATATCTTTCCAAGTTCTCTGTGATCCATCTGCTGACAGGCTGAGTAATGAAATAAATCAGTGCTCTTCTCCATTAGCAAGCTGCAAGGGTCAATATCAAGACAAAAGTGATTTCCAGGTTCAAAGGCATGATAGCCATCCTAAACCTTTGTACAGCTCTTTAATTCAGCTCAGCAATTATGTATATATGTTTCAGGACCCTTTTGTACAGTTTCTAGATTCAACAAAGGAGATCAGGACTTTCCTTGTCTTCTCAAGGATTAACAAAGCTATATCAGATTGCAAGATCTCCATTGCAAGCACCAGCAATCACAAGGAACAAAAGTCACTGATGTTTATAATGATTAAGTGGTTGCATTGGCTGTTTCATTTCACCTAACCAGCAAAGTAAGTGCTGATTAGAGTAGGTAGGTAGGATTTCAGTTTTCTATTTGGATAGCAAGCTTGCTGCAGTTGAAGCTCGAAGTGAAGGCCGTAAGCTCTTCAATTCTGCTATCATATATATAAATAAATCAGCCAGCGAAGGGAAGTTTTTAGAGTACAGCAACAATAGAAGATCAAGGCAGTCTGACCTGCTATTCTTGGCTTTTCACAAGGAAAAGCCGTCCCCAAGTGGAGCCACTGTTATCCTCCTGCTGCAGCAGGTATTCATCTTTCATGATCGACATTTTTACATGCCAAATATGTCATACTTTGCATGCTGCAATGTTCCATATTTGCTACAGAGGCCAATGAAGTGTCCATGAGAGTGTGCTACTCTGAATGCCACTGCTGTGTTCTATTTTTGATCAGTTGATCCATTTTTGATGAGTTTTCAGTTAAGGGAAGGCCAAACAGCTTAATCTTGGCATCCCTAGGTTTCAATTTCTTGTTTTAAAATATAGAGCCCTCATTTTTCTCATAAAGCCATCTCCTAATGCATTTGGACTCCTTCCAAAGCATAAAAGCCCCTATTTCTTCATAAAACCCATCTCCGCCGCATACCTCCGCTCGGACTATAATCTCCCACTTTATCGTTAATCCCGAAATTCATTGTTTTTATCGCAAGTCCATATTATATCGTGTCGTAAGCCTTATCGCCTTTTTGCATATCACCATCGCAAAAATATATATGGCGCACACCCCGTCCCCACCGATCGTCGATCCATCGACTGATCGAGAGCTGTTGGATCGGGCCCTCAGATCAACGGCTCTGATCGACTCGCGCGACCCATATCGCCTCCACCCGCTCTTTATATATCGCTCCATTGTTCGCCCGATGGGTGATCGCCGATGCTATATCGGCGATCACTCTGTCGCTGTTCACACACACACACACACACACACACACATATATATATATATATATATATAACAATCTGCCTCCGTGTTCCTCTCGATGTGATGTTGCGATTTATTATCGGCCATTGGATCTGCCCTCGCGCGATCCAACGGCCCTCTTTTAATCTTCACCATTTCTTCCAAAATCCATTGCTCCCGCCTGGAAAAGCACCATTTTCCTTTGATAACCGTTTTTGCCCATTTTAGGGGTTAAAGGCGTTTTATTCATGTTTTTAGTTCGGTGCCTGCGCGCTCCAAAAGCAAAGGGAGCCAGGGTCATTCTTCGTCCATTCTTCATCGCTTTGGCCCAAAATTGCTCCAGCACAGTCTTCAACATGAAATTCTCCTCCACTATGCAGCAGTTCTTCATTTTTGGTAAAGTTTTTATCGGCCAAGCGCCGATAGGCCTTCTAAAGCCCACAGAAGCACTACAACAGCTATCTTTTCCATAAAGTGGCATAAAAGGGGTGATTTAGCAGTTAAAATGTATCAGGGAAGAGAAGGGAGTCCCGATTCAGCGAAAGAGTATCAGTTAAGTGTCTTTAGTGGAAATATTTATTTCCCAAAGCAGGTGAACATTGAATGGCACCCAACAAAGTCAAAGAAAGTGGTGAAGCCATTTAAAGCTCTCAGATCAGTGATTAAAGCGTTTAAATCCACCGAACAGCAATGGATCAGAGACCAATGTGCAGTTATGGCTAAATGAACAGCACATAGCCACAAGGACAGATTTCAACTCATTTTTGAGGCGGTTTCCCCCAGCGCATCATTAGATAGATACTCATGCATTAATTTTAGGATAAGATCAGATTAAAGAACTCATTTCCCCCAAATCTGTTTAAGATCTGCTGTTGTAGATATTTTGTAGATATTTTCTCTATATAAGCCACCTTTTTCATTGTTTAAAGGGTTGGTTGGTTGATAACTTCCTCTCCAGACTTGCACTGTATTTTGTGAGAGCCTCTATAATCAAAGATCGCTGGAATGCTTGAGAGATGAACTGTCTGTTGTGTTTTAATGGCTAAAGAGTGACTATGGGATTCTAATGCTACTACATAGTCCAATAAGTGTCTCTCACCTCTGTTTTTTCATTTTATATGTGTTTATGCCACCATTGTATCACCATCTAAATAGCAGGAAGAAATAATAGTTCAGAGCTTACTTAGTTGTATTCTGTTCTCAATTTCTATGATTTATCTATGTTTTCCTCTGAATTAGTCATGAATATCAATACAGATTTGCTCATATTTACGCTAGTTCCTTCATATATGAATGTTGTTTAGGAATCCTTGATTACTCCTATATAAATGTTCATTCACCTTCCCTCTGTTAGCATAATGAGAGCTACTTAGTTGCCTTTCATTCACTGACCTTCATTCCATCTTTATTCCAGCTTGATATTGTTTTATGTGTAGCCATACTGCCCTGTATTCCTCCTGTGACCAAGAAAACGCCACAGCAGGCCCTAATCCATGACTCCATGCCCAATGGTTTGAACTTCTCACTCTATGCATGCCTCCCTACTTGAAAACATCATCCTTCCCACCAAACTTAAATCAAAACCCTTGTACATCATATCTAGCGTAAAATCACCCCTAAACAAAGCTAAATCATAAAGAGAGAACCCTCTCTGACTGCTGGTAGGCTAGGACCTGCAGTCCAAAGATTGGTTTGTGGTTACCTCAGCCGTATCCCTTAAGGAGCCAAGGGACAACCTAAGTGATAACAAATTCCATAAAGAAAATCAGATCTAATAAGCATTTAAAGAAATAAAAAATTGTTGTTTATGGACTTTTCACTATACAATTTTAGACTCTTTATCTAAAAGAGCACTATTTTATGGACCTTGCACTATACAATATTAGACCCTTTATCTAAAAGAGCACTAATGTTGTTTATGGACTTTGCACTATACAATAGTAGACTCTTTATCTAAACCAACACTATACATGAACGTAAGTTATCTAATTTATGAAGAATTGTATGGAAATATTCACAACAGACTCTTTTATCTAAGAAAACACCATACTTAAATAATATTTATTTAATGAAGAATTTTATGGCAATGTTTTTCAAAATGCAAGCATAATTACTCTTTTTAAGTCGTATTCTTCAATTTTGCAGTGTTGTAATTCACACTTAATGAAGAATTTATGGCCATCTTTTTCAAAATGCAATCATAATTACTCTTTTTTAAGTCATATTCTTCAATTTTTCAGTGTTGTAATTCACACTTATGACAAGAACATAGTATTTGGTGTCTTATTTTGTCTTTTCAAATGTGTTGAAGGACATAGGAAATCCTAAGTCGTGTTCTTGGAGGACAC
Organism: Pinus tabuliformis; assembly: GCA_031772625.1. Classification (NCBI taxonomy): domain Eukaryota; kingdom Viridiplantae; phylum Streptophyta; class Pinopsida; order Pinales; family Pinaceae; genus Pinus; species Pinus tabuliformis. The sequence continues at coordinate 373,660,779 of CM062804.1, forward strand.
TCAGTGGTCTACAATTTTAACTATAATTCGTTTTGGGTCACTTGCTTGTTAGTTTAGACTGCCTAAGGCTGGTTTTTGTATATCTCTTAAAACAATTTCAACTTTCCTTTTCAACCTGTGTTGTGTATTACTATTTACACTATCATTGTGTGGACAGTTATATGTAAGTTTTATGCTTATGTAACTAAACTATATGCTTTGCAACGTAGTTTCAACATTTTCGCATGAACAAATATATGTTTATGAGCATACATCATTTTTATGTAATATGCTAGTTGCATCAAAGAGATGGAGTAAAAATCAATACAACATTTAATGTCAGATAACGTTAACATATATAATTTGTATCATGGTTTAACTTCAATTTTGAAGTTTGACATTTGGTGAATTTATGAGACGAAAATATCCACATTTCCAGTCTCCTCGAAAACACGAAGCTTGATTCTTCAAACAATTCTAGGTATATGGCGAGAATGGAGTAGAAAGAGACTATTTCCTCCATATTTGATTTGCATAAGTAGCCATTTACCATTTGACTTGTGCTAGTGAAAAGATCTTCCTTCCACAAACCATTGAAATCAATATCTCTTTCTGGTAATTAAGAAATGATATTGGAGACTAGGAAAGATCTTAATGTAATGAGATTAAGAAGAATTTAAGTTAATCTATTAACCTAAAATATCGTTATAGAGAACAAAGCAACTCCTTTATTATAATGCACCGCAGGAGGCAGCTACAAGTTCCATACAGAAAATCAGATCTAATAAGCATTTAAAGAAATAAAAAATATAGAAATTAATGAGGATTGAAATAAATTTTAAATATTCTATTAACTCAATAAATTAGTATAATTAGATTGTAGAAATATCTAATTATGCAAAAATAGTAAAAAGCACATTAAAAATCATAACTACATTTAGATTTAACCTACATAGTTAATGAGATGAGATTTTTTTAAACAAACAAGATTTTCTTATTTAATGTGAGAGGATATCTCTTAAATGGAAGAGATCCAACTCTATTCTAAAGATAGTTATTGCAGCTACAAGATAACATAAAAAAGGTCCAACTCTATTCAAAGGATAGTTATTACAGCTACTCAGATAACAATGCTTTTGTGTTTTGGAAAAATTTAGAAAATACCAAGATAGTTATTATAGCTACGCAGGTAACAATGCTGGTATGTATAGGAAAAACTGAGGAAAATACTAGTACTAACAATCACTTTCTAAGAATCCAAACTTCCAAGCTAACTTTTGAAAAATCCCAGACTTCCAAGATAAGAACACTAATGTTGTTATATTGCAGTTGCAATCACTACGATTATTCCTTCGAAGCTAAACGATGATTTCTTGTAGATGGAAGAGTAACCAGATTATGCACTCAAGAACATTACTCAGCACAACCGTACGTTTTTAATCATTAACATATAGCTCAAAACATTCAGAGATAAGAGCATGCTCTGGTTTTTTTCTTTCATTCTTTGTGGCAAATGTTGGAGAGTCCAGAGCCTCGTTTTTTAAGGCAGTTTACTTTATATCTACTACGGTCTGCATTTGCGTGTATGTAGTGTGATGCGATAAATTAGATGAAGGTAGAGAGAAACATGAAGCAGAGGGTTATTTCTATTTTTGGATGATTTTATTGTCAGCATTTAACAATTACTAAATCTTTTGTACATTTTATTTTTCTTAATTTTCTAGTTGTTTGTTTAATTGTTGCTTGCAGATCCACTTATATAGAAAATACATGGTTGTCTGGACATGGCGCAAATGAGCTCACGAACAATAATCCTGTGGTGAACAATAATCCCGTGGTAGGTACAATTTTTAATCTAACTTTTCCATTTCCATTTTCTAATGCCTTGATTGATTTTTTGGTAATTTAGATGAGGGGTACCTTTCTTCACTAGTTTTTATACATGGATAAATGAGATATGGTAGAGTAGGTACCATGGTTTACTAACCAAGTTTGTAAAAGGCTTTAAGACTCAATCCTTGACCTGAATCACTTGGTTCAGAAGGTTCATAAATTTACAAAGTGTCAACGATGGTATTACTAGCTAAAATTTTTAAAATGTCTAAATTTTTATTCACCACAAGACTCCTTAATGATGTTTACTAATATTCTATGAAAGTAATGGCATTAGAATATCGAGTATTATTCTGCTAAAAATCTTGTCATAATAGTAAAACATTGGTTGAGGTAATGACATCAAGTACCTTTGGCAGATACTGAAGAGGAACCGTGGTATATTCCAGAAAACTACGCAGATTATAATAACAGACCTTCTGTCCCAAAGCAGCAGAAACAGGGGAATATACGACCATTGAAAAAATGTTTGAAACAATGTGGTCTTCATATCTTACATGCTTTGGCTGGTGTTTTATCAGTGAAGATCCATGGCGACTGTGTCGTGCTAGTGCTGCAACTTAGAGAAGAGGGTGTCCCACCGTTAATAAATTGTTTAGCGTTGGTGTTGTGACTCAGAGAAGAGGGCGTCCCACCATTAATAAACTGTTAAGAGCTGGTGCTATGACTTAGAGAAGAGGGCATCCCACCGTTAAGAAATTGTTATGCGCTGGTGCAATGACTTAGAGAAGAGGGCGTCCCACTGTTAAGAAATTGTCAAACCGTTTAAGAAATCGCTCAACTCATCTCCACTTAGCACCTATAACTATGATCAAATGGTGAATATTAATTCCATCGTCTAACAAAAAAATCAATGGAGCAGGAACGTACAGAGTGGCAATGGAGGGAAGTTCTTTCCAGAGGGAAATGCTTTACGGCGTAATTAACATTTATAGGCATGTGTGATAAGTCTCATGCTTGGAAAAATATTACCAACTTTAGAAGTGGTGGAAGTAAGGCATGCGTAGAAGTACACCATGTGTGGAGGAAAGGCATGTGCAAAAGTACACCATGTGTGGAGGAAAGGCATCTTCAAAAGTACACTAAGTGTGGAGGAAAGGCATGCGCAGAGCTAAAGTTTGTGTAGAAGTAAAGTAGATGCATATGCAAAGCACGTGAAAACTTGGTAAAAGGGTTGCTTTCATTGCTCTAAAATATTGATATTTTTTCCAGTTAAGACACATAGTGAACTTCCTACGACCTAAATGTAGGTCCCTCTATTCCTTTTGAGAGGTGGTACTCCTCTTTATGCACACACTCATACAAATAAAATTAGAGTTTCAACACATGCAATTGTTAGTGGACTAGGTTTCTTCAATGTTGGTGATGTTGTCATTGTTGTCAAAAGTGTTTTGATGTCACATGGTTTGAATGCCCCCATTGTGATGAAGTGCAATTTGTTATTAAATTACAACCTCAAGGATGCTGCTATACATTGCAAGTACCTACAGAAGCACAACGTGGAACACTTCCAATTATTTTGATCTTAAGAGTTGCAAATAAACTACAAGCACTTTAGAAAGAACATAGAAGAGTAAATCAATTAATAATAGGTAGAACACACTATTTGAGTGGACATGTCACCTTTGTACATGATCTACAACAAGATAAAAGTATTGAAATTGAACCTTGTGTTTGTGGAATGATGCATTTACCTTATGAATGAAGATGAGTACTCAACCAAAAAGGGATATATCTATTAGGATAATTATAGTTGATTATTTAATAGAAAATTCACCCAAAATGTTGTAGCAAGATTTCATAAAAAAAGTGACTCCTGAAGGTCTATTTCAGTCTTGTTGATCAACTTTTTCATCATTCAAGTGAGGTGTAAAAGGATGAAATGAACTTAAGGAAGATACACGAAAGTTTTTTTCCAAATCAATCATACACGCTAGTCTTGTTGGATGTGTTTTGGTAGGAAGAAATGATAAAGGCACGAATCTTTATGTAGAAATGCTCTAATTACAACTTCTGAAACATGTTGTTGCAGTCCTGTAGCAAACTTTAGCACACAATAAGATCATTTTGTTGAGAGAGGTATAACATAATTTTATTGAGATAGGTATAATGTTAGCACTGAATATTATACACAATTGAAGTTTGGAGATTATGAAAGATCATAGGAAGCAAAAATAGGAGCTTTGGATGAATTTCATGGACGCAACTTTAGTAGATGTTGCATATACTTGAGCCAGTGGTATGTTGTAGTAGAATTTGAATTCGATCATACAACATGGTATAGCGAGCAAGGGGCAATCATCTAGTTGCAATTTATTGAAGGTCTAAAGCTAGGGGGATCTGCCACAAATAAAATATTGTTTCGAAGATGGGAGAAGAATATCCAAATTTCATAAGTATTTTCTCACTTGGAGCAACAACTAGTCAAAAACTAAATAAATATTTCTAACATCGAGAGGAATTTGAAATAAAGGAACAATAACATCAGAGCACTATACCAAAGGAAAGATGAGTGAAACAACTGTCTTTAGAAAAACCTGCATGTGGTTGTACGGAGATAGTAGATTTTTCTCCAAAATATGGAACACTAGGCTGGCAATGAGGCTTCCAAGGATGAAACTATGAAAATATTGGAGTAATTCCTGAAGGGGGCATCTTCTTTTTTTGACAGTCTATCAACTTTTAAAAGGCCAGTGTATTCATTGGAAATTGCACATGGTGAGGATAATATGAGGAAAGAGATCATGTGTGACTTTATTTATTGATTTCTATTGTCATGAATTGGTCTTTTAACCAAATATTTTATTTCAAAAATTTCAGATCTACCCAAATATTTAGGAAAACCAACAAGAAGTTTGATGTTATACATCAGATAAAATGCTTGGAAATTTACCTTCTAGGAGACTCCTTCATGTACATCTAACAATGAAAAAGAACAAGATGGAAAATACTGTATTTGCAGATCTCTCGAATCTGATCTTGCTGGGTGTGCTCCTCCCTCCTTGTTAGATAAGGACTCTCTGGGATGGAAGGTGATTTATATTTTGTTAAAAGGGGTTGTCAATCTTTTCTCTTCCCTGATATTAGACCTCACTCTTCTTAGCTTTGGGCCTTTATTTGGAGCTTGGACTACCTCCTAAGAATTAAAATTTTGTGTCAAGCATTATCTCATAGAAAGATCCTAACGGCTGAAAATTTATTGAAAATGGGAATTATTGGACCTTCCTAGTGCACCTTGTGCAAGCACATTATTGAAAATATAGATCATCTCTTCATGGAATTCCCTTTCTCACTTGAAGCATGGGGAGTAATTTTATCTCAATTAAAATAAAAGGTAATGTGGCCTTCTTTAATGTAATACTTTCTAGGAAAATGGGGAAAATGTTATAATGACTCTTTTATAGGGAAAAAAATTAATGAAAAGAATATGGGAAGTACTGCATAAATATGTATGTTGGAAAATTTGGCTAGCTAGAAATCAAGTTGTTTTTCAAGATGAAAGGGTGGATTTCATTAGGATGATGGGATCAACAATAGGGCTTCTTGGAGAATCTTTCAGGGCTAAGAAAAATAATGAAGAAGATCAAAAGTTGGATGGGGTGGAATCCTAATGGATTAAAGTTTATTATCCAAAGTGGGTCGTCAGGAGAAAATACATCTCATCAAGAGCTGGAAAGTAATATTATGCAAGAAGTAATTTGATCAGTGGCTCTTGGAGTGGAAACATTTATTCTTAAGCTTCGATAAAGAAGAAAATGGAAACATAGGGGTGGCAGGGGGGTGGGGGCATAATTTTTTCCCCTGAGAATCAAGAAGAATAAGGTATGCTTGGGTTTAGTCACACTTCCTGTAACAAACCTGGTTAAAAATTGATGTAATAAAGTTAATAAAGGAAAAATAATACCAAGGTCATGGGACATGTATTCCAAGATGAATGTTGGGAAAAAACATAGTGATGGGGATCACTTATGATTAATAAATGGCTTTGGAAATTGGCAAAGGCATTAGAAAAGGAAAAGAGGCATTAATTGGCATTTTATTTATGAAAATAATGGAAAATAGGAGAAAAGCAAGGTGAAAGGCCACAAATTGCATGTGAGGAAAATTGAAGGAAAATTAAGGAAAAATGAAGAAAATAGAGGTCTCAATGATAAAAAGTGTTATGAGGATCAGTTCACAACCTTTTGTCAGTTTTAGCTTGGAGCTCTCTTCTATTCTCTCTCTCATACTCTTGCACACTTAGAGTTTCTTGGAGAACTCTTGGAGGATTTCGACATACTTTGGATTTGGAGAAAGAAGGCAAAGGAAAATAAGGAAAGTGTAAGATGATAGTGGGATCAACAACCATAGTTGGTTGGCTTTGTAGGTACCGAGTTTCATGTATGATTTCTTTGCTAGTTTTGGCATGCATGTGGTGGTTTGGTTATGATATATCATTGGCATGGATGTTTGCTTGGATTGACAATGGTTTTGCCTAAGCCTTTCTATTTCTTGGATAGCCATGGTGTTGTGGGTTTTCCCATTTTTTTTGGTTGGTGTTGTTACCACTCCAAAATTTCTCTAGAATTGTTAGGAAAGAAATGATAGAGGTAACCACAAACCTACTTTGGAGATTAGGATCTAGCCTTCCTAATGCTTAGAGAGGGCTCTCTCTTTATGATTTAACTTTGTTTAGTTAATTGATTTTAGGTTAGTTATGATTGTACTTGGGTTTTGATTTTGATTTGGTGGCGGAATCACTTACTTAGATGGATAGAGGGATGTCTTTTACCATTGGGCTATGGGGTCAAATGTCAAGAAAACAGGACTGGATTAAGTTCTAAAAATAGTGTCTACAGGGCAAGGTAGCTGAGTAATTTCAGATCTTAAGGCTGGATGGTGAAATTGATTTCAATCGGATCCAAGGAGAAATTAAGGGTTCCTTAGGCTGGATAATGAAGGAAGTGAAAGAGGTAAATCGGGATGGGAGAGCAATTAAGGATTCTCAAATCCGTATATCAGAAGAAAACATAGAAATGATTAGTTGTTCAAGACAAAGTGTACTTAAACAAATTTTGAAATAAATTTCCAGCTAATTCATTCACTTTAGATAACATGTAAGTTTGTAAAATACATAAGAAAATAACAAATTTGACAAAGAAGATACTTCACTGTAATAGCTCAACACATGAATCCTGTAATGAAATCTTTTTATTACTCGGTCCCGCCTGCTAACTTGAAAAATTAGTACAATAACCCTTAGGTTTCTGATCAATACAACTCTAAAAATGTCTAGTAATCCACACATCAATACTTCGAATGTTGAAGTATCTATACAAAAATAATTTACAAAATATCCCAAACTGTCTTGGGAATTAATCTAGGAGAAAGAAATATCTTCATGCAAGAAGATAGAGGCAGATGTTCAACTACTGTATGTTGTCCTTGTTTATTTGGTTGTGTTGTCTTTATGCTCTGATATTTTGTTGTTTATTCTCTGCCTTGCTGTTGGTCTTCACGCTGACTGTTCTTTTTACTTTTCCCTTTCTCAACTGATACACTTTACCTGATACTCTTTCACCTGGCTGATATGTCATTTTCCTTTCATTGTGTTGTTTTCACTTCTACTGTGCATTTTTACATTTTGACTGTTTATTCTTACAGCAAGTCATTTAACTTCTCCCAAATATCTGCATCTGGTAATTTTATATTTACCATTTTCCTGTAAATTTCATCTGCTTTTGTGTATTTGGCAAAAGTGGGTTTGTTCACAAAAAGGTGTTTTACCTCATGCTAGAGGTAAAACAGGTTCTCAAATGTCTGATATAGAACCTTTCCATCAGGCATTCCATTCATGGAAGAATTACTTGCCTGATCCTTTGCCACCTCTCTGATTCTTTTGTTCTAGTCTTCCTGTGGCATCAACTTTTCATTTATCACCAAGGGATTTGATAGACCTTTTTGCCTCAAAACATCAAACTTTACCATGAATCTGTCTATAGCCAGCTGCATGGTTTGGCATTTGTCTTGAAGGTTCATCATCAAATTCCCCTTGGTGAGCACCTTCTTAACTTCCAATATGGTGCCTCTCCTGTCAAGTATGTACAAATCCTGCAAGTCATATTTATTTTTAGAGTTAAGGAAATGGATTATTCTAGTGGATTCTTCTGGCATGTCTCCCAGTTCAACCTTAACTCTCTGAATGGCTTCTGTAGCCTCTTTAACTAAGTCACTTTGTTCAAAGATGACTTGAATGGATGGCCAAATATCATTGACAGAGTCAATGATATTGTCCCATAACTGTTCTTTGGCTTGGCCAAGTGGCTCCTTTAATGTCAATTCCTTCTCCAAGCTCTTCATTATTTCAGTCAACCTGGTTGAATTCTGAACTTCTTCCTTGTGCATAATATGGGTAAGCTTATTGTCATTCTCTAGACTTGTTATATTTTCCTTAAGCTTATTTATTTATGTGGTCTGAATGGACATGTCTTCCATTGCTTCGACCAATTTGCTTGCCTCATCACCTGGCTGAGCTACTGCTATTGTCAAACCTGTTGCTGATGTAGATGTTCTGGCAGCTGGTAGTGCTATAGCTAGTGGAGCTGTAGGAGCCAATGAAGCTACCAAGGTGGATGGTACTGTTGTAGTGACTGTTGGAATGATAGTGGCATTGGCAATCTCAAGGTTGGCATGTTTTAGCTGTATTAAGTTGTCTAACTCCTTCTCCATCTCTTTCAACTGATCATTCAATTGGAGAACAAGGTCCATCATTTCCTCCTGATGTGTTTGGCTTTCTAAGACCTCTTTTGTTTGTGGATGCTCTGAATGAGGCAATTTCAGTTGTTTCTTGAGAGCAACAATGTCCTCATTATTTTTCTTTATCAACTTCTTGGCAACTTTGACATCATTGGGATCATGTCCAAGTTCAATCACCAAGTCTTCCAGTGACTTGATTCTGTTGTCCTTGGCCTGTGAGGAGGCCTTTTCTAGTTTGTACCGTGTAGTGATATTATCCAATGAACCTTGAAGTTTGTGCATAGTCATAGCTTTGTTTGTCATGGTGGAATAGATCATCTCACCTGTCTGCTTGTGAAACACAATTTGGTCAATGGGATGAACATCCCTCTCCAAAACTTCAAAATTTGTTTTCCTATAGTCAGTTGATGATCTTGGCTATTGGACTGTAGGTTGCATGAATGTCATCTACATTTTACCTATTTTAATGTCAAAATCTAATATTAATCTGTTTTGATTTGCAGGTGTTTTCTTGAAGTATTGCACATAAGTCTCAGCCTTCAATGTCTCATTTCTCAATTTAATTTTTTTATACCTCTCCTTAATATCTTTCTCTTTATCCACAGGCCTAGTGAATGAAGAGACCTCAACGCTGAGCTGTCTCTCAATAAGTTGGGTTTTTGAGGTAGAGGGATGGTGTGTTTCTCCTGAAGCTGCTAGGCTTTTGCTCCTTTCCACCATTGTGTCAGTGTCAGTCATTTCCACTGAGTCAATGGTATCTTCCTGTTTAGTTACAGGATTAAGCTTGGGCCTCTTCCTGTAACTGATCTCAAATTGCTCATTTGTGGTTTCCATGGCTGAAATAGAACCTTCTTCCCTGGTTCTCTTTGCATTTCTGTCTTCATTTGCTGGAGTCTATAAAAGATGAGGAATATTCATTTGCTCTCCTAGGTCCGGAACCTGTAGAAAGGAACTAGTATCAATCTGCTTTTCCACATCAATTAATGTATTCTCCACATCAACTACAGTATTGTCCATGTCTATCAAAGTGTTTTCCAACCATTCAGACTAGTTGGCAAATCTCTCAATGTCTAGCCTAGGTTGATGTATGAAAGGGCCCAATTTGACTTTGAGTCTTAGTTTATTTATGACTCCACGAGGGTCATATTGCCACATAAAACTATTCTTGAATTTCATCTCCTGTAGAATCTTATCAGCCTCTGGTCCAGTTTCCCTATTATTACAAATAAAGGGGCCCAATTGGTTTTTCATTTTGAATTGAGTCTTCCTCTTGCTGCCAGGAAATTAACCTCATTAGAGTTTATAATCTGTCTAAAATACTCTAATGCAAATATCCTTATAGGGAGGTATTTGGGAAATTTATAAGGAGCTAGTTGGCATCCATATATCCTAATCTTTGTGTGGTCCTGGTATAGATACTAGTCTCCCACCTTACTGTTCTTTGCCAATTGTAAAACCCTTTTAATTTCCTAACTGATCCTCAGCTAATAGCTACTGGTTAGCATGTTTATGATAGGATGAACAAATGAATCAATGAAGTGTTTGTAAGTAAATACAATGGATTACTTTTGGATAAATGGTGTCCAATATATGACTGCCCTTGGATTGCCTTTGGTGTCTAACTTTTGAATGTTGACAGCGAATTTTTCCGACTGGTAGTACAAGAACATATGAAATAAAAATGAAGAATACTTGAAAACTCTCTCACTTGACAGTCTGATGAATTGTTCATGCATTCTGTCTGCTATGAACTGAGCATAGTTATACATTATAGCAGGAGGCTTGCTTGGGAAAAAGATGGAAAGGAAAGCAAGGAAAACTTCATCCACATGTTCATCTGTAGTGTATCCTAGAATGCAAGAGAGCATGGCTATGATTTGTCTTCCTGTCTCAGAAAAAATGGTGGCAGCATAAGGAGGACTATTTTTTGGAGTGTGAGACTCTTTAATGATGAAAGTTTGAATAATCTAAGATTTCTTGGGAATATCTAACTTGGTGTAAAGGTCAAGTAAGTCTTCAATTGAAAGTGGGATCTCTTTTTGACTTGATTGGATTTGCAGCATTTGGTTTATAGCTTCTGTTGTAATGGTGATCAAAACCTGCTGATCAGGGGTGGCAATGGATCTTTGGATGGGAATCTAGCAAGCTTGGTAGAAGTGGATGATTTCTGGGAATGGGTGTACTTCCGGGAACAAGTACTTGGGAAAATTGGACTCCCAAAGGTGAATGTCATCATTTCGGTTTAAGAACTTGTCTTTACTCCAACAGGGGAAGCAGTGCCCTTAATTTGGAAGTCTCTGTCTGCTAATGCAAGGTGGTCAATATCCAAGTGAGGGGTTTGTAGAGGTCTTACGTCTAGATAGGTTTGGGAAGCCATAATTGGGTTTACTGAATTGAATTAGGATTTCAGTGGTTTCAGGAGTGAGGCTTAGAAGCTCTGGAACAGTGGGAGGGTAATTATATTCTGTGAAAAAGGGTTTGGGATGTACAGTAGGTTTCTTTTCAATTCAGGAAGGTTTATTAATTAATTTAATTAATTAACCATTCAAATTCAAGGGTCGTTTTGGTTTTTTCCAAGAATACCTGGAAATTGGCGATTTGGCGTTCAGATTGGGTTCTGTGGTAGCTGCAGAGGGTATTGAGGCTTGAACTGGTTATATGCTACTTCAATTTGGTGTCCGCAGTGTCTTCGGGTGGTAAAAATGGATGAATTGGTCATTTAGAGGTTCAGGGTGTCACAAATGGCTTAGCAAAGGTTTACAGTGAAAACGAATGAAAAGTGCGAATTGGGGCTTTTTCAGCCTTTTAACTGATAACGGTCACATTTTGGCACGAAAACTATTAAATGAATAGTGGGCAGTTTTCAATTTAGGCGAGGAGGTGGTTTTGTGCACCATCGCACCACTTTTGGATGTCGAGCAATATTTTCCACGAGCATGCGATGTAACCTGGTGCCGCCATGTAGCAGAATAGTGCCCATCCAAAACCGCGAATCTCGCGTGCTCTCGGGTTGTTAACAGTCGGATGATGAATCCGTGCGATATGGCTATACACCGTCGGATTTGGGGCTAGGAGATCGAAGGGATATCACACAGTTGAGTTGCATGGACGAAGTCAGGAAAGTGTTTGGCAGGGCCTGATGTTTAATTACAAAGAATTGTAATTAATTAACCAATAATGTCAGGGTTTTCAATATAATCAAATGGTTAATAAAGGTGGGACCATGGGTTATATTGCGGGGGTTTTTTAACTGCACCCAAGGGTTTGTGGGTTAAAAAAGGGTGTCGGGGAAATATGAAGTGGTGACGTTAATTACATAATGCGAGGGCATAGGAAAAACTTAGGATAAAGGGTTTTGTGGGTTTTTAAGGGGGAAAAAGGAAATTAATAAGGGGGAAAGTGATATTTGTAATGGGGAATGGGTTTCACACTAGGGAAAGGGGTTTTGGGAAGGGAGGATGATTTTTGAAGGGTAATTTATAGGGAAATGTGTGAAACCAAGGGGTAAAAGGTCAAAATGAGGGGGAAGGGTATTTATAAGTAATGAAGGGATAATGGGGGAAATTAGCAAATAAGTATGTGGGGGTGTAGTGAAATGAGGGGAAATTAGTAAACAAGCTTGGTGAATATCCTTTCTTTTTCTCAACTCCTCCTGCACATGAAACATAGGATTAAGCATGATAAATGTGCTTTTGACTTAGCAACCTTGTGCACTTTGCAAAACTTCTTCTACTTATCCTTTATTTACCCTAACATATTTCCTTTTTTTTTGATAAGCAAACTATCTAATTCTAACCTTATAACTTCCAATGGCCTAGATTAAACTAATGAGCTCATTTTTAGTCTCTACCTAACTAATGATCTACCAAGATTAAACAATTTGGCTAGATCTTTATTCTCTTTCTATCAACATGAAATTTAAATCATGAATGAGTCAAGATTAAACTATTTTGACCATCATGGATTGTGGCATTTTTGACAAGCTGCAAACAATCTTATTTTTCATAACAAAGTAAAAAGTAGTGGCATTTGAATTTGCACACTTTCATGATCTATTTTTATTTCTTTTTGGGGTTCATATTTTTCACTTTTTTTATCTTTCCTTTTTCTTTCTTTTTGTCCTTTGATTATTCTTTTAGGACATACCCTATTTACATTTTTTAATTTTTAATATGGAAAACATTTTGTAGAAAGTAAAAGTATGTACAATATTACAAGACTAACCATAGCCAATTCAAAATGATGAATCCTATTATTATAGGACCCTAATAGTGGCTCCACATGGGGATGGCATTTCCTGGTGAAATGTTAAGAACTTTAAGATCAGTAGCCTTTGAAACTTTGACTGTGGCTGGGTTGTAACTGCTCCTCTGTAATCTTCTTTATTAATACTTATGATGGTATACCTTTCAAAGCTTAGGGCCTTCTCTCTGGGCTTCAACTTTTAAAGATTACCATCCAATCCAATCTAAACTTTGCAATGTTATATACAATGAGAAAAGTAAAATGAACTATTGTTAATCTATGGATAAATAATGCTTTAGCACTCGACCATTGACAGGTCCTCCTGGTAGATCTGTTCCATCTAATTGTCTCAAGAAAAATGCATTGTTAACTCTATAACCATAAATGATAAAAGGGCCTTGCCATAGGAAATCAAATTTGCCATGTTTACCTTTCTATTCTCTTCTAGAATCCCATTGTTGGGTCCCTATAATACTAGTGATTACCCCATTACTATTGTAGTTATACACCTTATTTATATTGTTGTGCCCCTATTACCCCCATATTTTTATTTCTGTGCCCCATAGAATCCCTCTATTGTTATTTTTGTGGCTTTATATTATTATTGTTAGGTCGGCTGGATTATATTGTGACTCCTTAGACTCCTATATATAGAAAGGAGGTTTTGTCATTTGTATCATCCAAGAATTGTTCATTTATGTAATGTAAAGGAGGTTTCCCCCTCGAAGAGGCTGAATTCTAAGGCGTTGATCTCTCTTTTCTATCTTTTTGTGAGCTGGTTTCATAACATTTGGTATCAGAGCTTTGGATTCTAGGGTTTCGCTGCTCCAAACAGGTCATCGTGGCATTTTCGCTATAATTTTTTTTCTGTGACGTTTCAGAAGTCACAAAAAAAACCCATTTGAGAAGAAATCGTCCTGAACCTTGGGTCTGAATTTCAGAGCTTTTCACGCGATATTTGCGGAGATATGATCTGAGGAAGTTGGTCTTTTTGCAGACTCCTGAATTACATTCAAAACAGGTGACCTGGGGAAAATCGTCATAACTTTCTCTCTGGGGATCGGATTGAAATTTCGTAAGAAGGTACAGAAAGAGGACGGACTGTAGTTTCTTGTATGTGAGTTTCGATCCAAAGGTTGAAACAGTGACTCGTGGCACGTCGTACAAGTTCGCTCTACTGAACTAGTCTAAAAGCAAGTCACTGTGGGAGATTTCACATAACTCTTCCTTGGAGAATCCAATTTGGGTCAGACTTGTGGCATTGGAAAGAGGACACAGAGGGCTACTACAGGTCACAAATTTAGAACTAGATGATTGGAAAGTACAGAGATACATCAGAGTCAATATCAAGCTCCTACAAAGTGAAAAAAGGTGTGTAGATTTTCTTAAATTTTTGCTTAAGCTTGGTTTGAAAATTTATTTTGAAGGAATTCAAAGGGCATAGTAAAGCATTATTATCGGTAACTGATGCCCCGAGGAAAGAAAATGCAAACACCTAGTAAGGAACCTGAAAGCTCTAGCATGACTCATGAAGAAGAGGAAGAAATGCAACATGATATATCAAAATTACAAGATCAAGTGCAACAACTGTCCCTTGCACAAAAAGGAACAGAATCTAAGATGGATGGTTTAAAGAAAGATGTAGAAGCTAAGATGGATGGTTTAAAGAAAGGCGTAGAAGCTAAGATGGACTGTTTAAAGAAAGGTGTAGAAGCTAAGATGATTGACGTGGAAGCTAAGATGGATGATTTGAAGATAGATTTGAAGCAGACATGGACGAATTGAAGATAAATATGAATAAGTTGCTACAAGAAATGGTCCCTAAGGTGAAAGGGTACTAAAGGAAACTCATGATGAGAACAAAAGAAATGTTAATCATGATTCCATAGATGCTAATGTTGGATCGAAGAATCACCATATTCCAAAAATCGATATGAGGAAGTTTGATGGCAAGGATCCCGCCACATGGATATTACAGATGGAGCAATTCTTCGATCTCAATAATGTGCAAAACACACAAAAGGTACGTATGGAACTTTATATTTGGAACCAAATCAGTTTGTATGGTATCAATGGCTTTGTTCTCGTAAACAATTTATCACTTGGGCAATTTTTACGGAAGAATTGATAGCACATTATGAGGATACAAAAAGCAACACTTTTTTTAGCCAATTGATAAGTCTCAAACAAAAGGGTTCAATAATGGAGCACATTGAGGAGTTCCAAAAATTGAACATAAGGGTAAAAGATATTCCAGAGGAGCATAGGATTGATGTGTTCATAGGGTCTTTAAAGGATAATATCCAACATGATGTTCGCCTTTGGGAACCTGATTCATTAGAGAAGGCATTCAGGTTAGCAAGAAAAATGGAAAGCAAAATTATGGCAACTAGGAAGCATACCACTCACAACTATAAAGACGGAAGTGTTGTTGCCCCTAGTCTTCCACAACCTACAAGGTTGACACCACAACAATTGGAAGAAAAAAGAGCAAAAGGGCTTTGTTACAATTGTGATAGCAAATACACAAAAGGTCATAAGTGTGCTGAGAAGAAATTATTCTACATAGATTGTGAAGAAGAAGAAAAGGAGCAAGAAAGGTCAAAAGAAGAGGATATACTCCAGGAACAAAGCCTAGATGAAGAACAAATAAATCCGACCATATCTTGTAATGCATTGGCGGGAATTACCACTCCTCAAACCATCAAGATAGAAGGACAAATCAAGAAGAAAAAGGTAATAGTGTTGATTGATTCAGGAAGCACCCACAATTTTATTCATTGTAGGGTAGCAAAAGAATTGAATTGCTTCCTATATCCAGCACCAGAGTGTCAAGTGATGATTGCAAATGGAGGAACAATAAATTGCTCTGGAAAGTGCCATAATATCAAGCTATCCATGGGAGAATATGTATTGACTAGCCCAATGCTTTCCATTCCAATGGGAGGTGCTGATGTTGTACTAGGAGTCCAATGGCTACAATCCTTGGGTACAATAGCTTTTAATTTTCAAGAACTTTTCATCAAATTTTCTACGGAAGGAAAGGAAGTTGAATTAAGGGGTATTGCAGGGAAACCAGGAAAGATAATCAGCTCTAATGGTATGACAAAGCTTCTAAAAAAGGAGCAAAGAGGTGTAATTGCACAATTATGTTCGCTAGATGTTTCCACATTGGAATCATCTATTTCTCCAGATCTCCAAAAAGTCCTGGACAATCATTCCAAGGTATTTGAGACTCCCAAAGGTCTCCCACCTATGCGTGATCATGATCATGCTATTCATCTGATTCCAGGAAGTGTTCCTCCAAACATCAGGCCGTACAGATATCCCTATGTCCAAAAAAGTGAAATTGAACGTATGGTTGCAGAAATGCTAGAGGCTGGTATAATTCAACCGAGTCAAAGTTCTTTCTCAGCTCCAGTAGTATTGGTGCACAAGAAGGATGGATCATGGCGCATGTGTCCGGATTATAGGGAGCTCAACAAGCTCACTATTAAAGATAAGTTCCCCATTCCTGTCATTGATGAATTACTGGATGAATTGCATGGATCAATTTACTTCACCAAGTTGGATCTTCGTTCGGGATATCATCAAATCAGAATGAAGATTGAAGACATTCCGAAAACAGCATTTAGAACTCATGAGGGTCATTATGAATTTTTGGTCATGCCTTTTGGCCTTACCAATGCACCTTCAACATTTCAAGGTTTGATGAATTCAATTTTCAAACCATTCCTTAGAAAATTTGTGTTAGTATTTTTTGATGATATACTAATCTACAGCAAGTCTTGGAAGGATCATGTTGAACATGTTGACAGGGTGCTACAACTATTGGAGGAGAAACAATTATATGCAAAAAGATCCAAATGTTTCTTTGGAGTCCAGGAGGTGGAATATTTGGGTCATATTGTATCTCATGAAGGAGTTAAGGTAGACCCTAGCAAAATTAAAGCCATTAAGGAATGGAAAATCCCCACATCCATAAAGCATCTGCGAGGATTTCTTGGGTTGACAGGGTATTATCGCAAGTTTGTTAAGAATTATGGGAGAATAGCAGCACCTCTAACAACATTATTGAAGAAAGATTCATTTTCATGGACTCCGGAAGCAACAAAGGCCTTTGAACATCTTAAAGAGGCAATGTGCCAAGCACCGGTCTTAGCTACACCGGACTTCACAAAAACCTTTATTGTGGAATGTGATGCTTCAGGAAATGGAATTGGTGTTGTTCTAATGCAAGATGAA
The DNA here is from genome assembly GCA_031772625.1 of Pinus tabuliformis. Lineage (NCBI taxonomy): Eukaryota > Viridiplantae > Streptophyta > Pinopsida > Pinales > Pinaceae > Pinus > Pinus tabuliformis. The sequence goes on from CM062804.1 coordinate 373,677,876, forward strand.
AGACCCATTGCTTTTGAAAGTCGTCCAATCAAGGGAAAGTTTTTAAGCAAAGCTATTTATGAGAAGGAAATGTTGGCAATACTCCATGCACTTAAGAAATGGCGACCCTACCTAATGGGAAGACACTTCAAGGTAAAAACGGATCATGATAGCCTTAAATACTTTTTAGAACAAAGATTATCCTCTGAAGAGCAACAAAAGTGGGTCACAAAGATGTTGGGTTATGACTTTGAAATCATCTACAAAAAAGGGAAGCAAAATGTGGTGGCAGATGCACTCTCAAGAAAGGATGAGGATGTGGAAGCATTGTTGTGTGCCATTTCTATTATCCAACCAGATTGGATAAACGAAGCAAGGGAGGAATGGAAGAATGACGAAGAAGTGTGGGCACTTATTCGAAAGCTACAACAAGATTCCAGTACTTCTGATACATTTAGCTGGAAAAATGATTCGTTATGGTACAAAGATCGCTTATACCTCTGTAAGAATTCCCAGCTAAAACAAAAGATTCTTATGGAATTGCACACTTCTCCCTTAGGAGGGCACTCAGGATTTTTAAAAACTTACCACAGGGTTAAGAAGGAATTTTTTTGGGATGGCCTTAAATCAGATATTCAAAAGTTTGTGGCGGAATGTTTGGTTTGCCAACAAAATAAAGTTGAAACAATTAAGACACCGGGTCTATTACAACCTTTATCCATTCCAAGCCAACGTTGGGAGGAGGTTTCAATGGATTTTATCACAGGTTTACCCAAGTCTGAGGGAAAGAGTGTCATCATGGTGGTAGTTGACAGACTTACCAAGTATGCACACTTTTGTGCATTATCACATCCATTTAAAGCCAGTACAGTTTCTACTGCATTTATGGAAACAGTTCAAAAGCTACATGGAAACCCAAAGATTATTGTAAGTGACAGAGATCCCATTTTCACTGGAAATTTTTGGACAAAATTATTTTCTTGTCTTGGTACTCAGTTAGCTCATAGCTCATCTTATCATCCTCAATCTGATGGGAAAACTGAGATAGTAAACAAATGTTTGGAAGGATATCTTCGTTGCTTTGTATCTGATAAACAGACACAATGGGTCAAATGGTTGCCTCTGGCTGAATGGTGGTATAACACTTCCTTCCATACAGCAACAAAAATGACCCCATTTATGGCACTTTATGGGTATCAACCACCATCCATCACATCATATTTAAGAGAAAATTCTAAGGTTCAGGCAGTGGAACATCACATCGAACATCAACAACAAGTCCTCCAACTCTTAAAGGATAACCTCGTGTTGGCACAAAATAGAATGAAACAACAGGCAGATCAACATCGCAGTGAAAGAAGTTTTGATGTAGGTGATTGGGTATTCCTACGGCTACAACCATATAAGCAAATGTCCCTAAAGCAAGCTAAGAAGGATAATAAATTATCACCAAAGTATTATGGTCCGTACAAGGTGTTGCAAAAGATTGGTACTATGGCATACAAATTGGAGCTTCCTGCAGCTTCTCGATTGCACCCAGTTTTCCATGTTTCATGTTTAAAGAAGGTTATAGGTGACAAGCTCCCAATTCAAACAATATTGCCAGAACTTGACGAGGAAGGAAAAATTATATTGGAACCGGAAGCAGTCACAGAAACAAGAACTCGACAGCTACGAAATCGATCAATTTCAGAGTATCTTATCAAGTGGAAGAACTTATCCGCTGAAGATTCCACATGGGAGGATGAAAATTTTATGCAGAAGTATCCAGAACTACTCAAGCGTTGAGGACAACACTTTTTTGAAGGAGAGGGGCATGTTGGGTCCCTATAATACTAGTGATTACCCCATTACTATTGTAGTTATACACCTTATTTATATTGTTGTGCCCCTATTACCCCCATATTGTTATTTCTGTGCCCCATAGAATCCCTCTATTGTTATTTTTGTGGCTTTATATTATTATTGTTAGGTCGGCTGGATTATATTGTGACTCCTTAGACTCCTATATATAGAAAGGAGGTTTTGTCATTTGTATCATCCAAGAATTGTTCATTTATGTAATGTAAAGGAGGTTGCCCCCTCGAAGAGGCTGAATTCTAAGGCGTGGATCTCTCTTTTCTATCTTTTTGTGAGTTGGTTTCATAACACCCATTTAAGTACTTTTTCACCTATGTAAAAATCATCAGCTTTAGTTTTCTTGTTAAAAATATTTTTGCTTTTATCTTGGATAACTTGTGATTTAACATAGACTTCTTCTCTGGTTTGTTGCAAATGTATTGTCTGATTTATCCTCCTTTGGATGTCATTTGGTTCAACTTGCAACTCTTGAATCATTTTCATTAGTGGTACTCCTAAAGAGGATGGAAAAACAACATACATTCCATATACTAGCTGATAAGGAGATGTACCAATGGACTTTTTAGTAGTTAGTCTGTCTACCCATAAGGCACTTACCAACTTTTTGTTCCATGTCTTCTTGTTGTCTTCTAGAAGTGTTTTGATGATATTGACAAGGCTTTTGTTTGAGGATTATACAAGTCCATTACCTTGAGGGTAATAGGCAGTGGAATGGCCAAGGGTAATGTGATATCTGTTACAAAAGTCTGCCATTTTCTTGGATTTAAAAGAAGTTGGATTATCAGTAATGAGCTTTTGGGGGCATCCAAATCTTGAAAAAATATTATTTTCAAGGAATGAGATAATGACAAAGTCTATGGCTTGTCCAGAAGGGATGGCTTCTATCCATTTAGTAAAGTAATTAGTGGCTGTCAAAATCCATTTATGCTGGGCTGAGGAGGCTGGATGAATTTCTCCAATGAAGTCTAAACCTGATTGTTGAAAAGGCATTTCTGTGGAGATTGGTTTGAGAGGTAGTGGTAAGAGTTTTCTTTTACCCTCAAATATTTAGCACTTATGACAGGAGGTCACATATTTCTTGACATCTGCAAAAAGAGTGGGCCAGTAGAAACCTGCCCTTAAAATTTTATCAGCAGTTGTTTTCCAATATAGGTGTCCTCCACAATCTCTTGCATGAGATTCTTGCATAACTTTGTCAGCTTCATCTTTTAATAAACAATTTAATAGAATTCCACCATTATCTTTCCAAAATAAAGCATTATCTATGATACACTATTTCATTGATTTCATTTTCAAAAATCTAGCTTTAGTTCTAGATAAACCAGGAGGAGCTTGTAGGTTTAGTAAAACAAATATGATATCTGCATACCAAGGTGAATCTATAAAAGGTTCACTGATATTTGGAGTCGCCATCTCTTCCTGATCAACTAAAGCACCAATGAAATTTATATCTAAGCCCTGATATTTTGATTTAGCTATGAGTTTAGCTATACCTTGACCTTTGATAAGTTTTGTAGGCTTTATTTCTATGTTATATTCCAAAATAGTGGCAATCCATTTGCCTCTCTTTCCTTCAAGCCCATCATGTGTCAGAATGTCCTTTACTACTGAATTTGGAACATAAGCAATGATGTGTGAATACAAGATGTATACTCTGAAATCTTTAATAGCTTTCACTAAAGCTAGTGCTTGTTTTTCCATTATGTTGTACTTTAATGTAGCATCTCTCAAATATTTCCTGAAAAATGCAATGGGTTTCTCATATCCTTGATCATTCTTTTGCAACAAGACTGCTGCAATAGTATGTTCTGAAACAAAAGAAAAAATTATAAAATCTTTTTGGAAATTAGGGCTTATGAGGACTAGTGTTTTAGTAAGGGCTTCTTTGATGGCCTCAAAAGACTATTTAGCCTCTACTGTCCACTTAAGTTCTGAATCTTTCTTTAACATGTTATTTAGTTCTCTAATTAATTCTGCTAAGTTTGAAATGAATCTCCTAAGAAAATTTATTTTTCCTAAGAATGACTGTAATTCTTGGATGTTTCTAGGATGAGTGACGTTCAGGATTGCCTCTATTCTAGTTGGATTTATTCTGATTCCATCTTTGGATGTTATGTGTCCCAAGAGTTTACCTTCTTCTAGACCAAAGAGTATCTTTTTGGGATTTAAGGAAATACCAAATTTTCTGCATTTAATGAAAACTCTTTGTAGGTGATCTAGATGTTCATTATCAGATTTTGAAAACACTGTGATGTCATCTTGGTAAACAACTAGAAAGTCATGGATTTCTTTTGCAAAGGCTATATCCATAGCTCTTTGGAATGTTGCTCCAGCATTCATTAATCCAAAAGGAATTTTCAAATACATGAAAGTGCCCCAAGGAGTAGTAAAAGCAGTCTTTGCTTAGTCCTCTGGTTGAACTAAGATTTGGTTGTATCCAGAAAATCCATCAAGCAATGAAATTTTGGATGAGCCTACTACCCTCTGAATAATGTGGTCCATTTTTGGGAGAGGATAGTTGTCTTTTAATGATACTTTGTTCAAGTTTCTGAAATCAACATAGAGTCTGATTTCTCCTGTTTTCTTCCTAGTAGTGACCAAATTAGAGACCCAATATGAATATCTAATTGGTGCTATGATTTGGACATCATACATCCTTTTTACTTCTTTTTCAATTAATGGCATAAGAACTGGATTAATTCTCCTAAGCTTTTGTTTAAAGGGTTTCTGATCTTCTTTGAGGGGTATCTTATGTTGAATTATGCTAGTATCATAAGACTTAAGGTCTTCATAACTCTAGGCAAAGACATCTTGAAACTCTTTGAACATACTTATGTATTTAATATTTTCATCTGGAGGTAAGGCTTTTGATATTTTGATAAGCTTGGGTATTTCTTCAGTTCCTATGTTACATTCTTCTATATCCACTCTTAAAGGCTCCATTTTTGGTTTCCTAGCTACATCGTTTGAATCAAACAAATCTTCTAATGGGACTAATCCCTTAGGCAAAAAGTTATTTTTAAGGTTTAAAATTTCAGGATCATCATTCATTATTTCTTCTATTTCTACATTTTCTAAGTTATCTATTTCTACTTTAGTGAATTTAGTTGGTTTACCTACATCTAAATAATTTATATCTATCTCACTATCTTTGTTATTATCTATTGTACAATCTGTATCTATATTACAGTTTTGAAACTCTCCTTGAGCATTCATGAAATCATAAATTTGAGAATCTTGTGAGAAAATTTGCCAATATTTCAAATTGTCAGGTATAACAGGCCTATGTCTCACTTCTATAGTGTACTGGTGGTTGGGCTGAAAAGATAATTTGTAGGTACTAGCAAAAGTGGCCAGACTGTGAGCTTGCATATTTTGTTTCCTAGGAATGGCAGCAAAATTAGTTTCTAGAAGGTCCTTAATCAAATCTAGGATAGTCTCTCTATATTGGCTAAGTTTGGGATTATTCACAGAGTATTCACCTTTGATTTGTTTTATAATCAATTCTGAGTCTCCCATGATAGAAACTCTCTTGGCTCCAAGTTTTTTAACCATTTGTAGTCCTAAGATTAGAGCTTCATATTTTGCCATGTTGTTTGTGCATTTAAAGTTTAATCTAAATGCATGACCTTCAAAATGATTATTTTCCATGTTGTGAATCCAAACTCCTGCACCTGCTCCTAATCTATTCACAGAGCCATCAAAATCTAAATGCCATAGGGATTCATAAAAAATGTTTTCAGTATCAGGTGCTTTGTATTTTTCTTCCACAACTGTGATTTCATTTTTTTCATTGTCTGAATTGTACAAGATAAAAGAGTCCATATCAGAATGCATGGAGTATATAGGGAAATTCTATGGGTTTTCTGCACTATTCACCATGTATTTCATCAATGTTTCTCTGTAAATTTTCCTTTGTTGACCAAACACAGAGATGGTGGCATATGACATGTCTAACTATAAAGATCCCTGCAATTTTTCTCCCCATGAGCGAGATAACAACATTCCATACTGGGTGGAATATCAACAATTACTATGTCCATGACGATGCTCTTTGTTGGGCACTGGACTAGAGTCACTCTCCCCATGAGCGAGATAACAACATTCCATACTGGGTGGGATATCAACAATTACTATGTCCATGACGATGCTCTTTGTTGGGCACTGGACTAGAGTCACACACAAATCTTTAATCAGGCCAAGGCACTTGACTTGGCTAGAATCAAAGGAAAAGAGGTCCTTGTATGGTCTGGTGATATCTAAGTTTAGTCTTTCCATGATTGCTTTAGGCATCAAGTTATGGGATGCCCCTGAGTCTAGCATAGCATTATGTAAGATTTTATCATGAACATTTAAGCTAATGTAGAAAGGAGGAATACCCCCTTGCTGATGTGTGCCATTTACTTTTGGGCCAAACAATAACTCAAGTTGATCATCATTCAAGTTTACAGCATCCTCTCCTTCACCTATATTTAATGTTTCAGTGATTTGTGCTCTATATGATTCATTTTTCACTAGTTCGGTCAAAGGAACTGATATTTTCAACTTGGCTATCTCAGTCTTAATGTTAAATGGAATTTGAGTTTTGCCTGATTGTATGAAATATTCCTTAGTAAATGTGGTCTTTGTATTTTTATCTTCTTTTTCAGTACTTGGAAATTCAGTTTGTGTCTGAGTAGTTTTGTTTTGAATTCTCTTATTTGGAATGATTTGAGTAACAGTTTCAGTTTGAGTTTCAGATGAAGTTATATCTACAATTTTTGGGTTGGAAGTCTCCTGAGTTCCCCTAGGGAGAATTTGTAGAACTTTGGCCACAGGAGCTTCTGTTATCTTTTTATTTTGTGTTTGGATTGATTTCTTAGTGCGAATTTCAACATTATTTTTGCTTCTAAGGTTGTACTATTTGTGAACTTCATATATAGCAGATTCATAGCCTTGTTTGAAGTCAAAAGATTCTCCAGATTCTAATTGTAATTGTTGTAGCATGTACAATTCTTGTTCTTCTTGAGTAAGAAAACAACATCTTCATTTTTAATTGCTAATATGTTTATCTGGGTGTCATCCTCTCCTTCATGGTTTTTTGAACCCTCAACATAGTTTTCCTGGAAAGGAGGTCTAATTCGCTGATCTAGTATAGCATTTTTTCCAGTGTTAGGATTTTTCCTAAAGTTGGGGTCTCTTATTGGGGGTGGCTATTGATTTTCCCACTGAGTTTTTCTTTCCATGTTTTCTAATCTATCCATTATCCTTTCTACACTATGCTAAACTATCTATTTTACCATCAGAAGTGGAGGTTTTCTATTTAATAACAACTCTTTTCTCATTTCTCATCCTAGCTTTCTTAGCTAATAAATTGGCTTCTACACTAACAACATTACTTTGCATTTGTTCCAATGTTTCAGGGTTTCTTTCCCTTAATTGGTATGACATATCAATGTCAAAACCATCAGGGAATTTGATGAGTGCCAGGTCTGGTGGAGGTTTAATATTATTTGGGATTGCATTATAGATGTTGTTGAACCTAGTACAATAATCTTGAAATGATTCATTAGGAGCTCTTCTAATGTTATCATATTCAGATAGTATTTGCAAAGGGTTTTCTTTCTTTCCCATATATCAATAAACAATCTATGAAAAGTAGCTAAATCTGCAATATGATTAGCAGGTAAACCTTTAAACCATTTCTTTACATCCCCTATCAGTGTTTGGGCAAATAACCTCATTTGGACATCAGATTCATCAATATCATGCAATTCAAAGTAGTCAGTCATTTTGTTCACATGTTGTTGGGCAGTATACTGACTAGTAGCAACAAACAAAAAGATTTTGCTTTGGTAATCTTGGGGCATGCCATGATATCTGTCTGCCATGGCTGAGATTTTGGTTTGACTGGGTGGAAAAGTAGTGGTGCTAGAAGAAGGACTTGAGACAGTTGTGGATGAACTAGATGAGCTTGAGGTGTTTGGTTGAAGAGGAAGTTGAGGAATAAATGGTTTAGGGGAATGAACTGTGGTGGATATTATAGGTGAGGTGGTAGTAAATGGTGTATTTACAATTTTTGAAGATTTTGTAGAACGTTTAGAGGCAGTAGCAGTGAGGGCAGCTAATTCAACTGATTGTTGAATATAAGCATCATCTATATGGTTTATCAAGGTTGAGGTTAAAGCTTCTAGTTTATCAAAAGTATCCAAAACAAGTTGATCTAAATCTGGATGTATAGGCACCTTTTTTGACTCAATGAATTGAATAAAACTAGGGTCTATTACAGTTTCATGAATTGAATTTTCTGATTTGGTTCTAAACAATGAAAGCTCAAACGACAGATCAAACTGAATATCCTCTAAACTTGACAATTCTTTGGGGAGTGAATTCGCTTTATCTAACTGACTACTACTTCCTTGAGTTTCTACCTTTTTTGATTTCCTTAAAATTCTGTCAAGGTTATCAACTATTGTTGCAGGGTTTGGATCTGGATTTGCCCTGGTATAGTGTGTTTTCCTGGAAGCCAGGATTTTAATTTTTTAATTGTTTTTTGAAACTTTTAAACAACAATTCTAAAATGACCTTAAGGTGAAAAAGATGAATTTTAAGGTTTCCCTAAAGTTTTATTACACTGAGGATTGAGTTCCCCAGTATGGTCACTAATATGTTATCACTCCAAAATTTCTTTAGAATTGTTAGGAAAGAAATGATAGAGGTAACCACAAACTTACTTTGGAGATCAGCATCTAGCCTTCCTAATGCTTAGAGAGGGCTCTCTCTTTATGATTTAACTTTGTTTAGTTAATTGATTTTAGGCTAGTTATGATTGTACTTGGGTTTTGATTTTGTTTTGGTGGTGGAATCACTTACGTAGATGGATAAAGGGATGTCTTTTACCATTGGGCTATGGGGTCAAATGTCAAGCAAACAACACTGGATCAAGTTCCAAAAATAGTGTCTACAGGGTAAGGTAGCTGAGTAATTTCAGATCTTAAGGCTAGATGGTGAAATTGATTTCAATCGGATCTAAGGAGAAATTAAGGGTTCTTTAGGCCGGATAATGAAGGAAGTGAAAGAGGTCAACCGGGATGGGAGAGCAATTAAGGATTCTCAGATCCAAATATCAAAAGAAAACATAGAAATGATTAACTGTTCAAGACAGAGTGTACTTAAACAAATTATGAAATAAATTTCCAGTTAATTCATTCACTTTAGATAACATGTAAGTTTGTAAAATACATAAGAAAATAACAAATTTGACAAAGAAGATACTTCACTGTAATAGCTCAACAGATGAATCCTGTAATGCAATCTTTTTATTACTCAGTCCAGTCTGCTGACTTGAAAAATTGGTGCAATAATCCTTATAATTTACAAAATATCCCAAACTCTCTTGGGAATTAATTAAGGAGAAAGAAATATCTTCATGCAAGAAGATAGAGAGAGATGTTCAATTGTTGTATGTTGTCCATGTTTATTTGGTTGTGCTGTCTTTATGGTCTGATATTTTGTTGTTGGTCTTCACATTGTCTTTTCTTTTTACTTTTCCCATTCTCAATTGATACACTTTGCCTGATACTCTTTCACTTGGCTGATATGTCATCTTCCTTTCACTGTGTTGTTTTCACTTCTACTGTGTGTTTTTACATTTTGACTGTTTATTCTTACAGCAAGTCATTTAACCTCTCCCAAATATCTACATCTGGTAATTTTATATTTACCATTTTCCTGTAAATTTCATCTGCTTCTGTGTATTTGGAAAAAGTGGGTTTGTTGACAAAAAGGTGTTTTACCTCATGCTGGAGGTAAAACAATTTATCAAATGTCTGATATAGAACCTTTCCAGTAGGCATTCCCTTCATGGAAGAATTACTTGCCTGATCCTTTGCCACCTCTTTGATTCTTCTGTTATAGTCTTCCTATGGCATAAACTTGTCATTTACCACCAAGGGATTTTGCAGACCTTTCTGCCTCAAAACATCAAACTTTACCATGAATCTGTCTATAGCCAGTTGCATGGTTTGACATTTTCCTTCAAGGTTCATCATCAAATTCCTCTTGGTGAGCACCTTTTTAACTTCTAGTATGGTGCCTGTCCTATCAAGTATGTCCAACTCTTGCAACTCATATTTGTTTTTAGAGTTAAGGAAATGGATTATTCTAGTGGCTTCTTCTGGTATGTCTCCCAGTTCAACCTTAACTCTCTGAATGGCTTCTGTAGCCTCTTTAACTAAGTCTCTTTGTTCAAACATGACTTGAATCGATGGCCAAATATCATTGACAAAGTCGATGATATTGGCCCATAATTGTTCTTTGGCTTGGCCAAGTGGCTCCTTTAATGTCAATTCCTTCTCCAAGCTCTTCATTCTTTCAGTCAACCTGGTTGACTTCTGAACTTCTTCCTTGTGCATAATTTGGGTAAGCTTATTATCATTCTCTAGACTTGTTATCTTTTCCTTAAGCTTATTTATTTATGTGGTCTGAATGGACATGTCTTCCATTGCTTTGACCAATTTGCTTGCCTCATCACTTGGCTAAGTTGTTGCTGTTGTCGAACCTGTTGTTGATGTAGATGCTGTGGTAGATGGTAGTGCTGTAGCCAATGGAGTTGTAGGAGCCAATGAAGCTGCCAAGGTGGATGTATTGTTGTAGTGACTGTTGACAGTGGCAGTGGCAGTCTCAAGGCTGGCCTATTTCAGCTTTATTAAGCTGTCTAACTCCTTCTCCATCTCTTTCAACTGGTCATTCAATTAGAGAACAAGGTCCATCATTTCCTCCTGATGTGTTTGGATTTCTAAGACCTCTTTTGTCTGTGGATGCTCTGAATGAGGCAGTTTTAGTTGTTTTTGAGAGCAACAATGTCCTCATTCTTTTTCGTTATCAACTTCTCGGCAGCTTTGACATCATTGGGATCATGTCCAAGTTCAATCACCATGTCTTCCAGTGACTTGATTCTGTTGTCCTTGGCCTGTGAGGAGGCCTTTCCTAGTTTGTATTGTGTAGTGATATTATCCAATGAACCTTGAAGTTTGTGCACAATCATAGCTTTGTTTGTCATGGTGGAATAGATCATTTCACCTGCCCGCTTGTGAAACTCAATTTGGTTAATGGGATGAACTCCCCTGGCCAAAACTTCAAAATCTGTTTTCCTATAGTCAGTTGATGATCTTGGCTACTGGACTGTAGGTTGCATGAATGTCATCTACATTTTAACTGTTTTAATGTCAAAAGCTGACATTAATCTTTTTTTATTTGTAGGTGTCTGCTTGAAGTATTGAGCATAAGTCTCAGCCTTTAATGTCTCATTTCTCAATTTAATTTTTTTATACTTCTCCTTAATATCTTTCTCTTTATCCACAGGCCTAGTGAATGAAGATACCTCAACGCTGATTTGTCTCTCAATAAGTTGGGTTTTTGAGGTAGAGGGCTGGTGTGTTTCTCCTGAAGCTGCTGGGCTTTTGCTCCTTTCTACCATTGTGTCCGTATTAGTGATTTCCATTGAGTCAATGGTGTCTTCCTATTCAGTTACAATATTAAACTTGGGCCTCTTCCTGTAACTGATCTCAAATTGCTCATCTATGGTTTCTATGGCTAAACTAAAACCTTGTTCCCTGGTTCTCTTCGCATTTCTGTCTTCATTTGCTGGATTCTATAAAAGATGAGGAATATGAATTTTCTCTCCTAGGTCTGGAACCTGCATAAAGGAACTAGTATCAATCTGCTTTTCAACATCAATTAATATATTCTCCACATCAACTACAATACTTTCCATGTCTATCAAAGTGTTTTCCAACCATTCAGAATGGTTGGAAAATCTCTCAATGTCTGGCCTGGGATGATGTATGAAAGGGCCCAATTTGACTTTGAGTCTTAGTTTATTTATGACTCCATGAGGGTCATATTGCCACATAAAACTATTCTTGAATTTCATCTCCTGTAGAATCTTATCGACCTCTGGTCCAACTTCCCTATTATTACAAATAAATGGGCCTAATTGGTTTTTCATTTTGAATTGAGTCTTCTTCTTGGCTGCCAGGAAATTAACCTCATCAGAGTTCATAATATGTCTAAAATACTCTAATGCAAATATCCTCATAGCGAGGTATTTGGGAAATTTATAAGGAGCTAGTTGGCATCCATATATCCTGATCTCTGTGTGGTCCTGGTATAGATACCAGTCTCCCACCTTATTGTTCTTTGCCAACTGTAAAACCCTTTTAATTTCCTGACTGATCCTCGGCTGATAGCTACTGGTTAGCATGTTTATGACAGGATGAACAAATGAATCAATGAAGTGTTTGTAAGTAAATACAGTGGAGTACTTTTGGATCAATGGTGTCCAATATATGACTGACCTTGGATTGCCTTTGGTGTCTAACTTCTGAATGTTGATAGGGAATTTGTCTGACTGGTAGTACAAGAACATATGAAATAAAACTGAAGAATACTTGAAAACTCTCTCATTTGGCAGTCTGATGAATTGTTCATGCATTTTGTTTGCTATGAACTGAGCATAGTTATACATTATAGCAGGTGTCTTGCCTGGGAAAACATGGAAAGGAAAGCAAGGACAACTTCATCCACATGTTCATCTGTAGTGTATCCTAGAATGAAAGAGAGCATGGTTATGATTTGTCTGCCTGTCTCAAAAAACATGGTGGCAGCATAAGGAGGACTATCTGTTGGAGTGTGATACTCTTCAGTGATGAACGTTTGAATAATCTGAGATTTCTTGGGAATATCTAGCTTGGTGTAAAGGTCAAGCAAGCCTTCAATTGAAAGTGGGGTCTCATTTTGACTTGACTGGATTTGCAGCATTTGGTCTATAGATTCTGCTGTAATGGTGAACAAAACCTGCTGGTCAGGGGTGACAATGGCTCTTTGGTTGGGAATGTAGCAAGCTTGGTAGAAGTGAATGATTTCTAGGAATGGGTGTACTTCTGGGAATAATTACTTGGGAAAATTGGACACCCAAAGGTGAATGTCATCATTTTGGTTTAAGAACTTGTCTTTACTCCAGCAGTGGAGTTTTAGTAGGTAGGCAGAGGAATCAGTGTCCTTAATTTTGAAGTCTTCGTCTGCTAATGCAAGGTGGTCAATATCCAAGTGAGGGGTTTGTAGAGGTCTTATGTCCAGAGAGGTTTGGGAAGCCATAATTGGGTTTACTGAATTGAATTAGGATTTCAGTGGTTTCAGGATTGAGGCTTAGAAGCTCTAGAATAGTGGGAGGGTAATTATATTATGTGAAAAAGGGTTTTGAATGTACAGTAGGTTTCTTTTCAATTAAGGAAGGTTTATTAATTAATTTAATTAATTGACCATTCAATTATAACTGTGCATTTTTCAAATTCAAGGGCCGTTATGGTTTTTTCCAAGAATACCTGGAAATTGGCAATTTGGCGTGTACACTGGGTTCTGTGGTAGCTGCAGAGGGTACTGAGGCTTAAACTAGTTATATACTGCTTCAATTTGGTGTCCGCAACGTCTTAGGGTGGTAAAAAGGGATGAATTGGTCATTCAGAGGTTCAGGGTGTTGAAAATGGCTTAGCAGAGGTTTAAAATGAAAATGAACAAAAAGAGCGAATTGGGGCCTTTTTGGCCTTTTAACCGATAACAGTCACATTTTGGCGCGAAAAGTATTAAATGAACAGTCGGCAGTTTTCGGTTTAGGTGGGGAGGTGGTTTTGTGTTCCATCGCACCACGTTTGGATGGCAAGCGGTATTTTCCACGAGCATGCGATGTAACCTGGTGCCGCCACGTAGCAGAATAGTGCCCAGCCAAAACCATAAATCTCGCGTGCTCTTGGGTTGTTAACGGTCGAATGATGAATCTGTGTGATATGGTTGTACACCGTCGGATCTGGGGGTAGGAGATCGGAGGGATATCGCACAGTTGAGTTGTATGGATGAAGTTGGGAAAGTGTTTGGCGGGGCCTGGGGTTTAATTACAAAGAATTGTAATTAATTAACCAATAATGTCGGGGTTTTCAATATAATCAAATGGTTAATAAAGGTGGGACCATGGGTTATATGGCGGGGTTTTTTAACTGCACCAAGGGTTGGTGGGTTAAAAAAGGGTGTCGGGGAAATATGAAGTGGGGACATTAATTACATAATGCGGGGGCATAGGAAAAACATAGGATAAAGGGTTTTGTGGGTTTTTAAGGAGGGAAAAGGAAATTAATAAGGGGGAAAGTAATATTTGTAATGGGGAATGCGTTTCACACTAGGGAAAGGGGTTTTTGGAAGGTAGGATGATTTTTGAAGGGTAATTTCTAGGGAAATGTGTGAAACCAAGGGGTAAAAGGTCAAAATTAGGGGGAAGGGTATTTATAAGTAATGAAGGGAAAATGGGGAAATTAGCAAATAAGTATGTGGGGGTGTAGTGAAATGAGGGGAAATTAGTAAACAAGCTTGGTGAATATCCTTTCTTTTTCTCAACTCCTCCTGCACATGAAACATAGGATTAAGCATGATAAATGTGCTTTTGACTTAGAAACCTTGTGCACTTTGCAAAACTTCTTCTACCTACCCTTTATTTACCCAAACATTTTTTCTTCATTTCAATGGGTGAATTTGAGCTTGCTGACCCTTTATTTCCTTTTGTTTTGATAAGAAAAATATCTAATTCTAACCTTATAACTTCCAATGGCTCAAATTAAACTGATGAGCTCATTTTTATTCTCTACCTAACTAATGATCTGCCAAGATTAAACAGTTTGGCTAGATTTTTATTCTCTATCTATCAACATGAAATTTAAAGCATGAATTAGTCAAGATTAAGCTATTTGACCATCATGGATTGTGGCATGTTTGACAAGCTGCAAAAAACCTTATTTTGAATAACAAATTAAAAAGTAGTGGCATTTGAATTTTCACACTTTCATGATCTATTTTTTTTGGGGGTTCATATTTTTCACTTTTTTGATCTTTCCATTTTCTTTCTTTTTGTCCTTTGATTATTATTTTAGGACATACCCTCTTTATATTTTTTAATTTTTAATATGGAAAACATTTTGCAGAAAGCAAAAGTATGTACAATATTACAAGACTAACCATGGCTAATTCAAACTTATGAATCCTATTATTATAGGACCTTAATAGGTGCTAATGTTGTTTATGAATGTGGGTTGAGTTATTAGTTCTTGGATCCTTGGTTGGAAAAATTCTGTGGAATCCATGGAAGAAATTAAGTTGAGTTACTAGTCTTGGAATCCTTGGTTGGAAAAACACTCTAGAGCCCTTGCTATTACAGGCCTATTTGGGCACATCACTCTCAACATTCAGATCAGTACAATTAGGGCTCATCAAACTGTAATTCAATTGCTACATGCCCTAGACAAGTCATTAAATTGAATGTTTTCATCAGTGGAAGTTTCTTAGCTTGAAACCTTGCTGAAATGCCTCCTTGGGACACCAACGCAGCCTTGGTAAGGGGTAACCATGCTGTAGAGCAGGCAGGGCCATTCAGGCCTGCACTGCAGTGCACTTAGGCCCACTTTGACCTGCGCTTGTCAAGAATGAGCGGAATTGGCATTGGATTATGGGAATATTCCTGGATTCTAGAGCATTCTAGAAGGATGCCCAACTCTTATCTCATCCTATGCAGCCGACTTTGGATAGGCTATGGAGCAATTATCCCTCTATCCTCTCAACCCTTCCTCCATGGAAACTAACTCCAATTTTGGAAAACCATTAAATGCCCAATTTATGACATAACCACCTGCATTTCCCTATAAATTGACCACTCATCATAGTGATCAGGGGGATGGAATTTGAAGATTGTAGAGAAATACTGTTGGTTTGAGATTTGAGTTCATGTCAAGTAATGTTATGTTGCTGGATTGATGTGATTTTGGTGTGATGAGGGTTTGGAATGAAGTTGGATGAGTGACATGGGATTGAACCGCATTGGGTGTAACTCTTCCTTCTACATCAATAAAGTTGTTTGTTCCTTTTCCCATAATCCTGTTCATATCTCTGATGATTATATGTATAAATGTTGTCGATTCCATTTTTTTATAGTAGATAGATCATGTACTTTGATCATTGTCGTCTTTTGTTTCTATTGACAGGTACCAATTGAGCAGATTCAGTTCGAGTGGGAGGGATGGGAGCAATTCAAAGGAGATCAAAGGAAGCGAAAGACCACAAGTAAGTTCCTTAATCTCATCTATCTATTATAGGAAAAGGTTAAACCACTTTCTTTCTGTTGTTCTAAGTGTAGCTACCCACTTAGGGAAAATGTATTTATCCGTAGGTACAAATTCCATATAACAAATTGGCGACTCTGTTGGGGAACAACTGTCATTCCTGGTAGTTTATCCTCATCATATTACATCCTAGTAGACTTTACTTGACTTCATTGATCTTTTTTCATTCATTTTGAAGTGTTTTTGGTCAAAAAAGTGTGCTTAAATGTCTCCTGATTTGACTCTCTGGCACCAGCATAGTGTTGCTCTTAACACAATGCACTGCAGAGCAGCCTTAGCTTAGAGACAGTGCACTGTCTCCCACTCAGGGCTGCACTGATCCCTGTCAAGCTAAAAATCCATCTTTGGCTTGGTTTTTTCCCAAATTTTCTTCTGATTTTGTTTGTTGAAAGATAAATGTTTTCTATGGTTCTGAAATCAATTTGTATTTCTTCTCCTAGCCCTACTTTGGCCTTTATTTTTTAGTGTTTCTTAAGAGATTTCTTTATCATTATCAATTCATTGTCAAATTTAGCTTACATTGATTAGTCTTTTCTAAAAAGGATGTGTTGTAAAGTCTTCATTTCTTTGAAAAAGAAACTGTCGTAAAGTCTTCGTTTCTTGCGAAAAGCATTGATTGAGTGTATGTGCATTTAGTTTCCTTTTGTTCATCTAAACATTAAAGGAATGAAAAGAAAAACATGCATTATGCATTTAGAGGTTTGTGTGTGCTTGTAGGAATAGTATAGGGAAAGTTGCATTAGATGTGCTCTATGCTCTTTGTTTAAAGATTCTAATTGCTCTATCCCTTTTAGTTATGGTTTTCATTGTTCAAATCAAATGAAAAGAATGTTTCTCATCTTAGTTTCATTCTAGGAGTTTCAAAAACATCACGTGGTGAACTTGAAAGGAAAACTTTTAAACAAGATCAACTAAAATTTATCTCAATTAACATAATGGAGCATTGTAACTTAACGCATAACATTTAGAGGTCTAGGCTAGAAACATGTTCCGGCATCGTTAAAAATAGCAGCTGTCACTAAAGGTCTGCGATACATTCTGAGTGTGATACCTCATTTCATGTACATAAGTATATTGTAGCTCTTCCACGTACTTTTGGGTATATCTGGCAGTGTTATAGTACGAAAAGTATCAGGGAATGCTCTCACTGTGCGTTTTCGCATTAGACAGCGCTAACACGGATTGGGCCTCCACGTACTTTTGGGTATATTTTGGAGGACTACATTAGGTTGCTATCCATCCATAGGTAACCGAGTCGGTTGCCTTGTATACTGTGATACACCCGAAAACAACATTCGGGGATATTGCCTGCACGTATGTTAAGTCCTTGGTTTACTGAGGTGGTATATTGCAGTTCACATTTACTTGGTAATCCTTTTGCCTAGATTATCCCTCTTTTGTTTTGTTATGTTATTTTTATTAAAATAAATTTAACTGACCGTGGATAACATCCTCCACATCACTCCTTAGTTGATCTTAGGTTGAGACATATGGCAACAACTCCGAAGTCCGCCGATCAAGGAATTCCTTTTGATGGGAATCCTAGTCCTTTTCCTCTTTCAGAAATATTAGTGCTCCTTATATGGATATATTGTCCCTTCCAGAACTTACCATTGGATTGCTAGTATGGTTGTTCTCAACCTCCTTGGCCCTGCAACTAAATATTCCTACAAGTGGACCAAATCAACCTCCAGTTGATCCTAAAGTTGATAGTTTACCTTCTTCATCAGTTGTTTCTTCCTTCCCTTTTTCCTCTTTGCCTAGTGAAAGTATTGACACTAGTAACCAGGTGGATAAGAAGAAGAAGAAAGGGAAGAAGAAGAAGAAGAAGAAGATTCACCAGAGGGGCAACCAAGCAACCATTTCTTCGAATGCAACTTCTGATGAGAAACCGTCTAATAATCCTCACAAACTTCGATATCCTTGCAAACTTTGTACTGAAGACCATCTTCTTTGAAATTATTCTGGTATTCCTCAGATCTTAGAAGAATGGTCTTCTCGTTCACATCATCTTGTGTCATCAACTTCTGGAGATCATGTTGGTGACACACCATCAACTAGTGGTAGTAAAGTGTTGACATGGCGAGTGTTCGCTATGCCAACAAGGGGAACTAACCTGATCACAAGCCCCAATTAGACCTACTTTCGTTTGGAATGGCTAGTTCCAACGGGTTTTAAGGGACCCCGTAAATTGTTAAATGCGTTGATAGATTGCTTCCGGGAGGAAGACTTCAATTAAATCAACAAAATAAAACAACTAACCTCTATGTATTAAATCCTATCTACACTACTTCTAACTTCTCTAATATAGTTATAGCTATCCTAATCTATCGTGTAGGAGCATGACGAAAGAGAGGTTAAACATCATATATGAATCCCAAGTCTAAATGAATCAATTACTGGTTCACATAAGAACAAGGCTACATCAATTCTAAATTGCAATCCAATCACTCATAC
Organism: Pinus tabuliformis; assembly: GCA_031772625.1. Taxonomy (NCBI): domain Eukaryota; kingdom Viridiplantae; phylum Streptophyta; class Pinopsida; order Pinales; family Pinaceae; genus Pinus; species Pinus tabuliformis. The sequence goes on from CM062804.1 coordinate 373,696,367, forward strand.
AGGAATACACATTCCTTTTATGGAATTAAAGCTTGCAACTGATGTTTAACATAGTTTCAAATCAGGGACTACTCATGAATTAACTATGATGAAGAATCACATTTAAACAACCAAAGCTAACCATAAACTATAAGTCATCAATGGGCACAAACACAAATCACATTCATATTTATTCTCTCAATAACATCCTGATTCTTAACATATAAAGAAGAGGGAAATCAATCTAAGAAAAGGCTCCTTCTCTGGCCCAAACAATCTTCCTTACTCACAATAAACAAAAGTTGTTCTGCCCAACGAAAAAGGCCCTTCTCTCATCTACAGAGGTAATATTTATGCCCTCCCGAACTGACCCTCCTCTCCCCCATGACATTTCCACTCCCCTTTCTTTTCATTACATGGATAAAAAAAAAATGTACAGAGGAGAATGGTCAATGAGATTGTTGACACATTGAAGCCACCTTTGCTAGAGCGTCCTTCATCCTGGGGAAATGAATCGGTGTCAATTGCACCTGTGTGGAGTGGCTATTTTTCCCTGTCATTTCTTGGAGGAAACTAAAGATGTCGTGCCTATCCTCCCACATCTGGCATGCTTTGAGGTATTTCTGGAGGGAGTGACATCTTGATGGATCAGCACTGTGCTTCCATTTTGACATAGAGCAGGCCTTCATTATGCATTATGGCAGTTCATACCCCTTTCTGTAAGCTTTCCCTTTGCAATATTGACACCGGAGGTGCAGAGGTGTCATCTAGACATACAACACCTTTATCTGCTACTGGATCCAATCCTGTGTCCTTTATTTCTCGCTTGCAGAGATAGTTATCATTAGCTTCATGATTGTGAACAATAAAACAGAAATGTTCAAACAAAACGTAAACGTTGCCTTCATTAATTTTATAAAACTACTAGAACAAGTGTGAAAAAGGATTTACGCATAAAACACAGGCAACACACAATTTCCTGCTCAATCCATAGGCTTGGCACAGTTTTCGAGGGCTTCACTTAATTGCAATTGAGTATCGGCCCCTCCGCAGGTTGCAATACCCATGCCTTCCACTTCCTCGATGTGCAATTACACTATCAGGACTCCACATGCCCGCCTTTTACACTAAAAACCCGCTCCCTTTGTTATATTGAGAATTTTGGAAAACACGGGAAAACAAAGAAAATCCCGCCTCGATCACTCAGGCCGGACCTCAAATTTTATATATTGGAGCCTATAAATATCGTGGGGTTCGACATATTTCATATCACAATATGCACAAGCCTGGGGCTCCGTCGATTGCGATATGTGACGGGGCTTCGGACCCGAAAATATATATATCATATTTGATAGCTCGGCAGGTCTGCCATATCGCTGCACACATTGTGTATAAGGCCTAGGCTTCGCTGATATGCGATATGCAATTGGGGAATCAGACCCGATAATGTATACAATGCGGTTAGTAATGCCATCTGGTCTGGAGGCCAGTGACATGCCATATATATATATATATCTATATCTATATCTATATATATATATATATATATATATATATATATATATATATATATATATATATATATATATATATATATATATAGATATATATATATATAAATAAACCATGGACCTTGGCCGATTGCGATATGCGACGGGGCTTCGGACCCGAAAATATATATGAAGTATGGTTAATAGTGTTGTCGGGTCCAATGCCTTATGGTATGCATTATATGCCAAGGTTGAGTGCGATAAGTGAAAAGGGATGATTTATGCATGGTTTCGAGGTATTTCCATTATAACGAGTCATAATGGGAATAAAGATGCGATGGGAGGTTTTGAGGGGTTAAACACATCCCGATGAGCATAGGAATGAAGGGCTTAAACGAGGTTGTATGCAAGGGATTTGTGAAGGGGCTCTAACCATTTCTGAGTGGAAGATTTGGCTCTTCATAGAATTAAAATCACTGGGATGAAACATATCAATTGGAGAGATGAAAGATCAGACTTCTAGGGGACCCATTCAAAATTGCCACCAGGGAAAATTTTTAATAGGGTGGTGGTTGTGGCCACAAAAAATGGCGAACCGCTGGGCGAACCAGTTATCTCTATTTCCAAATAATCCTCAGATCAATAAAACATCATGGTGTTAAGATAAAATTGAAATGCAAACTATAAAGATGGACAAGCATGGGTTCCACTTCAACATGAGTTGCTTCTGGTGGGATAGAGACAAATAGCTTCAACTTACTGATAGGATTTTGACAGGAATTCTCCAATGGTATTGTTATGGGATTTATTAACCTTCCTTTACCTATTTCCTACTTTCAAAAATCCTTTTGGGGCCATCACTGCTCTGTCAATACCTATTTAGGTGTGTACCTCAACTCTTTATTGTTCATCAAACTTGATGTGGATATGTTTATCTACACTTTATATGATAATTTCAGTGCTATATTTTCATATGATTGAGTGGGGCGCAATCATGGATCATGCCATATTTTTAAACTGCTTAAGCAAGGTTGGGCTTGTTGTATCAACCGGTACTCTGAGCCCAACAACAATCCTTACTCTAACCAGCTTCCCAAACAACCTGTCCTTCCAGATTGGCATAAGGACTTGACATTTCATTTTCTTTTAAATAAGTCCTTCCAGTTTCAGGCACAAGGACTAGAGCACAATTGGATTTTCCATAGGGTATATGATAGTGAGCTTAGCCCATGAAAGGAGGTTTACTTGTAGATAACAAGTATTGGACAATTTAGTGTGGTGGATGGGACCAATGGAGAATGACTGTAAACCTTATAGGCAAGTATATGCTAGGTTTGAGTGGGATTTATTCAAAATGCAGCGTCCCTCCATGCCAGTCTAGTTGTAGTTACACATTCTTGTTTTATAAAGATGCCCCTGCATGCTCCAGATATCCAAGTTATCAATAGATCTTACCCAGTTCTCAACACATGCCAATGAGTGGCTTGGTTTGAATTCTACAGCTGATTTTCAAATCCTCATGGGCTGATAGAAAGTTCGTTTGATTTGCAAGGTAATGATAGATTTAGGAACAACAGAATCATCAGCAGGTTAATGAGGAAGGGAAAGGCTGAAAATGGTGAATGAGGGTGAATATGCGGAAGGTAAGAACAGGATGGGAGGGCTGAAATCAGCTGGCTGAAAAGGACTGTTATACAAAACAGCTGGAAAATAAACTCTGTAGAAAATAAAAGGGAAAGTCAAAAATACAACTAAACTAATAGAAAAAACACAATGAATCCTAGTCTAATCAGGAAGTAACCACCATGTGGTGGCTACTGGAAGTATCACTTAAGATGATGGCCATTAATAGGGAGTTTCTCAATATCTCCCTGTAGAATTTTCATTCTGTAAATTCCCTGGCCAATTTTTTCCTCAACTTGGAGTGGGCCTAGCCATAAATGTTGGAATTTCATGTGCCTGCCCTTTGGGGTGACAGTGTCAGACCAGGGGGCGTTTATTAGAGTGTTGTGCCAATTCCCCTGGTCGTTGGTGACAAATGGGCGGATCACGCAGATGAAGTTTTTATTTGAGGATTCTACGACTCTATTTCCCTGGGGGTGATAGCTCGATGCACATCATATGCGAATTGATTTATCAATAGCGAATTTAGTTAGCTTTAGTGATGAAAAATAGGAAGTGTTATTAAACATGAAAGCGCTAGGGATGCCAAACCTGTTGACAATAGGTTTCCCAGTGAAATATATTACATCATTTTTACTCTCACTCATAAGCCTGTCATGCTCCCTTTTAACGATGATTTCATTTCTGAATGTCTTCCCGCAATGCAGGAGCTCAAGGATCTGCTTGTCACCTTTAAATGCCTGCCAATTTGAGATGTTATCAGGTATGAATGCCCTGAAAATCAATTCAACACAATATTTATTCTTGTTTACTCTAAGATCAGGCAAAGGTTTTGCAGCCATACTAGTCATTAGATCTGCATCTTGGTTTTGCCATCGAGGTATGTGTATGATATTAGAAGAATAAACAAATTTAATTAAAATCCATACCTCATGTTGGTATCTTTCCAAGTATGGTGAATTGTAATGTATCCTTTCCCTCACCTGGTCCACGATTATCTGTGAGTCACCAGAAGCTTTGAGATTTCTCACCTTCATATCAAGGCCCCTTTTCAAGCCCTATAGCAAGCCTCTGTATTATGCCATGTTGTTGGTGCACGCGGACTCCAATCGGCTGGCCATCGAATGTTGGTTCCCTTGTGGGTCAATAAGAATGCTCCCAACACCTACACCTTCAAGGCAGTTAGAACCATTAAAATAGAGTGTCCAAAAATTAGAGTCTAATGTTACATTAACTGAATTGCTTCCCATGAGACTAGCTTTATCATCTACTATGTTACAAGGTGGTTTTTCAGTTGGACTATGGGGGAGACCTTCCAACCATGTGTTTATTGCAGTTCCTTCACTTGTTTCAGCATGGAATTTCCTAAAACAGTTTTCTGTGGCACAAACATTGAAACTGTAATTCCCAAGGATAGAGTTGGTAAACATTACAGGTTCCTTGGGACCATTTAGCTCTGTCACCACATACTTCATGTATCTTTCACGATCAACTCTCAGCATATCACCCTTCCCTTTCTGAGGTAGCAAGAGATGGGACCAATCAATTGAGAAATATCCATTGAGTTTTGCTGACCAATCCTTACTAAGTAGCATTCCATATGCCTCGGGTATATCGACTACCACTATATCAATAACTTGTGCGTACTGTGGTTTAGTAGCCATCCGAATCAACACATCTTTCAGTTCTCCAATCACTTTCACATTTGTCCTGTCTAATTGCATAATTAGAGTCCCGATTTTCTCAGGTATAGAATGCAGTATTTTAGCAACAGCATAAGGCATCACAGTGGACGAGGCATCAGAATCTACCAGGAAATTGTGCACATTCATGTTGAGGATTTCAAATATTCTAAGGGAAGGTGGGGTCATGGATTTTGATTTTCTCCCTATCATGGCTACACTGACATCTTGGGGGTTTCGATTCATTTTGGACAGAGTGGCTTCCATAGCTGATGGGATTTGGGCTGCAATGGAGGTGTTGACAGGTCCGAACACTGACTTCTTGGTTTGGTTGCTTGGGATGGTGGGAGTTTTGGAATTTCCCTCATTCATAACTTTCAAGAGCAAATCGCTTTGCTGTGTTAATTTCAGCAAATCAAAGTATGTGATATTAGCCCTAGATTTCTTAAGATCATCCACAATATTGTAATAAATGTTATAAACAGGATAAGGTAGAGTAAACATACCTGTTTTTCCATTTTTAGGTGGGAGTTTACCATCTTGAGTAGCCTTCATTGCAGTGGGAGATGCATTTTCTTTCTCTGGATGGTTTGCAACAGGGGTATTCTTGGATTGACCACCAAGTTTACTCTTCTCAACAGGAACTTTGGGAGTAGGTGCTTTCACAGGGCGGACATCTTTCTTGGTTTGATCCACAGGCTTCATCACGCCTACAAGTGGCCCTTTGCTTCACATGTGGATTTCATTAGTGTGGATTTTTTCCATACTATCTCCTTGGTCATAATCACTCTCATTTGTATAGAAATCCCACAGTACGTTGATTTGAGATTCTTCTTCCAAGGGCTCTTCTACTTGGTATTCATCCTAATCTTCTTGTTCTGGCTTTAGCTCCACTATAGGTTCTTCTTGGTTGCGGAGTGATCTGATAAGAGATAGTTCTTCTGTGTTTCAATTCCCTTCATTGGGTGGAGCAGATAGTGCAAGTGGACCATGACTACCTCCTGTCTTCTTACGATAGAAAGGCTTGAAGGGCTTTTTGTTGTTATAGTCTCCTCCACTACCACTAGTACTCTCTCCATGATTCCTTTTCATATCAATGACTGTGTTTGTTAGTTTCTTAATGATCTGATGCAAACCTTCCACATCCATGGTATCCTTGTCTTTGGTTTCAACCCCTTTGTTATCACTCCCATTATTCTTCTTGGATGCTTGAGAGGCTTTCTTTTCTCCAGTTGTAGGGTGGCATGCTGTGAGACTCAGCATTTCATTCTCGACCTTTACTGCTTCATCAATGGCACCTTGCAAGGTCTGCGCGTTACTCCTTTTGACCCACATCGTAGTAGGGCCAGGGATAGTAGTGATGTAGAATTCCATGAGCACCTCTTCTATAGGTTTGGCGGTGGCCAGGATTCTGTTGAACAAGGTGTTGAACCGAATATTGAAATCCTTAACCTTCTCTTTGGTTTCCATTTTCAAACGGGATAGTTCTAGGACTAAGGCAGCAGGGGTTTTGTCATCGCCATACTTGTCTAAAAAGGCCTGTTGAAAGGCAGCCCACGAAGTGATTGATCCTATCCTCAAGCTAAAGTACCAAGTGGAAGCTGCACTAGTTAGGGTAAAAGGGAATAGGTGACAAACTATGTCTTCATCAGCTACCCTTAGCATGCACACAACCAGGAAGAAAGAATCGATATGGTTTTCAGCGGTGTCTCCCCGCTCAGGGTCGAATTTAGGCAATACCTTTTCTGCGTTCTTGGGTAAGGGATGCTGCTACTCAGGTATGGCCATGGCATCCTGAGCGAGCCAGGGAGGTAGTGCTCCCGCAGGAGGTGGGGGTTGGTTTGCACTTGGTTGAGGAATATTAGCCATATCAAGGATAGGGATGTGCTAGTGGAGGTTTTCTCCATTAGGATTTTCCAAATCAGGCCAGGGATTTCTTTCAGAAGGGGAATCCTCAGGAATTTCTTCCCAAGGAGAGTCTATGCTCTGTAAATAATCAAGCACAATATCTTCAAGAGAAGGGGCTACAGATGTCTCTTCATTTATGTGATAGACCCTTGGCTTTATTTTTTCTATCAGAGGTAATGACTGAAAGATAGGGAGCTGTGATAGGGAATGAGCGTAAGCCCGAGTGAGTCTTTTGACTAGTTGTTCCTGAGTGACGAGATACTCCCATAGTGTCTCTTATTCGAAATGAGGCTTTTTCGAATGAGAGGAAGGGTCTTTTCAACCTTCACAATCCATGTATTAATCTTCTTGAATCCATGCATGGCACTTATAGATGAAATCTTGAAAAGCTGTGGAAGGCAGTTCAGGCCCTCCTTCTAGCACCAATTTGTTGACATGACGAGTGTTCGCTATGCCAACAAGGGGAACTAACCCGATCACAAGACCCAATTAGACCTACTTTCGTTTGGAATGGCTAGTTCCAACGGGTTTTAAGGGACCCCGCAAACTGTTAAATGCATTGATAGATTGCTTCCGGGAGGAAGACTTCAATTAAATCAACAAAATAAAACAGCTAACCTCTATGTCTTAAATCCTATCTACACCACTTCTAACTACTCTAATCTAGTTCTAGCTATCCTAATCTATCCTGCAGGAGCATGACGAAAGAGAGGTTAAACATCATATATGAATCCCAATTCTAAATGAATCAATTACTGGTTCACATAAGAACAAGGCTACATCAATTCTAAATTGCAATCCAAACACTCATACAGGAATACACATTCCTTTTATGGAATTAAAGCTCGCAACTGATGTTTAACATAGTTTCAAATGAGGGACTGCTCATGAGTTAACTATGATGAAGAATCACATTCAAACAACCAAAGCTAACCATAAACTATAAGTCATCAATGGGCACAAACACAAATCACATTCATATTTATGCTCTCAACAACATCCTGATTCTTAACATATAAAGAAGAGGGAAATCAATCTAAGAAAAGGCTCCTTCTCTAGCCCAAACAATCTTCCTTACTCACAATAAACAAAAGTTGTTCTGCCCAACGAAAAAGGCCCTTCTCTCATCTATAGAGGTAATATTTATGCCCTTCCGAACTGACCCTCCTCTCCCCCATGACTTTTCCACTCCCCTTTCTTTTCATTACATGGATAAAAAAAAAATGTACAGAGGAGAACGGTTGATGAGATTGTTGACACATTGAAGCCACCTTTGCTGGAGCATCCTTCATCCTGGGGAAGTGAACAAGTGTTGATGAAACAGAGAATGGCCGCATATCATTTCGTTGCACCTGTTTGGAGTGGCTATTATTCCCTGTCATTTCTTGGAGGAAACTGAAGATGCCGTGCCTATCCTCCCACATCTGGCATGCTTTGAGGTATTTTTAGAGGGAGTGACATCTTGATGGATCGGCACTGTGCTTCCCTTTTGACATAGAGCATGCCTTCATTATACGTTATGGCAGTTCATACCCCTTTCTACAAGCTTCGCCTTTGTAGTATCGACACCGGAGGTGTAGAGGTGTCATCTAGACATACAATGCCTTTATCTGCTACCAGATCCACTCCTGTGTCCTTTATTTCTCGCCTGTAGAGATAGTTATCATTATCTTCATGATTGTGAATAATAAAATAGAAATGTTCAAACAAAATGTAAACACTGCCTTCATTAATTTTATAAAACTACGGGAACAAGTGTGAAAAAGGATTTACGCATAAAACACAGGCAACACACAATTTCCCTCTTAATCCATAGGCTTGGCACGATTTTCAAGGGCTTCACTTAATCACAATCGGGTATCGGCCCTTCTGCGGGTTGCAGTACCTATGCCTTCCACTTCCTCAATGTGCGGTTACACTATTGGGACTCCACAGGCCTGCATTTTACACTAAAAATCCGCTCCCTTTGTTATATTGAGAATTTTGGAAAACACGGGAAAACAAAGAAAATCCTACCCCGATCACTTAGGCTGGACCTCTAATTTTATGTATTGGAGCCTATAAATATCGTTGAGTCTGGCATATCACATATCACAATATGCACAAGCCTGGGGCTCTGCTGATTGTGATATGCGACGGGGCTTCAGACCCAAAAATATATGTATCATATTTGATAGCTCGGCGGGTCCGCCATATCACCGCACACATTGTGTATAAGGTCCAGGCTCCGCCGATATGCGATATTTGATTGGGGAACCGGACCCGATAATGTATACAATGCGGTTAGTAATGCCGTCGGGTCCAAAGGCAAGTGACGCGCCATATATATATATATATATATATATATATATATATATATATATATATAAACCATGGACCTTGGCCAATTGTGATATGCGACGGGGCTTCGGACTAATAGTGTTGTCGGGCCTGATGCCTTATGGTATGCGTTATATGCCAAGGTTGAGCGTGATAAGTGAAAAGGGTTGATTTATGTATGGCTTTGAGGTATTTCCATTATAATGAGTCATAATGGGAATAAAGATGCGATGGGAGGTTTTGAGGGGTTAAACAAATCCCGATGAGCATAGGAATGAAGGGCTTAAACGAGCTTGTATGTGAGGGATTTGTTAAGGGGCTTTAACCATTTGTGAGTGGAAGATTTGGCTCTTCATAGAGTTAAAATCACTGGGATGAAACATATCATTCGGAGAGATGAAAGATTAGAATTCTAGGGGACCCATTCAAAATTGCCACCAGGGCAAGTTTTTAATAGGGTGGTGGTAGTGGCCACAACATAAAGTTCATGAAAATAAGGGTAAAGTGAAGTTTCCCTGTAGGTTATGTGAAGGGAATCATCCCATTCACCTTTGTCCCTATCTGAATGAAGCCCAAAAATTGTTTGATAACCATCCTTCTTCTCCGCAATGATTTTCATTTGGTTACAGGAGACTCTCCCTTAATCCTTCACTAGTTGATGAAGTGACTACAAATCAACCATCGGTCAAACCCACTCTCTCTGAATGTGAATCCCATGAGTCTATACGAGACCAACCACAGGTTGAGGAAACAGTTGACTTGATTTCACATTTAGTTAATCGTACCTTTCCCATAGAGAGTGAGTAAGATACACCTCATGTTCTTTTCATTTCTTCAAATTCCAATGAGATTGGAGGCAATCCTCCTGTTCCATCAAGATAGGAAGAAAATCCTCCCATTCTCGTAACTCAAGGGGGTAATTCTCCCGTTCTTATGGGACCCCCTCCAAGTAGTCTGGTCACTTCCTTTGATTGTAATCGATCGGTAGGATGTCGTCTTCCTTCTTATGTGCCTTTCCAGATCATAGTACAGGTTTATAATATGATTGTACCTGGCACTATTATAGATGAAGGTGCATCTGTGAGTATCCTTTCCTCCACTGCTTGGCAGGTGCTTGTTTCACCACCACTTCTGCCTGTTACCCAGAATCTGTTGGCTATTAATAGAGGAACGATTCAACCATTAGGGATCCTTCCTCAGTTACCTATTACTTTGGGAGGAAAAATTGTTTATCTCAATGTGATTGTAGTCCCAATCCCTTTAGATTACAATTTAATTCTTGGGCGTGACTATGTTTATGACATGGGAGCTATTGTTTCAACACTCTTTTGAGTGATGTGTTTCCCACATGAAGGCAGAATTGTCACCGTTGACCAGCTTTCATTTCTTGGCCCAAATATGGCTTCCAGTCAACCATCTTCCATAAATGGTCCTTTTGTCCCAATGGTATCTTCCCCGCCACGGGTCGATTATGTGGCAACTCGTTCCATGCCTACATCAACTAACGATCAATTTCACGATGTTGTGCATTATGTACTGGGGGCATTGGAACTAGATATATCTAATGGATTCCTTGCTGTGTATCCCTTCCAGAGATTTTTTCTTCCATCTAATGAGAACCTCTTGGAAGTCATGACCTATTATGGGTCGTGATCAAGGTTGATATAGTTCCTGGTCTTGTGTCAACATTGATAAAAAATGAAAGAAAGGGTATGAACATACTTCCTTGTCTTATCTCAAGCTCGTTAAAAAAAGAAACAAGGAATATGAGGATAGTTCTTTTACTGTGTCAACCTCATTAAAAACTGAAACAGGTCCATGAGCATAGTTCCTTGTGTTGTGTCAAGCTTGTTAAAAAATGAAACAAGGAATATGAGCATAGTTCCTTGTCTTGTGTCAAGCTCGTTAAAAGATGAAACAAGGAATATGAGTAGAGTTCCTTGTCTTATGTCAGGCTCATTAAAAAATGAAACAAGGTCCCCTTGAGAAAATATCCAATTCGAGTCTTTGATTAGATCTCATAAAATCCCAGTCAAGTCTTTCACTTGATCTCGTAAATGAACCTTAATTCCATCCACTTGATAGCCACGAGTAATCTACTTAGGTTAATGTAATTAAACTTGGGGGGCATGCACCTAGAATTGAGTCATCATGCTAGGGGCATGTAAACCAATCTCAAGCATAGTTCCCTATGGTTCAAGATTGTGTAAAAATGAACCCATCTCCATTTTAACCCTCACAATTGCCATTCTATCAGCCTCTTTCGTCAAATGAGCCTTGGTTTTTCTCCTTACATCATCACTATCTGCTTGGCTGATCATATGCTTCCACTTGGTTGTTTTACCCTTTTTGAAGAATAATTGCAATGAGTGGTCTTATTAGCTAGCCTCTTCACATAAATCAACATGTTGTGAGAAGTTCCAACAACACCGGAACCAGTTGCTATCCACCACTCGTTCCTCTAAGATAAGTCACCTTTAAGCTCTTTTCTGACTCATAAAAAATGAAAAGATCACTGAGTATTTTCCTTTTTTGACTCGTTAAAAGAAAATAAAAATAGGGGGTCTTATTTTAAGCTCTTTTCCGACTCTTTAGACATGAAAAGATTGTTGGGCACTTGTCCTTTTCTACTCACAAACGGATTGGAAACGACGTCTACACAGTATAAGTTTAACCATTTTCCGGACTGAGATAGATTACTTACGAAAAAGGAATACGTTAATAGAACATGGTCAATAGGTTCTCTCTTCTATTATTTTATCCTTTTTCAGACTTGAGAGACAAATTTATGAAAAAGAACTTGTGGATTTTTCTTTTTGTCCCTTTTCAAACTCTCTAAACATGAAAAGGACCGAGTTTTAATTGTCGTTAAACTCATTAAAACATCAAATAGAGACAAACTTGTCCATCATGACAAGACCGAGTTTCACCTTTGCTAGACTCATTAAAACATCACATAGCGATGGATTCACCCGAAGGGTGGAATTATACTACAAGCATATGTTATCCTCCTCAAGCTTGTTTAAAAAAATAAAGAGGTACTGGTCAACAATGACTGGGGAAAATGGGAAAAGGGATAAATCACTTTATGGTAGCAAGTCACTCTTGAACATGACACTTTCACTTCATCTCTATGACTATTTGGGTTGGGTTATCTGCTTGATGGTTATCATACCTATGGTCTATCACACCATCCATCACTTTGGTTTTGGGTCAATGCTGCTAATTCATTCAGTGTCACCGACATGTTCAAGAGAAGTCACCCAGTAAACCTCATCCTTTGCAATACTCATAAACCTTCATTTTCATGACCACCATTCCTGAACATTGTGCCGTTATTCACATTTTGTCTTCAAAATCATTACACTCATTTCATGTCGTTGATGGGGGATACATCAAGTCCCTCCTGTGATGAGTTTCTTCTTGTCGACATCAACATATTATCCAAGAAGTTGACTTAGAAATACCCTTCCAGTACCTTGAGGCTTGCATGCATCAATGGCAAGTTTCTTACTTCCGGTGATAGGTTGACATCACTAGCCTTCGAACAAAAGAATTTGTATGGTGTTCAACATCAAAACATCTATTCACACCATGCAGAATGTACTATAGTACCTTGAGAATCATTATCATTATTAGTGATTTATCTCGCGTCTGTTAACAACTTACATCATTGGCTGGTAATCAGACATTCTCTTCCCATGTTCGACTTTCGATCACATTTTCACATGGTTAGACTCGTACTTGAGCAAATGATTGGACGAGATAGAAGACCCCGAATCTTGTTTCATCCATCCGGGCTGCGATTTCAGGAGAGTAGTAAATCATCTGTACGATGGCTTTACACATATGGTCATCCTATCATGGGTCTATATCTATAGACAACTATCTGATTTATGTACATGTAATGAAAAGTTTATATGATGAGTATGGGTATACCTTCCCTTAGAAATTCATGAAAAATTCAAAGATATCATGATATTATGTATTGTAATCGATGCAGGTCACCGTCTGCTTCAGATTCTCCTTATCACATCATAAATCATATCACTCGACATTATCATTTTCAACTTCATGCTTTAGGGGGAAACTGTTATAGGTCTATTTGGGCACATCACTACTAACATTCAGATCAGTACAATTAGGGCTCATCAAACCCTAATTTAGTTGCTACATGCCCTAGACAAGTCATCAAATTGAATGTTTTCATCCATGGAAGTTTCTAACTTGAAACCCTACTGAAATGCCTCCTTGGGACACCAGCGCAGCCTTGGTCAGGGGTAACTGTACTACAGAGCAGGTAGGCCCATTCAAGCCTGCACTGCAGTGCACTTAGGCCCACTTTGACCTATGCTGGGCAAGAATGAGTGAAATTGGCATTGGATTATGGGAATATTCCTAGATTCTAGAGCATTCTAGAAGGATGCCCAACTCTTATCTCATCCTATGAGGTCGACTTTGGATAGGCTATGGATCAATTATCCATCTATCCTCTCATCCCTTCCTCCATGGAAACTAACTCCAATTTTGGAAAACCATTCAATGCCTAATTTATGACATAACCACCTGCATTTCCCTATAAATTGACCACTCATCATAGTGATCGGGGGGCTGGAATTTGAAGATTGTAGAGAAATACTGTTGGTTTGAGATTTGAGTTCATGTCAAGTAATGTTATGTTGTTGGATTGATGTGCTTTTGGTGTGACGAGGGTTTGGACTGAAGCTGGATGAGTGACATGGGATCAAACCGCATTGGGTGTAACTCTTCCTTCTACATCAATAAAGTTGTTTGTTCCTTTTCCCATATTCTTGTTCATATCTATGATGATTATATGTTTAAATGTTGTCGATTCCATTTGTTTATAGTAGATAGATCATGTACTTTGATCGTTGTCATCTTCTGTTTCTGTTGACAGGTACCAATTGAGCGGATTTAGTTTGAGTGGGAGCGATGGGAGCAATTCAAAGGAGATCAAAGGAAGCGAAAGACCACAAGTAAGTTCCTTCATCTCATCTATCTATTATAGGAAAAGGTTAAACCACTTTCTTTCTGTTGTTCTAAGTGTAGCTAATATTTATCCGTAGGTACAAATTCCATATAACACTTGGTGGGTTGAGTTACTATTCCTGGAGCCTTGGTTGGACAGATGCTCTAGAGCCCTACGAAAGCTATGCTTTGAGTTACTAGTCTTGGAGTTAGGTCAGAACAAACGTTCTGGAGCCTTGGATAATTTGGGTAGAGATCGATCTGGTGATGGTTAGTGATGTCCGATAGTGAGGTGGAATCACTACTTGAGAGTTGAGGTGGTTTGGCCTCTAGAAGCCCTGGTTTTATTTTGGTTGGTTATTTCCATGAGATCGCACATTCATGCTTGGAATATGGCATGAATGTGATTGGTTGAAAGAAATATTTGGTTCATCCCAATCTATGGTCGAGTGGTATGTGGAATTGATCCATACGTGATTACCGCCAACATCATGGGATAACCCTGGTAATAAGTCCCAACTAGACCTCACATTGTTTGGTGTGGGACTCCCATCTGGTATGATGGCTTGGTTGCCATTGTCTTAAGGATTTTCCTCAACTCTTTATTGTCAGCAAAAGAGAGTGGTTCGCTTTGTTTTCGAGAAGTGAGGTTCGCGTGCCTGGTGAGTGTAAGTGTACTTGTGTCAATGGTTCTTTCACTGTGAGGGGAAGAAGGTGAAGGTGAGTTCCAGGTTGAAAGGGATCAGTCCGAACTCATCTAGGAACACACAATACAAAAGCACATACATAGCTTCTAGCAGAGAAGTCCAATCAGATGCGGAAATCACAACATACAAGGTAAGATAACACGTACAACACTCATGGATCAATCTGAACAATTGCAATGGTTGTTACAAGAAGGCTCATGTGAAAGGTCAATCTGATGTCCGGTAGAGCAGTCGACATGGATGAGACAACATTAGTAGCATATACAACGCATTTCCATTAATCGATTATGCATTACAACAAATGAATCAGTTCATGTGTATAACAAAGGTTAAAGAAACATGCATTACAAGTGTTAAAGATAAATCTTACAATAAATACAATACATGTGTGAAAATGTGCTAGCCTATTAACATGCTTCTGAATTAAGCTAAAGTTCCAAGACACATCGTTACACCATACATCACTAACCCCATCAACGAGGTGTTGGAGCCACTACTTACTCCTCAAAGAAAAAGTTATAGACTCTCTTGGCTATGTGGGAGGAGCTGAGGTGAAAAGTCCCTTGCATGTAAAAATGAGGAGGTATTTATAGCCAAGGTTGAAACTGACCCTTGTGGTTGTTCACCTACCCTCATGACCATTTGACTTCCATTACTCTTCGACTTACATGACTCTTTGTTTAACACGTGGGTCTCTTGGACTTCCACTTTACATCACATTGGTTGACAGCAAGGCCACGGTGGAGATGTGGGTGACTAGACTCATGATGTGACTCGGCATGACTCGACATGACAATGTTGGTGCATCTGTGCTGTTGTTGGAGTGCCTGCCGAGCTACAGTGCTGTTGGATGATGGATTTCTTCATGGTGTACCATAGCTTCACCTCCACTTGGTGAAGTGGGCAGAGTCTTCAATGGTCCTTGGTTCGCTTGATGAAGCTTTACCATGTTGTTCCTTGCTTGCATGTTGGAAGGCTTAACAAGCTCATCTATTCTCGAAGGTGCATGTTCGTCTTATTCGTCCACTTTGTATGCTTTTTCCATTCATCCGTTAGTGAACCTATCATTTTGCATGTTCTCCCTTCGTTCACCCGTCGTCTTTCCATGTTTGTTGGTGTACTTGTACCTATAGTCACTCATGATGAGACGACATCAAATTCAAAACCTCCTAGTCTACCATGAAACATGATTATTCAGATGTAGGTGAACAAGAGAGGTAGGAAGGATGTGACGCAGGATGATGGCTCCAGGCCACTGCTGATGAAAACTCTGCAAGAGTCACTGAGAGATGAAGACAAGTAATCTGAGTCGACAGTGAATGTCTACAAGGTCTGGGTTGGCTGGGAGGCAAAATTGCGCAAATTTTTGGAGGAACAATTTGGGCTGCTAGAAGGAAAGGCAAGAATGCTTTGTGCATTTTTTAGAACGAATGGGTAGCGGGGATGGAAAACCAGATTTGCACAATTTTCTAGAGGAACGGGACTGGTTGCATGCAGGGTTAGCATGCAGGGATTGCACAGTTTTTCTTGGGAACTTCTCGGGTCACTGGTAGCCAAAACTACAGAATTCCTAGAGGGAATTGCTAGTTGGCTACTAGTGTCACTGGCAGCGAAAACTCCAAAATTCCCAAAGGGAACTTCCAGTTAGCTTTCAGGGAGACTAGCATCAGAAACTACGCAATTCCCAGAGGGAACTAGCAGTCTGCTGCTAGGGGCGTCTGGCAAGGAAAATTGCACTAAGGCTGGGAGATTGGCCTGCTAATGATCTTTGTGTAATTTCTGAGTTGAGATGACTGATGGGCAGCGAAAGCCCTGCTCATGAACATTGTGCAATTTTTGAGATGAACAGATGGTCGACTGTCGGGATGACTGACTGGGAAAACTGCGCAATTTTCAGAGGGAGACGGGGACGAGCACTTGGTGTCTTTACGGTCTATCTGTGCAATTTCCTTAGTCAGTTGAGTAGGTGAGGTCAGTTGCCTCTACGCAAATTTTGAGGGGAGTCAATCCTGGGGTGTTTGCGGGGTCCGACTGTCTGGGTGGCCAACATGAGAGTTGATTGAATCACTTGCGGGCAGCACAGCTTGAAAATATTAGCTTGGTGCTTTTGCGCTATTCTGGTTGACAGTAGATCGAGTCGATGGCGAGGTGATGGTCTGACTATCAGAGGGGAGTTTGGTCCTCTGAAATTTCAGCAAAAATGGCTAAGTGTGTGAACAATCGAAATATGTATATGTGATCATACGAACACACACTCGCATGACTTGATGACAAGACGACCAAACCATCCAGACACACATGCTCAACAACACTGACCAACGGTGTAGGTGACAAGAGCGAAACTCATGATTGATCATTAATTGATCGAGAAGACACTTGCGCAATAGTCAATGTGACTCTGTGTGTGAGTGTGACAGAGGCTTTCATAGCGAATACAACAAGAACATATGACTTTAATCATAACCAAAACATGGTCGCAAGCATGATTCAGACATCAGCATGCAGAGACTTTAATGCAATGAATCAAGCAAGGTGGATGTAAAACGAGCTCACAAAGTGAACCCGTGTGTGTGCAGTCATCAAGTGAAACTCTTCAAGGGAGGCTCTGAAATTGTTGCAGGCCAAAATTTTGGAGGGTGGTTGTAGCCCTACAACACTTGGCGACACACTGGTAGAACTCCAACTTCTCTGTTTTGGTTCATTTCTAGCACAGGGCCTTGATCTTTCGGGGAGTATTGAATCACTATGTAGGTTACTTCAATTTCCCACTTATGCCATGTACATACATGGTTCACCTTTTGCCAACTCAGTCAAACACAATAAAAAGTTCAGCTTAGATCTCAGTGTTTTGAATCTGGGAAGGGTAGTTTAGGTCGCGAGTTGAATATTTTCATACTATAGGTTGTCATCTCTATTGTTTCTCCACTGCCAGCAGGCCTAGATAGTACCCCAGTGGAGTCATGCATGAACATAAACATTGCTCCACTGCCAGCGAGCTTGATCAATACCCCGGTGGAGTTGCATGCTTCAGCTCTCTATGCAGGAAGCCTTTCTCTTCTTTCGCCTTTATATTTTTCAAGAGGACTGTGCATAGGCACTTATTTATTTTTAGGGGAAAAGAAGGATCCTGACTTATTGAGAGAAGAAGAGGTTGCTCCTTCAGAGAAGCATGTAAGACCTATGACGTAGGTTTACTTGTTTAGATTTTCCCCTTCTCTGTTTCTACTAGTTGGATGAGCTTGAACACACAGAGCAGAAGGTCGAGTATAGGCATGGGGCTTCCCAGTGTGGACACAGGTTCATGGTTGGGTTGAAACTTCCCTTGCAGACAATTCATATTTTTCGTCAAGACTTCATTGGCCAAAGGTTATAACCAAGCACGAAGAAGATGGACACAAGACTAACCAAGTGTTGCAGTGTCACAAGTCTCTTCAAATTTCAGCTAGATACTCTATTCAAAAGCCAGAACATTGTAGTTGGTAGCACTTATTTCTGGAAACAAAAATAGTAATATACTAAGAAAACAAAACAAACGTAAACAAAAATAGTAAGAAAAGAAGAAAAGGTGAAAACAATAACATGTAAGCAAAGAAACCAAGTCATCAAGCAAACAATCATGCAAACCAAAAAGCAAAGACAAGTGAAAAAACAAACACTACTCCTACTCCTAAGCTAACAGTGAATGGGTCACCTAACGTGAAGTGATACTTCCAATGTAGCCACTGGCACATTGGTTGACCCTTGTTGGTGAAGGAAAGGTTCACGAATAAGATAGTTGTACGAACCAACAAACAAGAAATATTTAATAGTGAAGACAAACACATTTGAGCTTACAAGTGACCAGAGAAAAAATATGAGTGATAGTGCATGACATGCATTCTGTGGTGTTTCCATGATGTTGTGCTACACTGTGTACAGATGTTGAGTGTATGCATTCTCTTGACTGTGACATGCAAGCAAACATGAGAAAAGTAGACCACTTTTGTTGTGCATGTGTGCTTGCTGTGTAAGATTCCTCCAATGCATGAGCGATGGGATCGTGTAGTTTGAGTGGAGGAAGCGAAATCTGGGTGTTCAGTTGATCTTTAATGCAAAGCAAAGAGTGAGGAGGAGCCTTGAGTGTTTCAACAATTTCCTGACTGGAAGTGAGACCAACCTTAGGACAGCGAGGGCCTGACATAACCATCAGCTCGGGCTAAAGTGCCTTGATAGTCTGGGGGGTTTCGACCTCATGGACAAATAGATCATTGTAGACCAGTGTCTTGGATATATTAACAACGGATGGATCAACATTGTGATTAGATGAGGAAGTGAATAGAGTAGAAAATTCAGGATGTTTGTCAGCATCCTCATGATTTTATGAATCAGGCAAAGGGGTAGATGAGAAGCAAAGATGTTCACCCTTTGTGTTTTCAAGAAATATAAATGACAGATTGAACAGTTTTTTTGAGGAAGATGTGTCCTCTCCACAATGTAATGATAGACTGACATCCAAGGTGTCCTGTGAATGATTGGAAGTAGAAGCATTCAGAAATGAGTTTTCACAGGGAAAATTAGTAGTGGCAGAATCACAAGGAATGTTAGGATGAAGCGAATGAGGTGCAGCGAAAAGGGAGTCACCCTTCACCGTGGGCTCTTCTTTAGATTCCCACACACACTCATCATGAATGAAGGTGCAGGTTGGCTGCATAACGCCAACTCCATCAACAGCTTGATCCTCGTTCACAGTAGGTGAAGATTCTGGAATGGAAGAACACAAGACAGTACAATCCGGAGGATCAACAGAACGCTAGGATGAAGGTTGAGGGAATGAGTCCATGTGACAAACAACAGGCTTGCAAGACAGATCTACGCAAATATCAAGAGCAAGTGGGGTGGGGGGATGTGATAGTTCAACCGAGGTGTGTGTATGATCTCCCACATCACTTTGCAGTGGTGGAGTTGTTTCATGAGGTGAAATTGGACAGTCACTTGTGACAGTAACTGTGCATGCCTATGATTGCGCAGCTCCATCACCGAAGTGTGTTGAGCGGGGTTCGGATATGTGAAGAAGATACTCAAATCTTCCATCAAGAAATTCCCAATCAATATCATCTTCTGGGAATCGGTATGCAAAATTACAAAGGAAAGTGTAAAACTATTCAACGGATTCATCGGGTGCTTTTCGTAATTTCAGAATTTCTTTGTTGAGTGCTTGACGGTTGAAGTGATTGAAAGCACAGTCTATCTCTTCGACCAGATGAGTAAGAGAATGAATGGATTTTTTGGGCAGTGTGGCACATCAGTGCATTGGGTGCCCTTGAAACGTGTATATGAACAGCGTGTAGCTCATGTATTCTTCAAAGAATCAATGTCTTTCGCATGAGCCTACAACATCGACTGCGTGACTTACCAAGGCTACATAGCCTCTACCATCAAATTTTTTATGAGACAAGTTATCCGAGAGCTTTTTAAGGATGATGAAATTGTTTCCATAAGACATAAATTCCATAAGAGCAACTCGGTAGCTAGCCATGATAGATGTGTAGAGATTCAAAACAGATGTGAGGAATCATCTTGTCATATGGCCCTCCTTCTAGCGCCAAAATGTTGATGGTGCTAGATCCACCAACATCAAGGGATGACCCCGGTATGAAGTCCCAACTAGACCTCACATAGTTTGGTGTGGTAGTCCCATCCGGTATGATGGCCCGGTTGTCATTGTCTTAAGGATTTGCCTCAACTCTTTCTTGTCAGCACATGAGAGAGGTTCACTTTGTCTTTGAGAAGTGAGGTTCATGTGCCTAGTGAGTGTAAGTGTAATTGTGTCAATGGTTCTTTCACTATGAGGGGAAGAAGGTGAAGGTGAGTTCCAGGTTGAAAGGGATCAGTCCCAACTCGGCTAGGAACACCCAACACAAAAGGACATACATAGCTTCCAGTGGAGCAGTCCACTGGGATGCGGAAATCACAACATACAAGGTAGGATAACACATTCAGCACTCACGGATTAATCCGAATGAGTGCAACGATTGTTACAACAAGGTTCATGTGAAATGTTTGTCTGATGTCCAACAGAGCAGTCTGCATGAATGAGACAACATTAACAACATATACAACACATTTCCATTAATAGATTATGCATTACAACAAATGAATTAGTTCAGATGTAGAACACAGGTTAAAGCAACATGCATTAGAAGTGTTAAAGATTAGTCTTACAACAAATACAATACATGTGTGAAAACATGTTGGCCTGTTAATAGGCTTCTGAATTAAGTTCCTAGACACATCGTTACACCATACATCACTAACCCCATCAGTGAGGCATTGGGGTCACTACTTACTCCTCAAGGAAAAGATTACATATTCTCTTGCCTATGTGGGAGGAGCTGAGGTGAAAAGTCCCTTGCATGTACAAATGAGGGGATATTTATAGCCAAGGGTGAAACTGACCCTTGTGGTTGTTTGCCTACCCTCATGATCGTTTGACTTCCATGACTCTTCAACTTACATGACTCTTTGTTCAACACGTGGGTCTCTTGGACTTCCACGTTACATCACATTGATTGACAACAAGCCCATGGTGGAGATGTGTGCAACATGACTCATGTCGTGACTCGACATGACTTGACATGAAAATGCTAGTACATTTGTGTTGCTATTGGAGTGCATGTTGAGCTATAGTGCTTATGTATGATAGATGTCTTCATGCTGTATCATAGCTTCACCTCCGCTTGGGGAAGTGCACAAAGTCTTCGATGGTCCTTGGTTCACTTGATGAAGCTTTACCATGTTGTTCCTTGCTTGCACGTTGGAAGGCTTGACAGGCTCATCTGTTTGCGAAGGTGCATGTTCATCACATTCGTCCGCTTCACATGCTTCATTCATTCATCTATTGGTGAACCTGTCATTCTACATGTTCTCCCTTCGTTTATCCCATTTTTCGTCTTTCCATGTTCGTTGGTGTACCTGTACTTGCAGTTACTCATGATGAGATGACATCAAATCCAAAACCTCCTAGTCTACCATGACACATGATCATTCAGATGTAGGTGACTGGGAGAGGTAGGAAGGCTGTGACACTGGATGATGGCTCTGGGCAACTGTTGATGAAAACTACGCAAGAGTCACTGAGATGGAGACAAGCAATCTGAGTCGAGAGTGACTGTTTGCAAGGTTTGGCTCGGCGGGGAGGCAAAAATTGCGCAAATTTTGGGAGGAACAGTATGGGCTACTAGAAAGCAAGTTAGACATGCTCTGTGCATTTTTTAGAATGAATGGGTAGTAGGGATGGATAACTAGATTTGCACAATTTTCTAGAGGAATGGGCCAGGTTGCATGTAGGTTCAACATGCAGGGATTGCGCAGTTTTTCTTGGGAACTGCCCAGGTCACTGGTAGCCAAAACTGTACAATTCCCAGAGGGAACTACCAGTTGGTTGTTGGGGTCACTGGCAACCAAAACTATGCAATTCCCAGAGGGAACTTCCAATTGGCTTCCCGGGAGACTGGCAGCGGAAACTATGCAATTCCTAGAGGGAACTGGCAGTTTGTTGCTAGGGGCTATTGCAAAGGAAAAATGCACTAAGGCCAGGAGTCTAGCCTGCTGATCATATTTGCACAATTTCTGAGATGAGATAACTAATGGGCAGTAGAAGACCTGCTCATGAACATTGTGCAATTTCTGAGATGAATAGTTGGTCGACTCTCGAGATGACTGACTGGGAAAACTGCGCAATTTTCTGAGGAAGATTGGGGCGGGCACTTGGTGTTTGTCTGACCTGTCTACGTAATTTCCTCAGTTAGTTGAGTAGGTGGGTCAGTGGCCTCTACAAAATTTTTTAGGGGAGTCAGTCCTGAGGTGACTACCAAGTCTGACTGTCCAGGTGGCTAGCATGAGAGTTGATTGAATTTCTTGCAAGTAGCGCAACTTGAAAAGACTAGCTCGGTGCTTCTACACTGTTCTGGTTTACAGTGCATCGAGTTGATGGCAGGTTGATGGTCCGGCTATCAGAGGGGAGTTCGGTCATCGTAACTTTCAATAAAAATGGCTAAGTGTGTGAACAATTGAGAGATGCATAGTTGATCATACGAACACACACTCGCATGACTTGAAGATGAGACAACCAAACCATCTAGACACACATGCTCAACAAGACTGACCGACGTTGTAAGTGATAAGCGCAACATTCGTTATTGATCCTTCATTGATCGAGATGACCCTTGTGCAATAGTCAATGTGACTCCGTGTGTGAGTGCGATAGATTCTTTCTTAACAAATATTGTTTACCTAGGTTGTCATTGATGTCAATATGGCAATATTCTAGATACTAGATGATGATATGAAGCCAATGGGAAGCAGAGTAGATCCATGAAGAAGCTGGAGCAAGGCCATCAAAAAAGCCAAGCCATGAGTAAGAATCTGTTAATAGAGGAGTTAACAAAGGAGGCATATCAAAACTATCGCTTATGCTCAAGAGTATTGCAGAATATCAGAGCAAGAGAGGCATATCGGAAAAGAGAGAAGCCATCAAGGTATGAAGGTATCAGAGAAGGTCATTGAAAGACAATGCAAAGCCAAAGGAAGACATTGGAGCAAGAGGAGCCACATTAGAGGAGAATCACATGTAATACATGCCCAAGAAGAACCGAGAGGAAGAATTCATCAAAAGAGGAGTTAACGCATCGGAGGAGTATTGCAGAATATCAAAGCAGAGCATATCGGAGGAGCATAAACAGAGATATCGAAGGAGCATAAACAGAGCTATCGAAGCTACAGGAGGAGCCATATTAGGAGTATCGAGAGTAATATATGCCAAAGAAGAACTATTGGAGGAGCATAGAGAAGAGCGGAATACATATATATGCGGAAGAGTACAAAGAGCAGGGGACATAGAGAAACAACGGAGCAGTATATAATAAACAAAGTTAAAGGAGAGAAGCAATATATACTATCGGAGGTGGAGTATATATATATATCGAAGAAATCATATCAGGGGTTTCTATTATGTGCCACTACCCGAAACCCCAGACTACGATATACATGTGTGGACCCGACGATATATGTCCGGGTGTATAAACATGTGAAGTCCGCTAAGTGTTTCAAAGCATGTTTTTCAATGTATTTCATATATTCCGACTCTAAGCCTTGCCACATTAATATATGCGATTGCAATATATATATACATATATATGTATATATATATATATATATATATATATATATATATATATATATATATATGTATATATATATGTATATATATATGCATATATGTAT
The DNA here is from genome assembly GCA_031772625.1 of Pinus tabuliformis. Taxonomy (NCBI): domain Eukaryota; kingdom Viridiplantae; phylum Streptophyta; class Pinopsida; order Pinales; family Pinaceae; genus Pinus; species Pinus tabuliformis. The sequence goes on from CM062804.1 coordinate 373,720,325, forward strand.
ATATATGTATATATATATGTATATATATATATATATATACATATATATATATATATACATACATATATATATACATATATATACATACATATATATATATATACATATATATATATATATATATATATATATATATATATATATATATATATATAATTGCGACACGTTGCGGACCTGCTGCAACATTGCAATATGACCTAATACTATATCGCATCCGCCATATCGCAAGTGCTTAAGGCCTTGCTGCATTGAAAGTGCCGATTGCGATATATGTTATGGACCCGATGGATTCGTCAACAACAGTTTATATAATATCGTGTCCAACAGGGGAATTAGCCATCGGCCATTGGCAATGTTATGTGCTCGACTTATATAAGACTTCTGGAAGCCGCGATTGCCTATTTCCATAACGTTGTGGAGGAGTAGACCCGATGAAGTTATAGATGCGGGCGTAATGTATTTGAAGTCAAACCTTAAGTGTTCGGTCAGGCTTTTCCTGTGTATTTCGATAAATGTGTTGCCCAGGGTTTTTAAGGCCAAAATCTTAAATTAATGGTTCCAATAGTTTAGTGGGCCTGAACGACTGTGATTGTGATTGCCATTGTGATGTGGCATGTGGGGCCTACCTGTTGGTAGAGTATCTCCGTAAATAATGAAGTCTAATGTATGAACATTATTAAAGGAAAAAAAAGGACCTCTCCAATATTTTCTAATAAGCATCATTTCTATTGTAATTCGACCCCTCTTCCTCTTGAACGTGTCTTCTGAAGCATTGGTTAATTTGAATAGGCAGAGGAAGCTAAAATGACCAAAGGATTGGGAGAGGAAACTATAGCGACTGAGGAGGGAAGCCAAAGGATCAAGCGAGTGTTGAGGAAGCCGAAGAGCTAGCAGAAAGAGGAAACTGACGGTCAGAGGCATCAGGAATATATAAAAGTAGAGAACAAGGGAAGTAAAAGGTTGGTTAAAAAGCTGAAAGAAATAGAGGCAGTCGTAGGGTCCAGCAGAACAGAAAAGGGCTGAAGGACCTGTTATGCTCCTATACCAATAGGTGTCATATTTCATGATTGACTTGTTGAGCTCTGTAATATGTTCATCCCTTTCCTTGTTGCAAAGGGTTTCCATATTATCAAAAAAACAAAAAATGTAAAAAATGTAAAGAGGGTATACCCTAAAAGAAAAATCAAAGGGTAAAAAGAATAAAATGGTCAAAAAAGTGAAAGAAATGAACCCCAAATAAAGAAAGACCAAGAAAGTGTGCAAGTCCAAAATGCCACTACTTTTTCATTTTCTGTAAATAAAGCATTGTGTGCAGCTTGTTAATTTATGCCACAATTGATGAATGGCCAAACAACTTAATCTTGGCTAGTTCATATTTGAATTTCCTGTTTTAGAGATAGAGAATAAAATCTGACCAAACTGTTTAATCTTGGCAGATAAGTAGATAGGTAGAGAAGCAAAGGAGCTCAACAGTTTAATCTGAGCCCTTGGAAGTAATAAGTGCAGACTTAGGTAGGCTTGCCATGCAAAGAAAAGAAAAGTTGATGAGGGTTTGCTAGTCTAAGTGCACCCGAAGAAAGAAGAAAAAATGCTAGGCCAAGTAGGCAGGGTAGGTAGATTGGTGTTGCAGAATGATACTTGTGATGGATTATGTTTCTAAAAAAGTGTTAACTTTCACTTCTATCACTAGTGCAAAGGTAGACATTACACTTGAAGCAGCTCAAGCGAGGCAAGGTTTCATAACTAACTCCCCTTCATGTTTTTTCCCTAATCATTTACTAATTTCCCCCTCAAAATATTAAGAATCTGTTCTTAATATCCCTCATAAACCACTCATTCCATTCCATAACGATTGCCTAAGTAAAATCCCAGTTTTACTTAGGAAATTGGCCATATTCCTCATATAAACCCCTTTTTCATCATAAGCCTAAGTTTATAACTTAGCGCTTTCATTTTCATTTTTTCATATTAACGATTAACATGTATTATATATAAATCCCTATAATTTTTACCCATCCCGTATTATGTAAATATATGTTAAAAAATTCCTGCATCACTACATATCTCGCCCCGGCCGAATACAACAGTAAAACATAGTTTAAATAGGGATTAACAGGTTTATTTGAAACCCGTTAATAACCTTCCCCACGCGCTAATGGAGTTAGTTAACCACCTGAGTTAATTAATAACCAAACACCCCGCGGACCAATAAAATTGTGCCCGAAAACCATTAAAAACATTGGTTTATTGCGTCCGCCCCACAAGTTAACCCCTCGCCATATTCCATGAGCGCCCACCATCAGATCTCTGCCCATACATCCGATGGTTGTTAAACCATATCGCAACTGCCTTTCGGCCGATGTTTAAGTCGCGGGGAACCGATGGTTTTTGCCCCCGTACCATTGCCACGCATCGCCCATCCGGGGTGATCGCTTCCCCTCCGTCCAAAACCGCCCAGCCCCAAAAGCGGTGCAGGCAAAACCACTTACCACCGTCCTTCTGCTGACATCACCGCCACATCACCTGCCCCATACTCCCACTAACTTCATCCGTACTACTTACGTCATCCATCCTTGAAATAAAAAATTCTCGCCAAAACTTCATTTTGTCAAATAAAGGGTAAAATTGTCATTTTTGCTATATTTTTCTACGTATCACGCTCCAGGCATAAAATTGACTGAGGTCGCATCTCCAGTTTCCAACCAGAAAAGCTCCAACAACGAGCTCCCGCCCTCAACCAGATTGCCATTTTACAGTTTCTTCCTCTTTAAATATAGTATAAACCAAACAGAGGGACTTCCGAGCTTGCTGAAGAGAGAAATAAAAAGATATACAGGGAGATTGCTACCCTAATCAGTGGACCTTCAGAGACATGAATTGCCAGAGGAAAGATGATCAGAAGACACGTTAGTTGTTTTTGTTTTACCAGAACATGATGGACAATGATGAGCAGGTGTCAAAACACAGTTAAAGAGTATCAGATCAGCATTAAAGTGTATCAGATCAGCATTAATGGGTGTCAGAGCAAAGTTAAAGGGTAGCAGGTCAGAATTAAAGAGCACAGTTAAGACAGGCAGCCAGCGCAGAGTTACTACAGAAGACAGCTGCCTGCCGAATTAAAGAGCCTATCTCCAGCACAACACCAGTTTACCCTTTTTCTATCATAGAGACTAGCTGTTTCCATTTTTGTAAACTCTTATTAGTTAAACCTAGATAGTATCTCAAGCTGTTATGATATATTTTGTTGTACATATTTTGTTGTATAAATACCCCCTCGATTGGAGTATTGAGGGGTGGTGTGTGGATTCCTAGACTCTGCTGTAATACTGAACTTTTGGAAAAAAGAGCTATTGGGATCAACTGTTGTATGGCCTACTAGATGAAGAATTGAAGCAGAGGACTTGTCACAGATTTCTTGAATCAACATCCAGACCAATAAGTCCTGTATATCTTGTGTTTTACAGTTTTCTGGTTTACTATATCATCTGTGTCTCATAATCTGATTGATAAAGAAAAAAGTTAATTTCGGAATATGCTTGATTGCACTCTATTTTCAGTCTTTGTTATTCTCTGTGTTTTCTTCAGAATTAGAATAAGCAATGAAATCTTAATTGCTCCTATTTCTTGATTCTTTCATGTTGATTATTTGCTAACGAATACTTAACTTCTCCTTATTAGTAATCATCCATTTTCCCTCTTTCAATAGGTTGAAGGATTCTTAATTTCCCTTCACCCATTTGAGCCCATTCCATCTGTTTCAGTCTTTATTTGTTCCCTGTTTGACTACCTTGCTCTGTGAAACCATCCTCTGTTAAGAAACCAAATCCAAAAAGCCATCTTCTTTGACTCCATCATGCCCAATGGACTGAACTACTCTGTCTTACCTCTCTGTTCTATTGAATCTCACCACCCAAACTCAAAAAAAACCCTTGAACTTCATAACTAGCCTAATACCTTTAAAAGCAAAGCTAAATCATAAAGAGAGAGCCCTCTCTGGATGCAGATTGGCTAGATTCTGTATCTAAAAGATTGGTTTGTGGTTACTTCGGCCTCCTTTCCCCTTCCTACAACTTCTGGGAAAACCTGAGTTATAACATCATTGGCAACTCCGCTGGGGACCTGAATAATTGTTTGTTACTATTGTTTATTTCATAAGCTACTGACGGAGCCTGAAGTTAGCCAGATAGCCTTTGAAATGCTTTTGCTTTGCAATTGCAGAAGTAAATGAATGCTACTTCAGTCTATCTCGGGTCTAGCTTATAGATTGGACATCTAGTTTCAAATACTTGATCAGTTCCTCTTGTCAAATAAAGTCTTTAAGAAAGTTTAAATCCCATATCTAGAGCCTCTTAAAGAAATCATAGAAGTTGTTTTGAGAAGTCATAAAAAATAGAAATAATCATAAAAAACTCAAAATTTGGTCTGTTTTACAGGTTTAGATCTGATTTGTGATGGTGGACAGGGATTAGACGCACAAAGATTAAAAATCATCCACCTGGTGACTCCACATCAATTTCACACATAAGACTCCAATGGAGGGACGAACCTGAAAGAACAATACAAAATGATCAGGCTTTTAACTTAGATATCATCCTTTTGAATCTTATGATGATCACTTTCCAATCAAGAAGCCTCAGATACTCAAAGACTCCACTACTAAAAGAAATCCAGAGTTGTTGAGAACCTAGGGTGACCCAATTTTTGCATTAAGTGTCTTCAAGATGAATTTAACAAATCAACGCAAGTATGCTCCTTTGGACAGGTCAAAGATTCCAGGTTTTCCAAACCCTTTGCCCAAATTTAATTGGTCAAGAAATCTTCCATTGTTTAAAGATGAAATGGGAGATGATGCTGCTTTACATTTATTAAAATTTGATATGCACATTCGAAAGCTTAAAGTCAAATTCCCTGAAGATTGTCTTATGAAAATGTTTATGTTAACTTTAGAAGAAAAAGCTAGATCTTGGTATGAAAATTTACCAGGCTCTAGCATATGTTCTTTAAAGTAGTTTCATGCTACATTTCATGACAAATACAAAGAAAGGTATTCATCTCTATTGCTAGTTCAAGACTGCTATAACAACTTTGAAAATTTTATTCACTATCTTGAAAATTACTATGTTGATGATGATAATTAGTTCATGATCATGAAATATTAGAGGTCTTAGAAGATAATCGTTTTCAAAAAATGGAAGCCTTGCTTGAATTATCTTCCCCTCTGAAAGAAAAAGATGATGTATGTTGTTCAGAAACCCATGAAGTTTCCCCACAGGAAACAATTCTTGCAGCACAACAAACTGATCAGAATAAAGAAGAAATTTAGTTCCCTGAAATCGCACAAATAGAAAACTACAATGAAAACAAACAATAGCCCAGAGATCTGGAGGTAGAGGCAGTAGAGCTTAAAAATATTGAATCATAAGACCTTCTTCAGCAAGTATTGGTTTCTTCAGGAATTAAAGACCAGTCAAATTTATTTGATGAAAACCATTTTCTTTCCTTGCATGTAAATGAAATGAGACAACATACTTTGATAGATCATAATCTTCCATCTAAAATTAATGAGAGCTTGCAACTCCCTTGCAAACTTCTATATGACAAAGACAATGATGAGGATTTTCCTGTTGTATGTGATAAGGTTGTTATATTTAGTGAAGATGAAGAGTATTTAGAGCACTTGGATACAGTTGAGAATAAAGAGGAGAAACGATTGACCAATCACTTAAATCAAGCAGCAGTTTGGAATAAGGTTTGTTTTCCTGATACCAATCATCCAGAAGATCTAATATGGTAGGATTACCATTATCCTTTGGCCAATATATTGCAGCCATCAGTGCAAGAAGAGGTTAAGAATCATGAACAAATTTCTGCTAATTCCAACTACCATAGATCTGAAGATAGATTTATAAAGCAATATGTGGAGGAGAAAGCTTCTGATCTAATGTGTGTGTTTGATGACATTGCTTCTTTTGAGGATTTGCCCAAATATGATCAGTATGATGATAATTATGTTCTTCAAATCCAAACTAAATTTGCAGAGGAATCAGAAGCTAATTTGGGGAATAAGGAAATTCAGGTTCAACAGCTTGAAAGAAGTGATCAGCTTGTTCATTTTAGCAATGAGAATGAGGAGGAAAGTGCAGAAAATTTTGAAATCAGTGAAGGAACTTTACCATTTTGTTTGGCTTCATTTCAGTTTATCAGAGATAACTGTCATACAATTAGAAAACAAATTTCAACAAGTCTTGGTATTAACTGTCTAGAGGGCAATCAAATCTTTGTTCAAGACTTATCATATCTAGATTTGCAACCCCAAAATTCCATTGAATGTCAAGTTGCATAAGAAGACTTGGAAGCAGGAACATATGATAAAAAAATCCAAGTTGATTCCCTGCCTCTTTGTTTTGAATCATTTAAAATTTTTAAAGAAAAGGAGGAGCAGCTTGTAGAAATCTATAAAGTTCCATTTGAACCTATATGTAATAAGTTGCAACAATTCTTCCAAGTTCTTTATGATCCAATAGCTGATAGGTTGGATGATGAAATCAATCATAATCTTTATCCATTAACAAACTATGAGGGTCAAAATCAAGATAATAATGTTTTTAATAGATAGACATTACAATCGGTAGAAATATCATCACAAAGTGCAGTTGAAAACATGCAGGGTGATAAAGGTAAAAATGATATTTTAGTTTTATGGTGGGTAGGCTATCCAGAACATTTGTATAGTTGTTTGTATCAGCTCAAGAACAGTGTATATATTTTACAAGATCCTTTTGTACAGTTTCTAGATTCAGCAAAGGAGATCAGAAATTTCCTTAGCTTCTCCAAGGTTAACAAAGCTATATTTGTTTGCAAGATCTCAATTTTAAACACCAACAAGCACAAGCAACAAAGGTCACTAATGTATATAATGCTTGAGTGGTTGCATTGGTTGTTTCATTTTACCTAACCAACAATCATAAAGCTGATTAAAGTAGGTAGGATTTCAGTTTGATTTAATTCAGTTTTAGTAGATTATGAAATAAATTTGAATCCAACCAAAAGGCCTTAAGATCTTGATGATTTACTAATTTGGTTTGAAGGTTGCAGCACCTTTTAGTTTCAGGTCAGAGCTCAAGTTGTGTAGGAGAAGGTTAAGAAGATTTTGACAAAAGGACCAAGGCTAAAAGTTCCTACCCAAGTGACAAGGTGCTCAAGTAGGATTCAAGGAGGAAGAATAAATGTTTAAGTGTTGATTGGACAGAAACTTGCTGGAGTTGAAGCCCGAAGTGAAGGCCCTAAGCTTCATAAGCATGCTGTCATACATACAATAAATCAATCAGCAAAAGGAGATTTTAGAGCATATTCTAAATTATTCAGAAGGCCATCTGACCTGCTGTTCTTGACTTTCCTTCAGGGAAAGCCATCCCCAAGTGGAGCCACTGTTATGCTCCTATACCAATAGGTGTCGTATTTCATGATTGACTTGTTGAGCTCTGTAATATCTTCATCCCTTTCCTTGTTGCAAAGGGTTTCCATATTATCAAAAAATCAAAAAATGTAAAAAATGTAAAGAGGGTATACCCTAAAAGAAAAATCAAAGGGTAAAAAGAATAAAATGGTCAAAAAAGTGAAAGAAATGAACCCCAAATAAAGAAAGACCAAGAAAGTGTGCAAGTCCAAAATGCCACTACTTTTTCATTTTCTGTAAATAAAACATTGTGTGCAGCTTGTTAATTTATGCCAGAATTGATGAATGGCCAAACATCTTAATCTTGGGTGGTTCATATTTGAATTTCCTATTTTAGAGATAGAGAATAAAATCTGACGAAACTGTTTATTCTTGGCAGATAAGTAGATAGGTAGAGAAGCAAAGGAGCTCAACAGTTTAATCTGAGCCCTTGGAAGTAATAAGTGGAGACTTAGGTAGGCTTGCCATGCAAAGGAAAGAAAAGTTGATGAGGGTTTGCTAGTCTAAGTGCACCCGAAGAAAGAAGAAAAAATGCTAGGCCATGTAGGCAGGGTAGGTAGATTGGTGTTGCAGAATGATACTTGTGATGGATTATGTTTCTAAAAAAGTGTTAACCTTCACTTCTATCACTAGTGCAAAGGTAGACATTACACTTGAAGCAGCTCAAGCGAGGCAAGGTTTCATAATTAACTCCCATTCATGTTTTTTTTCCCTAATCATTTACTAATTTCCCCCTCAAAATATTAAGAATCTATTCTTAATATCCCTCATAAACCACTCATTCCATTCCATGACGATTGCCTAAGTAAAACCCCATTTTTACTTAGGAAATTGGCCATATTCCTCATATAAACCCCTTTTTCATCATAAGCCTAAGTTTATAACTTAGCGCTTTCATTTTCATTTTTTCATATTAACGATTAACATGTATTATATATAAATCCCTATAATTTTTACCCATCCCATATTATGTAAATATATGTTAAAAAATCCCTGCATCACTACATATCTCGCCCTGGTCGAATACAACAGTAAAACATAGTTTAAACAGGGATTAACAGGTTTATTTGAAACCCGTTAATAACCTTCCCCACGTGCTAATGGAGTTAGTTAACCACCTGGGTTAATTAATAACCAAACACCCCGCGGACCAATAAAATTGCGCCTGAAAACCATTAAAAACATTGGTTTATTGCATCCGCCCCGCAAGTTAACCCCTCGCCATATTCCATGAGCACCCATCGTCAGATCTCTGCCCATCCATCCGACGGTTGATAAACCATATCGCAACTGCCTTTCGGCCGATGTTTAACTCGCGGGGAACCGATGGTTTTTGCCCCCGTACCAATGCCACGCATTGCCCATCCAGGGTGATCGCTTGCCCTCCGTCCAAAACCGCCCAGCCCCAAAAGCGGTGCGGGCAAAACCACTTACCACTTTCCTTCTGCTGACATCACCGCCACATCACATGCCCCGTACTCCCACTGACTTCATCCGTACTGCTTACGTCATCCATCCTTGAAATCAAAAATTCCCGCCAAAACTTCATTTTGTCAAATAAAGGGTAAAATTGTCATTTTTGCTATATTTTTCTGCGTATCGCGCTCCAGGCATAAAATCGACTGAGGTTGCATCTCCAGTTTCTGACCAAAAACGCTCCAGCAATGAGCCCGCGGCCTCAACCAAATTGCCATTTTACAGTTTCTTCCTCTTTAAATACAGTTTAAACCAAATAGAGGGACTTCCGAGTTTACTGAAGAGAGAAATAAAAAGATATACAGGGAGATTGCTACCCTAATCAGTGGACCTTCAGAGACATGAATTGCCAGAGGAAAGATGATCAGAAGACACGGTAGTTGTTTTTGTTTTACCAGAACATGATGGACAGTGATGAGCAGGAGTCAAAACACTGTTAAAGAGTATCAGATCAGCATTAAAGTGTATCAGATCAGCATTAAAGGGTGTTAGAGCAAAGTTAATGGGTACCAGGTCAGAATTAAAGAGCACAGTTAAGACAGGCAGCCGGCGCAGAGTTACTACAGAAGACAGCTGTCTGCCAAATTAAAGAGCCTATCTCCATCACAACACCAGTCTACCCTTTTTCTATCATAGAGACTAGCTGTTTCCATTTTTGTAAACTCTTATTAGTTAAACCTAGATAGTATCTCAAGCTGTTATGAGATATTTTGTTGTACATATTTTGTTGTATAAATACCCCCTCGATTGGAGTATCGAGGGGTGGTGTGTGGATTCCTAGACTCTGCTGTAATACTGAACTTTTGGAAAAAAGAGCTATTGGGATCAACTGTTGTATGGCCTATTGGATGAAGAATTGAAGCAGAGGACTTGTCACAGATTTCTTGAATCAACCTCCAGACCAATAAGTCCTCTATATCTTGTGTTTTACAGTTTTCTGGTTTACTATATCATCTGTGTCTCATAATCTGAATGATAAAGAAAAAAGTTAATTTCGGAATATGCTTGATTGCACTCTGTTTTCAATCTTTGTTATTCTCTGTGTTTTCTTCAGAATTAGAATAAGCAATGAAATCTTAATTGCTCCTATTTCCTGATTCTTTCATGTTGATTATTTTCTAATGAATACTTAACTTCTCCTTATTAGTAATCATCCATTTTCCCTCTTTCAATAGGTTGAAGGATTATTAATTTCCCTTCACCCATTTGAGCCCATTCCATCCGTTTCAGTCTTTATTTGTTCCCTGTTTGACTACCTTGCTTTGTGAAACCATCCTCTGTTAAGAAACCAAATCCAAAAATCCATCTTCTTTGACTCCATCATGCCCAATGGACTGAACTACTCTGTCTTACCTCTCTGTTCTATTGAATCTCACCAACCAAACTCAAAAAAAACCCTTGAACTTCATAACTAGCCTAATACCTTTAAAAGCAAAGCTAAATCATAAAGAGAGAGCTCTCTCTGGATGCAGATTGGCTAGATTCTGTATCTAAAAGATTGGTTTGTGGTTACTTCGGCCTCCTTTCCCCTTCTTACAACTTCTGGGAAAACATGAGTGATAACATCATTGGCGACTCTGCTGGGGACCTGAATAATTGTTTGTTACTATTGTTTATTTCATAAGATATAGACAGAGCCTGAAGTTAGCCAGATAGCCTTTGAAATTCTTTTTCTTTGCAATTGCAGAAGTAAATGAATGCTACTTCAGTCTATCTCGGGTCTAGCTTATAGATTGGACATCTAGTTTCAAATACTTGATCAGTTCCTCTTGTCAAATAAAGTCTTTAAGAAAGTTTAAATCCCATATCTAGAGCCTCTTAAAGAAATCATAGAAGTCGTTTTGAGAAGTCATAAAAAATAGAAATAATCATAAAAAACTCAAAATTTGGTCTGTTTTACAAGTTTAGATCTGATTTGTGATGGTGGACAGGGATTAGACGCACAAAGATTAAAAATCATCCACCTGGTGACTCCACATCAATTTCACACCTAAGACTCCACTGGAGGGAGGAACCTGAAAGAACAATACAAAATGATCAGGCTTTTAACTTAGATATCATCCTTTTGAATCTTATGATGATCACTTTCCAATCAAGAAGCCTCAGATACTCAAAGACTCCACTACTAAAAGAAATCCAGAGTTGTTGAGAACCTAGGGTGACCCAATTTTTGCATTAAGTGTCTTCAAGATGAATTTAACAAATCAACGCAAGTATGCTCCTTTGGACAGGTCAAAGATTCCAGGTTTTCCAAACCCTTTGCCCAAATTTAATTGGTCAAGAAATCTTCCATTGTTTAAAGATGAAATGGGAGATGATTCTGCTTTACATTTATTAAAATTTGATATGCACATTCGAAAGCTTAAAGTCAAATTCCCTGAAGATTGTCTTATGAAAATGTTTATGTTAACTTTAGAAGAAAAAGCTAGATCTTGGTATGAAAATTTACCAGGCTCTAGCATATGTTCTTTAAAGTAGTTTCATGCTACATTTCATGACAAATACAAAGAAAGGTATTCATCTCTATTGCTAGTTCAAGACTGCTATAACAACTTTGAAAATTTTATTCACTATCTTGAAAATTACTATGTTGATGATGATAATCAGTTCATGATCATGAAATATTAGAGGTCTTAGAAGATAAGCCTTTTCAAAAAATGGAAGCCTTGCTTGAATTATCTTCCCCTCTGAAAGAAAAAGATGATGTATGTTGTTCAGAAACCCATGAAGTTTCCCCACAGGAAACAATTCTTGCAGCACAACAAACTGATCAGAATAAAGAAGAAATTTAGTTCCCTGAAATCGCACAAATAGAAAACAACAATGAAAACCAAGAACAGTCCAGAGATCTGGAGGTAGAGGCAGTATAGCTTAAAAATATTGAATCACAAGACCTTCTTCAGCAAGTATTGGTTTCTTCAGGAATTAAAGACCAGTCAAATTTATTTGATGAAAACCATTTTCTTTCCTTGCATGTAAATGAAATGAGACAACATACTTTGATAGATCATAATCTTCCATCTAAAATTAATGAGAGCTTGCAACTCCCTTGCAAACTTCTATATGACAAAGACAATGATGAGGATTTTCCTATTGTATGTGATAAGGTTGTTATATTTAGTGAAGATGAAGAGTATTCAGAGCACTTGGATACAGTTGAGAATAAAGAGGAGAAACGATTGACCAATCACTTAAATCAAGAAGCAGTTTGGAATAAGGCTTGTTTTCCTGATACCAATCATCCAGAAGATCTAATATGGTAGGATTACCATTATCCTTTGGCCAATATATTGCAGCCATCAGTGCAAGAAGAGGTTAAGAATCATGAACAAATTTCTGCTAATTCCAACTACCATAGATCTGAAGATAGATTTATAAAGCAATATGTGGAGGAGAAAGCTTCTGATCTAATGTGTGTGTTTGATGACATTGCTTCTTTTGTAGATTTTCCCAAATATGATCAGTATGATGATAATTATGTTCTTCAAATCCAAACTAAATTTGCAGAGGAATCCGAAGCTAATTTGGGGAATAAGGAAATTCAGGTTCAACAGCTTGAAGGAAGTGATCAGCTTGTTCATTTCAACAATGAGAATGAGGAGGAAAGTGCAGAAAATTTTGAAATCAGTGAAGGAACTTTACCATTTTGTTTTGCTTCATTTCAGTTTATCAGAGATAACTGTCATACAATTAGAAAACAAATGTCAACAAGTCTTGGTATTAACTGTCTAGAGGGCAATCAAATCTTTGTTCAAGACTTATCATATCTAGATTTGCAACCCCAAAATGCCATTGAATGTCAGGTTGCAGAAGAAGACTTGGAAGCAGGAACATATGATCAAAAAATCCAAGTTGATTCCCTGCCTCTTTGTTTTGAATCATTTAAAATTTTTAAAGAAAAGGAGGAGCAGCTTGTAGAAATCTATGAAGTTCCATTTGAACCTATATGTAATAAGTTGCAACAATCCTTCCAAGTTCTTTATGATCCAACATCTAATAGGTTGGATGATGAAAGCAATCATAATCTTTCTCCATTAACAAACTATGAGGGTCAAAATCAAGATAATAATGGTTTTAACATACAGACATTGCAATCGGTATAAATATCATCACAAAGTGCAGTTGAAAACAAGCAGGGTGATAAAGATAAAAATGATATTTTAGTTTTATGGCGGGTAGGCTATCTAAAACATTTGTGTAGTTGTTTGGATTAGCTCAAGAACAGTGTGTATATTTTACAAGATCCTTTTGTACAGTTTCTAGATTCAGCAAAGGAGATCAGAAATTTCCTTAGCTTCTCCAAGGTTAACAAAGCTATATTTGTTTGCAAGATCTCAATTTTAAACACCAACAAGCACAAGCAACAAACGTCACTAATGTATATAATGCTTGAGTGGTTGCATTAGTTGTTTCATTTTACCTAACCAGCAGTTAGAAAGATGATTAGAGTAAGTAGGTAGGATTTCCGTTTGATTTAATTTAGTTTTAGTAGATTATGAAATAAATTTGAATCCAACCAAAAGGCCTTAAGATCTTGATGATTTACTAATTTTGTTTGAAGGTTGCAGCACCTTTTAGTTTCAGGTCAGGGCTCAAGTTGTGCATTAGAAGGTTAAGAAGATTTTGACAAAAGGACCAAGGCTAAAAGTTCCTACCCAAGTGACAAGGTGCTCAAGTAGGATTCAAGGAGGAAGAATAAATGTTTAAGTGTTGATTAGACAGAAACTGGTTGGAGTTGAAGCCCGAAGTGAAGGCCCTAAGCTTCACAAGCATGTTGTCATACATACAATAAATCAACCTGCAAAAGGAGATTTCAGAGCATATTCTAAGTTATTCAGAAGGCCATCTGACCTTCTGTTCTTGACTTTCCACCAGGGAAAGCCATCCCCAAGTGGAGCCACTGTTATGCTCCTATACCAATAGGTGTCATATTTCATGATTGACTTGTTGAGCTCTATAATATGTTCATCCCTTTCTTTGTTGCAAAGGGTTTCCATATTATCAATAAATAAAAAAATGTAAAAAATGTAAAGAGGGTATACCCTAAAAGAAAAATCAAAGGGTAAAAAGAATAAAATGGTCAAAAAAGTGAAAGAAATGAACCCTAAATAAAGAAAGACTAGGAAAGTGTGCAAGTCCAAAATGCCACTACTTTTTCATTTTCTGTAAATAAAGCATTGTGTGCATCTTGTTAATTTATGCCACAATTGATGAATGGCCAAACAACTTAATCTTGGTTGGTTCATATTTGAATTTCCTCTTTTAGAGATAGAGAATAAAATCTGACCAAACTATTTAATCTTGGTAGATAAGTAGATAGGTAGAGGAGCAAAGGAGCTCAACAGTTTAATCTAAGCCCTTGGAAGTAATAAGTGCAGACTTAGGTAGGCTTGCCATGCAAAGGAAAGAAAAGTTGATTAGGGTTTGCTAGTCTAAGTGCACCCGAAGAAAGAAGAAAAAATGCTAGGCCAAGTAGGTAGGGTAGGTAGATTGGTGTTGCAGAATGATAATTGTGATGGATTATGTTTCTAAAAAAGTGTTAACCTTCACTTCTATCACTAGTGAAAAGGCGGACATTACACTTGAAGCAGCTCAAGCAAGGCAAGGTTTCATAATTAACTCCCCTTCATGTTTTTTTTCCCTAATCATTTACTAATTTCCCCCTCAAAATATTAAGAATCTGTTCTTAATATCCCTCATAAACCACTCATTCCATTCCATGACGATTACCTAAGTAAAACTCCATTTTTACTTAGGAAATTGACCATATTCCTCATATAAACCCCTTTTTCATCCTAAGCCTAAGTTTATAACTTAGCGCTTTCATTTTCATTTTTTCATATTAACGATTAACATGTATTATATATAAATCCCTATAATTTTTACCCATCCCGTATTATGTAAATATATGTTAAAATCCCTGCATCACTACATATCTTGCCCCAGTCGAATACGACAGTAAAACATAGTTTAAACCGGGATTGACAAGTTTATTTGAAACCCGTTAATAACCTTCCCCACGCGCTAATGGAGTTAGTTAACCACCTGGGCTAATTAATAACCAAACACCCTGCGGACCAATAAAATTGCACCCGAAAACCATTAAAAACATTGGTTTATTGCGTCGGCCCCGCAAGTTAATCCCTCGCCATATTCCATGAACGCCCACCATCAGATCTCTGCCCATCCATGCGACAGTTGTTAAACCATATCGCAACTGCCTTTCGACTGATATTTAAGTCACGTGGAACCCTGCCACGCGTTGCCCATCTGGGGTGATCGCTTGCCCTCCGTCCAAAACCACCCATCCCCAAAAGCAGTGTGGGCAAAACCGCTTAGCACCGTCCTTCTGTTGACGTCACCGCCACATCACCTACCCCCATACTCCCGCTGACGTCATCCGTACTGCTTACGTCATCCATCCTTCAAATAAAAAATTCTCTCCAAAACTTCATTTTGTCAAATAAAAGGGTAAAATTGTCATTTTTTCTATATTTTTCTGCGTATCGCGCTCCAGGCATAAAATCGACTGAGGTCGCATCTCCAGTTTCTGACCAAAAACGCTCCAGCAATGAGCCCGCGACCTCAACCAAATTGCCATTTTACAGTTTCTTCCTCTTTAAATACAGTTTAAACCAAATAGAGGGACTTCCGAGTTTACTGAAGAGAGAAATAAAAAGATATGAAGGTAGATTGCTACCCTAATCAGTGGACCTTCAGAGACATGAATTTCCAGAAGAAAGATGATCAAAAGACACATTAGCTGTTTTTGTTTTACTAGAACACAATGGACAGCGATGAGCAAGAGTCAAAACACAATTAAAGAGTATCAGATCAGCATTAAAGTGTATCGGATCAGCATTAAAGGGTGTGAGAGCAAAGTTAAAGGGTATTATGTCAGAATTAAAGAGCACAGTTAAGACAGGAAGTCGGCGCAGAGTTACTACAGAAGATAGCTTCCTGCTGAATTAAAGAGCCTGCCGCCAGCAAAACACCAATTTACCCTTTTTCTATCATAGAGACTAGCTGTTTCAATTTTTGTAAACTCTTATTAGTTAAACCTAGATATTATCTCACAGCTGTTATGAGATATTTTGTTGTATAAATACCCGCTCATTTGGAGTATCGAGGGGTGGTGTGTGGATTCCTAGACTCTACTGTAATACTAAACTTTTGGAATAAAGAGCTGTTGGGATCAACTGTTGTATGGCCTACTGGATGAAGAATTGAAGTAGAGGACTTGTCACAGATTTCTTGAATCAACCTTTGGACCAATAAGTCCTCTATATCTTGTGTTTTACAGTTTTTTGGTTTACTATATCATCTGTATCTCATAATCTGAATGATAAAGAAAAAGGTTAATTTCAGAATATGCTTGATTGCACTCTATTTTCAGTCTTTGTTATTCTCTATGTTTTCTTCAGAATTAGAATAAGCAGTGAAATCTTAATTGCTCCTGTTTCCTAATTCTTTCATGTTCATTATTTTCTAATGATTACTTAACTGTTGCTTATCAGTAATCATCCATTTTCCCTCTTTCAATAGGTTGAAGAATTCATAACTACCATTCACCCATTTGAGCCCATTCCATCTGTTTCAGTCTTTATTCGTTCCCTGTTTGACTACCTTGCTTTGTGAAACCATCCTCTGTTAAGAAACCAAATCTAGAAAGCCATCTTCTTTGACTCCATCATTCCCAATGGACTGAACTGCTCTATCTTACCTCTCTGTTCTATTGAATCTCACCACCCAAACTCAAACAAAACCCTTGAACTTCATAACTAGCCTAATACCTTTAAAAAAAAATCTAAATCATAAAGAGAGAGTCCTCTCTGGATGCAGATTGGCTAGATTCTTTATCTAGAAGATTGGTTTGTGGTTACCTCGGCCTCCTTTCCCCTTCTTACAACTTCTGGGAAAACCTGAGTGATAACAGGACCAGCATGACAGGAGGCATTCGAAGGACGAGCATCTCTGTTGATTGTGTTACCTTGTGAGAGACTCGGCCTATGATGAATTAATCAGGTACACAATGCAGTTTGAAGAACAGTTTTGTGATGTAATAAATGAAGCTTTATCTAACATTGTTTGAAGGGAGAAGTAGCCAACATAGAAGCAGTCATGTTGAAGCATTTACCGTGACAGTTAGAACAAATGATTGAACAGAAAGTTGGTTCTTATGTAGAGCTTAATGCAACTAATAGTAGACTCACTAAAGTTGTGTGGAGACATTATCAGAGATCATGAAGGCTATTGTAGACTCTATGCGGATAGTATGAAGAGTTGTAAAGACTCGTTCATAAGAAGACTGGTTTCCATTGATGTTGTAGCATGGAGACTACAATGAAGCTGTAAACAGGCAGAACTTAGTAAAGAAGAGTTCTGAGAGCAGAACTTTGCTATCAAACATGCCTTGACAAGATTGGGTCGGAACCCTTGGGGTTGGTGTCTCAGAAGTAGGAAGGATTGGCGTCCTTGGGATTGGTGCCTCAGAAGTAGGAAGGATTGGTGCCTAAGGAACTGGAAGGACTGGAATCCTTGGGAGTTGGTGCTCCTAAGTCCAAGATTGTTGCCTTGGCAAAACAGAGTTGCTGCCTTGGAGGTTGTAGCCTTAGAAAAGTCCAAGTTGGTGCTTGGAAACTGATTGCAACCATTTATATATAGTATCTATTTTATTGGAAAGATTATATTAATAAAAGCATTTATACTTGTTGTTCATCTTGTGTTCTGAATATAAATGTTTTAACTGGTAAAACAATAGTTGAAAAGGAAATACTGATGCACCCCTCCCTCTCAGTATTTCCAACAAATACAACAAGCACATACGAAGAAAAGACTTTAAGCATAACCAGAACGTAGTTGCAAGCATGACTCAGACATCAGCATGCAGAGACTTGAATGCAATGAATCAAGCAAGGCAAATGTAAATACTCACACGAGCTCATGGAGTGAACCCCTGTGTGTGCAGTCATCAAGTGAAACTCTTCAAGTGAGACTCCGAAATTGGTGCGAGCCAAAATTTTGGAGGGTGGTTGTAGCTGCTACTACAGGCTAGTAAATGAATGGTTATTGAGTGCATGACCTAATATATGTTTTTGTAGCTATTATGAGAGGGCATTAGTCCTTCTTGTTGATTCTCAGATAATTATGAGACCCCTATATTTAAATGTGTATTTATGACCTATACATTACATGTTTATGGTGTGTTTAATGAAATGCATGTCATTGTTGGGATGGGTCATGTTAATTCCTTGTTCAAGTTTTTCATTAGAGGCCTTGTCTCTTTGTTATTTATCATTTATGAGAGTTTCATCAAGTTCTAGGTAGAGGTTTGGATCCTAGCCCTGAGAAAGTTTCTCAGATCTTGGGGTTACTCACATAGAACTAAGTAAATTAGTCTATAGTCGCTTGGATGCAAACTTATGGGAGTGACTAGAGGGTTACATTTGCTACCATTCCTTGTTATGGAAGTGACTAGGAGTCTAGGTTAGTGAGAATGCAAGTTAATTCATGGGTTGGGTTAATGGAGTGGTTGGTTAGCTCCTGGGGGTCCTGTGGCTCTTGAGGAAGGTCAGTTTGGTTTCAGATCATCAATTCCACTTCCTTAGCTATACTTAGGAGGTTGAGTCACATCATGGTAATTCGTCAACACATATTTACCCCGGTGGACTGGTAAGCTTAGGTAAGTGTGGGAGGAGGGTGTTACAAATTGGTATCAGAGCTCCTAGGTCCAACACTTGGATTGGATGGGCTGAATGTGTTTGTCGTGAATGTATGTAGGTAATATATGTGCTTATTATGTATGCATGGTGGTGGTCCTTGTTACAATTGTCTTTTCATGTAGAAGTTTATGATGCTATTGTTGGGATGTGTTTGTCATGAATACATGTATTTGATATATATGTTCGTTATACATGTCAGTGTATATATGGTTATTATGCATGCATTTATATCAGTAGGATTGTCATGCATGAGGTCATTGTATGTAGTTGGTTTTATCATGTATGATGTTGGCATATTGATATGATTATGTATAGATACATGTATCATGATAATCTGGATTGATATTGCATATGAGATAGCTTCTCTTGAACTTCACTAAGCTACCTTTGATTATGTTTATGTTCATTTTATCAGAAATAGTATCTTTGGAGGAAAAAGATCAATATGAATAGAAAAATGGTGGGCTACAGCTCACGTGACTCTCCCTATAGATCAGATGAGAAACATGGTGATGAGTACTCCCTTCACATAGCAGATACATTAAGAATTTTTAAGGTGGAAATAAGAAGTTGCAAAGCGGATAATCACATGATAATTCATTCATAGGAAAGGCTTGCTAGGGAACAAGAGAAACAAATAGAGGTTAAAGCAATCATTCTTCAGAGTATCAAATGGTGCATATGGAAACAGGTCTAGAGTAGGACATAGGTTGGATAGAGAGGATACAATTAGAGATGGAAGATTTCTAAATGTACTTGACTGGACGGGTAGTGGTCATGGTTCTATCCTAGTTATGGTTCGGAGAGACAGTATGGTCATCACCATTACCATTCATATAGGAGGGGTGAGAAGAAGTATTTTCCAGAAGATTTCAAGAAAACAAAACCACCTACATTTGATGGAGAAATGAAGAAGTGACAAGGTGCGTAATCTTGGTTGCTTGGGATGAATAAGTCCTTCAGCTTGCATGATTACTCAAAGAACATGAAAGCCATAATAGATACCTTCAGCCTTAAATGTAAAGCAAACATTTTCTGGGAAGATGTGAAGAATGTCAGAGGCATTCGAGAATAGCAGTTGACTTGTATGGAGTTTGAAAGACTATTGCAGAAGAATTATCTATTTGAGACATACTATGATGATAGGGAAAAT
The DNA here is from genome assembly GCA_031772625.1 of Pinus tabuliformis. NCBI lineage: Eukaryota > Viridiplantae > Streptophyta > Pinopsida > Pinales > Pinaceae > Pinus > Pinus tabuliformis. The sequence goes on from CM062804.1 coordinate 373,740,132, forward strand.
GAATTCTATGAGTTGAAGATGGGATCTATGGCCAATGAGGAGTATACTAACATATTTTTGAAGTTGTTGAGGTATGTGCCTTATCTTAAAGAGGAGAAAGCTCAGATTCAAAGATTCATCAGTGGGTTTCTAGTAGTGTTCAAAGATAGGATTGAGTTTGATGAGCTTAGAATGCTTGAGGAGGCCATTAGAAAGTGGAAGCATTACTATGAGCAATCGAAGTGCAGGTATGAATCTAAAAAGGATTGGAAAGGTAATGACAAGACTAAAGGAAAATGGGATAAGAAGAAAGGAAGACAATAGGACATAGGTAACAAAGAGTGTTATCACCAAATAATTTATCATCTAGCCTACTTTACTAGATGGATCAAAGTAAACCATGTAAAGCCAATTTTACCATAGTAAAATTGCTTTCACTATGAGAAATTACCTAATAAACCACCTTTATTAAGTAATTTATAGTTAAACCCATGAAGAATAATTAAATAAATCACTATTTATTTGATTTTCTTCTAGGAATAATTAATTAAACCATTATTTTATTATTATTCCTTGTTAAATTTGACCCAATCATGAAAAATAAACAGATAAATCATTATTTATCTTATTTTTCTCTAAGAATAACTAATTAATCATTAATTAATTACTATTCTTTGTTAAGTTTGACTAAATCCCTTAGGAATAATTAAATAAATCATTATTTGTTTATTATTCCTTAACTAATTCCTTGAGATAATACAGAAATCATTTATTTACTTATTATTTCTAAATAAAAGTTTAAATACTTTTTCCCTCCTAAACAAATATAATAAAATATTCCAAGTCGTAATTCCAAGAATGGGATCAACGATATTTTATTATTGCTCATCATTCGAGGATAACTCAATATTTTGTTATAAATAGGAGGGTTCTCCATTCATTATTCACTTTTGATTATTTTCATTGTTGCACTCACTGTTGTAACTCTGATTATTTCCATTGTCGCACACCATATTTTTGTTGGGTTTATGCATTATGGAGGAGAGAGACTCTACAAAAGCTGAAAGCGTTTGAGGATTGCCAAGAACCCATCCCATAGAGGGGACTAGTAACATATATTTGTTCCCTTCACAGGTGTTATAATAAAATATTTTTTTACAAATCTGGTTTCCATTGGATGTTTTGGGGCTATTACCCTTTATTTCACTATTTAACTATGATTGCAGCATAGATCAAAATTTTGGCAAGTTTTGTTTGTACCAATAGTTGCAGACCTACAATGTTTAACAATCATTTCTATTGTTGATATCATTTGTCATCCATGATCTTAAGTGGGTTACTTTCGTACATCATTGAGAAGAAAACACTACAACAAAGAGAATGCAACACCACACAAGAAGTTCAATTCATCTGATAGAGAACATGGATTTCAGTCTGAGTAGAACAAGGGTGATGGTAGGAACCCTTTACAGTGTTTGACTTGTGGTAAGGATCATCGCAAGAGAGATTGTACATAACATGAGGGTGCAAGACCACATATTTACAGTGCTCAGGAGGCACAAATGGTTGGGGATGCTGCACAAAGTACTCCTCAGATTTATGCAATGTTGTTGGATAATAGGTAGGCAGATCACCAGGTATCTATTATCGAGATGGACGGTAATATTGTGATAAAGTTGTTTCTATTTTTATTGACCCTATATATAATTATAGTTATGTTAATCCTGACCTGGTAAATAAGTGTGGTTTGAATAAATAAGTGCATGGAGAGTCTTGGTTAGTGCAGTTGGCTACAGGTACTAAGAAAAGTGTTCATCATTGGGTAAGAGCTTGTGCATTTGAGTTGATTGGTATGCCCTACATTACCACATTTGAATGTGCTTCCATTGGGATCCTACAATATGTTGTTAGGTATGGATTGGCTGTAGCTTCACAGGACTAAGGTGGATTGTTATGAAAAGGCTATTGAATTCTTGGATGACAATGGAGAACATAGAGTCTTGCAGGGTAAGAAGAAGGAAACATAAGTTAGGATGGCTACAACTATGCAGGAAAAGCATAGTCGTGGGAAAGGGTGTGTATTATTTGCAATACATTTTTCCAGTGGAGAAGGTCAGGGTGTTGAGGATGTAGAGGGATTCAAGAGGTATCCAATTTTACAACAGTTTTTGGATGTGTTCCCAACATATATTTCAGGGTTACCGCTTCACAGGGAAGTGGAATTTTCTATTGAGTTTGTACCAGGAGTAGCACCATCATCAAAGGCACCTTACAGGATGAGCACTCCAAAGTTAGTGGAATTGAAGTTGCAGTTGAAAGAAATGCTTGACAAAGGATACATTAGGCCAAGTGTGTCACCATGGGGTGCACCAATGTTATTTGTGAAGAAGGATGGTACTCTAAGATTGTGTATTGATTACAAAAAACTGAACAAGGTAACCATCAAGAATATTTATCCATTTCCAAGGGTTGGTGACTTCTTTGATCAGTTGAAGGGAGCAACAATGTTCTCAAAGCTTGATTTGAGTTAAAGATACCATCAGGTACACATCAAAGAAGAGGACATCTACAAGACTGCTTTCTAGACTAGGTATGGGCATTATGAGTTTGTTGTAGTTCCTTTTGGTCTAACTAATTCTCCAACTACTTTTATGTGCTTGATGAATAGTGTGTTGCATCCTTATTTGGAAAAAATTGTGAGTATATTCCTTGATGATATACTAATATATTCTAAGAATGAGGAAGAGCAAGGTGAGCACTTAGCAACAGTTTTAAGATTTATAAGAGAGCATCAATTGTATGCCAAGCTTAGTAAATGTAGTTTCTTTTAGACAAAGGTACATTATTTGGGACATGTTGTCTCTAAGGAAGGCATAACAGTGGATCTGGAAAAGATAAGAGCTATCATGGAATGAGAAACTCCTAAGAATGTGGAAGAGGTTCAATCATTCATGGGAATGGCTAGTTATTATAGGAGGTTCATCAGGAAATTCTTACAGATTACCTATCCTATTACATCATTGTAGAGGAAAGGGAAGAAATTGCAATGGACAGAGGAAAGTGCAACAAGTTTTGAATGGTTGAAGCAATTGTTGACAAATGATCTAGTTTTAAATATTGTAGATCTAGATAAATAATTTGTGGTGTGCACAAATGATTGCAAGAGAGGACAGTGGGATTCTGATATAGGAAGGAAATGTAGTATGCTATCGATCGAGGAAAATGAATGAGCATGAGCATAAATATGTGACATGTGATTTTGAGTTGGCAATGATCATCCATGCACCGAAGATGTGGAGACACTATCTTATGGGAAGGAGGTTCATTCTAATGAGTGATGAAAGTTCGATGAGCTACATGTGTGATCAATCAAATCTTAATGCCAAGAAAGCTAGATGGTTGGCCATGATCAGTGAGTTTGACCTTGAAATCAAGTACATCAAGGGTAAGGAGAATAGGGTTGTAGATGATCTTAGCAGAAGGGTACATATAAATCATAGAGAAACTATGAGTTCATATGGGACAAATTGATAGGATCATGTCTTGAGGGAAGGACAACAAGATAACAAGTGCTAGTATCTTAGGCACAGCTTACAACAACAGGGTACATGTGAACAGGATGAGGATTATCATCTCATAGCAAATGGTTTGGTGAGTTTTAGGGGTAGGATCTATGTGTTGGAAAAAAGTGAACTCGAGAAGCTTATATTGTTGGAATTTCATACTAATCCATATTCAGGTCACCCAGGATACCAAAACACATTAAAAACTGTGAAGAAGTTCTACTACTAGTCGAATTTGAAGAAATACGTGGTAGTGTTTGTCACAAGATGTTTTGATTTTCAACACGTAAAAGTAGAGTGTAAGCATCTAGGAGGATTAGTGTTGGATTACTACAGCCAATTATAATTCCATAGTGGAAATGGGAGGTCATTTCCATGGACTTCATTACAAGTTTTCCGAAGAACTCTAGACATCATGATTCTATTATGGTTGTGGTTGATAGGTTGACAAACGTAGCGCACTTCATTCTAGTAAAAGTCCACGAATTCAACTAGTGAAGTAGCACAGGTCTTCATCAGAGATATAATGAGGTTGCATGGTGTTCCAAAGAAGATTGTGTTAGACATGGATGCTAAGTTCACTCCAGGTTTTGGAAGGAGTTATTTGTAGGTTTGGGTACAAATTTGGCCTCTAGTACAACTTATCATCTGTAGACAAATGGACAGACAAAGAGGATCAATAGGATTTTAGAGGACATGTTGAGGATGTATGTCATGCATCAACATTGAAAGTGGGAAGAGTATCTTCCACTTTGTTATCACTTAGAAGTCCTCCATAGAAGTTATAAAAAGAAGGAATAATCTGAGGTAACCACAAACCTAATCTTTTAGACTTAGGTTCTAGCCAACCTAAGTCCGGAGAGGGCTCTCTCTTTATAATCTAACTTTGTTTTGGGTGGGATTTTAGGCTAGTTCTTAGTGCTCATGAGGTTTTGAATTTGGTTGGGTGGTGGAATTCTGGAAACAGATGGATAGAACAAGGCCTTCAAGCCATTAGGCTATGGAGTCAATCAAAAGATGGCTTAACTAGATTAGATCAATCACTAAAGGAAGAGTTCACAGGGTAGGCTAGCAAAGCAAAAGGAAAATCTACAGGTTCAAATGGATGAGGTAGTCCTAACCAGGGTGAAAGGGCAATTAAGAATCCTTAGACCAGGATCAATATGAAGAGCAGGAGGAGATCAGTAGCAAAGGGCAATTAAGAATCCTTTACTATGGACCTAGGGGGGGAACTACAGAAGTAAGGGAGCAATTAAAAATTCCCAGACTAAGATAGTTTAGCAGAAAACATTGAGAAAGTAAACAGTTAAGACAGAGAGCATTAAAGTTAGTTTTGAAATATCATTCCTAGTTTACCATTCAGATTTCATAGAGACACATATGATTATTTATAAAAATGAAGAGAAACAATAATAAACATGAGAGAAAATACTTATTTGACTTTCGCTTTACACATGAATCATGTGAAATGTCTAAGCTTTATTTCATAATCCAGCAAGCCAAACCTATTCTTGATACAATAGCACTTTAACTTGAGAGGAAAATGTCTATAGAAATGTCTTTGAATCCACCCTAACTACTTCAAAATGTGAAGTACTTATATAAAAAATATTACAAAATATCTCATAACAGTTTGAGAATTAATCTAGGAAATCAAAAATATCTTCAATCATGAAGATAGGGACAGATGGAAAATTGCATCATGTTGTCCCTTTTATTGTGATTGTGCTAGTTATTTGTAGTTCGAATTTGGCTCTTTAAGTTGATTGATATTTGTGTGCTGGAATCACTTTTTTTCTTCAATTTACTAATACTCTTTACCTGCTACTCTTTGACCTTGTTTCCCTGTTTCACCGGGCTTCCATGTAGATTTCTTGTGGTAACTTATAGTAAATCTGTCGTTTTTACCCACCATTCATCTTCAGGTAGTTTTGCCTTGATCATATTTCTGTATATCTCATCTGCTTCAGTGTATTTGGCAAAAATTGGCTTATTGACAAACATATGCTTTACCTTATGCTCTAGGAAGAACAAATTTTCCAGATTATCATACAATACCTTTCCTGTGGGCAATGCTTTAACTCCTGAAGTGATTTCTTGGTCATTGGCCAACTTGTTTAATCTATCAATGTAGTCCTGTTGGGTCATAAGCTTGTCATGGATGACCATCGGACTAGGAAGGTCTTTTTCCCTCAAAATTCCAAACTTTGTCATGAATCTGTCAATATCAGCTTGCATGCTTCGGCATTGTTTCTCTAAATTGAGCATAAGGTTCCTTTCAGTAAGAACCTTTTTTATTTCTATGATGGTTTCAATTATGTCCTTTATACCAAGTTCATCTAATTGATACCTTTTCTTTCTATTCAAGAAATTAATGAGTTGGTTGGCTTCCTCAGGCTGGTATCCCAGGTCTTCTTTTGCCTTTTGAATTGCTTCGGTGACCACTTTCACCAGTTCAGTTTGCTAAAAAATTACTTGAGTTGATGGCCAAACATCATTGACAGAGTCAATGATGTTGGCCCAGAGAATCTCCTTTATTTGTCCTAGTGGATTTTGCAATGTTAAGTCTTTTTCAAGGAATTTTATCCTCTCACCTGTCCTTAGGTTTTTCTGTGCTTCTTCTTTTTGTTGTATTTGTGCAAGCTTACAGTTAGTTTCTAAGCTTGACACTTTTTCTTTAAGCCTTTTAAGCTCTGTAGCCTGGATGGTTATTTCTTCCATGGCTTTCACTAATTTTGGTGTCTTTTCAGTTGATGTACCTACACTTGTGGACTCCGCTGTGATTGGAATGACTGTAATAGGTGGAGCTATTGGTGCTAAGGAAGCTGCCAATGTTGAGGGAACTACAGTAGAGACTGTGGGAATAACAGTCCATAGGGTGGTGGCCAACTCATTCTGTTTAGATTGAATCAAATTGTCCAGCTCTTTCTTTGTTTCTTTTAGTTGATCATTTAGCTTAAGGACCAAGTCCATAAACTCCTTTTGTTCCTTCTATGTTGCTATCACTTCTGCTATTTGTGGATGATACAGATGTGAAATTTTGAGATGTTTTTTCAAGACAACTATGTCATCATTCTTCCTTTTAATTAGCCTTTCTGCAGCCTTTACATCTTTTGGATCATGTCCCAACTCTATGATTAAGTCCTCCAAGGACTTGATCTTGGTATCCTTGGCCTGTGAGGAGGCCTTCTCTAGTTGGAATTGTGCTAATATATTATTCAGTGAGTTTTGTAACTGGTGGGCTGCAATGTCCTTGCTAGTCAATGTGGAATAAACCATCTCTCCTGTTTGTTTATGTAATTATATCTGGTCAATAGGATGTATATCCTTTTCCAGCACTTCAAAATATGTCTTCAGGTAGTCAGCTATGGACCTGGGCTACTGAGTGGTGGGCTTCAGGAAAGTCATCTGCATTTTACCTTCTTTCACATCAAAGTTTGACATAAGCCTTTTTTGATTGGTGGGAGCCATTTTGAGGTATTGTTCATAGCTTTGAGCTTTTAGCCTTTCATTTCTGGCCTTTATCTCTTTGTATTTTTCTCTGATGTCCTGGTCTTGGCCAGTTGGAGCTCTAAATGAGGGTACTTCCACACTTTGTTGTCTTTCCAACACTTGAGTGGGTGTTGTGGAAGGTTCTTATGTTCCTCCAGAGGGAGTAGCATGCGTGCTCTCTGCTCTCTCTATGCCTATGGTTCCAGTTGTTTCTTCTGTGAATTCTTGCTCTGAGAAAGGATTTAACCTTTTCCTCTTGACATAAGTCTGTGAAATTGGTCTGCCAGAAGGAGCGGCCTCCTCCTTGTCTCTTTTGGGATTCTTCTCCTAGTTTAGAGGAGTCTGCACGATATGGGGAGTACTCATAGTGTGCTCTGGCTGTCTTGTTTGAGTTAGTTATTCTGATAAATCTGGTTATTTTGACTCTTCTTCTGATAAATTTGGTTGTTCTGACCCTACTGAAATGCCTCCTTGGGACACCAGTGCAACCTTGGTTAGGGGTAACTGCACTGCAGTGCACTTAGGCCCACTTTAACCTATGTTGGGTGAGAATGAGTGAAATTGGCATTGGATTATGGGAATATTCCTGGATTCTAGAGAATTCTAGAAGGATGCCCAACTCTTATCTCATCCTATGAGGTCGACTTTGGATAAGCTATGGATCAGTTATCCCTTTATCCTCTCATCCCTTCCTCCATGGAAACTAACTCCAATTTTGGAAAACCATTCAATGCCAAATTTATGACATAACCACCTACATTTCCCTATAAATTAACCACTCATCATAGTGATCGGGGGGCTAGAATTTGAAGATTGTACATAAATACTAGTGGTTTGAGATTTGAGTTCATGTCAAGTAATGTTATGTTGCTAGATTGATGTGCTTTTTGTGTGATGAGGGTTTGGACTGAAGCTGGATGAGTGACACGGATCGAACCGCATTGGGTGTAACTCTTCCTTCTACATCAATAAAGTTGTTTGTTCCTTTTCCCATATTATTGTTCATATCAATGATGTTTATATGTTTAAATTTTGTTGATTCCATTTGTTTATAATAGATAGATCATTTACTTTGATCGTTGTCATCTTATGTTTCTGTTGACAGGTACCAATTGAATGGATTCAGTTTGAGTGGGAGCGATGGGAGCAATTCAAAGGAGATCAAAGGAAGCAAAAGACCACAAGTAAGTTCCTTCGTTTCATCTATCTATTATAGGAAAAGGTTAAAACATTTTCTTTTTGTTGTTCTAAGTGTAGCTAATATTTAGTCGTAGGTACAAATTCCATATAACACTTGGTGGGTTGAGTTACTATTCCTGGAGCCTTGGTTGGACAGACGCTTTGGAACCCTACGAAAGCTATGTGTTGAGTTACTAGTCGTGGAGTCAGGTTGGAACAAACGTTCTGGAGCCTTGGACAATTTGGGTAGATATCGATCTAGTGATGGTTAGTGATGTCCGAAAGTGAGGTGGAATCACTAGTTGAGAGTTGAGGTGGTTTGGCCTCTGGAAGCCCTGGTTTGATTTTGGTTGGTTATTTCCATGAGATCCCACATTCATGCTTGGAATATGGTGTGAATGTGATTGGTTGAAAGAAATATCCCAATCTATGGTCGAGTGGTATGTGGAATTCCCTGACTTGGTTGGATTTGCATATGTTAATATGTGCTCCTTTCCTTTTGTAATTCATGTGTATTTATATTTGTTATTATGTGGCATCGATGGATGTTCCATAATTGCTATTGTGCTAGTTATATGATGGTTATAAGAACGGTTTATGACATACTTTAGTTTGGCCTCTCATCATGTTTTGGTTATGTTGATGGTGTTGGATCTGCCAACATCATGGGATCACCCTGGTATGAAGTCCCAACTAGACCTCACATTGTTTGGTGTGGGAGTCCCATCTGGTATGATGGCTTGGTTGCCATTGTCTTAAGGATTTGCCTCAACTCTTTCTTGTCAGCAAAGGAGAGTGGTTCACTTTGTTTCCGAGAAATGAGGTTCGTGTGCCTGGTGAGTGTAAGTGTACTTGTGTCAATGGTTGTTTCACTGTGAGGGGAAGAAGGTGAAGGTGAGTTCTGGGTTGAAATGGATTAGTCCGAACTCAGCTAGGAACACACAACACAAAAGCACATACATAGCTTCCAATGGAGAAGTCCACTCAGATGCGGAAGTCACAACATACAAGGTAATATAACATGTACAACACTCACGGATTAGTCCGAACGAGTGCAATGGTTGTTACAAGAAGGTTCATGTGAAAGGTTTATCTGATGTCCAGTAGAGCACTCGACACGGACGAGATAGGATTAGTAGCATATACAACACATTTCCATTAATCGATTATGCATTACAGCAAATGAATCAGTTTAGATGTATAACAAATGTTAAAGAAACATGCATTACAAGTGTTAAAGATCAGTCTTACAACAAATACAATACATGTGTGAAAATGTGCTAGCCTATTAACATGCTTTTGAATTAAGCTAAAGTTCGAAGACACATTGTTACACCATACATCACTGACCCCATCAACGAGGTGTTGGAGCCACTAATTACTCCTCAAAGAAAAGATTATAGACTCTCTTGGCTATGTGGGAGGAGCTGAGGTGAAAAGTCCCTTGCATGTACGAATGAGGAGGTATTTATAGCCAAGGGTGAAACTAACCCTTGTGGTTGTTCACCTACCCTCATGACCATTTGACTTCCATGACTCTTCGACTTACATGACTCTTTTTTCAACACGTGGGTCTCTTGGACTTCCACGTTACATCACATTGATTGACAACAAGCCCACAGTGGAGATGTGGGTGACCAGACTCATGATGTGACTTGGCATGACTTGACATGACAATGTTGGTGCATTCGTGCTGCTGTTGGAGTGCATGCCAAGCTACAGTGCTGCTGGATGATGGATGTCTTCATGGTGTACCATAGCTTCACGTCCACTTGGTGAAGTGCGTAGAGTCTTCAATGGTCCTTGGTTTGCTTGATGAAGCTTTACCATGTTGTTCCCTGCTTGCATGTTGGAAGGCTTAATAGGCTCATCTGTTCGTGAAGGTGCATGTTCGTCACATTCATCCACTTCGTATGCTTCGTCCATTTGTCCGTTAGTGAACCTGTCATTTTGCATGTTCTCCCTTCATTCATCCCATTCGTCGTCTTGCCATGTTTGTTGGTGTACTTGTACCTACAGTCACTCATGACGAGAAGACATTAAATCCAAAACCTCCTAGTCTACCATGAAACATGATTATTCAGATGCAGGTGACCAGGAGAGGCAGGAAGGATGTGACGTAGGATAATGGCTCGGGGCCTTTGCTGATGAAAACTTCACAAGAGTCACTGAGAGATGGAAACAAGTAATCTAAGTCAATAGTGAATGGGTCGGCTAGGAGAAAAAATTGCGCAAATTTTGGGAGGAACAGTCTGGGCTGCTAAAAGGAAAGGTAGGCATGCTTTGTGAATTTTTCAGAACGAACGGGTAGTGGGGTTGGAAAACCAGATTTGCACAATTTTCTAGAGGAACGGGCTGGGTTGCATGCAAGGTTAGCACGCAGAGATTGCACAGTTTTTCTTTGGAACTGCCTGAGTCACTGGCAGCCAAAACTACGGAATTCCCAAAGGGAAATGCCAGTTGGCTGCTGGGGTCACTGGTAGCCAAAACTACATAATTCCCAAAGGGAACTTCCAGTTGGCTTCTCAGGAGACTAGCAACAGAAACTACACAATTCCTAGAGGGAACTGGCAGTCTACTTCTAGGGACTGATGGCAAGGAAAAACTGCACTAAGGCCGGGAGGTTGGCCTGCTGATCATCTTTGCACAATTTCTAAGTTGAGATGACTAATGGGTAGTGGAAGGCCTGCTCATGAACATTGTGAAATTTTTGATATGAATAGTTGGTCGAATGTTGGGATGACTAACTGGGAAAATTGCAAAATTTTCTAAGGGAGACGGGGACGGGCACTTGGTGTCTGTACGGTTTGTCTGCACAATTTCCTCAGTCAGTTGAGTAGGTGAGGTCAGTGGCCTCTGCGCAAATTTTGAGGGGAGTCAGTCCCAGGGTGACTGTCGGGTCCAACTGTCCAGGTGGCCAACATGAGAGTTGATTGAATTACTTGCAGGCAGCACAACTTGAAAATACTAGCTTGGTGCTTTTGCGTTGTTCTGGTTGATAGTCGATCGAGTCGATGGCGGGGTGATGGTCCGACTGTCAGAGGGGAGTCTGGTCGTCTGAAATTTTAGCAAAAATGGCTAAGTGTGTGAACAATTGAAAGATATATAGGTGATCATATGAACACACACTCGCATGACTTGACGATGAGACGACCAAACCATCCAGACACACATGCTCAACAAGACTGACCGACGGAGTAAGCGACAAGAGCAAAACTCATGATTGATCATTCATTGATCAAGACGATGCTTGCGTAATAGTCAGTGTGACTGTGTGTGTGTGTGACAGATTCTTTCATAACGAATACAACAAGAACATATGAAGCGAAGACTTTAATCATAACCAAAACACAGTCGCAAAGCATGACTCAGACATCAGCATGAAGTGACTTTAATGCAATTAATTAAGCAATGTGGATGTAAAGACTCACACGAGCTCACAAAACGAACCCATGTGTGTGTAGTCATCAAGTGAAACTCTTCAAGGGAGGCCCTGAAATTGGTGCAGGCCAAAATTTTGGAGGGTGGTTGTAGCCCTACAACACTTGGCGACACTCTGGTAGAACTCTAGCTTCTCTATTTTGGTTCATTTCTAGCATAGGGCCTTGATCTTTCATGGAGTATTGAATCGTTGTGCTGGTTACCTCAGTTTCCCACTTACCCCATGGACATACATGGTTCACCTTTTTCCAACTCAGTCAAACACAATCAAAAGTTTAGCTTAGATCTTAGTGTTTTGAATCTGGGAAGGGTAGTTTAGGTCATGACTTGAAGATTTTCAGACTATAAGTTGTCATTTCTATTATTTCTCCGCTGCCAGCAGGCCTGGATAGTACCCCGATGGAGTCAGGGAGGTACACACACATTGCTCCAATGCCAACGAGCCTGATCAGTACTCTGGTGGAGTTGCATGCTTTAGCTCTCTCTGCAGAGAGCCTTTTTCTTCTTTTGCCTTTCTATTTTTCAAGAGGATTGTGCATAGACACTTATTTATTTTTGGGGCAAAAGAAGGATCCTGACTTATTGAGAGAAGAATAGGTTGTTCCTTCAGAGAAGCATGTAAGACCTAAGACATAGGTTTACTCGTTTATATTTTCCCCTTCTCCGTTTCTACTAGTTGGATGAGCTTGGACACATAGAGCAGAAGGCTGAGTATAGGCATGGGGCTTCCCAGTATGGACACAAGTTCATGGTTGGACTAAAACTTCTCTTACAGACAATTTGTATTTTCTGTCAAGACTTCATTGGCTGAAGGTTATAACCAAGCACAAAGAAGATGGACATAAGACTGACCAAGTGTTGGAGTGTCACAAGTCTCTTCAAATTTTAGCCACATACTCTATTCAAAAGTGAGAACGTAGTATTTGGAAACACTTATTTTTGGAACCAAAAATAGTAATATACCAAGAAAACAAAACAAACGTAAACAAAAATAGTAAGCAAAGCAAACAAGGTGAAAACAATAACAAGTAAGCAAATAAACCAAGTCATCAAGCAAACAATCATGCAAACTAGAAAGCAAAGACAAGTGAAAAAACAAACACTACTCCTACTCTTAAGCTAATAGTGCATGGGTCACCTCACGTGAAGTGATACTTCCAATGTAGCCACTGGCGCATTGGTTGACCCTTGTTAGTGAAGGAAAGGTTCGCAGATAAGATAGTTGTATGAACCAACAAACAAGAAAGATTTAACAGTGAAGACAAACACACTCCGAGCTTACAAGTGACCAGAGAACAAAGACGAGTGATAGTGCATGACATACATTCTGTGGTGCTGCCATGATGTTGTGCTACACTGTGTGTAGATGTTGAGTGTATGCATTCTCTTGACTGTGACATGCAAGAAAACGTGAGAAAAGTAGACCACTTGTGTTGTGCATGTGTGCTTGCTGTGTAAGATTCCTCCAATGCATGAGCGATGGGATCGTGTAGCTCGAGTGGAGGAAGCGAAATCTGGGTATTCGGGTTGATATTTAGTGCAAAGTAGATAGTGATCAGGAGCCTTGAATGTTTCAACAATTTCTTGACTAGAAGTGAGACCTCAGGACAGCGAGGGCCTGACATAACCATCAACTCGGGCTAAAGTGCCACGACAGTTTGGGGTTTCGACCTCATGGATAGATAGATCATCGTAGACCAGTGCCTTGGATAGATTAACAACAGTTGAATCAACATTTTGATCAGACGAGGAAGTGAATAGATCACACCAAAAAAGATCAAAAAATTCATGATGTTTGTCGGCATCCTCATGATTTTATGAATCAGGCGGAGGGGTAGATGAGAAGCAAAGATGTTCACCCTCTGTGTTTTCAAGAAATATAAATGACAGATTGAACAGATTTTTCGGGGAAGATGTGTCCTCTCTGCACTGTAATGGCAGATTGACATGCGAAGTGTCCTGTGAATGATTGGAAGTAGAAGCATTTGGAAATGAGTTTTCACAGGGAAAATTAGTAGTGGCAGAATCACAAGGGATGTCAAGATGAAGTGAATGAGGCGCAGCTAGAAGGGAGTCACCCTTCACTGTGGGATATTCTTTAGATTACCGCACACACTCATCATGAATGAAGGCGTAGGTTGGCTGCATAACGCCAACTCCATCAACAGCTTGATCCTCGTTCACAGCAGGTGAGGATTCCGGAATGGAAGAACACAAGACAATACAATCTGGAGGATCAACAGAACGTGAGGACGGAGGTTGAGGGAATGAGTCCATGTGACAAAAAACAAGCTTGCAAGCCAAATCTACCCAAATATCAAGAGCAGATGGGGTGGGAGGATGTGATAGTTCAACCTAGGTGTGTGTATGATCTCCCACATCACTTTGCAGTGGTGGAGCTGTTTCATGAGGTGAAATTGGACAGTCACTTGTGACAGCAACTTTGCATGGCTGTGATTGTGCAGCTCCATGACTAAAGTGTGCTGAGCGGGGTTCGGATATGTGAAGAAGATACTCAAATCTTCCATCATGAAATTCCCAATCAATATCATCTTCCGAGAATCGTTATGAAAAATTACAAAAGCACGTGTAAAAATGTTCAATGGGTTCATCAGGTGCTTTTCGTTATTTCTGAATTTCTTTGTTGAGTGCTTGACAGTTGAAGTGATTGAAAGCACGGTCTATCTCTTCGACCAGATGAGCAAGAGAATGAATGGATTTTTCAGTCAGCGTGGCACACCAGTGCATTGGGTGCCCTCGAAACGTGTATATGAACAGCGCGTAGCTCATGTATTCTTCAAAGAATCAATGTATTTCGCATGAGCCTACAACATCGACCGTGTGCCTTACCAAGGCTACATAGCCTCTACCATCAAATGTTTTATGAGACAAGTCATCTGAGAGCTTTTTAAGGATGATGAAATTATTTCCATAAGACATACATTCCATAAGAACAACTCGGTAGCTAGTCATGATAGATGTGTAGAGATTCAAAACAGATGTGAGGAATCATCTTGTCATCTAGCCCTCCTTCTAGCACAAAAATGTTGATGGTGCTAGATCCAACAACATCAAGGGATGACCCCGGTATGAAGTCCAAACTAGACTTCACACCATTTGGTGTGGGAGTCCCATCCGGTATGATGGCCCGGTTGCCATTATCTTAAGGATTTGCCTCAACTCTTTTTTTTCAGCACAAGAGAGAGGTTCGCTTATCTTCGAGAAGTGAGGTTCGCGTGCCTGGTGAGTGTAAGTGTAATTATGTCAATGGTTCTTTCACTATGAGGGGAATAAGGTGAAGGTGAGTTCTAGGTTGAAAGGGATTAGTCCCAACTTGGCTAGGAACACCCAACACAAAAGCACATGCACAACGTCTGGCGGAAGAGTCCACTCGGATGTGAGAATCACAACATACAAGGTAAGATAACATGTGCAGCACTCACGGATTAGTCTGAACGAGTGCAATGACTATTACAGCGAGGTTCATGTGAAAGGTTTGTCTGATGTCTGGCAGAGTAGTCAACACAGATGAGACAACATTAACAACATATACAACACATTTCCATTAATATATTATGCATTACAAAAAATTAATCAGTTCAGATGTAGAACACAGGTTAAAGCAACATGCATTACAAGTGTTAAAGATTAGCCTTACAACAAATACAATACATGTGTGAAAATGTGTTGGCTTGTTAATAGGCTTCTGAATTAAGTTCCTAGACACATCGTTACACCATACATCACTAACCCCATTAGCGAGGCGTTGGAGCCACTACTTACTCCTCAAGAAAAAGATTACAGATTTTCTTGGCTATGTGGGAGGAGCTGAGGTGAAAAGTCCCTTGCATGTACAAATGAGGGGGTATTTATAGCCAAGGGTGAAACTGACCCTTGTGTTGTTTGCCTACCCTCATGACCGTTTGACTTCCATGACTCTTCAACTTACATGACTCTTTGTTCAACACGTGGGTCTCTTGGACTTCCACATTACATCACATTGATTGACAACAAGCCCATGGTGGAGACGTGGGCAACATGACTCATGTCGTGACTCGACATGACTTGACATGACAATGCTAGTACATCTGTGTTGCTTCTGGAGTGCATGTTGAGCTACAGTGCTTCTGGATGATGGATGTCTTCATGTTGTATCATAGTTGCACCTCCACTTGGTGAACTGCGTGGAGTCTTCGATGGTCCTTGGTTTGCTTGATGAAGCTTTACCATTTTGTTCCTTGCTTGCATGTTGGAATGCTTGATAGGCTCATTTGTTCGCGAAGGTGCATGTTCATCACATTCATCTGCTTCACATGCTTCATTCATTCGTCTGTTGGTGAACCTGTCACTCTACATGTTCTCCCTTCGTTTATCCCATTTGTCATCTTTCCATGTTCATTGGTGTACCTATACCTTCAGTCACTGATGACGAGATGACATCAAATCCAAAACCTCTTAGTCTACCATGACACATGATCATTCAGACGCAGGTGAATGAGAGAGGTAAGAAGGCTGTGACGTGGGATGATGGCTCCGGGCACCTGCTGATGAAAATTACGCAAGAGTCACTGAGAGATGGAGACAAGCAATCTGAATCGACAGTGACTGTTTGCAAGGTTTGGCTCAACTAGGAGCAAATTTGTGCAAATTTTGGGAGGAACAGTATGGGCTACTAGAAGGCAAGGTAGGCATGCTTTGCGCATTTTTTAAAATGAACGGGTAGCGGAGCTAGATAACCATATTTGCACAATTTTCCAGAGGAATGGGTTGGGTTGCATGCAGGTTCAACATGCAGGGATTGCGTAGTTTTTCTTGGGAACTGCTCGGGTCACTGGCAGCCAAAACTGCACAATTCCCAGAAGGAACTACTATTTGTTAGAAAATTATACATTATAGAGCAATGGAACAATTAAAATATTGCAGAAATATAAACACAGAAAAACGCATAAAACAAAAGAGACATAGATATACGTGGTTAACCCAGTTTGGGATACGTCCATGGAGAAACAACTAGTCCTTCCTTTTATATTATCCAACAAACTGAAGAGATACAACCTACAACACATCCATTGTAACTCCCTCTTCACTTTCAATCTCCTCTCTTTTCTTCACTCCAGATACAGATATACATAGACGCAATACAATTCCCTCATATATAGTTAGGGGTTTCCTTATAGGGCAAAAAACCCTAAATTAAACATAACTTCTACCGTCAAATCATCCGCCTAATGAATGGCCCAGATTGACTAGAAATTACTAGAATTTTACAAGGCAATTTTGCATCTCTTTTTAGCTTCGGGGGCGCTGCCCCTGAACCCCTGTCGGGGGACTGCTGGCCCCCAGACCCCTGCGGGGGGGACAAGTCCGCCCCACACCCCCCCGCATGGAGGGGTGTACAGTCTTCCTGAGGTATACATCTGGCTGAAACCTTTGAATACAAAAGATAATCAGGCTCCATACCCAACACTGTTGAGCTAATTTATTCACACAAATTAACACAAGTATTCTTTATCAATCCATGTATGTAAAACTTGGAGGCAAGTCCAAAATATATGGATATCAGGTATAGTCAAGCTTAAAGACGAGTTTTATAAAACTAAAGAAGTGCATATTACAAATATAAACCTACATTAACAATTTCTAATTCACTTTTGCAATGAAGGAAAGATGAAGCGACTCTTAACTTAAGACGTCCAATTGTGTTCTTCTCTCTCAATTATTACTTGATGAATAGAAATCAAAAACCATGAATTAATAATAGCTTAAGATGCATAAATCAATAATGAAGGAGATTCTTAACTTAAGAGATCTTTGGCTAATTTCCAACACAATTCATTCATCATTATGCTATCATTTGAAAACTAAAAATACATAAGAAAAACTGCTTGCATGTAACAAAGGAGAAGCCTAGTTTTGATCTATCAATTTAATAGAAGGAGAATTCAACTTGAACACTTTGTTATTCCATCTTACTAAAGTGATAAAAAAACTAAGATTCAATAATATAAATCATCACACATCAATTCATAAGCAAATCTGAAACAAAGTACATAAACAAGTTCTAAGATAACCAGTTTATGGAAAATGAGCTAGTCTAACAATGAAGTGTACTTAGCTTGGAGTGGGGGCCCTCCACCCTTGCTTTGCACACTTGAAGTTGATATCAAAAGTTGAAGTTTCAGTCACTCATCCACATCAATGAACAACAAAATGAAAGTAGAACAAGTTCTTCAAATTAATCTCCAAAATCCAAATGTCTCAGCATAAAATTATATAAAAGTTACATATCATAAGCCATCAAAGTCTTGGCTTAAATAGAATTTTATGAAACAAACTGATCTATAGTCTCTCTAACAATCATATCTACTCATATCCACCTATCTAAGTCAAACTCATCCAATCCATCCCAAGAAATATGGTCAATCCCATAAAATCTCAAAATTGCCCTATTTCCTAGGGATTTTCTGAGTTACTAGTCATGTTTGACCAGCCTTGACTGGGCTTAATAAAGCTTGTTCTGACCGAACCAAGTGGAATTAGTTCAGTCCTAGTTCCCAAGCTGTCCATCCATGCATCTAACTCGAGTCCAAGTGTCCTACAAACATGTCATCCACATAGCTATTACGGGAATTTTTGAATGTGTCAAAATTTGCACTTGAAATCAAATTTTCATAAAAACTTTAGAATTTGCAAAATTAAAATTAAATACCTGAATATACATGAAATACATCAAAATGGGATAGATATAGTGGAAAATAGATGGAAAATATATGGATTAAGTAAGTTTCCTCAAGCAAAAATAGACCAAAATTGAGGGCCAACATCTCCCCCTTGCTGATCATCAAGCATGTCTTCATGCTTGCTGCTTCCTTTTTGATCTCCTGACCCCTGTTGTGGATGTAGTTCCAGACCCTGATGCTTCTTGTTGTGCTGCTTTTATCAAATAGTCCATACCTGTATCATGTTCTTCTCTATATAAAGTGGCCTTAACGTTCTGCTTCTCATATTTAGTTTTCCACATGATCTTCTCCTTGAGCCATTTGAATGCCTACTTGCAGATTAGATCATTCTTTCTTTTTAACCTTCCTATTTCTTCAATTAAATTTTCATTTTCTTTAACCAACTTAGCATTATTCTTTTTACTTGCTTTGTTTTCTTCTTTCAAATGCTTTTCCAAAATTTTGCTTGTTTCAAGTTGGTCTGTTCACTCTCTAATCTTTCTCAAATGTAATTCCTTTTCAAGCTCTTGTATGTTTTTCACAAATGATGTTGTTGTTGCATCATCATAGTAGGAATCTTTCTCTAATGCCTCTTTCTCAATTTTATCTTCTTCCTGTTTTTCTGTTGAACATGTGTCTACTATTTGTACTTCTTTATCCCTGCTAGTTATCTCAGCTAGACTCTTGCTCCTAAACCTCCTAGGAATGAACATGATGGATATTTCATTTTCATGCATGACTGTATTGTTTTGCTTTTTGGCTCTAGTTCTGGGATAAAAAGGTGAGCTCATCATCCCCCTGGTTTCCTTCTCTACCTTGTTTTGTTCCTCAATGACCTGTTCATTATACTGATTTTTGCTCAATATCTCCCTCCAAATCATCCCCTATGATCTTACTTGATATTCTACCAAGATTTTTATCAACCCCTGGTGATATGTTTGTACTTCTCTTGGCTTATGTTCATGTTTGACTGACTCTATCATCTTTAGGAGGCTTCTAAAGAGGAAATATGGAAATTTAATCTTAGCCTCTCCCTTAATATGATGTAGGAGTCTGATGTGATACAAATGTGCAACACTGTATCCCCTATCACATGTGAGGAATTTTTGTATAATTAAAACTAGTTCTCCCCATGGTTCATTGAACCACTTCCTGGGTATACCTTTGGCCCTGGTTCCCTTTCTATTCTTTTCAAGGAAGAAAGTCCATGCTTTCTCCTTGAAATGCAAACCCTTATGGTAATTCTCTCCTATCATCGGGAGGTCCAGTGCTTGTGAAAGGAATTCCTGAGTCACGGGAATTATCATGTTTCCTACTCTTGTTTGTTCCTGAGTATAATTGTTCATAAATTCCCTTATTACTTCTTCACTGTGGCCACTAAATATTTGCAAGAAACCTACGAGCCCTGCCTGACATAACTTCTCTATTGTTACTTTCCTCCAGTTTTCTATTTGGAATGTTGGCTCTATCCTTATTGTCATTGTCTCTGTAAACCATTGAATATAAGCTTCTGCTGTCATTAAATTCATCCTCTATAATGACAATTAACAAGTACTGATTCATAAAATAAATCTTTTCTAGTTTAGTTCATGGAAGCTTACATGCCCTCTTCAATGATTAAATTAATTGATTTCGGCCTCTGTCTCTTTCTTTGCAGCAATAATGTCTCTGTTTCAATACCCTATTCTGTTCAAGCATTCAAACATTCTCCCTTATACATCTCTGAAAAAAGTTGTACTCTGTTTTGAAATAGAAATATATAAGAACACGAAAATCATTTTATAATTTTTGTTTTTCTTAATATAATCTTAGAATAATTTTTTTTACTAAGTTCAAATTGAGGCTCTATGTGTAAATCATCATACAATACTCTTCTGCTCAATCACCAGGATACACTATTGTTCAATAACCAATCTCTAGCACTTCATTGTTTATACAATCGAGAGCCAATATATAACATTGCATTGGTTATATAATCAACATATAAAACTTCTCTACTCATTGTTCAAATGACTCATATAAACCATTTCACTATTGACACAATCAACACATGATAGTCAATGCACTCAAATATGGACCCAAATCTTCAAACTTAAACCCAATACTCTGTTTTTATTGACCCATTCCTTCATGCATCGAACTAAAACTTGGTTATTTATCACATTGTTTGATTGACATAAAGACATATGTACAAGTGTAGTTGTAAAATGAGTTGGCTATTCGTTTTACAAAGACTACATGTTTCAGTCCTACTCAAAATCCTTATCTCATGCAATTAACATTTATGAACAGACTCTGTTTTGAGTTCTCGTGGAAGATTTATCATGCACAACTGAGTTCATTTCGTTTTGCTACCTCCTACAGTTAACAAAACGTTTTTCTTCAGCTATGTCACAGTTTTATTAACCCACTGTTTGTGCATTTGAACTTCATTTATAAACCTCTATTTTGACTGAAGACTTGGTGATTTTTCTGAGTATACCTGGCTGCTTGTGGAATGGTTGTGAATGCTTGACTTGTGGACCTCTTAGCTGCACTCCATGTTATCCTTAACTCATTCAATCTGCATTTTGAATGCCTCAGTTTAATGACTGGTGGCATAAATAGAAAAATTCATTAAATGACAGGCAGTCTTAACAAAGGATTCGGTGACAGGGATCCCAACATTTCCTCTGCAATCCTCATCCAAATAGAAACGAATCAGATCTTGGTTTACCTTAAGTTTTCCACGAGATTTTTGGCAACTAACTTGCACTTCCTTCGTCGATTTACGCTGCTTATCTCTCCACGGCTTCAGCATTCTATTTCTACCCTTACCTCCGCTGTCAAAACGTTTTAACGCTCTCAACCTCTTGCTACTATTCTCCTGAGCCTTCAATGGCTGTGATGGCAGACAAATGCATAATGGTAATGGTGGAATGGTTTTGAGAATGGTCTAACGACCACTCAGAGGTTTATTTTTTGAAAGTGTTTTTTCTTCACTGTTTCTAGTTGTTCACTGTGCTTTGACTGATAAGCCGTAAACACTTTCTATTGGATGATGCCATCGTGGTTGTCCCTTTGACCAGTCGCCACTTATGGAGCCGTTTGCAATGATATTTTCCAGGCTATATGTTTCATCATTCAAATTCCTCTTTCCTTCGTTTTATTGCAGTCATGTCTTTCAATTTGGTCATGGTCGTCCTTTTGCATGCCAACGTACCAGTCATGGCTGTCCTCTCATATGCCAACGCACCATTCCTCTATCTGTTGAACGTATTATGCACTGCCACATTTGCCTACATGAGTTCATTAAAGTTTGCGTTGGGTTTTCAATACATTACCATCGGCCATACGGCTTGGTTTATTTGCAGCCACACCAATAACAACCTTGCACCATTACACTTACACCATCAATTGCATGATTCATGACTTCGCTTTACACCTTCGCCACTACCCACAACTGCTTATATTCATCATTCTTCACTTTTCATTGTATATATGAACCATACACCCATAAATCATTTCGATTTAATGGCTTCCATAATGCACATGTTTGCTATTTATTGAAATGACAATAACCTTACCCCCGTTGTATTACCATGTGCTTGCTATCATTTCATATTTGCCATTATAACTTACACCATGCATATAGTACTAATATCATTTCTTTATGCGCTATGATAAGGTTTTTACTTAGATCATTTCAATTTTGTATTTCTTGGAACATATTTCATAATGTGCATAACTTTTTGCTATACAATATATCTTATAATTTTAAAATGACCGCCTAGGTCATGTTTAAAATTATCTCCATGGTACTAATGTTTGATTTGTTTGTGCAGGTTCCATCTCATTGCCTTCTTTTTAATCCCTTTTGCTTTGAGGAAAGATATTTAGGGTTATAGACTTAGGGTTAAGGTTATGAAATGAATATAGAATGTACATAGGTTATGGAATATGAGAGTTATAGGATGTACATAAATAAATGTGAGATGTACATAAATAAATTTAAGATGATACTTAGGATAATGGGTGGAGGTAATGAAATGAATGGAAAATATACACTCAGGTACTAATCTCATTTTTAACAAAGACTAAAAATTTCTTAAAAAAAATTGAATTTACAAGAGCAAAATTGTGTACTTACTATACTTATACTTCCCTGACAATATTGGATGATGTCTGCTGTTCTTTGACAATATTGGATGATGTTTTCTGATTAAATGTCTTAGATATATTGAAATATAGAGTTTATTTCTGCTTCCTGTTCTAACATTCTTCATTGATTTTGGTTCTTGGATTGCCGGTTGTCGTTTAGGTCCCTCTGCAATTGTTTTATAATAGCTCAGGTCCCAACTGTCATGCACACTTTTATGCAATATGTACATGTTTTTTTCTAACATTTCAGGTCCCTTTGCAATTAATTCTTAATAACTCAGGTCCCTAACTGCCATGCTATGTATACATGCTTTTTTATCATTTCAGGTTCATGCAATATATACATGTTGTTCTCTAACATTTTAGGTCCCTAACTGTCATCAATTTCAAAAATATTTCAGGTCCCAACTGACATTGGTTTCAAAAATATTTCAGGTCCCAACTGACATTGGTTGCAAAAATATTTCAGGTCCCAACTGTGAACAATACAAGTTCCGTCATCAATTCAGCTGCACAACTAAGTTTCTTGTGCGACCTTCCCCCTTGCTTATCTAATGACTTGTCCTCAAGTCATGCTTCTGTGGAGGATTTTCTGCAAAACAAAGTTGTTATAAATGTAGAACAAGAAAGTGTGAATTCATATAGTCCAAAACGAGTTGGTTTTCCTCTATGAATTCTTGTTTGCTTGGTGCCAGTTTCCTAGTTTTCACTAGCAAACTTTATATATATATATATATATATATATATATATATATATATATATATATATATATATATATATATATATATATATATATATATATATATTTGTTTTTTTTATTTATTCTTCTAGAGTACTGGAAGATACATGGCTCTACTGTGCCATTACTTCCAGTTCTGTTTCTTGTATCAATGGTTTCATGAATTTTTCTTTGTTGATAGGCCTGTTGTAAACTTTGAGCCTATGTCCATTTACCAAAAATGATGTATATTCCTGGTCAATTGTTTTGATTTGAACTGCTCCATTATCAAAGATTTCCTCTATCTCATATGGCCCTAACCAGTGTGTTGTGAACTTGGCCTTGAAATCTTTGAATTTGCAGTCGAATAGTAATGCCCAGTCTCCTTTGCTGAATGTTTTGTTCTTTAAGAATTTGTTATGCCATTTCATTCGTTGTTGCTGGACCAATGTTGTGTGTTCTGTTGCCTACTAGCAATGTTCATCTAGTTGGTTTAATTCCATTATCTACTGCTGTTGTGCTTCAGACAATTCTAGTCCTAGTTTTGCTACCAATTTATATGTGTGTATCTGAAATTCTATGGGCAGTAAAACTTCTTTTCCATACACTAACTGGTATGGACTAAACCCAAATGTGTTTTTCCATGTTATTATGTATGCCCATAGTGCATCTCTTAACTTTTCTAACTAGTCCTTCCTATTTAGCTGTACTGTTTTGGTCATTATATTTTCTAGGACTTTATTTGTTGCTTCCACTTGTCCGTTTGCTTGAGGATGATACGAAGTGGATTTCTGGTGCTTTATCTTATACTTTTCTATAAGATCCTGAACAAGCTTTGAAGTAAAATGTGCTCCCTGACCAATTACAATCTGTCTAGGCACACCATATCTCACAAGTATTTCCTCAAAGAGGAAGGTGACCACTATGTTTCTGTTGCGACTACTTTTACTTCCACCCATTTAGTTACATAATCTGTACATACCAAGATGTACTTCTTTCTATTTGATGGTGGATTTATTGGTCCCACAAAATCTAGAGCCCATTGCTCAAATGGTTCTATAAGAACTTGTGGTTTGAGTGGCATCTCATCTGATACTATTGGTTTCCCTACTCTTTGGCAACTGTCACATCGCTTAACATAAGCCTTGAGTCTTTGAAGATTGCTGGCCAGTAGTAGCCCAATTGCAACACCTTGTAGGCTGTTCGTTTGTCTGCAAAATGACCACCACACGGTTCATCATGACATGATTTCAAGATTTCTAATATCTCATCTTCTCTCACATATTTTCTTATTATTAAATTTGAACCAATATAAAATAGATCGCCATTTACCCAACTATATCTAGAGCTTTCTTTAATGATTTTTCGTTTTTGTTTCTTTGAAAGCTCAGTTGGAAACTTTCCAGAGGATGGATAGTTTGTTATGTCTGCAAACCATGGTGTTTTTACTGTTATTGCAAACAAATGTTCATCTGGAAAGTTATTTGCAACTGGATTTGGATCATTGGGTGAATGTAATCTTGAAAGTAAATCGGCCACTTGATTGTCTTTCCCTAGTTGATATTGAATTGTAATGTTAAATTCTTGCATTAACAGTAACCATCTTGTTATTCTCCCATTTGTGATTGATTTGTTCATTAAGTATTTGATTGTTGAATGGTCTGTATGAATGAACACTTGGTATCCTATTATATAATGCCTGAATTTATTTACTACATGTACTACAGCTAACATTTCTTTTTTTGTGACTGTGTAGTTCAATTCTACAGGTGTTAAGTTTTTGCTTATGTAATATATTGCATAATTGAATAGGTTTTCCTTCTGTCCAAGCGATGCACCTATAGCAGTATCAGATGCATTTGTTGAAATATGAAATGGCAGAGACCAGTTTGGTCCTTGAAGAATGGGTGTAATTGATAGTTTTTCTTTCAATATCCAAAATGCATTTTGATAATGAATTGTCCATTGGAATTCAACATCTTTTGCTAACAACTTGAATAGAGGTTAGGCTATTTTACTAAAGTTTTCTATGAATCGCCTATAGTAACCGGCATAACATAGGGAACTCCTTACCTCCTTTTGATTTGTAGGTGGCATTAAATTCACAATGACTTGTATTTTAGCTAGATCCACCTTAATTCCTTAGGAGGAAATATGGTGTCCCAAAACTATGCCTTCTGTTAACATCATGTAGCATTTTTCATTACTCAAGGAAAAATTTGTTTCTATGCATCGTTTTAAAACTTTCTCAAGATTGTTTAAGCAATCGTCATATGTGTTTCCATATACCATGAAGTCATCCACATAGACTTCTACACATTCATGGATTAGATCAACAAATATTGCAAGCACTACTCTTTGGAAAGTTGCAGGTGCATTACATAATCCAAATGGCAAGACATTATATGCATAGGTTCCCCATGGGTAGGTGAATGCTGTTTTGTCTTGGTCTTATGTTGTTATTCTAATCTGATTATACCCACTAAACCCATCTAGGAAGGAGAAAAATTTCTTTCCAGCTAATGAGTCTAGAACCTAGTCAATTAATGGTAGCAAAAAATGATCTTTTAATGTTGCTTTGTTTAATTCCCGGTAATCTACACATATCCTCCATTTCCCGTTTTTATTTGGTACAATTACCAATGGAGAAACCCATTGACTATCTGAAATAGGATATATGAACCCAACTTTAAGCAATTTCTGCAGTTCTTCCTTCACTATTTCTTTAATCATCGGATTCATCCGTCTTTGAGGTTGTCTTACTGGTTTAATCTGGTCATCTGTATAGATGTGGTGGATACATGGTTGGGATGAATTCCTTGCATATTTGTATAATCCCAGGGAAAATCTTTTGAATATTTTTGTAATAATGCAATTACCTCTTGTTCTTGTGACGATTGCAAATGGTTTCCAATGTTCAAATGTTTCCCAAGATATATCTCAATTATTTTTGTTGTTGAATTGGTAATTGTGTGTACAGGAAAAATGTTTGTAAAGGAGCTTCGCAAGGATTGGATTGTACAAGTTTCCTGAAAACATTGATTCAAAAGATTACTTGCAGCTTCATATTGAATCTCTCTAAGCTGCTCTGAAATATTTGGTTCTGAGATGAAAAGATCCATTAAATCCTCATTCTCTTCTTCTTCTCTAAGGTCAAAGACTTGATTTATACTTAAAACTGATTTAGTTTGTTGCTGTTCTTGTTCTCTAAGCATTGATTCTAAAGAAGGTGATTGTGCAGGTGAATAAAGTGTAATGTGTTTCCGTTTATCTCCATGTGCAATAATCATACTTCCAGATCTGCATCCTATAAAGGCATCAGCCGTGGCTAACTATGGTCTGCCTAATATTACAGGATGTCCTCCCAAATTTGTTTTTGGCTACAAGATGAGGAAGTCAACAGGATACTCCCATGAATCCAAAGAGACTATAATATCTTCTAGTATTCCTTCTGGTACAACTTTAGATTTATTTGTTAACCCTAAGATTGTAGAAGTTGATCTAATGTTGTTTAAATGCAGATACTTCATTGTCT
Source organism: Pinus tabuliformis (assembly GCA_031772625.1). Classification (NCBI taxonomy): domain Eukaryota; kingdom Viridiplantae; phylum Streptophyta; class Pinopsida; order Pinales; family Pinaceae; genus Pinus; species Pinus tabuliformis. The sequence continues at coordinate 373,766,899 of CM062804.1, forward strand.
CCATAGCCATTACATTTATAGCAGCTCCCAAATCTATCAATGTGTTTGGAACTGAGAAATTATTTATGGAAATAGTAACCATAGGGATACCAGGATCAATATATTCTTCTACTGCTGTTTTTGTTGACATGAGGCTTGCTAACTTGCCAATGACTTGGATTGTAGTAGGATCCTTCTTCTTTTTACCAGTTTTCTTAATGCATAATTCCTTTATTGTTTTAGCATATATTGGTATCTCTTTGATTGATTTCAATAAAGGAATTTTTATCAAGCATTTTTCAATTCATCCAAAATGTCAAATTCAGGAAGGTTCATTTCAATTTGTTGCTCTACTAACCTCTCAGGATATGGTGGTGTTTGAGTTATAATAGTTTTTCCTTTCTGAATTTGTTTTTCAGATTGTGATGTTTCAGGTTGTTCTCCTTGCTCATTTGGCTCTTCTATGATTGGAGGAGAATCATTTTTAAGCACCTTTCCAGACCTTAAATGGACATCATTTATGGGAAGAATAGAATATGTTGGAAAATATGCTGCTTCTTCTACATTGTATGCAGGTTTATCCATTTTATTGCTTGGATTTTCCACTGGTTGGGCTGGTAATTGAGTTAGTCTGGGCTGGTTTGATGGTAGCTATAATTGTTGTGGTTGTGTTAGTAGTGGTGGAGAATTCTGTTGTAGAAATGGCATGGATAATGGATATGTACAATTTTGTTGAGGAAATGGCATGGATTTCGGATATGGTTATGGAAATCAACCACCTCAACATGGTTATGGAGGCCAAGCTTGCCATTTGGATTTTGGATGTAATTTGAATGACTTGCCAATAAATCACAAGTCACATTTATGAATTTAATGGAATTTTGGAAATTTTAATTATTCTAAAATGAAAATTGAAACAACAACTTGACAAGTGGCCAATCTAAATCCAAGATTTTTAGGAAATATGATTCAAAAATATTTGCCAAATCATTTTTCATATCTTTTGAATTCATCATTTCCAAGATTCTTAGGAAAATGAAATTCCAAAATATTTGCCAAATTATTTTTCATATCTTTTGAATTCATCATTTCCAAGATTTTTAGGAAAATGGAATTCCAAAATATTTGCCAAATTATTTTTCATATATTTTGAAGTCATCATTTTTGCCTAGAAAGTGGATTCTTTAACCAATTTTTATTCTATAAAAGCTTGGGAAATGTTTATATATATATATATATATATATATATATATATATATATATATATATATATATTTGTTGCAGGTTGTAAGCATGGAGAAAATCTCATTTTTGTAGTAAGATTTTTTTTTTTAATAATTAATATTCTTTTTGTTGTTTAATTATTAAATTTTTTTATCATTTTTTTTTAAATTTATTAATTGATTTTTTTCTCTACAGCTTGGAAACATTACTAGGTGGCTGGCCATGACTCTCTGGCTGAGCCAATGGATGGCTGTGGCCTTGGCTGCTGGTTGCATTTAATTGAAAAACCATTTTTTTCACGCAACCTCAGAAATAACACTCCAGAGAACCCTGAAAATATCTCAAATGGTTACGAATTTCGTGAAAATATTTCGCGTTAAACATAATTCACCCCGTTTTGAGAAAAACCCATGTTCTAAATTTTTCAGATTCATTTTCATTTGGTCACAAATTGCATTTTAAAAATGACATTTTTAATCTCTGCGAATTTGGCCTTTGCTCAGTTAACTGCCGGGTGAAATTTGTTTTTTTTCTTTTTTAAATCAAGACAATGCAAAACTATCTTTCGTTTTTTCAAAATCACACATAACATTTGCAGCAATTTGTTTCCTTGGCTTCCATGAATTTTTATTTGTTTACTTTATTCTCATTTTCGTTTTTGTGTTTTTATTTATTTTTATTATTTTAAAAAGAAACAAATAATGAAAGAAATTTAAAAAAAAAGGATATACTAACATGAAATCCTTTTTCTGATCCTCCAGGTCACACAAAGCGTAGGAGGAGAGCATACTTATGAATTCTTTATGTAATTGAAATTTGAAATTTGAAAAGAAATATAAGAAGAATTTGATTTCAAACCTCAAATTTTAACTTTCTAAACTCCACTTGTTTTCCTTCTTCACAAGTATCCCTTTGATTGTAGATCTTCTTGCCAATTGTTATTGAATGAGGTGGCTCTTACTGCACCACCAAAATTTCCAAGAAAATGAAATCAAATTTGAAAATAAAAAACTTAAAAAAACTCTCCAAGCTTGGTTTTATTTTCTTATTCTATACTATTCTATTTTGAGAACGAGATTTTTTGTTTTTGTTTTTAAGTGTAGGAGTATTTCCAATGAAGCCATTTACGGATCAAAATATCTAGTATGCTCACATCCAAATGTGAAAAATATACCTGAATGTTTACAAGGATATGAGAGATCAATTGCACATTTGGATTAAATGCTAGGATTCATTGAAGAATGGAAGAATGTTGTGGCCTAGTCACCTTTTGAAACCAATCTTCAATGTAGTCCTCATTCTCTTATCTCTCCTCCAAATGCTTGAATATCATTCTAGATCTCATGTTCATAAATGGATTAGTTCGAAACTCTTATAGTGAAAAGATTGATTGAAATTTATGCATCCTATTTATCATGATTTATATATGCAGCTAAAAATGAGATTCAAAGCTAACTCCTATGTACACTTCCCCATGTTACTAAGATCTTGCTGTCACCAAGTCATCCTTTCAACATGAGTTAGTTTTTCCAAAGAAAAATATTGGTACTGAATTAAATTCCTAATGCCTAATCCCTTAGCACCATCCCCAGCAATGACACCAAAATGTTCTGCAATTTAATTGCTTAAATTTCTTTCATTAAATTATCAACCAGGGATACTCATAAGCTTGTGATGATGCCAGCAAAATATATGCAGGAGTAGGCAACTAACTCTATGTCTAACTAAATGATTTTTGATTCAATATAATATGCAAGGGAAGAGGCTCCTAATTGAGGAGGTCCTGGTTGTCCTTCCCTATAGTATTATAGATTGAAAAGAAATCATTGATTACATAAAACCAGAAACTTGAAATAAAGACAAGAGAATGAATTTTAATTGTTGTTCAGATTCAAATAGAGAGAGAGACTAACTTAGTCCCTTGATTGTCCCCTCGTATACTGATCCAAACTAAACTAAGATTCATTCATAAGCATAAGAAATGAAATAAATTGAAACTTAAAAGAAAAAGAATGAATTTCAATTATCATGCAAATCAAATAGAGAGAGAGCCTAACTTAGACCCTTGGTTGTCCCCTCATATGCTGATAAGATTTTAATTTAAAACCCATTCATCAATCACAAACAAATCCTCAAACATCTAGGCAATTAAATGAAAAAAGATCTATTATGAAATAAAATGTTTCTTTGATATTTTCAGAGTGAGCTCAATTGTCTTAAGAACAAAGTGACAAGCTATTCCATAAATTCATATACTACATTAACACAACTTATATCTAAAACTATAGAAAGAAAATTTATGTAAAATGAAGCTTTATTCTATTCCATCATAAGTTGGATACATGCTCCAAGAGTCCTCCCTTTGGAATGGAGGAGGTACTCCTATTTATACAAAAACATAAGCAACTAAGTCATTAATGGGGATCCACTAATCCCTCATATGGTTACAACCAATATGAGACACATATTATGCTTGACCCCTATCCCAAATCTCCTTCAAATATTCAAGAGAATTCGAATTTTAGTCTTGGAGGCCACATAAGAGTGTCTTGAAAAGTTCCAAGTCACCTACACATGTCACCAAACTCATTCCACCTTTAGGTATAAGCAAATACATGTTATTTTTCTAACTTTTAATCATAAATTCACTATAAATGCATAAAATAAATAACTTTGGAAAATGAAACTATGAACCCATATGGTAATGAAAATATAACGATAATGTGATGAAATGAGGTGAAACAATGAGGATAAAGGTGAAAATGTATGCTAATTTGGCGGCCCAACATACAAAATGTTGAGCTAATTTATTCACACAAATTGACACAAGTATTCTTTATCAATCCAGGTTTGTAAAACTTGGAGGCAAGTCCACAATATATGGATATCAAGTATATTCAAACTTAAAAGATGAGTTTTCAAAAACTAAAGAAGTGCATATTACAAATATAAGCCTACATTAATAATTTCTAATTCACTTCTGCAATGAAAGAAAGATGAAGTGGCTCTTAACTTAAGAGGTCCAATTGTGTTCTTCTCTCTCAATTATTACTTGATGAATAGAAATCAGAAACCATGAATTAACAATAGCTTAAGATGCATAAATAAAAAATGAAGGAGAATCTTAGCTTAAGAGATCTTTGGGTAATTTCCATCACAATTCATTCATCATTATGCTATCATTTGGAAACTGAAAATGCATAAGAAAAACTACTTGCACGTAACAAAGGAGAAGCCTAGTTTTGATTTATCAATTTAATAGAAGGAGAATTCAACTTGAACACTTTGTTATCCCATCTTTTTAAAGTGATAAACAAACTAAGATCCAATAATATAAATCATCACACATCAATTCATAAGAAAATCTGAAACAAAGCATATAAACAAATTCTAGGATAACCAGTTTATGGAAAATGAAGCTAGTCTAACAATGAAGTGTACTTAGTTTGGAGTGGGGGGGCTCCACCTTTGCTTTACACACTTGAAGTTGATATCAAAAGCTGAATTTTCAGTCACTCATCCACATCAATGAAAACCGAAATGAAAGTAGAACAGGTTCTTCAAATTAATCTCCAAAATCCAAATGTCTCAGCGTAAAATTATATAAAAGTTACATATCATAAGCCATCAAAGTCTTGGCTTAAATAGAAGTTTATGAAACAAATTGATCTATAGTCTCTCTAACAATCATATCTACTCATATCCACCTATCTAAGTCGAACTCATCCAATCCATCCCAAGAAATATGGTCAATCCCATAAAATCTCAAAACTACCCTATTTCCTAGGGATTTTCTGGGTGACTAGTCATGTTTGACCAACCTTGACCAGGCCTAATAAAGCTTGTTCTGACCGAACCAAGTGGAATTAGTTCAGTCATAGTTCCCAAGCTATCCATCCATGCATCTAACTCGAGCCCAAGTGTCCTGCAAACATGTCATCCACATAGCGATTACGAGAATTTCTGAATCTGTGAAAATTTGCACTTGAAATCAAATTTTCATAAAAACTTTAGAATTTGCAAAATTAAAATTAAATATGTAAATATACATGAAATACATCAAAATGGGATAGATATAGTGGAAAAAAGAAGGAAAATATATGGATTAAGTAAGTTTCCTCAAGCAAAAGTAGACCAAAATTGAGGGCCAACATCTCCCCCTTGCTGATCATCAAGCATGTCGTCATGCTTGGTTCTTCCTTTTTGATCTCCTGACCCCTATTGTGGATGCAGTTCTAGACCCTGATGCTTCTTGTTGTGCTGCTTTTATCAAATAGTCCATACCTGTATCATGTTCTTCTCTATATAAAGTGACCTTAACTTTCTGCTTCTCATATTTAGCTTTCCACATGTTCTTCTCCTTGAGCCATTTGAATGCATGCTTGCATATTAGATCATTCTTTCATTTTAACATTTCTATTTCTTCAATTAACTTTTCATTTTCTTTAACCAACTTAGCATTATTCTTTTTACTTGCTTTGTTTTCTTCTTTCAAATGCTTTTCCAAAATTTTGTTTATTTCAAGTTGGTCTGTTAACTCTCTAATCTTGGTCAAATATAATTCATTTTCAAGCTCTTGTGTGTTTTTCACAAATGATGTTGCTGCTACATCATCATAGTAGGAATATTTCTCTAATGCCTCTTTCTCAATATTATCCTCTGCCTGTTTTTCTGTTGAACATGTGTCTACTATCTGTACTTCTTTATCCCTGCTATTTATCTCAGTTGGACTCTTCTTCTTAAACCTTCTAGGAATGGACATGATGGATATTTCATTTTCATGCATGACTGTATTGTTTTGCTTTTTGGCTCTAGTTCTAGGATAAAAAGGTGAGCTCATCATCCCCCTGGTTTCCTGCTCTACCTTGTTTTGTTCCTCAATGACCTGTTCATTATACTGGTTTTTGCTCAAGAACTCCCTCCAAATCATCCCCTGTGATCTTACTTGATATTCTACCAAGATTTTTATCAACCCCTGGTGATAAATTTGTGCTTCTCTTGGCTTATGTTCATGTTTGACTGACTCTATCATCTTTAGGAGGCTTCTAAAGAGGAAATATGGTAGGTTAATCTTAACCTCTCCCTTAATGTGTTGTAGGAGTCTGATGTGATACAGATGTGCAACACTGTATCCCCTATCACATGTGAGGAATTTTTGTATAATTAAAACCAATTCTCCCCATGGTTCATTGAACCACTCCCTTGGTATACCTTTGGCCCTGTCAAAGGTTCCCTTTCTATTTTTCTCAAGGAAGAAAGTCCACGCTTAATAATAGCTTAAGATGCATAAATCAATAATGAAGGAGATTCTTAACTTAAGATATCTTTGGGTAATTTCCATCACAATTCATTCATCATTATGCTATCATTTGAAAACTGAAAATACATAAGAAAAACTGCTTGCATGTAACAAAAGAGAAGCTTAGTTTTGATCTATCAATTTAATAGAAGGAGAATTCAACTTGAACACTTTGTTATTCCATATTACTAAAGTGATAAACAAACTAAGATTTAATAATATAAATCATCACACATCAATTCATAAGAAAATCTGAAACAAAGTACATAAACAAGTTCTAAGATAACCAGTTTATGGAAAATGCGCTAGTTTAACAATGAAGTGTACTTAGCTTGGAGTGGGGGCCCTCCACCCTTGCTTTGCACACTTGAAGTTGATATCAAAAGCTGAAGTTTTAGTCACTCATCCACATCAAATGAACAACAAAATGAAAGTAGAATAGGTTCTCCAAATTAATCTCCAAAATCCAAATGTCTCAGCATAAAATTATATTAAAGTTACATATCATAAGCCATCAAAGTCTTGGCTTAAATAGAAGTTTATGAAACAAACTAATATATAGTCTCTCTAACAATAATATCTACTCATATCCACCTATCTAAGTTGAACTCATCCAATCCATCCCAAGAAATAAGGTCAATCCCATAAAATCTCAAAACTACCCTATTTCCTAGGGATTTTCTGGGTGACTAGTCATGTTTGACCAGCGTTGACTGGGCTTAATAAAGATTGTTATGACCGAACCAAGTGGAATTAGTTCAGTCCTAGTTCCCAAGCTGTCCATCCACGCATCTAACTTGATTCCAAGTGTCCTACAAACATGTCATCCACATAGCTATTACGAGAATTTCTGAATCTGTGAAAATTTGCACTTGAAATCAGATTTTCATAAAAACTTTAGAATTTGCAAAATTAAAATTAAATACCTGAATATACATGAAATACATCAAAATGGGATAGATATAGTAGAAAATAGATGGAAAATATATGGATTAAGTAAGTTTCCTCAAGCAAAAATAGGCCAAAATTGAGGGCCAACAACTACCAGTTGGTTGTTAGGGTCACTTGAAACCAAAACTACGCAATTCCCAGAGGGAACTTCCAGTTGATTTCCAGAGAGACTGACAGCAGAAACTGCACAATTCCCAGAGGGAACTGGCAGTTTGCTGCTAGGGGCTATTGACAAGGAAAAATACACTAAGGCTGGGATGCTAGCTTGCTGATCATCTATGCCCAATTTCTGAGATGAGCTAACTGATGGGTAGTGGAATACCTGCTCATGAACATTGCAAAATTTATGAGATGAACAGTTGGTCGACTATCGGGATGACTGACTAGGAAAACTGTACAATTTTCTGAGGGAGATTGGGGTGGGCACTTGGTGTCTGTCCGACCTGTCTGTGCAATTTCTTAGTTAGTTGAGCGGGTGAGGTCAGTGGCCTCTACAAAACTTTTGAGGGGAGTCAGTCCCGGGGTGACTACCAGGTCTGACTGCCTAGGTGGCCAGCATGAGAGTTGATTGAATTTCTTGTGGGTAGCGCAGCTTGAAAATACTAGCTTGGTGCTTTTGCATTGTTCTGTTTTACAGTCGATCGAGTCAATAATAGGTTGATGGTCTGGCTGTCAGAGGGGAGTCCGGTCATCATAACTTTCAATAAAAATGGCTAAGTGTGTGAACAATCAAGAGATGCATAGGTGATCATATGAACACACACTCGCATAACTTGAAGATGAGACAAGAAAACCATCGGGACACACATGATCAACAAGACTAACCAACGTTGTAAGCGACAAGTGCAACATTCATGATTGATCCTTCATTGATCAAGACGACGCTTGCGCAATAGTCAATGTGACTCCGTGTGTGAGTGCGATAGATTCTTGTATAGCGAATACTGTTGACCTAGGTTGTCATTGATGTCAATATGGCAATATTCTAGATACTAGATGATGATATGAAGCCAAGGGGAAGCAGAGTAGATCCATGAAGAAATAGGAGCAAGGCCATCAGGAAAGCCAAGCCATTAGTAAGAGTCTGTTAATAGAGGAGTTAACAAAGGAGGCATATCAAAGCTATCGCTTATGCTTAAGAGTATTGCAAAATATCAGAGCAAGAGAGGCATATTGGAAAAGATAGAAGCCATCAAGGTATGAAGGTATCAGAGAAGGTCATTGAAAGACATTGCAAAGCCAAAGGAAGACATTGGAGCAAGAGGAGCCACATCAGAGGAGCATCACATGTAATACATGCCCAAGAAGAACCGAGAGGAAGAATTCATCAAAAGAGGAGTTAACACATCAGAGGAGTATTGCAGAATATCAAAGCAGAGCATATTGGAGGAGCATAAACAGAGCTATCGGAGGAGCATAAACAGAGCTATCAGAGCTACAGGAGGAGCCATATTGGGAGTATCAGGAGTAATATATGCCAAAGAAGAACTATTGGAGGAGCATAAAGAAGAGCAGAATACATATATATGCGGAAGAGTATAAAGAGCGGGGGACATAGAGAAACAACGGAGCAGTATATAATAAACATAGTTAAAGGAGCGGAGCAATATATACTATCGGAGGTAGAGTATATATATATATATATATATATATATATATATATATATATATATATATATATATAGATATATATATATATCGAAGAAATCATATCGGGGGGTTCTATTATGTGCCACTACCCGAAACCCCCGACTGCGATATACATGTGCAAACTCGACGATATATATGTCCAGATGTATAAACATGTGAAGTCTGCTAAGTGTTTCGAAGCATGTTTTTCAGTTTATTTCATATATTCCGGCTCTAAGCCTTGCCACATTAAAATATGCAATTGCAATGTATATATATATAATTGTGATATGTTGTAGACCCATTGCAACATTGCAATATGACCTAATACTATATCACATCTGCCATATCACAAGTGTTTAAGGCCTTGCTGCATTGAAAGCGCTGATTGTGATATATGTTGTGAACCTGATGGATTCATCAACAACAGTTTATATAATATCGTACCCAACAAGGGAATCGGCCATCGACCATCGGCAATGTTATCGGCTTGACTTATATAGGACTTCCGGAAGCCGCAATTGCCGATTGCGATAACGTTGTGGAGGAGCGAACCCGATGAAGTTATAGATGCGGGCATAATGTATTTGAAGTCCGGCCTTAAGCATTTGGTCGTGTTTTTCCTGTGTATTCCGATAAATGTGTTGCCCAACGTTTTTAAGGCCAAAAGCTTAAATTAACAGTTCTGATAGTTCAGTGGGCCTGAACGACTGTGATTGCGATTGCGATTGTGACATGGCATGTGGGGCCTCCCTATTGGTACAGTCTCTCTGTAAATAATGAAGTCTAATGTATGAAAGTTCTAAAAGAAAAAAAAGGGACCTCTCTGATATTTTTTAATAAGCATCATTTCTATTGTAATTCAGCCCCTCTTCCTCTTGAACGTGTCCTGTGAAGCATTGGTTAATTCGAATAGGCAGAGGAAGCTAAAGTGACCAAAGGATCGGGAAACCAAAGAAGCAAGAGAGTGTGGGGGAAACTATAGCGACCAAGGAGGGAAGCTAAAGGATCAAGCGAGCGTTGAGGAAACCGAAGAGCCAGCAGAAAGAGGAAACCAACGGTCAAGGGCATCAGGAATATATAAAAATAGAGAACAAGGAAAGTAAAAGGTTGGTTAAAAATATGGAAGAAACATCGGCAGCCATAGGGTCCAGCAGAACAGAAAAGGGCCGAAGGACCAATAGGATAGGAGGCATTCGAAGGACGAGCATCTCTGTTGATCGTGTTACCCTGTGAGAGACTCAGACCTGTGATGAATTAATCAGGTACACAATGCAGTCTGAAGAAAAATTCTGTGATGTAATAAATAAAGCTTTATCTAACATTGTTTCAAGGGATAAGATACTAGCAAAGAAGCAGTCATGTTGAAGCATTTACTGTGACAGTTAGAACAGATGCTTGAACAAAAGGTTGGTTCTTATGCAGAGCTTAGTGTAACTAATAGTAGACTCACTAAAGTTGTGTGGAGACATTATCAAAGATCATGAAGGCTGTTGCAGACTCTGTGTGGACAGTATGAAGAGTTGTAAAGACTCTTTCATAAGAAGACTGATTGACATTGATGTTGTAGCATGGAGACTACAGTGAAGCCGTAAACAGACAAAACTCAGTAAAGAAGACTTTTGAGAGTAGAACATTACTATCAAACATGCCTTGACAAGATTAGGTCAGAACCCTTGGTGTTGGTGCCTCAGAAGTAGGAAGGATTGGTGTCCTTGGGATTGGTGCCTCAAAAGTAGGAAGGATTGGTGCCTCAGGAACTGGAAGGATTAGAGTCCTTGGGAGTTGGTGCTCCTGAGTCCAAGATTGTTTCCTTGCAAAGCAGAGTTGGTACTCTAGAGGTTGAAGCCTCACAAAAGTCCAAGTTGGTGCTTGGCAACTGATTGCAACCATTTATATATTGTATCTATTTTATTACAAAGATTATATTAATAAAAGCATTTATACTTGTTGTTCATCTTGTGTTTTGAATATAAATGTTTTAAATGGTAAAACAATAGTTGAAAAGGAAATACTGATTCACCCCCCCCCTCTCAGTATTTCCAACAATTGGTATCAGAGCTAGTACCTTCATTAAAAGCCTAACAACTTGAAGGTTGATCTTTAGAACACAAAGGGAAAAGTCAAGGAAGAAATTCTCCAATCCTCCTAAGGAGGTGTCTCCCTCTACCACTAAAATAGAAGACAATCAATTTGAAGAGGCTCCATGGTTCAATGGGAACTTTAATATATGGGAAGAAAGAATGAGGAATTTCTTACAGACTCAAGGCATTGAAATCTGGAAATTAGTGATTGTTGATAGCAGGATGGATGGAGAATCCAAGGAGTACAATGCGAAAGCAATGAAGGCAATCTTGAATGGGCGCTTGATTCTATAAAGAACAATCTAGGAAAATACTCATCAGCAAAGGGTATATGGGACAAACTTCATGACCTTCACCCAAAATGAGAATTGACCATGACCATCAGTCAAGAAGATGATGGAAGTCAAGAAAGAAATCCAAAACCCATCATAGAAGCTGAAAATGAGAATGATGACATCAAGGCTAAAGTAGACCTAGAAGATGAGGAGAATGAAAAAGATTTTGTGTAAGATCTCCTCGCTCAACTTATGGCTGCCATGGAAGAGATTAACAATTTGAAAAAGGAAAATGAGGAACTTAAGAAGATAGCACTAGTTGGTGACCAAGATCAAACAAGGGAGAAAGTTGACCTTATCAAGCTTCAAGTACAAGAAAGGGATGAAGAGCTTGCCAAGCTTAAGAAGGAATTTCATCAAAGCAAAAGAAAGCATCATGAAGAAGTCATATCCATGAAAAATCAATTGGATAAAGCAAAGAAATGGGAAGATACCTTGTCAAGTCAACTTGAACAAACTTGAAGAAGGGATTGGTCAGTACAAGGTAGAGGTCTCCTCTCTCAAATCTCAACTACAAGAAGCAAGGAAACAAGCACAAGGAGCTAAGAAGACAATGGAAGCATTGGAAATAATAGAAGGACAAGTTGATGAAGTAGGAAAGGAAAGAAACACCATGATATGTCAACTAAAAGCAAAGGATGAAGAAATCTTCAAATTAAAATCTAACATCAAACTTCTCAAGGCCGAAACATGTAAAGCTACAAGGATCAAGGAAGAAATGGAGAGCAGTCTAGCAAAGGAAAATGAATAAATCTTCAAAATGAAGTCAAATATCACCTCCCTTAAAATAGAAGCAGATGAAGCTACTCGTATCAAGGAAGAAACTGAGAAACAACTTGCTAAGAAGAATAATGAGTGTGAAAGATTGGAAGAAGAGATTTTCTTTCTCAGAAAAAAGGTTGAAGGAATGAACAAAATTAAAGAGCTCTCAAGCCTTGGATGACATGCTCAGCTATCAAAGATTTCCATTTGATAAATCAGGTCTCAGGTATGCAAGTGAATCCTCAAACAAAAATAATAATGCTTCAAACAAAAGGGATGTGAAGAAGCCAAAAAGAAATGGTGATGCTCCCAGTTCCAACAAAGGGAAGGAGAAAAATCAAGGCAACAATGGAAGAAATCCTGCTCCAAGAAGAAATGTAGATGATGTCAAAGATGCAAGAAGCAATGGTTATCATCAAAGGATCTCAATGTAGAAAGGCTTCAGAAGTACATCAAGGAAATCTCCATCTCCCAGGTACCAAAGTTTATTTTTTGGTTATTGTTATTCTTGTACAAACTTTGGTCACATGGCAAAAGGTTGTAAAGCATATCATAAAGATATATGTTATGGTCCCCAACCATCTCATAAAGATAGATATTATGGTCCCCAACAATCTCCAAGGAACAATTTTGCAGGAAGAAATCATGAATTCTTATTCATGAACAATGTAGAATGCTTCAAGTGTCATAACATTGGTCATATGGCACGTGATTGTAACTTAACCTGGGCTCTTACACAAGTTAGAACCATGCAAAAGAAGAAAGTTACACAAGTATGGAGAAGGAAGAAAATACAATCCGAAAGTCTCTTGAACTCTCCAGCCAACAACACATGTTGTTGACTTGATCTTCGACAATTTGAGCATTTGATGGGAAGACTTTGCCAAAAGAGATGATGCATACAGTTAGGGGGAGCCTGTGATTCTTGATCATTATTGTAGAAGCTATTAGTGAAAGGGTCCTTATAAAATCCTTGTTGAGCTATATTAACAATCATTCATTGATAAAGATCATTTCTCAAGAGAACTCCATTGAAGAACTTGATCTCATAACTATTCTTTGGACTGGTGTTGAAGATGTTTAGTAGAACTTGGAACAACAGAGAATGTCATCTAATACTAAAGAAATAGGGAAAACAACTATGGTGCTGTTATCACAGAAGTTTATGTCTTGACTCAGGGATCTAATGTGAGAATAGGTAAATTATGGACACAAATAGAGGCAACCTTCAAACAAACAGATACATTTGGAATGGAGTTTGAAGTAAGAGCAGCTGGCAGCATATAACAAAACTAAAGCATTGCAAGAAGATGCCAATCAACAAAATGAATTTAAAAAACAGTCACATATTGGATATCTAAATCTGTTAGCAGAAATAACTTGCAGAGATATGTACAAGAACACAAGGAAAAGATGGTTCATAGAAAGGAGAATGATGTGCAGTCAAATATAACTTAAGTTAATACTGGTCACTTAGAAAATATAGCAATAATGAGACACAACCTCTCACCATTTCATCCAAATGCAATGATGTTGAATACTGGATGGCAGTGACTTAAGGAGAAGCACAGAGACACAAAGGAACTTGGATTTGAAGAAAGATAGCAAGAAAGACAATTTCAGTGGCATTTTCTCTTGATTCGGACTATGAAGGCCTCTCAATTCTGACTGTGGAGACAACAAAATATGGATTTAAGCATAAAAACATGGACTTGGACACTTGGTGTGTGGCTATTTGCAATTTGGTTGAAAGAATTGAGGTAGAGCATCTTTAAGCATTGTAGAAGCCATAATAAAGTAGTTCTGAGACATGAAGAGGGGATAATGTGCTAATTGATGATAAAGCATCAATCTTTCTATCTTGAGTAAAAAGAAGAGCACTATGATAGGGGGAGTAACAGACCCATGAAGATCGAACATTCATAAAGAACAGAAGCAGTTTGATAGGAAGAGTCCCAGAGCACTCCTTTGCCATTGTTGTCAAAGGGGGCGAGAAGAAGAATATTGCCATCAATAACAAAGGGGGCGATTTTTGACCTCGGTTGTCATTGATGTCAATATGGAAATATTCTAGATACTAGATGATGATATGAAGCTAAGGGGACGTAGAGCAGATCCATGAAGAAATAGGAGCAAGGCCATCAGGAAAGCCAAGCCATGAGTAAGAGTCTGTTAACAGAGGAGTTAACAAAGGAGGCATATCAAAGCTATCACTTATGCTTAAGAGTATTACAGAATATCAAAGCAAGAGAGGCATATCATAAAAGACAGAAGCCATCAAGGTATGAAGGTATTAGAGAAGGTCATTGAAAGACGTTGCAAAGCCAAAGGAAGACATTGGAGCAAGAGGAACCAAATTAGAGGAGCATCGCATGTAATACATGCCCAAGAAGAACCAAGAGGAAGAATTCATCAAAAGAGGAGTTAATGCATTAGAGGAGTATTACAGAATATCAAAGCAGAGCATATCGGAGGAGCATAAATAGAGCTATTAGAGGAGCATAAACAGAGCTATCAAAGCTATAGGACGACCCATATCCGGAGTATCGAGAGTAACATATGCCAAAGAAGAACTATCAGAGGAGCATATAGAAGAGTGGAATACATATATATGCGGAAGAGTACAAAGAGTGGGGGACATAGAGAAATAGTGGAGCAGTATATAATAAACAGAGTTAAAGGAGCGGAGCAATATATACTATCGGAGGCGGAGTATATATATATATATATATATATATATATATCGAAGAAATCATATCGGTGGGTTCTATTATGTGCCACTACCCGAAACCCCCGACTGCAATATACATGTTCGAACTCAACGATATATATGTCCAGATGTATAAACATGTGAAGTCCACTAAGTGTTTCGAAGCATGTTTTTCAGTGTATTTCATATATTCTGGCTCTAAGCCTTGCCACATTAAAATATGCGATTGCAATGTATATATATATATATATATATATATATATATATATATATATATATATATATATATATATATATATATATATATATATATATATATATATATATATATAATTGTGATATGTTGCGGACCCACTGCAACGTTGCAATATGACCTAATACTATATCACGTCTGCCATATCACAAGTTCTTAAGGCCTTGCTGCATTGAAAGCACCGATTGCGATATATGTTGTGGACCTGATGGATTCATCAACAACAATTTATATAATATCGCATCCAGCAAGGGAATCGGCCATCGGCCATCGGCAATGTTATGGGCTCGACTTATATAGGACTTCCGGAAGCCACGATTATCGATTGCGATAACGTTGTGGAGGAGTAGACCCAATGAAGTTATAGATGCGGGCGTAATGTATTTGAAGTCCAGCCTTAAGTGTTCGGTCAGGTTTTTCCTGTGTATTTTGATAAATGTGTTGCCCAGGGTTTTTAAGGCCAAAAGCTTAAATTAACAGTTCTAATAGTTCAGTGGGCCTGAACCACTGTGATTGCAATTGCGATTGTGACATGGCATGTGGGGCCTCCCTGTTGGTACAGTCTCTCCGTAAATAATGAAGTCTAATGTATGAACATTATTAAAGAAAAAAAGGACCTCTTTGGTATTTTTTAATAAGCATCATTTCTATTGTAATTTGGCCCCTCTTCCTCTTGAACGTGTCCTATGAAGCATTGGTTAATTTGAATAGGCAGAGGAAGCTAAAGCGAGCAAAGGATCGGGAAATCGAAGAAGCAAGCGAGCGAAAAGGAAACTATAGCAACTGAGGATGAAAGCCAAAGGATCAAACGAGCGTTGAGGAAGCTGAAGAGCCAGCAGAAAGAGGAAACCGACGGTCAGAGGCATCAAGAATATATAAAAATAGAGAACAAGGAAAGTAAAAGGTTGGTTAAAAAGATGGAAGAAACAGAGGCAGTCGTAGGGTCCAGCAGAACAGAAAAGGGTCGAAGGACCAACAAGACAGGAGGCATTCGAAGGACAAGCATCTTTGTTGATCGTGTTACCCTGTGAGAGACTCAGACCTGTGATGAATTAATCAGGTACACAATGCAGTCTGAAGAACAATTATGTGATGTAATAAATAAAGCTTTATCTAACATTGTTTGAAGGGAGAAGTAGCCAGCAGAGAAGCAGTCATGCTGAAGCATTTACTGTGACAGTTAGAACAGATGCTTGAACAGAAAGTTGGTTCTTATGCAGAGCTTAGTGCAGCTAATAGTAGACTCACTAAAGTTGTGTGGAGACATTATTAGAGATCATGAAGGCTATTGCAGACTCTGTGTGGACAGTATGAAGAGTTGTAAAGACTCCTTCATAAGAAGACTGGTTGCCATTGATGTTCTATCATGGAGACTACAGTGAAGCTGTAAACAGACAGAACTCAGTAAAGAAGAGTTCTGAGAGTAGAACATTACTATCAAACATGCCTTGACAAGATTGGGTCGGAAGCCTTGGGGTTGGTGCTTGAGAAGTAGGAAGGATTGGTGTCCTTGGGATTGGTGCCTCAGAAGTAGGAAGGATTGGTGTCCTTGGGATTGGTGCCTCAGGAACTAGAAGGATTGGAGTCCCTGGGAGTTGGTGCTCCCAAGTCCAAGATTTTTTCCTTGGCAAAACAGAGTTGGTGCTCTGGAGGTTGGAGCCTCACAAAAGTCAAAGTTGGTGCTTGGCAACTGATTGCAACCATTTATATATTTTATCTATTTTATTTCAAAGATTATATTAATAAAAGAATTTATATTTGTTGTTCATCTTGTGTTCTGAATATAAATGTTTTAACTGGTAAAACAATAGTTGAAGAGGAAATACTGATTCACCTCCCCTCTTAGTATTTCCAACAAATACAATAAGCACATATGAAGCAAAGACTTTAAGCATAACCAAAACACAGTCGCAAGCATGACTCAGACATAAGCATGTAGAGATGTGAATGCAATGAATCAAGCAAGGCCAATGTAAAGACTCACATGAGCTCATGGAGTGAACCCTTGTGTGTGTACTCATCAAGTGAAACTCTTCAAGGGAGACTCCGAAATTGGTGCAGGCCAAAATTTTGGAGGGTGGTTGTAGCCACCACAATATGTTAGTAAATTAATGGTTATGGAACGCATGACCTAATAAATTTTTTTGCAGCTATTATCAGAGGGCATTAGTCCTTCTTGTTGATTCTCAGATAATAATGAGACCCCTATATTTATATGTGTATTTATGACCTGTACATTACATGTTCATGATGTGTTTAATGAAATGTATGTCATTGTTGGGATGGGTCAGGTTAAGTCCTTGTTCAAGTTTTTCACTAGAGGCCTTGTCTCTTTGTTATTTATCATTTATGAGAGTTTCATCAAGTTCTGGGCAGAGTTTTGGATCCTAGCCCTAAAAAAGTGCCTCAGATCTTGGCGTTACTCGCATAGAACTGAGTAAATTAGTCTACAGTCACTTGGATGCAGACTTATGGGAGCGACTGGAGGGTTACATTTGCTACCATTCCTTGTTATGGGAGTGACTAGGAGTCTAGGTTAGTGAAAATGCAAGTTAATTCATGGGTTGGGTTAATAGAGTGGTTGGTTAGCTCCTGGGGGTCCTGTAGCTCTTGAGGAACGTCAGTTTGGTTTCAGTTCATCAATTCCACTTCCTTAACTATACTTAGGATGTTGAGTCACATCATGGTAATTCGTCATCACATATTTACCCTGGTGGACCGGTAAGCTTGGGTAAGTGTGGGAGGAGGGTGTTACAAAGTGGTATCGAAGCTCCGAGGTCCAACACTTGGATTGGATGGGCTGAATGTGTTTGTCGTGAATGCATGTAGTTCATATATGTGCTTATTATGTATGCATGGTGATGGTCCTTACAATTATCTTGTCATGTAGAAGTTTATGATGCTATTGTTGGGATGTGTTTGTCATGAATACATGTCTTTGATATATGTGTTTGTTATACATGTCAGTGTATATATGGTTATTATGCATGCATTTATATGGTTAGGATTGTCATGCATGAGGTAATTGTATGTAGTTGGTTTTGTCATGTATGATGTTGGCATATTGATATGATTATGTATGTATGTATGTATCGTGATAATCTGGATTGATATTGCAGATGAGATAGCTTCTCCTGAACTTCACTAAGCTACGTTTGATTATTTTTATGTTCATTTTATCAGAAATAGTATGTTTGGAGGAAGAAGATCAAGATGAATAGAAAAATGGTGGACTACAGTTCATGTGACTCTCCCTACAGATCAGATGAGAAACATGGTGATGAGTACTCCCCTCACATAGCAGATACATTGAGAATTTTGAAAGTGGAAATAAGAAGTTGCAATGTGGATAATAACATGATCATTCATTCATAGGAAAGGCTTGCTAGGGAACAAGAGAAACAAATAGAGGTTAATGCATTCATTCTTCAGAGTATCAAATGGTGCATATGGAAACAGGTCTAGATTAGGACACAGGTTGGATAGAGAGGATACAATTAGAGATGGAAGATTTCTAAATGCACCTGACTGGATGGGTAGTGGTCATGGTTCTATCCTAGTTTTGGTTCGGAGAGACAGTATGGTCATCACCATTACAATTCATATAGGAAGGGTGAGAAGAAGTATTTTCCAGAAGATTTCAAGAAAACAAAACCACCTACATTTGATGGATAAATGAAGAAGTGACAAGATGTGTAATCTTGGTTGCTTGGGATGAATAAGTACTTTAGATTGCATGATTATTCAGAGAACATGAAAGCCATAACAGATACCTTCAGCCTTAAAAGTAAAGAAAACATTTTGTGGGAAGATGTGAAGAATGTTAAAGGCATTTGAGAATAGGAATTGACTTGTATGGAGTTTGAAAGACTATTTTGGAAGAATTATCTATCTGAGATATACTATGATGATAGGGAAAATGAATTCTATGAGTTGAAGATGGGATCTATGACCAATGAGGAGTATACTAACATATTTTTGGAGTTGTTGAGGCATGTGCCTTATCTTAAAGAGGAGAAAGCTAAGATTCAAAGATTCATCAGTGGGTTTCTAGTAGTGTTCAAAGATAGGATTGAGTTTGATGAGCTTAGATCACTTGAGGAGGCCATTAGAAAGTGGAAGCATTACTATGAGCAATCGAAGTGCAGGTATGAATCTAAAAAGGATTGGAAAGGTAATGACAAGACTAAAGGAAAATGGGATAAGAAGAAAGGAAGACAATAGGACATAGGTAACAAAGAGTGTTATCACCAAATAATTGATCATCTAGCCTAATTTACTAGATGGATCAAAGTAAACCATGTAAAGCTAATTTTTCCATAGTAAAATTTCTTTCACTGTGAGAAATTACCTAATAAACCACCTTTATTAAGTAATTTATAGTTAAAACCATGAAGAATAATTAAATAAATCACTATTTATTTGATTTTCTTCTAGGAATAATTAATTAAACCATTATTTTATTATTATTCCTTTGTTAAATTTGACCTAGTCATGAAAAATAAATAGATAAATCATTATTTTTCTTATTTTTCTCTAAGAATAACTAATTAATCATTAATTAATTACTATTCTTTGTTAAGTTTGACTAAATCCCTTAGGAATAATTAAATAAATCATTATTTGTTTGTTATTCCTTAACTAATTCCTTGAGATAATACATAAATCATTTATTTATTTATTATTTCCAAATAAAAGTTTAAATACTTTTTCCCTCCTAAACAAATATAATAAAATATTCCAAGTGGTAATTCCAAGAATGGGATCAACAATATTTTATTATTGCTCATTATTCGATGATAACTCAATATTTTGTTATAAATAGCAGGGTTCTCCATTCATTATTCACTTTTGATTATTTTCATTGTTGCACTCACTGTTGTAACTCTGATTATTTTCATTGTCGCACACCATATTTTTTCTGGGTTTATGCATTATAGAGGAGAGAGACTCTACAAACGCTGAAAGCGTTTGAGTATTGCCAAGAACCCATCCCATAGAGGGGGACTAGTAACATATATTTGTTCCCTTCACAGGGGTTATAATAAAATCATTTTTTACAAATCTGGTTTCCATTGGATGTTTTGGGGTTATTACCCTTTATTTCATTGTTTAACTATGATTGCAGCATAGATCAAAATTTTGGAAAGTTTTGTTTTTATCAATAGCTACAGATCTACAACGTTTAACATTCATTTCTATTGTTGATATCATTTGTCATCCATGTTAAGTGGGTTCTTTTCATACATCATTGAGAAGAAAACACTACGACAAAGAGAATGCAACACCACACACGAAGTTCAATGCATCTGATAGAGAACATGGATTTCAGTTTGAGTAGAACAAGGGTGATGGTAGGAACCCTTTACAGTGTCTGACTTGTGGTAAGGATCATTGTAGGAGAGATTGTACATAGCATGAGGGTGCAAGACCACATATTTACAGTGCTCAGGAGGCACAAATGGTTGGGAATGTTGCACAAAGTATTCCTCAGATTTATGTAGCATTGGTTAATAGGTAGGCAGATCACTGAGCATCTATTATCGAGATGGACGGTAATATTTGGGATAAAGTTGTTTCCATTTTTATTGACCCTATATACAATTATAGTTATGTTAATCCTGACCTAGTAAATAAGTGTGGTTTGAATAAATAAGTGCATGCAGAGTCTTGGTTAGTGCAATTGGCTATAGGTACTAAGAAAAGTGTTCATCATTGGGTAAGATCTTGTGCATTTGAGTTGATTGGTATGCCTACATTATCACATTTGAATGTGCTTCCATTGGGATCCTATAATATGTTGTTGGGTATGGATCAGTTGTAGCTTCACAGGACTAAAGTGGATTGTTATGAAAAGGCTATTGAATTCTTGGATGACAATGGAGAACATAGAGTCTTGCAGGGTAAGAAGAAGGAAACATCAGCTAGGATGGCAACAACTATGCAGGAATAGCATAGTCGTGGGAAAGGGTGTGTATTATTTGCAGTGCATTTTTCCAATGGAGAAGGTCAGGATGTTGAGGATGCAAAGAGATTCAAGAGGTATCCAGTTTTACAACAATTTTTGGATGTGTTCCCAACAGATATTTCAAGGTTACCACTTCACAAGGAAGTTGAATTTTCTATTGAGTTTGTACCAGGAGTAGCACCATCATCAAAGGCACCTTACAGGATGAGCACTCCAAAGTTAGTGGAACTGAAGTTGCAGTTGAAGGAAATGCTTGACAAAGGATACATTAGGCCAAGTGTGTCACCATGGGGTGCACCAAAGTTATTTGTGAAGAAGGATGCTACTCTAAGATTGTGTATTGATTACAACAAACTGAACAAGGTAACCATCAAGAACATGTATCCATTTTCGAGGATTGGTGACTTCTTTGATCAGTTGAAGGGAGAAAAAATGTTCTCAAAGATTGATTTGAGATAAAGATACCATCAGGTACACATCAAAGAAGAGGACATCTACAAGACTACTTTCCAGACTAGGTATGGGAATTATGAGTTTGTTGTAGTTCCTTTTGGTCTAACTAATGCTCCAACTACTTTTATGTGCTTGATGAATAGTGTGTTGCATCCTTATCTGGAAAAAATTGTGAGTATATTCCTTGATGATATACTAATATATTCTAAGAATGAGGAAGAGCAAGGTGAGCACTT
Source organism: Pinus tabuliformis (assembly GCA_031772625.1). Taxonomy (NCBI): domain Eukaryota; kingdom Viridiplantae; phylum Streptophyta; class Pinopsida; order Pinales; family Pinaceae; genus Pinus; species Pinus tabuliformis. Next base: position 373,788,782 of record CM062804.1, read on the forward strand.
AGAAACAATGTTAACATTTATAAGAGAGCATCAATTGTATGCCAAACTTAGTAAATGTAGTTTCTTTTAGACAAAGGTGCATTATTTGGGACATGTTGTCTCTATGGAAGGCATAACAGTGGATCTAGAAAAGATAAATGCTATCATGGAATGGGAAACTCCTAGGAATGTGGAAGAGGTTCAGTCATTCATGGGAATGGCTAGCTATTACAGGAGGTTCATCAGGAAATTCTTGCAGATTACCTATCCTATTACATCACTGTAGAGGAAAGGGAAGAAATTTCAATGGACAGAGGAAAGTGAAACAAGTTTTGAATGGTTGAAGCAATTGTTGAAAAATGCTCTAGTTTTAAATATTGCAGATGTAGATAAATAATTTGTGGTGTGCACAAATGATTGCAAGAGAGGATGATGGGAATCTGATGCAGGAAGGACATGTAGTATGCTAGGAATCGAGGAAAATGAATGAGCATGAGCATAAATATGTGACATGTGATCTTGAGTTGGCAATGATCATCCATGCACTGAAGATGTGGAGACACTATCTTATGGGAAGGAGGTTCATTCTGATGAGTGATCAAAGTGGGATGAGCTACATGTTTGATCAACCAAATCTTAATGCTAGGAAAGCTAGATGGTTGGCCATGATCAGTCAGTTTGACCTCGAAATAAAATACATTAAGGGTAAGGAGAATAGGGTTTTAGATGCTCTTAGCAGAAGGGTACATATAAATCATAGAGAAACTCTGAGTTCATATGGGACAGATTTATAGGATCATGTCTTGATGGAAGGACAACAAGATAACAGGTGTTAGTATCTTAGGCACAGGTTACAACAACAGGGTACATGTGAATAGGATGAGGATTATCATCTCATAGCAAATGGTTTGGTGAGTTTTAGGGGTAAGATCTATGTGTTGGAAAAAAGTGAACTCGAGAAGCTTATATTGTGGGAATTTCATACTAAGCCATATTCAGGTCACCTAGGATACCAAAACACATTACCAACTGTGAAGAAGTTCTATTACTAGTCGAATTTGAAGAAATAGGTGGCAGAGTTTGTCACAAGATGTTTTGATTTTCAACACGTAAAAGTAGAGTGTAAGCATCTAGGTAATTCTAATTCCATAGTGGAAATGGGAGGTCATTTCCATGGGCTTCATTACAAGTTTTCCGAAGAACTCTAGACATAATGATTCTATTATGGTTGTGGTTGATAGGTTGACAAACGTAGTGCACTTCATTCTAGTAAAAGTCCATGAATTCAGCAAGTGAAGTAGCATAGGTCTTCCTCAGAGATATAATGAGGTTGCATGGTGTTCCAAAGAAGATTGTGTCAGACATGGATGCTAAGTTCACTCCAGGTTTTGGAAGGATTTATTTACAGGTTTGGGTACAAAGTTGGCCTCTAGTACAACTTATCATCTGTAGGCAAATGGATAAACAGAGAGGATCAATAGGATTTTAGTGGACATGTTGAGGATGTATGTCATGCGTCAACATTGAAAGTGGGAAGAGCATCTTCCACTGTGTTATCACTCAGAAGTATTCCCTAGAAGTTATAAAAAGAAGGAATAATCCGAGCTAACCACAAACCTAATATTTTAGACTCAGGTTCTAGCCAACCTAAGTCCAGAGAGGGCTCTCTCTTTATAATTTAACTTTGTTTTGGGTGGGATTTTAGGCTAGTTCTTAGTGCTAATGAGGTTTTGAATTTGGTTGGGTGGTGGAATTATGGAAACAGATGGATAGAACAAGGCCTTCAAGCCATTGGGCTATGGAGCAATCAAAAGATGGCTCAACTGGATCAGATCAATCACTATAGGAAGAGTTCACAGGGTAGGCTAGCAAAGAAAAAGGAAAATCTACAAGTTCAAATTGATGAGGTAGTCCTAATCGGGGTGAAAGGGCAATTAAGAATCCTTAGACCGGGATAAAGATGAAGAGCAAGAGGAGATCAGTAGCAAAGGGAAACTAAGAATCCTTTACTATGGACCTAGGGGGGAAACTACAGAAGTAAGGGAGCAATTAAGAATTCACAGACTAATATAGTTTATTAGAAAACATTGAGAAAGTAAACAGTTAAGACAGAGAGCATTAAAGCTAGTTCTGAAATATCATTCTTAGTTTACCATTCAGATTTCATAGAGACACATATTATTATTTATAAACATGAAGAGAAACAATAATAAACATGAGAGAAAATACTTATTTGACTTTGGCTTTACACAAGAATCATGTGAAATGTTTGAGCTTTATTTCATAATCCAACAAGCCAAATCCAGTCTTGATACAATAGCACTTTAACTTGAGAGGAAAATGTCTATAGAAATGTCTTTGAATCCACCCTAACTACTTCAAAATTTGAAGTACTTATACAAAAAATATTACAAAATATCTCATAACAGTTTGATAATTAATCTAGGAAATCAAAAATATCTTCAATCATGAAGATAGGGATAGATGGAAAACTGTATCATGCTATCCATTTTATTGTGATTGTGCTAGTTGTTTGTAGTTCTATTTTAGCTCTTTAAGTTGACTGATATTTGTGTGCTGGAATCACTTTTTGTCTTAAATTTACTGATACTCTTTACCTACTACTCTTTGAACCTGTTCACCTGTTTCACCTGGCTGCCATGTAGATTTACTGTAGTAACTTATAACAAATCTGTCATTTTTACCCACCATTCATCTTCAAGTACTTTTGCCTTGATCATATTTCTGTATATCTCATTTGCTTAAGTGTATTTGGCAAAATTTGGCTTATTAACAAACATATGCTTTACCTCATGCTCTAGGAAGAACAAATTTTCCAGATTATCATACAATACCTTTCCTGTGGCTAATGCTTTAACTCCTGAAGTGCTTGCTTGGTATTTGGCCAACTTGTTTAATCTATCAATGTAGTCCTATTGGTTCATAAGCTTGTCATGGATGACCGTAGGACTGGGAAGGCCTTTTTCCCTCAAAATTCCAAACATTGTCATGAATCTGTCAATATTAGCTTTCATGCCTCAACATCGTTTCTCTAAATTGAGCATAAGGTTCCTTTTAGTAAGAACATTTTTTATTTCTATGATGGTTTTAGTTTTGTCCTTTATACCAAGTTCATCTAATTGATACCTGTTCTTGTTGTTCAAGAAATTAATGAGTTGGTTAGCTTCCTCAGATTGGTCTCCCAGGTCTTCTTTTGCCTTTTGAATTGCTTCGGTGGCCACTTTCACCAATTCAGTTTGCTAAAAAATTACTTGAATTTATGGCCAAACATCATTGACAGAGTCAATGATGTTGGCCCATAGCATCTCCTTTATTTGTCCTAGTGGCTTTTGCAATGTTAATTCTTTTTCAAGGAATTTTATCCTCTCACCTGTTAGCACTCAGAATGAACCTCAAGGCTGAGAAGAGGCAATTCTGAGGTAACCACAGACCAAGCTTTTGATTTGGCATCTAGCCCTGCCAGACTAGAGAGGGCTCTCTCTTTGCCAAAAAAATGTGGTTGCGATAACTGAATCTTAGGCTAGCTATGAAGAATAAGGATTTGGTTGAAAATTGTGGGTTGAAAACAGCAAGAGAAGGGACTATTGGGCTATGGATTTGGGGCTAGTTTCTGCCAACAAACTTGGGGCAAAGTAAGCGCAATGTACAACCAGATTAAAGATATAATGAGAGAAGAAAAGAGGGAAAAGACTTTTGCCATGTAGGCATAAATCAGGGGATGGATCTACAGTGGCAAATTTAGAAGAAAAAGAAGCACATGGTTACTCAACAGAGCATCTAACAGAGGATGGATTCTGAAAAGATAACCACTACATCAAACAACATAATCATTGTGAAAGGAGCATCGTGCATGGATGGATTCCTAACACTTCCCTTAGAGAATGTTGTAACCAAATTAGTAGAAAAAACAAAGCATGGAAATGAATTTACAAGAAAAACATGCTGCACATTAAACACTGTGATGAATCCCAAATTTAAAGAGCAGAAAAAGCTTCATTAAAATAATATTCAAGGAAAACTTTACACAGTCCAATGGCAACCTCACTCTACTGCAAAAATCCAACCATTACACTCTGAAATTCATCAAATATATACAATTAGCTCATCCCTATACTAAGGGAGTTGAGCTCAACCATCTCTCTCAAGATTGAATTAGTTACATTAAATTTGGACCGAATTTCTGAAAATAGTGCTCAAAGTTGAACTCGTATCTCTTGAACCATAACACCTGTTACAAAATTGAAAGAGGTTTTTGTAGATAAGATCATGTTTGAGAAAATCCTCTTTAAAATTTTGGACATTCATTTCCAGTTACTCAGAATCTGTGCCACAAAATATTTCTAAACAGGAAATCACTAAATATTTAAATCTATAAAAATAGGCTGTAAAGATCTAGTCGAATATTCCATTTAACAACACCTACGAATAAACTGAAAGAGGTTTTGGTTGTATGGCTCGTGGTTGACAAAAACCTCCTTGGGTTTCTCAAAATTACTTTCCATCTGTTGTAAAATGGTGCTACACTACAATGACTAAAACAATAAAACAAATGCAAAATTTGTTTTGTTTTAATGTAGGCTTCAAATATCACCGCATATCTCCCACATAGTAACACCTGTGCATAAACTGAAGGATGTTTTTGTTAATTGGTATGTGATTGACAAAAACCTCTCTCACTTTTGTAAAATTCATGAATATTACTTCAGAAACTGATTTTGTAGTAAACTTGTCCCTGTGTGCAACAAATGACCTCAAAACATGCATAACCAAGAATCAATCATTCATTTCGATCATATCTTCTAATCCGGGAACTGGTTTTGGGCATGAAATATACTATTGGAAAGATATTTCTAAGTTTCTTTTGATGAACATACTTAGGATATGATTTTCACTGAAACTCATGTGCAAAACATCTATGAAAACCACACATAGTAAGAGCCCATTTTGATCCCTAGTGACAGGCTGCGAAGACTGGAACTAACATCACCCATCCTTAGGTTTTTCTGTGCTTCTTCTTTTTGTTGTATTTATGCAAGCTTATAGTCATTTTATAAGCTTGACACTTTTTCTTTAAACCTTTTAAGCTCTGTAGCCTGGATGGTCATTTCCTCCATGGCTTTCACTAATTTTGTTGTCTTTTCAGTTGATGTACCTGCACTTGTGGACTCGACTGTGATTGAGATGGTTGTAACAGGTAGAACTGTTGGTGCTAAGGAAGCTGCCAATGTTGAGGGAGCTGTAGTAGTGACTGTGGGAATAACTGTTTGTGGAGTGGTGGCCAACTCATTTTGTTTAGATTGAATCAAATTGTCCTGCTCTTTCTCTATTTCCTTTAGTTAATCATTTAGCTTAAGGACCAAGTCCATAAGCTCCTCTTGTTCCTTCTGAGTTTCTATCACTTCTATTGTTTATGGATGATGCAGATGTGGAATTTTGAGATGTTTTTTTCAAGGAAACTATGTCATCATTCTTCTTTTTAATTAGCCTTTCTGCAGCCTTTACATCTTTGGGATCATGTCCCAACTCTATGATTAAGTCCTCCAAGGACTTGATCCTAGTATCCTTGGCCTATGAGGAGGCCTTCTCTAGTTGGAATTGTGCTAATATATGTTGAGCCTCGAACCTGCACCTTCCTATACACCCTCTCAGCCTTCTTTTTCCACTCATTTCATCCACCAAGTTGATTAAATCATTGTATTTTAGTTTAAAAACGAGCTTTTGACATGGTTTTCTAACTACGCTGATGACTGTTGTTTGGTTTATAATTTTGTTCAGACAGCTGCGGAAGCTTCTCAGTTTCCGCAACTGACACAGGTTTCCGCAGCTGATCCAGGTTTCTGCAGCCAGCACAGGATTCCGCAGCTGTTTTGTCAAACACCATGCTACAGGTGTCTTCTGAAGAAATGAGCCACATGGGCAAGTTACAGGAGTCAAGGACATGGAACGTGTCCCTCCAGATCATCCAGCACGGCCATAAAAGCCCGCGGTCAAACAAGGGGCAAAGGATAGTCAACGGAAGTGTTCAGCGGTGGCACGGCTCTGCGTAGCTCTGTTTTTGAGCACGTGAAGCTACGTGGCACAGTCCTTAGCCACGAAGACATCCTGATAGTGTGAATCCAACAGCCATACCTCTCAGATTTAATAAACATGATGATAGTTACCTAGATCCAGGCTGGAGAGGATTTACGTGTCTCTGGCAGCGTGGTTAATAGCGTAGATTTAGTTAATTTGTTTAGCTTTCTTTCTTTATAAATAACGCGTCCATGAACGCTGTAAAAGTTAATCTTTGGTATTGTAATTCGAAGTTGTTGTATTTCCCCACTGCACTTTTACGTTGATGATTAATATATGAGAAGACTGGTTTAAACTTAAGCTTGTAGTTGTTCGTTGAATCGGCTGAAGTGGTAGAGGGCCCCTGCTCACTAAAGTCTTGTACAGTTGTCCTTTAACTCTTGCATTACTTTTTTCCTGTTCATGTATATTAGCTGTACAGTTGTCATTTAAATGTTGCGTTTTATTTCATCATGTATATTAGCTGTACATAACAAAGCTCTTTGATTTCTGTTGATTTACATTTTCATTGCTGCTTTTTTATGGTTACAACTGACCAGTGTTTTCTGCAGGTTTTCATAGGCAGCCCGGGGCAATTTTTCATCTTTTCTTTTTATAACTATTGGCATACGAGATCATTTTGTCTTTGTCGCTGACTCTTGCTTTCTGAAGCTTGATTTCTAGTACTGTCATTTCCTTAAGTTGTACATTTATTTTCTGCTCTTAGATATCATGCTATTCATCTGTTAACGGTTCCTTTCTATAATCAAATAACTTTATTAGGAACCAGAATATCACTCATTATAGCTTGATTTAGTTTGCCTTAGATCTCACATTGCTTGACTTGTTCATGACTGTTTCTCACATGGTAAATTAAGCTGAAAGGCAAAAGGTCAAGAAAGTTAAAGTAGTGTGATTAGTTTCTTTTATGCAGTTTAACTTCTTTTAGATTTCACATTGCTTAACATTTCATGATATCTTTTCACAAGGAAGATTGAGTTGAAGAGTTGAAATAGTGTGGATTAGTTGTTCTTACTTTTAATTGAATTTAGTGTAGATTTCACTTTCATTTTCATTCAGCAACAAAGATACTGGGCCGATGTCATTAGTTCATTGTTTGATGTCTTTATTTCTTTTCAAGAATTGATTTCATTGCAGTTATTTAAAAGCTTTCTTTCTTTTAAGTTTTGAAAAACCACTTAGAGATCACCACAACCATCCATATTTCACTTGCTTTATCACCTTTTCATCATCTCACATTAGGGAAAGATAAATCCAAAACAAACTTAAAAAAAAAACTAAAAACGACAAAAGACTAAGGAAATGGTTATCTAGTACATATAGTACACTTCACTTCGTCAGTTTATGAACCCCGGGTTGACAATATAAATAGAAATTTAGATCACACTAAATTGACCAAACATTTTGGTGCCGTTGCCGGGGAAGTGAAATTAGGTAGCCAAATTCTTAAAAAAAAAAACAAGAAAATTTCAAGGAAGGAAAATTGATAACCTCTCAAAGTATGCTCTCCTCTTGCACTTAGCGTGATCTGGAGGATCAGAAAAGAGAAAGTTATTGGTTTAATAGTTTCTTGAGTATGCTCTCTTCTTGCACCTAGAGTGACCTCGAAGATCAGAAAGAGAATTATTAGCCCAACTTGAAGAAAAACAAAAAAAAATGACATGCATAGAGCAAGAGATTCTAGGGGAAGGTTTTTAGCTAGAGCCAAGAGTTTGATTTTTACAAGTCCATCTACTTCAAGGAATAGACAAGAGACACCTCCATCATCTCCAACTTACACTCCTAGCCCTAGGATTCCTAGAATTCAAGAGGCAGGAGTCGACTCTCCCACACCTTCCATCGAATCTGAATTAGAAAGAGATCCTTTCCTTCCTTCTACAGAGAGACAAATTGTAATTGAAGAAGTAGAATCATCTGAAGAAGAAGAAGGAGAAATTCCTTCTCGTTCACCCTTAGTAGAAGAACTAGAAGACTCTGAAGTCTCCAGGGAAACTACCATGACAGAGGAAGGAGCAACTGGATTTGGTAGAGGTAGAGGTAGAGGAGGAGGAGGAAACAATGGAGGAGGTAGAGGTAACATTGGGGGAAATAGGGATGGAGATAACTCATTCAGATTTCCTATAGTTGATGAGGACTCCCGAGCCACAATGAAAAACATCTCACCATCTGTCCTCCCAAACTTCCATGGGTTAAGGAATGAGGACCCTGAAACATTTCTATTTGAGTTTGAAGTCGTGTGTCGAACTTATGATTATCTAGAAGACTCTCAAAAACTCAAACTGTTTCCTTCAACATTGAAAGGAGCAGCCTTGAAATGGTTCATGGGATTACTCACTCAATCCATTAGGACTTGGAATGATATGAAACAAACATTTTTGGATAGGTACCTGGACTATTGTATGCCCACCAATCACAAGGATGAGGTATTCAAAATGGTGCAAAGAGAAGATGAAAACTTGGAGGATTTACTTGAAAGGTTTCAATACAACCTGAAAAGAGCAAAAATGAGTAACTTAGATGAGGAGACCTTGAAAGCCCTTCTATTAAAATCCATTAGAGATGAATGGATAAATATTTTGAACATGATGGGGAAGGGATATATATCTCAACTTTCACTCAATGATATAGCAGAGCTATGTGTCCATCTCTCAAGGGGGAAATCTAAAACTCAAAAAGGGCCTAGAGATCCTTCTCTCATCAGAGCAAACAAATCTGCAACTGGATCAGTAAGTAGGGCTGAGATTGGCAACATGCTTGATGAATTCAAAATTGACATCTTAGGGAGTCTTAGTGAGCAACTAGACACCCTTAAGATTCACAATAAGCAGAAAGCAGAAGCTGAGGCTTTGGCCATCTTTTGCCTAAAGTGTAGGAAGAAACATGCTCTAAGGGAATGTCCCTTGGATGCAAAAGTTGTAGAAACATGTGTAATTTGTTCATAGAATCATGAGACCAAGGATTTTCCTTCAATTCCTAGGCTCAAAGCTGTCTTTCAAGAAGATCCAAATACAATCGAATCTCTCTGTTTTGTTGCAAGGAGACCTTGGCAGGGGCAACAAAATCAAGGGTTTAGCAACTCTATGAATTTTCAACCCCCACCAAATTGGAATCCTTGGCAACAACCTTGGTCCCAACCTCAAAATCCTTTTCAATCATGGGTACAAGGTATGCAAAATCCTTATGGGAGATTTGCTCAATTTTACCAATATCCCCCATCTTTTCAAAACCAACAAGCTCCGCAACTTCCAAATCAAAATCCACAACTATCATTGCCATTTCCACAACAACAACAACCTTCCCAACAGAATCCAAATTCTCAACTCTTGCTTCCATTCCAACAGAAGTCAAATCAACTTCCTTCTCAGCCATTGCCAAACCCCAATAATAAAAACCCTCAAAATGCTTATATGGTAGAAGGACAACAATTTCCTACCTATATGATTGTTCCTCTCAATGAAGTACAACTCAGATCAGGTAGAGTCCTAGATAAGCCTTCTATAAATGCTCAAAAGCAAAGCATTTTTGAGGAAGATTCTCTTGAAGCCAATAAGGGTTCTGAAGCATCTCTTCAAAACCCAAACACTCAAAAAGAAAAAGAAAAAGAGTTAACCCCCACAACTCCCATAGTTGAGCAACCTGCATCTTTATCCACACCTCCTTTTCCTGAAAGATTACAAATTGACAAAGGAGTGGAAAAACAAATTTGGTTGCCTGACTATAAGTTTCTAGATGAATTGAAGAATGTTTGTATCAAGATTCCCTTGTTACAAGCCATTAAAGAGATTCCTATTCTAGCAAAAACAATAAAGGAGTTGAGTCTTAAAAGACCAGGAAGGAAACCAAGAGATACAAGAAGAATCCACCTGGTAGGGAAAATTGCAGATATCATGATGGGAAAAATTACTATGTAGAAATATGTAGATCCCGGTAGTCCAATTGTCAAAACACATATCAATGGGGTAGAAATACCAAATACTTTGATTGATTTAGGGGTTGCTATCAACATCATGAGTAGACAGACTATGGAACAGCTAAAACTTCCTAATCTTCTCTTTACACCTACTTTACTGCAACTTGCAGATCGATCAATTATCAAACCAGATGGTGTATTAGAAGACATTCCAGTCTCCTTAGACTCTTGGGAATATCCAGTCGATTTCATGATTTTAACTCCCAAGAGTAATCTAGGAGGACATCCTCTTATTTTAGGAAGACCTTGGCTAGCGACAGCTGATGCTTTTATCAGTTGTAGGTCTGGGGATATGTATATTTCTGATGGTAATTCGACAAAGAAGTTCAATCTGTATCCTCCAGCAAAAGCAATTACAGAAATAGGATATAATGAGTGGGTTGATGATGAAGATACTATACAACCTTTCTTTACCATTTCTGAGATCAGTGAAGATAGTCAAATTCTGAACACATTAGAAAACTTTGAACCATCTTCAGAATACGACCACACACAATTTCAGTTGGATTCTGACATTGAGTGTCTATCATCTAGACAAATGTCTCTTTTCTCTATGGAAGAATTTGGTAGTTCTGCCATTGAGATTTTTCCAGGAAAAACATTGAATATCAACAGAAACTTGGAAAAATCACAACAGGAAGAGCTAACCAAAATCTTGCAAAAACATTCTACTGCATTTGCATGGGAGTATACCAATATGAAAGGTATTGACCCTAAGACTTGCATTCATCACATCTACATTGAGGAAAACAGTAGACCAATCAGACAACCTCAAAGAAGGATGAATCCAAACCTTAGGGAGATAGTGAAAGAAGAACTCCAAAAGTTACTTAATGTAAACTTCATTTACCCCATTTCAGACAGCCGGTGGGTTTCTCCTTTGGTTATAGTACCTAAAAAGAATGGTAAATGGAGGGTTTGCATTGATTACAGAGAATTAAACAAAGCAACTTTGAAGGATCACTTTCCTTTACCCTTTATTGATCAGGTATTAGATACTTTAGCAGGCAAAAAGTATTTCTCATTTTCAGATGGTTTTAGTGGTTACAATCAGATTCAGGTAGCACTTGAAGATCAGGACAAGACCACATTTACTTGTCCATGGGGAACTTTTGCTTACCGAGTACTTCCTTTTGGATTATGTAATGCACCCGCAACATTTCAAAGGGCAGTACTAGGAATTTTTTCCGATCTAATCCATGATTGTGTAGAGGTCTATATGGATGATTTTACAGTTTATGGTAATTCATTTGAAGAGGCATTAGAAAATTTGGAAAAAGTCCTTATAAGATGTAAAGAAACAAACCTTTCATTAAGTCATGAGAAATGCTTTATGATGTTTACTGAAGGGATTGTTTTAGGACATCATATTTCAGGAGATGGGATTAAAGTTGATAGATCAAAAGTTGAAGTCATCTCCAAGTTGCCTATTCCAAATGGTCAAAAAGATGTTAGAAGTTTTCTTGGATTTACTGGATATTGTAGAAGATTTATTGAAAACTTCACCAAGATAGCATCTCCGCTCTTCAAATTACTTACAAAAGACTGTGAATTCAATTGGGATCCTGATTGTCAATCTACATTTGAAACTTTGAAAACAAGAATATCTGAAGCACCCATTTTGAGAGGGCCAAATTGGAAACTTCCTTTCCATATTTCTACAGATGCTTCAGATACAGCTCTAGGAGTTGTGTTGGGTCAAAAGGATTTAGTTCCTTATGCCATTTACTACACCAGTAAAAATTTGACTCCTACTGAGTTAAATTATACTGTGACTGAAAAAGAGTTCTTAGTTGTTGTTCATGCAATCAAAAAGTTTAGACATTATATAACAGGATATGAAACTTTTGTCCATACTGATCATTCTGCAATTAGATATCTCATGAACAAACCTGTTACTAATGGCAGAGTTACAAGATGGCTTTTACTTTTACAAGAATTCAATATTACTGTGTTAGATAGACCAGGGAAAAAAAATATAGTAGCTGATTTCTTGTCTAGAATCCAAAATACTAACGAAGATTCTCCTGTAGAGGATAAGTTTCCAGATGAATATTTGTTTGCAGTAACTACTAAAACTCCTTGGTATGCAGATATTGCTAACTATTTGGTTACAGGGAAGCTACCTCCACACTTATTTCCTAATGAGAAAAGGAAAATTATTCAGGAGAGTTCAAATTATTCTTGGATTTCTAATGAATTGTTTAAAACAAGGCTAGATTGTGTGATCAGAAGATGTGTTCGAGAAGATGAAATGCCTAACATCCTCAAGGCATGTCATGATGAGCCATGCGGTGGCCACTTCGCTGACAAGAGGATAGCTTATAAAATCCTTTCTTTAGGATATTATTGGCCTTCTCTCTTCAAAGATGCAAAACAATATGTCAGGAGGTGTGACAGCTGCCAAAGAGTTGGGAGACCAACTCTTTCAAATGAAATGCCATTACAGCCACAGGTACTCATCGAACCCTTTGAAAACTGGGCTTTAGATTTCATTGGACCCATTAATCCACCATCTAGACAAAAGAAATATATATTGGTTTGCACTGATTATGTCACTAAATGGATAGAAGCCAAGGCATTACCTTCTGCCACTGAAAATTCAGTTGTTCAATTTCTTTTTGAGGATATTTTTACTCATTTTGGTGTCCCAAGAGAAATTGTGATAGATCAGGGAAGTCAATTTACATCTAACTTGATGCAGAAGCTGATGGAAGAATACAAAATCAAGCATAGAAAATCTACTCCGTACCATCCACAAGCAAATGGCCAAGTGGAGTCTACAAACAAAGTCCTTGAGAACATCATCACCAAAACTGTTCATCTACATAGAAGAGATTGGGCAGAAAGGCTTCCTGAAGCCTTATGGGCCTATAGAACTACATGGAGGAATACAATAGGACATTCTCGCTATGAACTTGTTTATGGGAAAGAAGTCCTGCTCCCCATTGAGTTTCAAGTCAAGACTTTCAAGATGGCAGTTCAGTTGTGGATGAATCTATTAGAAGCCCAAAAGCACAGAATGGAGCATCTCAATGAGCTAGATGAAATAAGACAAGATGCAATTTTAAGGACTGATCTAGTTCAACACCAAAGAACTAAGTGGCATGACAGATATATCAAAGAGAAAAAGTTTCAAAAGGGAGATTGGGCGTTACTGTTTGATTCCAAGTTTAAAGACTTCAAAGGAAAATTTCAGACTCATTGATTTGGACCATATGAGATTGATGAATTCTTTAGCAATGGAGCAGTTCGAGTCAAGACCATTGATGAGTTTCAAACTCCTCTCATTGTGAATGGCCACCGATTGAAAATTTATCATAAGCCACTCTCAAAAGAGGAATTTGTCAAAATGTTTCAAGAAAATTCTGCAATGAGGCTAGTGGAGAGGAATCCTTCTCCTCCATTAGCCTAGTCTTTGTTTCTTTCAGTTAAAAAAAAATAAAAAATAAAAAATAAAATAAAAATAAATAAAAAAATATTTTGTATAAGCCTGAAAACCAATCATAGATTGGCAGTCTTATACAGAAAATGTAGAGTGAAAATCAGGGGCACCTGACACTCTATATTTTCCAAAAAAGAAATCTCTCTCTCTTTCCATCTTCACTCCACCTCATTTGCCATTTCAGTTCATCCATCTCATTTTCATCTCCACCTTCACTCCACTTCATTTCCATCTCATTCCACTCATTTCATTTCATTCCATCAATAAAAGTCCCTCTCAGGACTATTTTATTTTAGTTAGTTCTTCTCTAACTATCTTTTTGCAGTTAAAGGGGTGTTGTCTTAGTTTCCGCAGTTGGAAACCGTTTCCGCAGCCAGAACCAGTTTCCACAGCCAGAAACGATTTCCGCAGCCAGCATCCGGTATCACTCTGTTTTCAAAAAAATCACAGTCAAAGGTTAGTGTCATCATCACCAAGTGCAGCAAAGACATGGGGCATCTTCAAGATCAAAGAACAATAATGGGTCAGAAGCCTTAATCAAGAAATGATAAACTTCCAAAGGTATGATCAAAAATCTCTACCAAATAACAATTCAATGTCATTATTATGCATAGTTATTAAACCATGGCAAGTTCCACTAAATGCAATGATTTGATACAACAAGCCCCATACCACTCCTCTTCCACAATGTCATTCCATACACACCTTATTCATTTCTAACAGTCCCATGATCATTCTAAATTTATGGACTGCTCTCCCATTTATTGGCCATACTTTGAGACGTGACCTACTGTACTACGGCTCTCCTTCACCATAATTTCCGCAGCCGTCTGCTGAGACGTGTGTGCAAGTCATCCGATTCAAAAAGACTCAGCCATTATTCTGCCCATTTATCACCTCACTCCCGCATGCATTCAATGTTGAACTCATTACTGTTGCTATCCTTTACTCCCTCGGTACTCATACCATTCCCTGTTCTCCATTTCCGCTGCGTCCACTATAGCTTGCTCCAAACCCTGGCTACAGTCACCACATACATCCTAAACTTCGATTACGGCCACTCCAGTTACCCTAAGAATCCCGTAATCAGCCCATTTTTTCCTGAACCTTCATATGCAGTAGAATTTTCAGTCGGAATTTAAAGCCGAGAATGGGAAAACTACTAAGAGCTGAACCGGAAGGACCAAAATGCCTGGAGGGTTATCCTCAAATGAAGGAGTCGTTGAAGAAAGCAAGGTGGCTGAGATTCATTCAAAAGTTCAGGGGCTATAACAAAGAAGTGACTAAAGCCTTTGCACGGTCCTTCAATGGACATGCAGTAGAGATAGGAGACTTAAAATTTACAGTGACCGAGGCCACAATAGCAGCTACAACAAGTCTTCCACAAGAAGGTGAAAGGTGGTTCAAAAATAGAAGTGTGGACGATCAAGGATGGAGAATCATGCTCCAAAACCCAGGTATGGATACCTCTCTATTTACAAAAGGAATCCCTGTGCATGCAATAAAAGAAGAATGGTCCACTCTGTTATTACTTATCCAGAAATTTATCACATGCGAGGGTCGTTTTGGTACCATGTACATGTATCATGCCAGGCTAATGATGAATTTTATGGAAGGTTATACCCTTAATTTGCCTTATTTTCTGTTATCAAGCTTGAAGAAAATGAGCTCTACTGTTCAAAAACACGTAGGCAGTATTGAACCCCATCTTTACCATCACGGGTTCATAAAAATCCTTATTGAAGATCAGTTGAAAAACACTAAGGATACTTGGGAAAAGTTTTTGACAAGAAACCACTTCCAAGAACTGACTGAAGCCTCTAGAAGCAGTTCCCCAAAAATTCCAAAGAGAAGTAGAGGAAAGAAAAGAATATTACAGCCCAAGACTCTCCTACAATAGACATTCAGGAAACTATTCAGAAAGAAGAAGAAGAGGGAGCTAAAAACAAGAAATAGAAGAAGGACAAGGGCAAAATAACCATTCAAGAGACCTATCCATCCCCTGAACCATCCATAGAGGAAGATTCTCAAACTTTGGCAGAAAGATTGGTACATCTTCAAGCTGCTGCCATAACAAAGAAACAAAAAGGAAAACAGAGTGCACAGGAAAAGAGCACTAGTCCACATGTGAGGAGGAGCAGTAGGCTAAAAGGAAAGAAGAGTGTAACCCAAGAAAAACAGTCTCACTTTATTGATTTAGATAAAGAGACACTTGAGAAATCTCCAACTCAGCCAAACATTGAGCCAATTCCTCCACGTGAGGAAAGCCCTTTTCGGCTGGAAAGAGAAAGCAGTCCTCCTTCACCAGAATTTGAGTTCAGGCCGAGAAAGACACCTGAGGTAGATTCTAATCAGCAAGAAGCATATAACTACCTAGAGTCCTTGGAACAATCAGCTGCAGGACCAAGCATCACCTTGCCACTTGATGCACAAGTACAGTCTTTAAAAGAGGAAGTGTTTGAATTGGAAGTCCTAATAGGCACATAAAACAGGAAAATGAAGCACTCAAAGAGCAGAGTAAGGTAGACAAGATTGTCCATGATAACACTATGCACCATATAGGACTGTGGCAAAAGAAGAACAGGAAGCTAAAGAAAAAGTGTAAAAAGTTGAGCAGGGCATTGATTAATCTTAAGTTCAAATGTCTAGTCAGGAAACCAAGGACCATTTTAGCATCAAAGAGGAAGAGAAGAGGGCTAGATGTTCTTGCAGAAGCCTCAGAGCATATGGATTAAGGGAAAATAACTAAGTTTTGTGGTATGTTGAGCCTCGAACCTGCACCTTCCTATACACCCTCTCAGCCTTCTTTTTCCACTCATTTCATCCACCAAGTTGATTAAATAATTGTATTTTAGTTTAAAAACGAGCTTTTGACATGGTTTTCTAACTACGCTGATGACTGTTGTTTGGTTTAGAATTTTGTTCAGACAGCTGCGGAAGCTTCTCAGTTTCCGCAGCCGACACAGGTTTCCGCAGCTGACCCAGGTTTCTGCAGCCAGCACAGGATTTTGCAGCCGTTTTGTCAAACACCATGCTACAGGTGTCTTCTGAAGAAATGAGCCACATGGGCAAGTTACAGGAGTCAAGGACATGGAACGTGTCCCTCCAGATCATCCAGCACGGCCATAAAAGCCCGCGGTCAAACAAGGGGCAAAGGATAGTCAACGGAAGTGTTCAGCGGTGGCACGGCTCTGCGTAGCTCTGTTTTTGAGCATGTGAAGCTACATGGCACAGTCCTTAGCCACGAATACATCCTGATAGCGTGAATCCAACAGCCATACCTCTCAAATTTAATAAACATGATGACAGTTACCTAGATCCGGGCTGAAGAGGATTTACGTGTCTCTGGCAGCGTGGTTAATAGCGTGGATTTAGTTAATCTGTTTAGCTTTCTTTCTTTATAAATAACGCGTCCATGAACGCTGTAAAAGTTAATCTTTGGTATTGTAATTCGAAGTTGTTGTATTTCCCCACTGCACTTTTACATTGCTGATTAATATATGAGAAGACTGGTTTAAACTTAAGCTTGTAGCTGTTCGTTGAATCGGCTGAAGTGGTAGAGGGCCCCTGCTCACTAAAGTCTTGTACAGTTGTCCTTTAACTCTTGCATTACTTTTTTCCTATTCATGTATATTAGCTGTACATTTATCATTTAAATGCTGCGTTTTATTTCATCATGTATATTCGCTGTACATAACAAAGCTCTTTGATTTCTATTGATTTACATTTTCATTGCTGCTCTTTTATGGTTACAACTGATCAGTGTTTTCTGCAGGTTTTCATAGGCAGCCCGGGGCAATTTTTCATCTTTTCTTTTTATAACTATTGGCATACGAGATCATCTTGTCTTTGTCGCTGACTCTTGCTTTCTGAAGTTTGATTTCCAGTACTGTCATTTCCTTAAGTTGTACATTTATTTTCTGCTCATAGATATCATGCTATTCATTTGTTAACGGTTCCTTTCTATAATCAAATAACTTTATTAGGAACCAGAATATCACTCATTATAGCTTGATTTAGTTTGCTTTAGATCTCACATTGCTTGACTTGTTCATGACTGTTTCTCACAGGGTAAATTAAGTTGAAAGGCAAAAGGTCAAGAAAGTTAAAGTAGTGTGATTAGTTTTTTTTATGCAGTTTAACTTCTTTTAGATTTCACATTGCTTAACATTTCATGATATCTTTTCACAAGGAAGATTGAGTTGAAGAGTTGAAATAGTGTGGATTAGTTGTTCTTACTTTTAATTGAATTTAGTGTAGATTTCACTTTCATTTTCATTCAGCAACAAAGATACTGGGCCGATGTCATTAGTTCATTGTTTGATGTCTTTATTTCTTTTCAAGAATTGATTTCATTGCAGTTATTTAAAAGCTTTCTTTCTTTTAATTTTTGAAAAACCACTTAGAGATCACCACAACCATCCATATTTCACTTGCTTTATCACCTTTTCATCATCTCACATTAGGGAAAGATAAATCCAAAAACAAACTTAAAAAAAAAACTAAAAACAACAAAAGACTAAGGAAATGGTTATCTAGTACATATAGTACACTTCACTTCGTTAGTTTATGAACCCCAGGTTGACAATATAAATAGCAATTTAGATCACACTAAATTGACCAAACAATATATTATTCAGCGAGTTTTGTAACTGGTGGGCTACAATGGCCTTGTTAGTCAACGTGGAATACACCATCTCTCATGTTTGTTTATGTAATTCTATCTAGTCAATAGGATGTATATCCTTTTCCAGCACTTCAAAATCTGTCTTCAGGTAGTCAACTATTGACCTGGGCTGCTGAGTGGTGGGCTTCAGGAAAGTCATCTGCAGTTCACCTTATTTCACATCAAAGGCTGACATAAGCCTTGTTTGATTGGTAGGAGCCATTTTGAGGTACTGTGCATAGGTTTGAGCCTTTAGCCTTTCATTTCTGGCCTTTATTTCTTTGTATTTTTCTCTAATGTCTTGGTCTTGGCCAGCTAGAGCTCTAAATGAGGATACTTCTGTTGAAAATGCAACAAGATGATGGAGCTTAGTGGAAAGGAGTCGCCTTCACTAAGTGAGCTCGCAGGCGAATTTTGGCGCAAAGTCTATTTTTAGACATATGGATCATGGTCTATGAGTTGCAGGATGTTGTTTATGGATGATTGGTCATGTTGGTAAAAATAGATGGACTTCTATTTTTAGACATATGGGCGGAGTCTATTTTTAGACTGCCAAGTCTAAATATAGAACAATCGAATATTATTAGCTCATAATAATATTTGGACTATAAACATTATCTTATCCTCTTGGAGCACTTCAGTTTGAGCTACAGATGTGGCAGATGCAACTGTCAGAAGGAAATACGCTTTTCTTATGAGTTAGTTGAGCTATTGCATGGTGGACTTCAGTTAGAACTCAAGTGGTTGAGTTTGGTGGAGTTGATTGAGGAGTTGATGGAGTTGTGTTCAGTTTGACTTGGTTGAACTAGCTGTATTTAGTCTAACTGCATAATACACTAGTGATGAGTTGTGTGAATTAATTATTAACTCATAAAGCAACTAAAGAATACATCAGTTAACTCAGTGCATGGATAGTTCAGTGGAGATAGGTGTTAGAGGTTGAGATTGCTATCAGTTGTGACTATAGTTGTGCATGAGATCTTGCACAATCAGTGGGATTGAGTAATGCCAATGAGGATTGCATGGTTCAGCCAAGAAAATACGAGTTTTCTTCAGCCATTCATCATTATTCTCATGCAGGATTGCGCAGTGGAGGCAGGCAAACAATGGAGGAGATTTGAGGATTCAGATCTGAGCTAGTTTGTGTGTAATATGTGGAGATAGTACTGAGTACTTGTGAGGAGTATTGTACTATGTATTGTTACATGTTCTCAATCAATATAATATACACATAGTTGGAGGTTTTCAGCTGTAAGCTTTCCCCGGATACATACTGTGTTGATATGTGTGATTGATGCTTCTATGTGCGCATGCAATTGATGTTTCATTGTTTTTAATGCTGCTAAATTGATGATCAACGTAGAGGAGCTTATGTATTATGCATGTATTCCGCAATAGTTTATAATCAGGATAATCTCTGTGAATAAGTTTTTATTATTAAAAATTTCTACATGGTGTCGGAGCATAGGTTATCATCAGATCTATTATTCAGAAAGTGTTTACATTTTATTTCTTCAGGCAGAGTCTGCAATCGGGCCAGGTAGCCTCTAGATTCATCCTTCTTTTGGAAGGTGAGGTATCTGGTGAATGCCCATACAGTCGATCTCTATACGAGAAATAATTTGTTCTCACAAATTCTAGATCAGAGGCGGTTGAGTTTTGAGCTGGTGGAATTCGAATTTGCAACAGTGTTTTCTTGGTGTCAACGTTGCAATGTCTTTCAACAGATTGCGATTGGAGTATGCCCTTGAGGGCAGCTCGAACTATATTGCATGGAAAGACAAGATGGAGGCAGTGTTAGATGATAATGAGTTGAAGGAGTTCATCGATGCTGATGTCCCAAAACCCACTGATGCTGCGCAAGTTTATGCTTGGAAAAAGAAGACAGCGAAGTGTCGAAGGATTTTGCTGGAGGGCGTGAAGGATCACATTGTGTCCAGCCTTCATGGAAAGGCTTCTCCATACTTGATGTGGAAAGCTTTGACAGATCTATTCTAAAGCAAGAGAGACCAGAGGAAGTTGGCACTCAAGGATAAACATAGAAACATCAAGTGTGAGAATGGAGACAGTATGCCCAGGTATCTCACGAAGTTCACCCAGTGCCGGGATGAGCTAGGAAGTGTGGGGGTGACTGTCGATGATGAGGACTTGGTGAGCTTGGCTCTCCTTGGTCTTCCGAAGAGTTGGCATTCCTATCAGGACTCTGTCAATGGTTGAGAGAAATTGCCAAGATGGGAAAGACTTTGGTCAGATCTTGTGCAAGAGGAGATCAGACGGAGCACCAAAGACAGTTCTTCATCCATGCATGATGAGGAGAACTGTGCCTTAGCGAGTAAGGTGAAGAAGGGGAAGGAGAAGGGTTCTCTTTCCGAATCTAGTTCTTCCAATGATGGGAAGAAGGTTGAAAAGTCACAGGTGAGATGCTTTCGTTGTCATGAGTTGGGCCATTATGCTACTAATTGCCCAAAGAAGAAGTCCAAGAAGGGATCCGGGGAAGGATCTGAAGGTGAGGCACTTGCTTCACAGTTGAGTTGGATTTCACACTCTTCGCATGCATGGTTTCATCCATGGTGGGAAGTGGCTGGTTTCTTGACAGTGGAGCTTCTTTCCACATGACCGGTGACAAAAGTTTGTTCAGTACTTTGGAGGAGAAAGATCTCCAGATACTCATAGGGATGGGTAATGATGAGAAGTATAGTGGCTCAGGTGTAGGCACGGTTATTTTTCAGAGGGAGCATGGAGCTCGCCTTACCTTGACCGATGTCAAGTATGTACCAGGATTGAAGAGAAACTTGGTGTCGATCGTGATGCTAGAAGACAGAGGCTATGATGTAGTCTTCAGTAAGGGAAAAGTTTTCCTTGGACACATCATCACTAGACAGGTGAGGTAGATTGGTTCACGGGTCAAGAACCTGTATGCTCTTGAGGTTCAAGATGCATGCAAAGCCTTGAGCAATGAGGCAACTGATGGAGACTTGGTGGTTGAGAGGGAGCGTATATTACCTCTCAACATGCAGAGCCGGAAGAAGTCTCAGACGATTGTGGAGGAGCCATGATTGGTGCAGCAGCTTCAGGAGGTTGTGGAGCAGCCACAACAAAGGAAGTTGAGAGGAGGTCGAGTAGAGACAACTACTCATGCAGAGACCTCTAGTAGGGGAAACTTCGAGCCAGGTGGGCTGAGGGATCACATGCAGCCATACCTCCAGGTAGGAGGTGGGGCGATATAGAGTGATCGTCCCAAGGAGGAGGGGCAAGATCCTTGAGGTACCCAACCTCTTGGATGAGACCTTGCTACGGGAGCCCCGATGTGGAGTAGAAGGAACTGACTGATTGGGTAGAGACAGATGCGGATGGAGCAGTAGAGAGAGCGACAGTGTAGGGAATCCTAGGACAGCGCATAGCTAGCAGGCTGCAGCAATGCGAGAGGCACAAGTGTTTTGCACAATGCTAGGTGGCACATAGAGGTGTGCAATGGTGTGAGATGCATGGAGATGTTGCAATAGCACAGATGTCAGAGAGGGAGCACTTGTCAGCAGCAGGTACAGCTTCAGCATCAGAGTTTGTTCCTAGCCCAACAGAGTGGTCAGTTGGGAGTGTTTTTGTTCCAAGTGTTGTTGGAGCAAGTGGACCGGGTAGATGTGTTGCATGTAGGACATTCTAGAGTTACAGGATAGGAGTTGTAGATAATCCATATCTTGTTGAGAGGGAGTGTTGAAAATGCAACAAGATGATGGAGCTTAGTGGAAAGGAGTCACCTTCACTAAGTGAGCCTGCAGGCGAATTTTGGCGCAAAGTCTATTTTTAGACATATGGATCATGGTCTATGAGTTGCAGGATGCTGTTTATGGATGATTGGTCATGTTGGTAAAAATAGGTAGACTTCTATTTTTAGACATATGGGCGGAGTCTATTTTTAAACTGCCAAGTCTAAATATAGAACACTCGAATATTATTAGCTCATAATAATATTTGGACTATAAACATTATCTTATCCTCTTGGAGCACTTCAGTTTGAGCTACAGATGTGGCACATGCAGCTATCAGAAGGAAATATGCTTTTCTTATGAGTTAGTTGAGCTATTGCATGGTGGACTTCAGTTAGAACTCAAGTGGTTGAGTTTGGTGGAGTTGATTGAGGAGTTGATGGAGTTGTGTTCAGTTTGACTTGGTTGAACTACCTGTATTTAGTCTAACTGCAGAATACACTAGTGATGAGTTGTGTGAATTAATTATTAATTAATTCACTAATTATTAACTCATAAAGCAACTAAAGAATACATCAGTTAACTCAGTGCATGGACAGTTCAGTGGAGACAGGTGTTAGAGGTTGAGATTGCTATCAGTTGTGACTATAGTTGTGCATGAGATCTTGCACAATCAGTGGGATTGACTAATGCCAATGAGGATTGCGTGGTTCAGCCAAGAAAATACAAGTTTGCTTCAACCATTCATCATTATTCTCATGCAGGATTGCACAGTGGAGGCAGGCAAACAGTGGAGGAGATTTGAGGATTCAGATCTGAGCTAGGTTGTGTGTAACAGGTGGAGATAGTACTGAGTACTTGTGAGGAGTATTATACTATGTATTGTTACATGTTCTCAATCAATATAATATACAGATAGTTGGGGGTTTTCAGCTGTAAGCTTTCCCCGGATACATACTGTGTTGATATGTGTGATTGATGCTTCTATGTGCACATGCGATTGATGTTTCATTGTTTATAATGCTGCTAAATTGATGATCAACGTAGAGGAGCTTATGTATTATGCATGTATTCCGCAATAGTGTATAATCAGGATAATCTCTGTTAATAAGTGTTTATTATTCAAAATTTCTACAACTTCCACACTTTGTTGTCTTTCAACACTTGAGTGGGTGTTGTGGAAGGTTCTTGTATTCCTCCAGAGGGAGTAGCATGCATGCTCTCTGCTCTTTCTGTGCTTGTGGTTCTAGCTGTTTCTTTTGTGAATTCTTGCTCTGAGAAAGGATTTAACCTTTTCCTCTTGACATAAGTCTGTGAAATTGGTCTGCCAGAAGGAGTGGCCTCCTCCATATCTCTTTTGGGGTTCTTCTCCTCGTTTAGAGAAGTCTGCACGATAGGGGGAGTACTCATAGTGTGCTCTAGTTGTCTTGTTTGAGTTAGTTCCTCTTATAAATCTGGTTTTTCTGACTCTTCTTGTACCTGAGGTCCATCTTCTGCTTATTGCTCACTGTCTTCCTTTGTTTCCCTTTAGTCTTGGGATTCTCCTGGTACCTGTATGAAAGAATCTTCATCAAGTCTCCTCTCTAGATCAAATAATGTATTTTCAACAGCAACTTCTATGCTATCTCTGTCTACTAGAGTGTTTTCCACCCATTCCAATTGATTTGCATATTGTTCTATCTCAGGAATCCTGTGGTGGATGTAGGGAGATAATTTTTTTTTTTCTGTCTTCTATTGTAGATGAAATCAAAGGGGTCATATCTCCATATGAAGCTTTGTTTCAGTTTGAGCCTTTGAAGGATTTCTTCTGCTTCTCTTCCAACTTCTCTACTATTGCATACAAAGGAGCCTAGCTGGTCTTTTATTCTGAGTTGACCTTTCTTCTTGGCCTTTACAAAATGTACCTCATCTGAGTTGATTATCTGCCTGTAGTACTCCAGAGAAAATAACCTCATTGCGAGGTATCTTGGTAACTTGTATGGTGCTAACTCACAGCCATAGATTCTGATTTCAGTATGATTTTGGTACAAGTACCAATCTCCCACTTTGTGTTGTTTAGACAGCTATAGGACCCTCCTGATGTCTGAACTGATCCTTGGAGGAGGACTTCCTAGCAGCATGGTCGCTACAGGATGCACAAAAAGGTCTGTGAAGTCTGTGTATGTATATGGAGATTCATATTGGTGGATCAAAGAGGTCCAGAAGACTACTGATCTAGGGTTGCCTCTGGTATCAAGCTTTTGAAGAGTGAATGGGAATTTATCAGTTTGATAATATAGCAAAAGGTGGTACAAAACTAAGGAGTACTTAAATACTCTTTCATTGCTCATTCTCAAGAATTGCTCATGCATTTTATTTGCTATGAATTTAGCATAATCAAACATGATGGCAGGGGGCTATCCAGGAGTGAAAATAGACATGAAGGCTAGAATGATCTCATCAGCATACTCACTGGTTGTATAGCCCAAGACACTAGAGATCATTAACACAATGTCTTGGCCAAGTTTAGAAAATATGGTCCACATGTACAGGGGAGGATCCTTTGGAATATGTTTCTTTTCCACAATAAAGGTCTGGAATATTTCAGCAAGTCTGGCAAGGGTATCCTGGGGAATTTGTCTAGCAAGTCTCCAATAGAAATGGGGGTCAGATTTTGTCCTGGTTGCAACTGCAGCATTTCATTGTTGGATTCAACACTGATGGGGAAAAGTACAGTATGGTTAGGGGACATCACTGCTCTTAGGCTGGGACTGTAGTTTGCGTGGAAATAGTGAACAATTTCAGGAAAGATATGGACTCTAGGGAATTGGTATTTGGGAAAATTAGACTCCCAAAGACCTATTTTGTGTGCGTGGTTTAAGTACTGGCCTTTGTACCTGCAGTATAATTTCAGTGTGGATTCATGGAAAGAGGTGTCTTTGATTTGGAAATCTTTGTCCGCCAAAGGGAGATGGTCTAAATCTAGGTGGGGAGTGGTAATTGGTCGGACATCCATTGCAATTGGGGTGGCCATTCTTAGTTCTTGTTGATTTAAGAATGGGGAAAAAGGATTTTCAGTCAAATTGGAGGCAAATTGGTTCAATTCAGAGCAGTTTGGGGTCACTGGGCAATTCTTTCACTTAATTACTTAATAATTCAAGCAATTGAGTAACAGGTTTTAGGAATGATACAGTGTTTCTTGGTGATTTTGGGTAAATACCTGGAGTTTTAGCCTTGAACGGGTGATGCGCGACTATGCATGGTTGCAAGAGGCGTATGTGACTGAAGGGTAGATTGGAAGTTCAACAGCTTCTGCAGGTTGGCGGTTGGATGTGGGTTGGAAGTTGTACGTAGTCTATCGCTTGCATGGAGGTCTGAGCATCTTTTTCATGATAAAACCAACATAATGAGTTTTTTAGTTTTATTTGCAAAGTCAACTAATTTGGCAGGCACATGGGGAAAGAATTACATTTGGCTTTTAGCAGGAGATGTAACCTTTTGTTGTTTAGCGGGAGGCAGTAAGCAAGTTGATCGCACCGCTTTTGGGGTTGGAGTGGTATCAGGGGGAGGCTACTCGATGCCATTGATAGGGTGCCATGTAGCATCAGGGCCCAAAAGAAAACTGCCCATATCGGGTGAGTAAATGTCGGGTTTGGAGGCTGCCCGATATGATCATCTATCGTTGGATTAACGGGAGCTGATCGTACGGTGATCGAGGTGGGGTTTTTACACGAAGGTTAGTGGAGGGGCCCAGTGAAGGTTTAATAGGGACGGGATTTAATTAATCAATGGATTATGGTGGATTAAGGGCATCGGGGGTGATTTCATTGGTGGAGGTCAATTATTAATTAACTGTAGATCGGTTAATTAATTCTTTTCTTGGGCTAGGGTCTATTATGATGTTTGTGTTTCAAACTTTCGGGGAGGGGTATTAATATAAGGGTTTTGTTATATAACTATATATGGGAAGGGTTTTATTGCTTTTTGGAAATTAATACATATAAGTTAGAAATTAATGTGAAATGAAAGCGCTAAAGCATAATGTTTCTCCTTCATTTGATCTTTGTAAACACATTATACTTAGGCTTGAAGTGTTTTTGGGTTTTTTGAGGAAAGGGGTCTTTTCCATGGGGGATGACTACTTCTTCTAGGATAACAAGGTTTATCCTTAGAGAAAGGGGTTTATTAGGGGAAAATGACTTTTCCTTAGGAAAATGATGTTTTTTCTTAGGAAAAGGGATTTGTTGGGTAATACGAGTGATTTGAAGGGGGTGAATGTTCATGAGGGGACTTTTCGTACTTAGGACCTATAAGTCATTAGGCCAAGGGTTAGGTCCCTCCAAAAGTCAAAGAAATGCTCTGAGCCCCTTTGACTTAAGATTTTAGGTACTTAAGACTTTTTATTGGAAATTAGTTAAGTGAAAGGTGTAATGAGGGAGGTTAATCAATTGGACTTTGTGAACTTGATACATGCCCAATTTTCATCCATACTTAGAACTTTGATGATGAAGGTGAATAATATGCTTTTATCTATCAGTCATCACAATTTTGCAACCATTCTTCTACTTACCCACCTACTCATCCCACCATTTTTACTACTCTTTATTAGGGTGCACTTAAGCAAGCAAACCCTTATCAGAAAATTTTCTTTTCTTTTACAATAGTAATCTAACTAAATCTAACCTTATTACATCCAAGGGCTCAGATTAAACAGTTGAGCTCCTTTTATTCACTCTACCTAATCTAATTATCTGCCAAGATTAAACAGTTTGGTCAGATTTTATTCTCTATCTATAAGCATAAAATTGAAAACATGAAATAGCCAAGTTTAAATATTTTGACTATTCATGGATTGTGGCAAAGATAACAAGCTGCACACAATCTTTTATTCTACATCAAAAGTAAATAGGAGTGGCATTTTGACTTGCACACTTTCATGGTCTTTTCTCTCCTTGGGGTTCATATTTTTCATCTTTTTTTACCTTTTTATTCTTTTTGTCCTTTGATTTTTCTTTTAGGACATACCCTCTTTACATTTTAAAATTTTTTTGAATATGGAAAACATTTGTAGAAAGCAAAGGTATGTACATATTACAGGTTTAATCTCAGCCATTCAAAAATTATGACTCCTATTGGTATAGGAACCTAACAGTGGCTCCACTTGGGGATGGCATTTCCTGGTGAAATGTCAAGAACTAGTAGATCAATGGCCTTCTGAATTACTGTGATCTTACTCTGCAACTTTTCCCTTTCACTTTTCTGCATTATTACTATTTATGACAGTGACACTTTTGAAGCTTAAGGCCTTTTCTTCGTGCTTCAACTCCAAAAATTACCATCAAATCAACACTAAATTTTTTGAAGAATAATAATATGTACAAGCAATTAGTGAAACCAATGACTAGGATCTATGTAGTGCTTAAGCATTTGACCATTAACTGGTCCTCCTTATACTTCTATGCCATCCAATTCTTTGAGGAAAAAAGCATTATTACCCCTAAAAGCATAAATGATATAAGGGCCTTTCCATAGGAATTCAAACTTCCCATGCTTACCTTTATCCTCCCTTCTTGAGTCCCATTTCAGAACTTTATCTCCTAGGTAAAAATTTTCTGCCTTAGTCCATTTGTCAAAAGCTTTCTTGATTCTTTCCTGCACTATTTGGGATCTGATATACACTTCGTCCCCGGTCTGCTATAAATGAATTATCTGGTTGATTCTCCTTTAAATATCATTTGGCTCAACTTGCGCCTCTTGGAGTAATTTCATCACTGGTGTTCCCAAGGAAGATGGGAAAACAACCTCCATTCCATAAACTAACTGATAAGGACTGGCGCCAATGGATTTCTTTATAGTTAGCCTATCTACCCACAAGGCATTTACTAGCTTTTTGTTCCAGGTTTTCTTGTTATCCTCAAACAATTTTTTGATGATATTCACTAAGCTCTTGTTGGAAGACTCTACTAGTCCATTTCCTTGGGGATAGTAGGTTGTGGAATGACCCAGGGTTATATGATATTTGTTGCAGAAATCAATCATTATCTTGGATTTGAAAGTTGCTGCATTGTCAGTGATGATTTTGGTGGGGCATCCGAATCTGGACAGAATGTTGGCCTCAAGGAAGTTTATTATGATAGTGTTAGTGGCCTGTCTTGAGGGTATGGCTTCTATCCACTTTGTGAAATAATCTGTAGCAGTCAAGATCCATCTATGTTGGGCAGAGGAAGGGGGATGGATTTCACCAATGAAGTCAAGACCCCACTGTTGAAATGGTGTTTTAGCAGATATTGGCTTCAAGGGTAACGGTAACAGTTTTTTCTTTCGTTCAAAAATATGACATTTACGACATGAGGTTACCAATTTCTTTACATCAGAAAACAAAGCGGGCCAATAAAAGTTGGCTCTTAGAATCGTGTCAGCTATGGTTTTCCAGTAATGATGTCCCCCACAGTCACCTGCATGAAACTCCTGTAGTATTTTGTCAGATTCTTCTTTTAATAAACAGTTAAGAAGGATTCCTTCATGATTTTTCCAAAATAAAGCATTGTCAATTATGAAAAACTTCAAATATTTCATTTTTAAGAACCTACTTTTAGTCCTGGATAATTCAGGAGGAGCTTGTAGATTTTGTAGAACGTATATAATGTTAGCATACCATGGTGAGTTAGTAAAGGCCTAGCTGATCGGTGGAGTCACCATCTCCTCTTCATTATCAAATTTTGCAATGAAATTTATGTCTAGGGCCTGACAGTTCGATTCAGCCATGAGCTTGGCTAAACCTTGGCCTTTGATCAATTTTGTAGGTTTAATTTCTAGGTCATATTCTAATATAGTAGCTATCCATTTCCCTCTCTTCCCATCTAGACCATCCTATGTTAGGATGTCTTTGACTACAACATTGGGAACATAAGCTATTACATGTGAATATAGGATGTAAACTCTGAAATCTTTGATGGCTTTGACTAGAGAAAAAGCTTTCTTTTCCATTATATTGTACTTTAAAGGTGCATCTCTTAGGGCTTTGCTAAAGAAGGCAATAGGTTGTTCAAAACCCCGATCATTCTTCTGCAGCAAGACTGTAGTAATTGTATGTTCCGAGGTGAAAGAGAATATGATGAAATCCCTATCAAACATTGGACTGATCAGAACTGATGTTTGTGTTAAGGCTAGCTTGATTTCTTCAAAAGACCTTTTAGCCTCAAGTGTCCATTTAATAGTCGAATCTTTCTTAAGCATGTTATTTAATAATCTAAGTAGTTCAGCTAAGTTAGAAATAAATCTTCTCAGAAAGTTTATTTTACCTAAAAAGGCTTGTAGTTCTCTGATGCTCCTAGGATGTGGTATTTGTAAAATGGCTTCAATTCTTGCAAGATCTATCCAGATACCATATTTAGAGATTATGTGACCTAACAGTTTTCTCTCTTCCAACCCAAATAGATACTTTTTAGGATTCAGAGAAATTTGATACTTCCTACACTTGGTGAAGACTTGTCTTAGATGATTTAGGTGTTGTTGATCAGATTTAGAGAATACAATGATATCATCTAAGTATATTATAAGGAAGTTATGGATTTCCTTTGCAAAAGCTATATCCATAACTCTTTGAAAGGTGGCACCTACATTCTTTAACCCAAAAGGCATCTTCACACACATGAAAGTGCCCCAAGGAGTGGTAAATGCAATTTTTTCTTGGTCGTCTAGGTGGACTAAAATCTGGTTATAACCAGAGAACCCATCTAGCAGTGAGATTCTGGTTGAACCTACTACCCTCTGTAATATGTGATCCATTTTGGGAAGAGGATAGTTATCCTTGAGTGAAACTTTATTGAGATCCTTAAGGTCAACACATAGTCTAATTTCACCAGTTTTCTTTCTTGTGGGTACCAAATTAGAAACCCAATCAAAGAATCTAATTGGTGCTATGATCTTGGATTCATACATTCGTTTGATTTCATTTTCAACAGAAGGAAATAGAATGGGATTAATCCTTCTAAGCTTCTGTCTAAAAGGTTTCTGATTTTCTTTTAAGGGGATGGTATGTTGTATTATGTTGGTGTCATAGGACTTAAGGTCCTCATAACTCCAAGAAAAACCATCTTGGAATTCCTTTAGCAGTTCTGTGTATTTAACTTTTTCACTAGGAGGTAAAGATGTAGAAAGTTTTATCAATTTAGGATCTTCCTCAAAGCCTATGTTACACTCCTCTATGTCAGATTTTAAGGGTTCCATTTTCATCTTTCTAGGGACATTGTTTGAATCAAACAAGTCCTCTAAAGGAGTTAATCCTTTGGGAAAAAAATTCTTTGAGATTGATGATTTCAGAATCTTCATCAATTATTTCATCAATTTCAATTTTCTTTAGGTTTCGAATGTCTAATTTTGTAAATTTTGTGGGGTGAAATCTCTCTATCTCTTCATCTTCTAACTTGTTAAGTTCTATTTTATCTGTAAAATCAAGATCTAATGTTGTCAGTATCTATGTTGCTATTTACAAATTCTTCCTCTAAAGTTAAAAAATTGTTTATTTGTTGATCATTAGTGAATACTTGCCAGTTTTTTAAGTTGTCAGGGATAATAGGTCTGTACCTAACCTCAGTAGTGTACTGATGGTTGGGTTGAAATGGTAACTTGTAAGTACTGGCAAACATGACTAAACTATGAGCTTGCATATTGTGTTTTCTTGGGATGACTGCAAGCTTAGTTTCTAAAAAAGTATTTAATATTTCTACAATTGTTCCTCTATAAAAACCTCACCTAGGATCTCTAGTCATATAAACAACGTTGATTTGTTTTATAACCAATTCAGAATCTCCCATAATAGAGACTCTTATGGCTCCTAACCTTTTCACTAAATTGAGGCCTAAAAGAAGTGTTTCGTATTCAACCATGTTGTTAGTGCATTTGAAGTTTAACTTGTAAGCATGACCCTCTGAATGATCATTCTCTAAGTTGTAAATCCACACTCATGCTCCTGCACCTAGTTTGTTCACTGACCCATCGAATTCAAGATGCCATAATATTTCATGTTCATAATTCTCGCTGTCTGGGGGAGCAAAATATTCTTTAATTAAGGTATCTTGGTCATCTTTATTATCTGAAAGTTCTTGAATTTGGACAATCTGATTCTCTGTTGCAATTGCAATTTCTTTTGGTTCTGAAATAATGCTATTTGAAGTGTTTTCTTGGTTTGTTTCAGCATTGTATAGAATGAAAGAATCGATGTCCGAATGCATTGAATATATAGGAAACTTTTGAGGTCTCTCCTGGCTACTCACTACGTACTTCATCAAGGTCTCTCTATACAGTTTTTTAGGATGTCCAAAGACTGATATTATAGCATATAACATGTCCAGTTGTAGAGATCCTTGGAGTTTAGCACCCCATGATCTAGACAACAGCATGCCATATTTAGGTGGTATATCAGCAACAACTATGTCCATAAGAATGGCCTTAGTAGGGTACTGCACTAGGGAAACACACAGGTCCTTTATAAGTCCTAGGCACTTGACTTGAATCAAAAGAAAACAAGTCCTTGTAAGGCCTAGTGATATCCAAGTTTAGCTTCTCCATAACAAATTTAGGCATCAGATTGTGTGAAGCCCCAAAGTCGAGCATAGCATTGTGTAGAATTTTATCGTGAATGTTAAGGCTAATGTAGTAGGGTGGTATCCCTCCTCCCACTGGTTTTCCATTAACTTCAGGATCGAAAATTAACTCAGGCTAATCATCAAATAAGTTATCAAAGTTTTCATTGTCAACGAAGTTTAAAGATTTGCTTATTTGAGATTTGTAAGTTTCATGTTTAATCAGTTATGTTAAAGGAACAGAGATTTTTTAGTTTGGCCACCTCTGCTCCTAGATTGAAAGGAAAAGGGGATTTCTCTATTTGAACATTTGGAATCTTAAAAACAGGGTTTAGAGTAGTTTTTTCTTCTTTTTCAGTGTTTGGAGTCTTTTATAGTGGATTTTCTAATATAATTTCTGGAGGTTGTTCCACTGTTTCCTTGGAGGGAATTGAAGTAGAAGGTTGCTCATTAGAAGGTTGGTCATTGGTTACATCTTCAATTATGGGACTGGGAGGGTTCTGATTTGGTCTAGAGAGGATTTGGAGAATTTTTGTAACTGGAACTGCTTTAATTTTCTTAGGCTGATTTGGTACTGCTTTCTTGTTTTGGTCCAGAGCATCAATGTTCTTTTTTCTCCTCAAATTGTATTGTTTATGTACTTCGAAGATACGGAATCATACCCTTGCTTGTAGTCGAAAGATTCTCCTGATCGGGTCTGCAACTGCTGAAGCATGTGTAATTCCTGATCATCTTGAGCCAGAAAGACAGTTTCTTCATCATCTATTCCCATTAAATTAATTTGTGTGTCTTGCTCAGGGTCTTCTGGATGGGAAGTTTCAACATAGTTCTCTTGGAAAGGAGGTCTAATATTCTGATCAGGCCCATTCTTTCCAGTATTTTGGTTTTGATTCTTTCTAAAGTTTGGATTTCTCACTGGAGGTGCCTGTTGGTTGTCCCAGTGAGGTTTCCTTTCAATGTTTTCCATCCTATCCGTCAGTTTTTCCATTCCTTTCTCTAGAGAATCCATTTTAAGGTCAAAGGGTGAGGTTTCATCTTTCAAGGGTGATCTCCTTTCGTTCCTAACCCTAGCTCTTTTGGCCAGCAAATTAGCTTCTACAGTAACTGCTGCACTCTGCATATCTTCTAGAGTTGGAGGGTTTCTCTCTATAAGTTGAAACGCTATATCAGTGTCAAACCCATCTGGAAACTTTATTAGAGCTAAGCTAGGTGGGGGTCTAAGGTCGGCTGGTATTGTATTATACACACTGTTAAATCTAGTACAGTAGTCTTGAAATGTTTCATTTGGTCCCCTCTTGATGTTTTCATATTCAGAAAGAATTTGAAGAGGGTTCTTTTTCTTTTCCCATCTATTTAAAAATTGTTGGTAAAAAACTTCTAAACTATCTATACTGTTGTTAGGAAAAGATCTAAACCATGTTCTCACATCTCCAGCTAGAGTTTGGGAAAAAATTCTCATTTGGACATCTCCAACATCAATTTCATGCAATTTGAAATGATATGTCATTTTTCTTGTGTGTTGTTGTGCTGCGTAGGAACTTGTGCCATCAAATAGAACAATTTTACTCTGTTAGTCTTGTGGCATGGCACCTAGTAGGGAAAGTAACACAAGAGGGGCATATCTATTTGCCATGGCTCTAAGTTGGGCAGGACTGAGAACCTGAGTTGGGGTACCAGGGGGTAGTACAGAGGTTGATGGGGAACTGGGGGTACTAGGTGTTTGATAGGTAGTGATAGGTTGATGGGGAAGTGAAGGTATGAATGGAGGTGTGGAATGAACTTCAGAGGTGTGAGGGAATAATGGTGAACTAAAGGGAGTTGAAGCTATTTCAAAAAGTTTAGGGATCTTAGTAGTAGTGAGGGATGACTGAGGGGAATTCAGAAGATACTGATCACTTGACAAGTTTTCCCTTTGGACTTCAAGTTCAGCTGTGAATTTTGGATCTAGCACTATGTCATCAAGTGCACTCTCAAACTTTGTTCTAAATAGGGAAAGGTAAAAAAACTCATCAAAGGGGAGGTCCTCTAAAAACAACCACTCATCAGGGCAAGAATCAGCTTTGATTAAAGGTCTTGGTCGTACTGAACTTTATTGTATTCTGGATATTCTCAGAATAAGGTTGGGATTGTCAAATATTGGGGGAGGGTTTGGATCAAGGCTGGCCCTAGTATAATGAGTTCTCCTTGAAGCCAGATTTCAAGCTTTTTCTGATTATTTCTTTTTTATGAAATTTTATAAATAACTTCTAATAAACCATTTAAGAGGCTTGAAATAAAAATTTGAAATTTCTCAAAGGTTTATTAATATTGAGGGTTTGAGATCCCAAGTGGAGTCGCCACTATGTTATCACTTAGAAGTCTTCCCTAGAAGTTATAAAAAGAAGGAATAATCCGAGGTAACCACAAACCTAATCTTTTAGACTCAGGTTCTAGCCAACCTAAGTCCAGAGAGGGCTCTCTCTTTATAATTTAACTTTGTTTTGGGTGGGATTTCAGGCTAGTTCTTAGTGCTCATGAGGTTTTGAATTTGGTTGGGTGGTGGAATTCTGGAAACTGATGGATAGAACAAGGCCTTCAAGCCATTGGGCTATGGAGTCAATCAAAAGATGGCCTAACTGGATCAGATCAATCACTAAAGGAAGAGTTCACAGGGCAGGCTAACAAAGAAAAAGGAAAATCTATAGGTTCAAATGGATGAGGTAGTCCTAACCAGGGTGAAAGGGCAATTAAGAATCCTTAGACCGGGATCAAGATGAGAAGCAGGAGGAGATCAGTTGCAAAGGGCAAGTAAGAATCCTTTACTATGGACCTAGGGGGGAAACTACAGAAGTAAGGGAGCAATTAAGAATTCCCAGACTAATATAGTTTAGCAGAAAACATTGAGAAAGTAAGCAGTTAAGACAGAGAGCATTAAAGCTAGTTCTGAAATATCATTCCTAGTTTACCATTCATATTTCATAGAGAGACATGATTATTTATAAACATGAAGAGAAACAATAATAAACATGAGAGAAAATACTTACTTGACTTTCGCTTTACACAAGAATCATGTGAAATGTCTGAGTTTTATTTCATAATCCAGCAAGCCAAATCTAGTCTTGATACAATAGTACTTTAACTTGAGAGGAAAATGTCTATAGAAATGTCTTTGAATCCACCCTAACTACTTCAAACTTTGAAGTACTTATACAAAAAATATTACAAAATATCTCATAACATTTTGAGAATTAATCTAGGAAATCAAAAATATCTTCAATCATGAAGATAGGGACAGATGGAAAATTGCATCATGCTGTCCCTTTTATTCTGATTGTGCTGGCTATTTGTAGTTCGAATTTGGCTCTTTAAGTTGACTGATATTTGTGTGTTGGAATCACTTTTTGTCTTCCATTTATTGATACTCTTTACCTGCTACTCTTTGACCCTGTTCACCTATTTCACCTGGCTGCCATGTAGATTTACTATGGTAACTTATAGTAAATCTGTCATATTTACCCACTGTGGAGCGATAAAAAGGTGTCTTGTGAACTCCTAATTACCTCACATTAATTATCAACCCAGGGACGACTTTTTATTTCAAGAGTGTACTCTATCTGAGGCGGCTATTTACGTAAGAGTAATGTTTTGCAGTATAGTGCATAAAACCCAAGAGTAAATGAATGCTTGAAAAAGAATCTAATTGGAACAGCAAGAAACTAAAATGTTCTAAACTAAATCATTCATTCAAACAACCATCAATCGAGGTTATAGTAGCAATAACTCAGTCCTCTAGAAATTGATGCAAAAGGAATTAGAGCATGGACCATGGATCAGGGAGCGTGGTAGCATTTGCTGAGGCTCACGACATCCTTGGACCTTCTCTCACACCAAAGCAACAAAGGCAAGTAAATAAATCAGCAGAAAGTAAAATGGAACAGCGAAATGGAAATGGGACAGCAATAAATGATACAACAGTAAAATGGAACAGCAATAATCAAATGGAACAACAGCAATCAAATGAAACAGCAATCCTTAATGAATTACAAAACAACAACTATCACCCGTATGTACATTATTTACATTAATATAGCAATCTGAGAGTATCGAATGATGCAACTATGTTTCTAAATGGAATGATGCTACTCTCGAATCCCATAAATATGGTTTAACATAAATCCAATGACAGTAACATTCATACCAGTACTCTGTTACAGAAATGGCTGAATAAAGATACAATTCGACCCCGTGTGAATTCAATTATATAGTGCAGAGTTCTTACATGGAGAAATCGTTCATTCATTGATCATAACAGAATCATAGCGTATCATATAAAGAAAGTATCAGATTACTTAATAATAGAAATAAACAAACCACACGCAAATCACCGTATAATAATACAAAGGCAAGTGTCCTTCGGAGCCGGGCCCTTCGCTGCCGATGGTGCACCGCCTTAGATTACTCCAGACGCAGAGATGGAATGAACACCAAGTCTTTTATATTATTTGCATCAACAAAAGTATAACAAAGTCAGGTCTCCATGAGACTCAATGATCAAAGTTTATTCTGAAACTGTAAAATTACAAAAACAATCCTCCCTCCTCTGATCTTTGGTTTCATTTAAATAGAGAAGGATCAGAGCATAGATAATTACAATCATGATTTCTTTTACAAATTTAGGTTGATTCTAACCAGATGATCAACAAGAAAATATATTTCCCTTTGGAGGACGGCCGCAACTGCAAATCAGAGAAAATCGTGCTCAAAGAACCCTGTGTTTCTCCCTGTACAAGCCAAATTTGGGCAAACCATTATTCGCTAAAGTTAATTGGGCCCGTTCTGGACAAAACCCATGTTCCAGATTTTCCAAATTCGTCTTCATTTGCTCAGAATCTCAACCGCAAAACTGTCACTCCTTAAACCAGCGAATTTCTGAGTTGGCAGATTTAAAAATCAAATCTTCAATCTGGAAGTTACCTTGGAGGCTAAAAATGGTGAATAATGTTATAACCAACTTATTAGAACTATCATTTGAATTTCTGATCGGAGAACCCACAGTAATGGAGTTTTTACACCAACGTTTCGAATCCCAAATGGGATCCATCATCAGGGAAAAAGAAAGATGAAGAGAAAGATGATAAAAAGAAGAGCCAGAGGGAGGAAATAAATACTCATGAGGGCAGAATAATAGAGGCAAAGCACAGGTCGGCTGAAAATAAATGATGAAAACTAATTTTAATTTTAATTTTATTTATTGATTTTGATTTAAATAAATTAATCTTATTTATTTAATAACTTTTTATGATAATCTTGAAAAAATATATAATTACCTAGATACTAATATATATAATGATAATAATATCAAAAAAATTTTAAAGAAAAAACTTGAAACCCTAAAGTAATAATATCTAAAAACCAGAATATAAATTTTAATATTTTAATATTTAAATCATAAACCTAATACTATAATATTTATATAACCTGAAGACAAAACTAAAAAAAAAAAAATTTCATCTAAATATTTAACTAACCTAAGGACTCTACACACATTCATATATATGTATTAGAATTAATAATAATTAAGCCTAGAATTAATAATAATTAGGCTTAATTATTATTAATTCTAATATATATATATATGAATGTGTGTAGAGTCCTTAGGTTAGTTAAATATTTAGATGAAAATTTTTTTTAGTTTTGTCTTTAGGTTATATAAATATTATAGTATTAGGTTTATGATTTAAATATTAAAATATTAAAATTTATATTCTGGTTTTTAGATATTATTACTTTAGGGTTTCAAGTTTTTTCTTTAAAATTTTTTTGATATTATTATCATTATATATATTAGTATCTAGGTAATTATATATTTTTTCAAGATTATCATAAAAAGTTATTAAATAAATAAGATTAATTTATTTAAATCAAAATCAATAAATAAAATTAAAATTAAAATTAGTTTTCATCATTTATTTTCAGCCGACCTGTGCTTTGCCTCTATTATTCTGCCCTCATGAGTATTTATTTCCTCCCTCTGGCTCTTCTTTTTATCATCTTTCTCTTCATCTTTCTTTTTCCCTGATGATGGATCCCATTTGGGATTCGAAACGTTGGTGTAAAAACTCCATTACTGTGGGTTCTCCGATCAGAAATTCAAATAACACAAACCACAGATCTCTGAAATCCAAGAACTATCATTGGTAAAATAATGCATAATAATCAATTTATTAGAAATAAAGGAGAATAAATAATGTAAGAGCATAAATCATCATAAAATGGATTTATTTAATAAATTATAATAAATGACATGATGAAGAATGGTAGAAATGGGTGGAATAAACATTCACAAGTGACAATAACAATGGCATATTAACGACCCAACACACCCCCACACTCAATATGTTGCATGTCCTCATGCAACGAAAACTGAATATATTGCATGTCCTCATGCAACCCAAAGACAAAAACCATGTGTTAACCAAGCAATAAAAATTTGAGAATAACTGAATGCTTCCTTGATTAATGAATATTCAATTTTAGCAATCTCGATGAAGGCATAACAATTTTTACATTGACATTCAACTATATGTATGAGGTTGCAGCAAAATATGACATAGATAACAACAAACTTCATTAACCATTTTCCCCAAAAACTACAAACCAGCTTTTGTCGAAATTTGGCAAGTAAATTTAGAATATATGAATGCCTTTATGATCCAAAAATCAGATTGTTTTGATGCACGGATCATGAGATATAAACAAAATGGCTGTAAGTGAGAGTGCATGATTTCCGAAATTTTATGAACCAATATTTCTTGAATTTATCTAGGTATGTGTATTTCAATAGTATGTCTGTGTTTCCTAGAGATCACAAGAATTGAGTTCATAGTTTTTAAAAATATTAGGGAAATCAATTTCTACACTGAAATTGTATGCCTTAAAGGAGAGAAAATAGAAAACATCCATCATGCGTAGCAATTCCTCCCCCTCTTTGAAAAATTAGCATGCCCTCATGCGATGCTAGAAAACAAATAGAGGTGGTAGCTACCAGCTGTTGAATTCTATGCTTGGTGTAAAACAACATGGAATAAGGGAGGTGTTGAGAGTGAATAAGAATAGCAATGGATGATAAAGAATATGAATGGCGTGGTGATAAGAAAGAAAGGAATGAAAGGAACACTCCTCCACACTTGAAAATGACATGCTGCTGAAAAAGGGGAAGTGGTAAAGATGTGGAATGAAGGATGACAAATAATGCTCAAAATGGATTTTCATTAGATTCCCCTAAATTTATAATAAATTAGAAAACTATGCAATTTTACCTCAAGTTTTACCTCCAAAAATGTGGAATGACATATATGGACCGACAGTTGTTGAAGCGGATGTAGGCAAAGTTGGTGTTGAAAGTGATGCAAAAGGTGGAATCCAGGGAAGCACATCATGTCTGAAGAATTGTTCACGTTCGCGAGCCTCTACTGTGAAGTGCAATAGTGTGGTCATGCTACGAATAGAATTCTGCCCATACTTGTTGTTCTCCTGTAGACAAAGCACTATTGTGCATACAATGTGCTTGAATCCATAGTGTTAGCTTTAAATAGCAACAGATAAGATGCATGCAAAATTTCAATTAGAAAAACTT
This sequence comes from Pinus tabuliformis, assembly GCA_031772625.1. Classification (NCBI taxonomy): domain Eukaryota; kingdom Viridiplantae; phylum Streptophyta; class Pinopsida; order Pinales; family Pinaceae; genus Pinus; species Pinus tabuliformis. The sequence goes on from CM062804.1 coordinate 373,827,817, forward strand.
ATGTATACATGCAATACTAATATGTTGTCAAATCAACAAGGTATGGTAAAGTGCAGTAATCATATCACATGCAATCCCATAATGCATACATTCCCCCCTCCAATTGGAAAATGGGTTCCATAACCATAAAGCATATGAAAGGGGTGGTGTTAAAGGCAAGGCAATGGAATGAACAATATATCAGTAAGGGAGGCAGAGTACACTTATGAATGATAGAACGGTGAAAACTATGGTTATATTGAGAGCAAAGTGTGTAAAGATAGTTATGAATAAGAGATAGGACGCTTTAGAGTGATGATAGTTTATGCAAAACGAAAAAGGACAACAATATGCTAAAAAGATTCTTTGCTGACGGTATTCTAGCTGAAAATGATGTGATTGATCATAAAACAATTTCTCATGCATAAAGGTTCAAAACAGGGAAAAAGTTAAGGAAATAACTTCTCTGATAAAAAGAAAATAAGAAAAGGGTATTATAATAATAATTAACAATAAGATATAACTTCAATACCATAAGCAAAGCCGCTGCTGCCAGCAGGCGTCCATAGCCTCGGCAGGGTTGCTTTTTAACCCATATGAGCCAGAATCCTCAATTTATAAATGGAGAGTTACAATGCTGTTCTACAGAAGAGATCAGTGTGCTGGCGTGGTAACCAGATAATCACACTGCCATTCACTGGGATGTAGCAAAAGTGATCAGGCCGGTTCGTGATGAGACCTCCTGTTCCAAGGATAATTTGGCTATCCAATGGATCATAACCCTGGTGTGGTGGCCAAAATGGGAATGTCACTTTGTTACAGCCTTATGAACATGGTAGGCTGGCTCGTAATGAGACCCCCTATCCTCCATCTGCGAACAAAATTTTGTTTTTATTACATATTTTTATGATAAAATGAGGGAGGCTCAGTACTCCTTAAGAGCAGGGATGGGGGAAGAAGTTGAAGATGTCAATAGAAAAAAATATACCCATAATCTCATTTATTACAGACAGAGAAGATTATAACCAGGGATGATGGAACCAGCATGGTATTAAGATGGTCAATCAATATCATGTTCAACAGAAAACAATGCAGTAAAGTGATATATAAATAATTGTGTCCCTTCTGAAAAGAATCTATCATCAAGGAGCTGTCCTGTTAAAGATCATAACGTGAATGATATTAACTTGCTTCAATAGAATCCATAACTCTTGTCCTCATAAAAATAGTGTACTTCATGCCATGAAAGAGAATCAGGAAAATGTGGTTGAGATGAACTATGAATAATCCCACAAGTGAAATGAAGGGTTGCTCTCAAAAATACTCTCAAAGTGTTGCTTTTTTTTTTTAAGGAACAGCAAAAACACTCAAAAAGAAAGTGGTGTTCTGTGTAGGGAACAACAAAGAAAATGCATACCAAAAAAAACAAAAATACACACAAAAACACGAAACTGCTGTTCCTTTTGAAAAAGGAATAGCAAAAACACGCACTGTTGTTCCTTTTGAAAAAAGGAACAGCAAAAACTCAAACTGCTGTTCCTTTTGAAAAAGGAACAACAAAAACACGCACTGCTGTTCCTTTTGAAAAAAAGAATAGAAAAAACTCAAACTGCTATTCCTTTTGAAAAAGGAACAGCAAAAACATGCACTGCTGTTCCTTTTGAAAAAAGGAACAACAAAAACTCAAACCGCTGTTCCTTTAACAGCAAAAACACGCACTGCTGTTCCTTTTGAAAAAAGGAACAGCAAAAACTCAAACTGCTGTTCCTTTTGAAAAAGGAACAACAAAAACACGCACTGCTGTTCCTTTTGAAAAAAGGAACAGCAAAAACTCAAACTGTTGTTCCTTTTGAAAAAGGAACAGCAAAAACATGCACTGCTGTTCCTTTTGAAAAAAAGGAACAGCAAAAACTCAAACTGCTGTTTCTTTTGAAAAAGGAACAGCAAAAACACGCATTGTTGTTCCTTTTGAAAAAAGGAACAGCAAAAACTCAAACTGTTGTTCCTTTTGAAAAAGGAACAACAAAAACACGCACTGCTGTTCCTTTTGAAAAAAGGAACAACAAAAACTCGAACTATTGTTCCTTTTGAAAAAGGAACAGCAAAAACACGAACTGTTGTTCCTTTTGAAAAAGGAACAGCAAAAACTCGAACTGCTGTTCCTTTCGAAAAAGGAACAGCAAAACACGCACTGCTGTTCCTTTTGAAAAAGGAACAGCAAAAACACACCAAATGTTGTTCCTTTTGAAAAAGGAACAACAAAAACACACCAAATGTTGTTCCTTTTGAAAAAGGAACAGCAAAAACACACCAAATGTTGTTCCTTTTGAAAAAGGAACAGCAAAAACACACCCAACGTGAAAGTGCAAAAGTGTTGTTCCATTTCGAAAAGGAACAACAGCTGTTCCATTTCGAATAGGAACAGCAAAATGAACTGTAAAAAAGGAACAACAAAATGAATGGCTGAACCAAAAAGTGCTATTCCTTTAGAAAATAAATAGCAAAACGAAAATGATGTCCCTTTGAAAGAGGAACAGCAGGAACGACAAAAATGCACACAAATGATGTCCCTTCAGAAAAGGAACAGCAAAATACACAACCATAAAATGCAAACACGCAAAGAATGAATTAGCTGTTCACTGCATTGATGTTGAGGATGAGTTGCACTTTGAATAAAGCAACACCTGAAACACAAAATATAAGAGAAATTAGAAAAGAAACAACAAAAAGCAATATGTAAATAAATAAATTGAGTTGCAACAACTATGATGTTATGTCAAAAAAATGATCTATTCGAAAAATGTTTTGGCAGCAAAGACATGACATGAATCTTCAAATGAAAATCAATTCTTCATTTGTTCTATTATGAATCCGTTGGGTAATGATTTGGATAAAATTCCTTTGTTTTATAAATTTTTTTTTGAAAAATCACTCGTCCATAAATTGACCTTCTTTATTTTCCCAGGACCTGCAAAAAACGAGTGTCTACCTGCAATAAAACATTCAATCATGGAGAAAGAGAGGTGATCGGGCTCCCCTAATCCAAGAATTATGCAAAAAACAACAAGTAGTTACTCTGTATAACAAATCCATTGAGAAAATAACAAAGTAAAATTTATCTGTCACTTGCGGGAGAGCAGTGGCCAATCATGCTAGCCCGCAGTGTTTTAATCACAACTTCTTTGTTTTTCGTCGAAATCGAGTGATTCCAAAGCCAAATGAGAGCTAAATCAAAGTTTTATCTCCAGTAGAAACATGTTTTAAAAATTCAATCATATGATATGTCAAATTTGTTTAGAACAACCTGCATAATAGAGTCATTTTCGATTACCTGGCTTAGACCAACAGTTGATATTTCAAGCATAAATTTTTCGTTTGATGTCGGATTCGAATGATTCAAATTGGAAATGAAAATAGATTCATTTATTGATCTCCAATAGAAACAGGTTTTTAATACAAGAAGAATTGATAGGTCAAATACTGTAAGGAACAGCCAGAAAGACATAGTTTTAAGAGTGCTGATTTACGATAGACAGTGAGTATTTTGATCATAACTTCCCTATACGATATCGAAAATGAGTGATTCTAATTGCATTGTAAAGTAGATGCATAGGGAAATCTACCATAGGAACAGGTTTTAAAAATTCATTCATTTAGACCTCCAAAAACTGACTGTCCCAACTCTGTTCCTGAGCTGCCCGCTAGACATCCGGTCAATGTTTTGGCTCTAACTTTTTCGTTTCAAATCCAAATTGAGTGATTCAAATTGGATCGGAAAGTAGACATCAAGGGCTACTTAGGATAGAAACAGGTTTTAAAAATATTCACTTTTGGTCCCTCAAAACATGACTGTCTCGACTGTTTTTCCAGAAAGTTCATCAAGCCCGCAAGCCAAAAAAATGATATTCAAGCATTTTTTCAAATTGGTGATAAAAATGAAAATGAGTGTTTGTAGAACTTATTATTTCCATTATGATTCATCTATATACACAAATTATAAAAAAATTATCACCGATGTTGATTTGCATAGCATGTTGCAACAAAAACCCTAGTTTTACATGGAAAAACAAAATGCATTTATTTATTCCCTTATTTATTTTATTTTCTACCCTAACCTATTTTGATTTGAAAAATGAATATAACTACGTATATGAGTACTTCCAGTGAAGCCATTTTCGAAATAAGGCTTCACATATGCACATACCCAAATTTGAAAAATGCATGTTAATGGATATTAGGGTATGAGAAGTCAACTTCCCTTCAAAAAATGGTATCAAAAATTGTTGAAGCATGGAGTGATGTTGCAAACAAATGATGGAGTGAAACCAATCTTCAATGTATCCTTTATTTTCTTGATTTCGCATAGCCATCATATCATGAAGTTCTTGAGCTTTTAAAATAGTTTGTTGATGCATAGTAAAAGAAACCTCATTTTCTTCCATAGCTTCTACAATTTTTGCATTTGAAACATTTTGAATCTCATTGTAGGTTTTCTCTAATAACGCATGTGAGATAGAATGGGTGGGAAGGGTGGGTAAATTTGCCAGTTCAACATTGTAAGCATGTTGTACTGGTTTATTATGGTGAGGGTGTGGAATTGGTTGAGCAGGAAAATGTGTATGGTATGGAGCATTTTGATGATGTGGTTGATTGGGTTGTGTGAATGGTTTTGATGGGCAAGCAAGGTGTTGTGAAAGAGCTGGTGGAGAATATGGAGAATGTGCTTGTGCTACAGGATGAGGGAGAGTAGTCATGTCATCATAAGATGAACCATGCCCAAGTTGTAAACAAGATAGGTGGTTATATTGAAATTGACATGGTTGCCCTAACACATTAGCATTCCATAATGGATTATGCAAGTATGACAATGGAGAAAAAGTGTTTTGAACCATACCTGTAGGCCTTGTTGTAGCTTTCTTACCTCTTTGATATGCTACTTCCATCCTAGATAAGGAAGAGTGAATATCTATGAGATGCTCCTTTCGGTCATGAGAACAAAACATTTCATCAAATTCTTCATTTTTATGAACCTGCAAAACATCCAATTTTTCATTTAGAGAGCTAATAAAATCAACTTTAAAATGTTCAAATAACACATTGATTTCAGCTCTTATGTCTCCTGTTATTGTAGCAGATTTGGAAAACAAAGAAAAAACATCTCTAGGATTCTTACCAGCCTTGGAGATTCCTCTTGAATACCTTATGCACAACTCACAAACATCATCATATGATAACTGAAAAACATCACCTTTTCCCATCAGATTTAAGAGTTCTAAAAATTCATCTTTGATTCCTTTAAGAAGGAGTGTTTTTAAGATCTCTTTTTCTAAATGCTTATATTTTGATTTTTGAAGGTTGTAATGAAATCGATCTACATAGTCCTCCAAACTTTCATCTTCCCCTTGTATCATATCGAAAATATCTTCATTGGTTTTGCAATAGTCTTGATACTTCTTCAAGAATATGTTCTCCATGTCCTCCCATGATTGGATGCAATTCCCACCTAGGCTCATGAACCATCGGAGAGCTGCTCCTTTTAGAGTAAGAGGAAACACTTTCAATCTTTGATCGTCAGTACAATAATCATATCCTCTACAAAGTATTTCAAACTCAAATAAGAATGTATCTGGATCTTCATTTGCTAAACCATGAAAATTTGGTAAAGATGGGGGAATTATGTGCATTTGTGTCACTCCTCCTAGATCTTTGATAGGAAATTCAAAAGTAGAAACGTGAGCCATTTCTTACCATAATATAAGATGTTCTTCATGTGTTTCTTCAAGGCTCCTTCTTCAAATGTTTCTGTCAATCGGTTACTGAAATGGGTGGTGCTTACATCACCACTTGCGTGAGATCATGTGATTCATTTTTTTTTTTTAATTTCTATCTTTTTCCTAATTATTCACACAAAAATTCAAACATCTATCTCTACCCTAGGTTCTTTAACAGTCCTGCTGGAAAGCGGACGGGGGAGCAGGGCTTTTACATGCTCCGTATGCAGGTTCTTACCTTCCGTTTTTAAGATCCAACTCTTCCCTCGCAGGCACTCATCAGATTCACACTACTCTTTAGAAATGGCTACACTCTCCCCGGCAACGGCGCCAAAATGTGGAGCGATAAAAAGGTGTCTTGTGAACTCCTAATTACCTCACATTAATTATCAACCTAGGGACGACTTTTTATTTCAAGAGTGTACTCTGTCTGAGGCGGCTATTTACTTAAGAGTAATGTTTTGCAGTGTAGTGCTTAAAACCCAAGAGTAAATGAATGCTTGAAAAAGAATCTAATTGGAACAGTAAGAAACTAAAATGTTCTAAACTAAATCATTCATTCAAACAACCATCAATCGAGGATATAGTAGCAATAACTCAGTCCTCTAGAAATTGATGCAAAAGGAATTAGAGCATGGACCATGGATTAGGGAGCGTGGCAGCATTTGCTGAGGCTCACGACAGCCTTGGACCTTCTCTCATACCAAAGCAACAAAGGCAAGTAAATAAATCAGCAGAAAGTAAAACGGAACAGCGAAATGGAAATGGGACAGCAATAAATGATACAACAGTAAAATGGAACAACAATAATCAAATGGAACAACAGCAATCAAATGAAACAGCGATCCTTAATGAATTACAAAACAACAACTATCACCCGTATGTACATGATTTACATTAATATAGCAATCTGAGAGTATCGAATGATGCAACTATGTTTCTAAACGGAATGATGCTACTCTCGAATCCCATAAATATGGTTTAACATAAATCCAATGACAGTAACATTCATACCAGTACTCTGTTACAGAAATGGCTGAATAAAGATACAATTCGACCCTGTGTGAATTCAATTATATAGTGCAGAGTTCTTACATGGAGAAATCATTCATTCATTGATCATAACAGAATCATAGCGTATCATATAAAGAATGTATCAGATTACTTAATAATAGAAATAAACAAACCACACGCAAATCACCGTATAATAATACAAAGGCAAGTGTCCTTCGGAGCCGGGCACTTAGCTGCCGATGGTGCACCACCTTAGATTACTCCAGACGCAGAGACGGAATGAACACCAAGTCTTTTATATTATTTGCATCAACAAAAGTATAACAAAGTCAGGTCTCCATGAGACTCAATGATCAAAGTTTATTCTGAAACTGTAAAATTACAAAAACAATCCTCCCTCCTCTGATCTTTGGTTTCATTTAAATAGAGAAGGATCAGAGCATAGATAATTACAATCATGATTTCTTTTACAAATTTAGGTTGATTCTAACCAGATGATCAACAAGAAAATATATTTCCCTTTATCTCTTCAACAAAAGCAAGACGAATTTGGGTTTGCAGCTGAGATTTGGAGGACGGTCGCAACTGCAAATCTGAGAAAATCGTGCTCAAAGAACCCTGCGTTTCTCCCTGTACAAGCCGAATATGGGCAAACTGTTTTTTGGATGAAGTTAATTGGGCCCGTTCTGGACAAAACCCATGTTCCAGATTTTCCAAATTCGTCTTCATTTGCTCAGAATCTCAACCGCAAAACTGTCACTCCTTAAACCAGCGAATTTCTGAGTTGGCAGATTTAAAAATCAAATCTTCAATCTGGAAGTTACCTTGGAGGCTAAAAATGGTGAATAATGTTATAACCAACTTATTAGAACTATAATTGGTAAAATAATGCATAATAATCAATTTATTAGAAATAAAGGAGAATAAATAATGTAAGAGCATAAATCATCATAAAATGGATTTATTTAATAAATTATAATAAATGACATGATGAAGAATGGTAGAAATGGGTGGAATAAACGTTCACAAGTGACAATAACAATGGCATATTAACGACCCAACACCCACCATTCATCTTCAGGTACTTTTGCCTTGGTCATCTTTCTGTATATCTCATCTGCTTCAGTGTATTTGGCAAAACTTGGCTTATTGACAAACATATGCTTTACCTCATGCTCTAGGAAGAACATATTTTCCAAATTATCATACAATACCTTTCCTGTGGGAAATGCTTTAACTCCTAAAGTTCTTGCTTGGTATTTGGCCAACTTGTTTAATCTATCAAAGTAGTCTTGTTGGGTCATAAGTTTGTCATGGATGACCATAAGACTGGGAAGGCATTTTTCCCTCAAAATTCCAAACTTTGTCATGAATCTATCAATATCAGCTTGCATGCCTCGGCATCGTTTCTCTAAATTGAGCATAAGGTTCCTTTTAGTAAGAACCTTTTTGATTTCTATGATGGTTTCAGTTCTGTCCTTTATACCAAGTTCATCTAATTGATACCTGTTCTTGGTGTTCAAGAAATTAATGAGTTGGTTGGCTTCCTCAGGTTGGTCTCCCAGGTCTTCTTTTGTCTTTTGAATTGCTTCGGTGACCACTTTCACCAGTTCAATTTTCTAAAAAATCACTTGAATTGATGGCCAAACATCATTGATAGAGTCAATGATGTTGGCCCAGAGCATCTCCTTTATTTGTCTTAGTGGCTTTTGCAATGTTAAGTCTTTTTCAAGGAATTTTATCCTCTCACCCATCCTTAGGTTTTTTTGTGCTTCTTCTTTTTGTTGTATTTGTGCAATCTTACAGTCAGTTTCTAAGCTTGACACTTTTTCTTTAAGCCTTTTAAGCTTTGTAGCCTGGATGGTCATTTCTTCCATGGTTTTCACTAATTCAGTTGTCTTTTCAATTGATGTACTTGCACTTGTGGACTCGGTTGTGATTGGCATGGCTGTAACAAGTTGAGCTGTTGGTGCTAAGGAAGCTGCCAATGTTGAGGGAACTGCAGTAGAGACTGTGGGAATAACAGTCTGTGGAGTGGTGGCCAACTCATTCTATTTAGACTGAATCAAATTGTCCAGCTCTTTCTCTGTTTCTTTCAGTTGATCATTTAGCTTAAGGACCAAGTCCATAAGCTCCTCTTGTTCCTTCTGAGTTTCTATCACTTCTACTATTTTTGGATGATGCAGATGTGGAATTTTGAGCTCTTTTTTCAAGGCAACTATGTCATCATTCTTCTTTTTTATTAACCTTTCTGCAGCCTTTACATCTTTGGGATCATGTCCCAACTCTATGATTAAGTCCTCCAAGGACTTGATCCTAGTATGCTTGGCCTGTGAGGAGGCCTTCTCTAGTTGCAATTGTGTTGATATATTATTCAACGAGTTTTGTAACTGGTGGGCTGCAATGGCCTTGCTAGTCAACGTGGAATACACCATCTCTCTTGTTTGTTTATGTAATTCTATCTGGTCAATAGGATGTATATCCTTTGCCAACACTTCAAAATCTATCTTTAGGTAGTCAGTTATTGACCTGGGCTACTGAGAGGCGGGCTTTAGGAAAGTCATCTGCATTTTACCTTCTTTCACATCAAAGGCTAACATAAGCCTTGTTTGATTGGTGGGATCCATTTTGAGGTACTATGCATAGCTTTGAGCCTTTAGCCTTTCATTTTTGGCCTTTATTTTTTTGTACTTTTCTCTGCTGTCATGGTCTTGGCCAGCTAGAGCTCTAAATGAGGATACTTCCACACTTTGTTGTCTTTCCAACACTTGAGTGGGTGTTGTGGAAGGTTCATGTGTTCCTCGAGATGGAGTAGCATGCCTGCTCTTTGCTCTTTCTGTGCCTGTGGTTCCAGTTGTTTCTTCTATGAATTCTTGCTCTAAGAAAGGATTTAACCTTTGCCTCTTGACATAAGTCTGTGAAATTGGTCTGCCAGAAGGAGCGGCCTCCTCCCTATCTCTTTTAGGGTTCTTCTCCTCGTTTATAGGAGTCTGCACGATAGGGGGAGTACTCATATTGTGCTTTATCTATCTTGTTTGAGTCAGTTCTTCTGATAAATCTAGTTGTTCTGACTCTTCTTGTACCTGAGGTCCTTCTTCTGCTTGTTGCTCACTATGTTCCTATGTTTCCCTTTGGGCTTGGGATTCTCCTGGTACTTGTATGAAAGAATCTTCATCAAGTCTCCTCTCTATATCAAGTAATTTATTTTCAACAGCAACTTCTGTGCTATCTCTGTCTACTAGAGTGTTTACCACATATTCCAATTGATTTGCATATTGTTCTATCTCAAGAATTTTGTGGTGGATGTAGGGAGACAATTTGTCTTTTTGTCTTCTATTTCAGATGAAATCAAAGGGGTCATATCTCCATATGAAGATTTGTTTTAGTTTGATCCTTTGAAGGATTTCTTGTACTTCTCTTCCAACTACTCTCCTATTGCATACAAAGGGGCCTAGCTGGTCTTTTATTCTGAGTTGAGCTTTCTTCTTAGCCTTTACAAAATGTACCTCATCTGAGTTGATTATCTGCCTGTAGTACTCCAGAGAAAATAACCTCATTGCGAGGTATCTTGGTAACTTGTATGGTGCTAACTCACAACCATAGATTCTGATTTCATTGTGATTTTGGTACAAGTACCAATCTCCCACTTTGTGTTGTTTAGACAGTTATAGGACCCTCCTGATGTCTGAACTGATCCTTGGAGGAGGACTTCCTAGCAGCATGGTCGCTACAGGATGCACAAAAAGGTCTATGAAGTCTGTGTATGTATATGGAGATTCATATTGGTGGATCAAAGAGATCTAGAAGACTACTGATCTAGGGTTGCCTCTAGTATCAAGCTTTTGAAGAGTGAATGGGAATTTATCAGCTTGATAATATAGAAAAAGGTGGAACAAAACTAAGGAGTACTTAAATACTCTTTCATTTCTCATTCTCAAGAATTGATCATGCATTTTATCTGCTATGAATTTAGCATAATCAAACATGATGGCAGGGAGCTGTCCAGGAGTGAAAATAGACATGAAGGCTAGAATGATGTCATCAACATACTCATTGGTTGTATAGCCCAAGACACTAGAGATCATTGACAAAATGTCTTTGCCAAGTTTAGAAAATATGGTCCACATGTATGGGGGAGGGTCCTTTGGAATATGTTTCTCTTCCACAATAAAGGTCTGGAATATTTCAGCAAGTCTGGTAAGGGTAATCCTGGGGAATTTCTCTAGCAAGTCTCTAATAGAAATGGGGGTCAGATTTTGTCTTGGTTGCAACTGCAGCATTTCATTGTTGGATTCAGAAGTGATGGGGAAAAGTACAGTATGGTCAGGGGACATCACTGCTCTTATGCTGGGACTGTAGTTTGCATGGCAATAGTGAACAATTTTAGGAAAGATATGGACTTGAGGGAATTGGTATTTGGGCAAATTAGACTCCCAAAGACCTATTTTGTCTGCGTGTTTTAAGTACTGGTCTCTGTACCTGCAGTATAATTTCAGTGGGGATTCATGGACAGAGGTGTCTTTGTTTTGGAAATATTTGTCCGCCAAAGCAAGATGATTTAAATCCAAGTGGGGAGTGGTAATTGGTTAGACATCCATAGCAACTGGGGTGGCCATTCTTAGTTCTTGTGGATTTAAGAATGGGGAAAAAGGGTTTTCAGTCAAATTGGGGGAAAATTGTTTCAATTCAGAGCAGTTTGGGGTCATTGGGAAATTCTTTCACTTAATTACTTAATAATTCAAGCAATTGAGTAGCAGGTTTTAGGAATGAGATAGGGTTTCTTGGTGATTTTGGGTAAATACCTAGAATTTTGGCCCTGAATGGGCAATGGGAGATTGTGCATGGTTGCAGGAGGCATACATGACTGAAGGGTAGACTGGAAGTTCAGCAACTTCTGCAAGTTGGCGGTTGGATGTGGGTTGGCAGTTGTACGTAGTCTGTTGCTTGCATGGAGGTCTGAGCATCTTTTTCAAGATAAAACCAAAATAATAAGTTTTTTATTTTTATTTTCAAAGTCAACCAATTTGGCGGGCACATGGGGAAAAAGGTACGTTCGGATTTTAGCATGAGATGTGACCTTTTGTCGTTTAGCGGGAGGCGGTGAGCGGGTTGATCGCACCGCTTTTGGGGCTGGAACGGTTTCGGGGGGATGCTTCCCGATGCCATTGATAGGGTGCCACGTAGCATTAGGACCCAAAAGAAAACTGCCCATATCGAGCGGGTAAAGGTCAGGTTTCAGAGGCTTCCCGATATGATCATCCGCTGTTGGATTAACGCAAGTCGATCGTACGGTGATCAGGGTGGGGTTTTTGCACAAAGGTTAGTGGAGGGCCCTGACGAAGGTTTAATAGGGACGAGATTTAATTAATCAATGGATTATGGTGGATTAAGGGCGTTGGGGGTGATTTCATTGGTGGAGGTCGATTATTAATTAACCGCAGATTGGTTAATTAATTCTTTTCTCGGGGTAGGGCCTATTATAAAGTTTGTGTTTCAAACTTTCGGGGAGGGGTATTAATATAAGGGTTTTGTTATATAACTATATACGGGAAGGGTTTTATTGCTTTTTGGGAATTAATACATATAAGTTAGAAATTAATGTGAAACAAAAGTGCTAAAGTGTAATGTTTCTCCTTTATTTGATCTTTGTAAACACATTATACTTAGGCTTGAAGTGTTTTTGGGTTTTTTGAGGAAGGGGGTCTTTTCCATGGGGGATGATTAATTTTTCTAGGATAACAAGGTTTATCCTTAGAGAAAGGGGTTTATTAGGGGAAAACGACATTTCCTTAGGGAAATGATGTTTTTTCTTAGGAAAAGGGATTTTTTGTGGAATATGAGTGATTTGAAGGGGGTGAATGTTCATGAGGGGACTTTTAGTACTTAGGACCTATAATTCATTAGGCTGAGGGTCCAATCCCTCTAGAAGTCAGAGAAATGCTATGAGCCCCTTTGACTTAAGATTTTAGGTACTTAAGATTTTTTATTGGAAATTAGTTAAGTGAAAGGTGTAATGAGGGAGGTTAATCAATTGGACTTTGTGAACTTGATACATGCCCAATTTTCATCCATACTTCGAACTTTGATGATGAAGGTGAATAATATGCTTTTATCTAATAATCATCACAATTCTGCAACCATTCTTCTACTTACCCACCTACTCATCCTACCATTTTTACTTCTCTTTATTAGGGTGCACTTAAGTTGGAAAACCCTTATCAAAACATTTTCTTTTATTTTACAATAGTAATCTAACTAAATCTAACCTTATTACATCCAAGAGCCCAGATTAAACAATTGAGCTCCTTTTATTCACTCTACCTAATCTAATTATCTGCCAAGATTAAACAGTTTGGTCAGATTTTATTCTTTATCTATAAGCATAAAATTGAAAACATGAAATAGCCAAGTTTAAATATTTTGACTATTCATGGATTGTGCCAAAGATAACAAGCTGCACACAATATTTTATTCTGCATCAAAAGTAAATAGGAGTGGCATTTTGACTTGCACACTTTTATGGTCTTTTCTTTCCTTGGGGTTCATACTTTTCATCTTTTTTGACCTTTTTATTCTTTATGTCCTTTGATTTTTCTTTTAGGACATACCCTCTTTACATTTTTTAATTTTTTTGAATATGGAATACATTTTCAGAAAGCAAAGGTATGTACATATTACAGCTTTAATCTTAGCCATTAAAAAATTATGACTCCTATTGGTATAGGAACCTAACACACTAGTACAATTTGAATATAACAACAGGTGTCAAGAATCTTTGAAGATGGGTCTGTTTGAGGTGCTTTATGGATGGAGTTGTAATAATCTTATCAGTTGGTGAGATCTGGTGAACATGTTATATATTGGACCAAACATGTTGGTAGAGATGGAACAGGAAATGCAAGTAATTAAGAAGAATTTAAAGGTAGCACATGACAGGAAGAAGATCTATGCAGATCAACATAACATGTTTAGCAAGTTTCAGGGTGGGGAACAAGTATACTTATGCATCAACCATAAGAAGAGATCCTTGAGGATTGGATCATGTGCCAAGTTGGCACCTCGGTATTGCAGGCCTTTCAAGATTCTTGAGAAGATTGGACCAGTTGACTACCGATTCGCACTACCTCCAACAGTGAAAGTCCATGATGTTTTCCATGTCTCATTGCTTAAGAATTATGTGAAATATTTCGATCATGTAATTGAATTGTTTGTATTGCAAGTGGAGCTAGAAGGGTAATTCCAGCGAGAACCTCAGTGCATTTTGCAGCGAAAGATGCTTATGCTCCATAATCGAGAAACCGAGCAAATAAAGGTGTAGTGGAAACACTTTCAGCCCAATGAAGCTACAAGGGAGATGATTGATCAGATGTGGGCTATGTATCCTTCTCTATTCGCTAGTTGAGCATATGTATTTTGGTATATTTTTGATGTTGTGTATTGGTTATGTTTGTATATGCATATGTACGTAAATACCCCATCGAGCTGTGTTACAAAGCTCCAATAAGAAATATGGTGTTCATGATATGTTGATTATGTTTTCAGCAGATGGATATGATGTAAATGTTGCGTCAAGATATGTGATAAAGCTCCATGGGAAACATGCATTTGTTGGTTTATAAATGTCATTGAACATTGAAGATGGTGTTCCCCCAAGGGGGAAGGTTCTGTAACAACCCTAATTAAAAATCCATGTAATATAGTTATTATAGGAAAAATAAGACGAAGGTCATGGGACACGTATTCTAAGCTAACTGCTTGTCAAAAACATAATGATGGGGATCACTTGGTATTAATAAATGGCTATGTAAATTGGAAAAGTAAAAGAGGCATTAATTGGCATTTTATTTATGAAAATAATGGAAAATAGGAGAAAATAAAGGTGAAAGGTCACATAATTGCATGTGAAGAAAATTGAATGAAAATTAAGGAAAAATGAAGAAAATAGAGGCCTCAATGATAAAAAGGCTTATGAGGATCAATTCACAACCTTTTATCAGTTTTAGCTTGGATCTCTCTTCTATCATCTCTCTCATACTCTTTCACACTTAGAATTTCTTGGAGCACTCTTGGAGGATTTTGGCATACTTTAGATTTGGAAAAAGAAAGCAAATTAAAAGCAGGAAAGCACAAGAGGACAACAGGATCAAGAGCCAAAATGGTTTTACTTTGTAGGTATTGAGTTGCATATATGATTTATTTGCTAGTTTTGGCATGCCTGACATATGCATGTTGTTGTTTGGTTATGATTTATCATTGGCTTGGAGGTTTTTCTATATTGATAGTGGTTTTGCCTAAGCCTTGACATTTCCTAGATAGCCATGGTGTTGTGGGTTTTCCCATTTTATTTCTAGTTGGTGCTCATGTTCCTTATGGCTATGGGTTGAGTTATCAGTTCATGGAGCCTTGGTTGGACAAACGCTTTGGAAACCCTAGAACAACTTGGGTTGAGGTACTAGTCCTGGAAGCCTTGTTTTGACAAATGCTTTGGAGCCCGTTACTAGTGTTGAAGCCTTGGTTGGGAAAGTGCTCTAGAGCCCTACGACAACTGTGGGTTTAGTTAGTAGTCCTAGAGCCAAGAAAAAATTCTCTATAGCCCTGGACAACTTGGGTAGAGACCGATCTAGTGATGGTTAGTGATGTTTGATTGTGAGGTGGAGTCACTAGTTGAGGGTTGAGGTGGTTTGGCCTATGAAATCCTTGGTTTGGTTTTGGTTGGTTATTTCCATGAGATCCCACATTCATGCTTTGAATATGGTGTGGGGGTGATTGGATGAAAGAAATATTTGGTTCAGCCCAATCTATGTTCAGTTGGTACGAAATCCCTAACTTGGTTAGATTTGAAAATGTTAATATGAGCTCCTTTCCTCTTGTAATTCATGAGTATTTATAATTATTATTATGTGGCATCGATTTTTATTCTATCATTTCTATTATGCTAGTTATATGTTGGTTATGAGCATGGTTTATGATAGACTTTAGTTATGGCTCTCATCATGTTTTGGTTAGTAAAAGAATGGTTATTGAATGCATGACCTAATGTATGTTTTTGCAACTATTATGAGAGGGAATTAGTCCTTCTTATTGATTCCTAGATAAGTATGAGATCCCTATGTTCAGATGTTTATTTATGACCTGTAAATTACATGTTCATGATGTGCATAGAAAATTTTAGGGGCAAATCTTAGCCCAAGGATGAAATTTAGGGGGTTTTATATTTTGGAGGGGGCGAATATTTTATAATACACCCATTTTCTGTAGTTAGCCCAAAATTTATTTAAAAAATAAATATTTATTACATTTTAGCCATAAAAGAAAGGTGGATAAACAATGCAAATCCCGATTCGTCTGGTTTGGGAGGTTGGATTTTCTTGCAATCGCACAATTTCCTGGGTTGGATGTTGGATTTGGTTGCAATCACCTTGATTTATTGGTTTGAAAATCGAGGGCAGGGTTGAATTCGGGGGATTCTTCTGTATAAATTATACAATCTTCATTCATGAGTTTTACACGGGTCATGTCTCATTTTCGAGCATGTGACTCAGTATCCATTCGTGCAGGTTGTGACTCGTTTTTGAGAGTTTTACACAGGTAGTGACTCATTTTCGAGCAAGAGACTCAGTCTCCATTCATGTAGGTCGTGATTCATTTTTTAGAAAGAGAATCAATCTCCATTCATGCAGGTCGTGACTAGTTTTTGAGAAAGAGACTTTGGTTTATACACAATATATCATAATAGAACAACGCATTCATGAGTTTTACACAAGTCATGATTCGTTTCAAGAAAGAAGATTTGGTTTATAGACTTTGGTTTATAGGAAATAAATACATTCAAGTTGTGTATTTAGGGAGCAGTAAGTTCCCTAGAGTAATCTTCAGAGCTTATAGTAGAGAGAGGGTAGTTTGTTTCATTCATATTGGTAGAGATTTTGGTATAGTGTGAAGGGCTTAAGCATGGAAAACTAATAAGTGTTTGTAGCCTAATAGGATTTTCATAATATCTACCTTAACCTACTAACGTTGTTGAAATTTGGAAATGGATTATGTTATATCCTTCTTCATCAATAATGCTTTCTGGCTATTGTGACAATACTCAGAGCAGAGCAACAC
This sequence comes from Pinus tabuliformis, assembly GCA_031772625.1. Taxonomy (NCBI): domain Eukaryota; kingdom Viridiplantae; phylum Streptophyta; class Pinopsida; order Pinales; family Pinaceae; genus Pinus; species Pinus tabuliformis. The sequence goes on from CM062804.1 coordinate 373,844,688, forward strand.
CGAGGAGACCATCAATATTTTACACCAGTGAATATTCATCCTTTTCAGCTCAATTCAGGAAGTGGAAGAGAAGAGGTCAGACTATGGAAGAGCATAGGTTGCTTTCAAAGCAAGATAAGGATGAATGCACTCTTGTTTGAGGCAAGGTGGTTACTACAACTGGTAAGGTATTTCCGAGCCCTTATACTAGGTTAATTTTTGTGGAAATGATTCGTTTTGCTAAGTAATTACTATTTAGGTATCATATATTCTAGTGGAATTTTGATGGTGGCAGTGTTGAGTTTCTTCCATAAATGATTCGAGTTCCAATCACCTTCCAGTATGAACCCCTCTCTCAATCATAGAGTGCTCAACTCCCACCTTTGCATCGAATTGACTAATACGGTTAGGAGATGAGCTGGAGTACCCCCAGTGAGGGAAGTTGTAATTAATATTTTTAATTTAATAAAAAAATTATATATTTAAATAAATAATCTTGCAATTGTAATCCTATAGTATCATGTGGGGGTTCGTTGGTAGTAGAGAACAGAAAGGCATCCCTTGTTGTCTGTAATTTATTCACCAAAACCCATAGGATTTTGCATTTCGTTCTGCCTCACCCATGGTCCTCATCACTTGTTGGCCTTTGATGTTGATGCCGGAACTTTGGATTTGGTTGAAGTTACCATGTTCCCTGTGGTTTTCCTGCATATACTAGAGCATGAGGGGTCTAGGCCCTATGAGTCTTCTCATGGGTTGAGGCGTTATTCCTAGATTTCACCAACCATACATAAAAAAATCAACAATATTTGATAAGGATTTAAAGAATATGTATGTTTAGATCAAAGCCTTTAGTTCTTAGATTTAATGGTTCTTGTTGTGGTCCATGGATTGGTGAGATTTCCATTGTTTGGTGAAGGCCACAATGAATCATGGCCCAGATTTGGTGGCATCGAATCTGGTTTTGTATTCTCAAGGAAATATCTTTGCATTTTGAATCTTCTAGCCCTCTTCTTGCATATGATACTTTCTTGTAGTTAGATGATTATTAGCAAGCACATGGGCTGAGGCGTTATTCCTAGATTTCACCTCATTGACTTATTCTTGAATGGTCATTGAAGAATCCAATCTTGCTTCTATTCTAGATGGCATTTCTTTGATTTTAACATAAATTATATAATTACCTTCACATTGGTTTACTTAGATGTCAAGATTAGGTAGAATTTGTGGTCATGTATGGTATTTTTTTGGTTATGGTTTATGAGGTTTAGTGATTCAAAGTGATAGTCTTGTAGCACAGTGGTGTTTATATATTTCAAGCTATGGATGTGGCCGATAACTTATGAATGTTGATTATATAGTTTAGAGCATGCATGTTCTTGATTAGATTGGTAGATTTACAAAATGAGGTTCATCAGTTTATGTACTATGAGATGTAGTTTTCTTTCTAATGGTCAACGTCAGCAATGGTATAATGAGGAGAAAATAAAACATTTATATTCTTAATTTACCTTAAACTAGTCTTCTGATTATTATTATACTAGATTATGACACCATATTTAACAGGAAATTATTACAATTAGTTTTTCCTTGGTAGGTAAAAGGAAGCCTTGATTCAAATTGAAAACTTTAGTGAGTGAAGTTAAACATTGGGTTAGTGGAGCACCAACTTTATGCATATTCACTTCTAGCTTATGGTTTGAATGATTCCTTTGAGAAGTCAGTCATACTCCTACACAAGAAGCTTTCCAAGAGGAGCCATAAAGAAATGCACTATTCCAACAATCAAATGAAATGCCAGATAAAACATTTGTGTTTACAATTTGGCTACAACCAATCATCTCATTATTCTAATGTTATCCACATCGAGTTGGAAGTCTTCAAAATGGTAGGAGGATTACAAGGAAATAAATTTCTGGAACAAAGATTGAGTTGGTTGGTGACTCTGACTGAGCAGAATGCCAATCACTAGCTAAATCCACTGTTAATGCATTTTTATGTTCACATTCATCTGTAGCTACAAATTGTTAGTGGTACCCTTGTCCCCTTAAAAAGCGTCATCCACCACCAGATGGGAGTTTTTATGCACTGTTTGGATTCTTTTTTGTCTACAAATTTTATAATTTGTCTTTTTTTCTGCCTATCATGAGATATTAGAGAAAGGTGAGAATTTATGTTCAAAAACATGGAAACATGCTCATAAAAGTGTAGTTCCATAGCCATTAGTAGACGAGTATTTTTTCATGCGGCATATGTAGTAGCACTCCTTAAATATGGGTTGCATTTAAAATATGAGAAAATAAATGTTGGATCTAGGATGATGATGTGGAAATTGGGCATGGCTCTATTGGAAGCTACATAATCTTTGTCAACCAATGAGAGTTTGAGAAGCCAACACTTGCCTATTCTTGACATGAGATATATTGGGAATGAGGTGATGGATGCAAACACTATTGAATATATAGACAACTGACTAACAACAATACTCCAACCCTTGCTTGAATCATAGGGTCACCAAAAACCCATTATAAACCTCTAGCATGCCAAGAATATAGGATAGATGGTAACTAAAACATCCCTCCATGTATAGGTAACTTGTAAATGACTTCATTAGGTAAGTTTCAAACTATTGACATCTTGTAGTCAAAATATTTAGCTCTCAAACATGTCAGCTAAAAATATTGTTCCTACAATATAAGTGGTTTCATCTTTCATTTATGGAGGCAGTGGGATATAAATTATATGCATGAATATAATTTTAATAAAAATCTTTCGGTATAAATCACATAAGAGAATTTTTTGGCTGATGCGTTTCGAACCAGCAAATGTGGTTCATCATCAGGACCAGATGAAGAGGCATACCATGGCAAAGGATTAAATAGAGAGAAATGCAGAGACCATAATTTCAATTAACGACTATTTTTTAACAATAATATTTAAATTATGATATTAATATATTAATTTATTAAAAACAAATATTATTAAGTAACGGTTATATTAAACAACTAGTTTTTGAAAAATAATATTTAAATTATGATATTAATTTATTAAAAAATAAAATTAAGTAATGGCTATATTAAACGGTTAGTTTTTAATCCTATCCACTTGGGATTAAAAATATGAGAGAGACTTCTACAACTGAAAATATTTATGAACTTGTTCTTAATAGTTTGAAGGAAAGTGGTATGGATCATTTAATGATTGCAAAAAATTTGGTATGTGTTGGAGTAGATGGAGCATCGGTAATGCAAGGACAAAGGAATGGCCTTTCTATTAAACTACAACTATCAACTTCACCATATATGCTTAATATTCATTGTATGGCTCATAGGATGAATCTTGCATGTAAAATAGTTAGCAAGTTTCCATCAGTTTCAAAAGTTGAAGATCATGTATGTGAGACTCATGCATACTTTTCTCATAGTCCCAAACGATATTTAGAGTTTCAACAATTTGTAAATGGTGTTATGGATGGAAAAAAACTACTGAAAGATATTGATACAAGATGAATCTCATTAAATGGACCAGCTCAAAGACTATTTAGTGAGTTCAAATCTTTGGTAGGGTTGATGTATGAAAATCGCTACAATGTAGACAAATCTCAAGATCTTATTTTTCGACTAACTGATATATAGACATTATTGACATTAACTGGAATTCTTCCTACGCTACTTGTAATGAATGTCCTAAAATGTCTCAGAATCACACAATGGATATTGCAGAATACACAAATTTGAGAAAGTCAACTTTCCTTGCATTAGATAATTTGTATATGATGCCAGACTCTTTTACTGGTCTAGAGTTTACAAGTTGGACTAAGATCATCAATATAGAAAATACTAAAAAAAAATTGATGTTTGATGAAAAAGGGATACTATGTATCGCAGTGTGTGGGTATATGGTTCTCTTTCATTATATTAGTAAGAAGGGATGAATCACTAAATATTTCCCCATGCCAAGAGATCAATTTGATAATATTATGATTTCAGAGACAAAATTTGATAGAAATTGCAAGATCACTATCATCAGAGATAAGAGAATGATTTCCTCAAGATGAATTGTTGGAGGCTATGTGTGTGGTATACCCTCAATATTGGAACAATTGTCAATGCCAATAACTTTAAAAATCATTTTTCAAAAGAGATTAAAATGTTTAGAAGACCACTTTTGCAATAAAGTATCGATACATGGAGAATAAATTAAAGGTATTTTAGATTCATCAAAATTGTATCAAAAAGGTGAACTCTTTGCTAAAACAATGTGGAAGAAATATCCCTTTTTGGAGAATCCTAATGAAAATGGTGTTATAACAAGATTATGGACTAATTTAAGTGCTAGTCAATACCTGCAATAAAACATGTCAGAATATTTCAAATTAGCATATTTGTGTCAAACCATGATTTTGGGATCAATATAGGATGAGAGAATGTTTAGTATATTATCATTCTTGAAGACAAAACTAATGAAAAACCTCGATAAACACGTGGATACATGCTTAAGATTATATGTAACAAAGTATGACATTAACAATTTTCCATATGAAAGAGCACTAACTCTTTGGTGATCAGATTGTGATAGAAGGGGAGAAAACAATATAACAAATTTCTCTAATGAACTTGATAAAGAACATAATGTTTTGGAGGCACATAATGACAGTTCATTTGGAGAAGATCACATTCACAATCTAGAAAATGAGGACAAAGATGTGAATTGGGAAATTGAAATACACTAGGACTCTTATTTTAGTATACATGTTCCGTTGACCATGCAAGATTACTATATGTCAAATTTAGGTAAAATAGGTTCTATATTTTGTATTTTTCATTGTAACATTGCAACTACATTTCTTTGATGTGTGTTATTTTAAGATTGGTGTTTCATATTTAATAATTAAATCGTTTGTTTCTTATCTGTGATAGGAATGAAGCTAGATTTGATGAACCTGGGACCTATTTCTTTTCACATAGATAGTGTCCCATTAATATTAAATGATAAATAACTAATTTAACAAGACTAGCGCAAAGCATCAATGGGGTCATTAAAGTACATGAAACTACCTTGATGTCTAGCTCTGATATATTGGAAAATTTTTATGGTTTATATGTTGCTTTTGTTTGGGATTTTTTGTTGAGTTTTGAGTTTTGTTTCGCTCAAAGATTATGTTAGTCCATTGAATTATTTTAGTTCTTACTTCATGCTTAGATTCATAGATCTAGTTTTATAATTATTATTGTTTTCTTTATATATTTGGTGGTTTGAAGAAATTTGTTTTTATTTTCTTTCACTTTGTGGCATGACTTTAGCATCTTCACTTTTAGAATCTAGTAGAATACTATGATTATTTTATATTTAATTGGAAAATAATTATTGATATTTGGAAAGGGAAATGAGCCATGGGCAGTTAAGCGAAGATAAAAATGGTTTATGTACTAGGTTCTTGCGCATTCATCATAGGAGACCTATTCACATGAGACCGAAATTATTTTGTATATTCTTGTCAGTCATTTGTCGGCCATGCTTTAAAGTCTTTCGAGTACTAAGTTTTTCGGGTCCCCACATGTCCTTAGGACCATTAAGGGATGAGATAACATGAGTCAGTACAACTCATGCCCCAAATCTAGTTTTTACCTATTGATGTAAGCGTTTTGTTACCACTTCTTATCACCAACAAAATTCTACCATAACATAACACAACTTGAAGACAAAACTTCTCATCTTCCTTTTACATAAATGCTCTATGGATCTCCCTACTATAATTTCCCAAGACCAACGTTGCTTCTTGGTAGGTCTCTCCACCATACCACTAATCACACAATAGACACACATTAGTAACTACCACATTCTATAAATATCTTTAGTCTTAGTTATTGGTGTCCCTATCACACTCAACCAATTTAGACTTGTAGGTCTATATTTTGTCATATCTTTTTTTTGTGTGTCTTTAACTTTAGCACCATCCTGTATTTCAACATTTGTAGGTAGTGAGCAATGGTTACCTTGACACAACACTAGCAAATCAAGTGTCAACATAATTATTGATTACAAGAATGTGGTATTCAATATCACAAAATGAGTTAGTGATTTTCTCTGTTGCATGAAGGTTGCTTGAACTACCATTGAATCACTGCCTATCTAGTAGTGTTCATATTTACTATTTAATGTTTTACATGATCATGTTATTTTTTTTTTAAAGTTTAATTTTTTCAGGGATATCATTTTTTTGTGCTATGAAAAGGATTATATGAGTGGTTCAAGTGGTTAGGTGTTAAGATTTATAAAGGGTGTGGATTTATATTGGTACTTGAAATGAAGTTGGATTTGATCTTTGATAGGAAATGAAGTCAGATTTGATGAGGTCGAGACTTATTTCTTTTCACATAGATAGTGTCTTATTATTAAATGATAAATAACTAATTTAAGAAGTCTAATGCTAAGAAACAATGGAATTATTCAAGTACATGAAATTGAGGAATGTCTAGCTATGATATCTTAGAAACTTTTAGTGGTTTTTTTATTGCTTGTTTAGAGGATTTTGTGGAGTTTGAGATTTTTGGTTTGTTTTGGTCAAAGATTTTCTAGTCCCTTGAATTCTTATATTTCCCATTTCATACATAGATCGATAGATCTAGTTTTATTTTTATAATTATTATTTTTTTCTTTATATATTTGGTGGTTTGAGGAAAAATATTTTATTTCCTTTCACTTTGTGGCATGATTTCATCATCTTCACCTTTTAGAATATAATAAAATATTATTCTTATTTTATATTTTCTTGGAAAATAATTATTGATATTTGGGAAGGGAAATAAGCCCTGGGTATCTAAGAGAAGAGAAAAATGGTCTATGTACTAGGTTCCTCCGCATTTGTTATAGGAGACCTATTGGCACGAGACTAATATTCCTTTTATGCAATTAAAATTTTGATGCCAAAGCGGAGCTGAGTTCGCTGACTTGGGAAGAACAGTGGAAGCTGATCATAATTCTAAGGAGATTAGAATGTTGGTTTCAAAAGAAATATTGTGAAAATGGTTTGAACTAGTTCTTATTTTGGTCATATTGACTACGAAATTTGTGTCTTGTCGATTTTTTACATTTGTAATGACCTTGTGCAAAATTGGTTTGAATATCCTGATGTTAGAGTGAGAAGACTCTCTACAAAAAACAAGGACTACATTGGCTATGATGACCAATCCTTTGAGGGCACTCGATGTTCTTGGTGTTGCAGAGTCTCTTCACTTGAAGCATCAACAGATATAGTGGTATGGCCATAACATCACTTAATTTGATCCTCTTTACTCTTTAATACTTTTTCCATGTGTATGAGTGGTCACATGATAGTAGGAAGGTTCAAGAAAATCTTCTAGTAGTGGTTCATTCAGTATCTAGAGAATCTGCTAAAATTTATGGTCATGAGAATGGCCTTGCATATCTCAGGGTGCAAACTGAACCTATACTTGATAAATTTATCTACATTAAATTTGGATTGATGGTTTCCATAAAACCTCTTCTGAATATGGCAGAGCAACATATTCCTTATTATGCACATAGAAATATTATTGTTTTTCTTCTGGCTATAGTTGGCCTTTGCAAACTGCTAATTTCTGGTGCAAAGTGGATTTTGGCCAAGGCATGGGCAATATTGGTGTCATATCCATTTATGTGTCAGAGGAGATGGGTAAGGGATATTAGTGGGGCCGAAGAGGCCTATTATGGATGGGTTGCTCTTAATTACAACATGAATAAGAGAGGTAATACACATGGGCACACAAATTTTGGTGCACTTCACTTAGGTGGTTCCTTAATGAAAGTTACTTTTGAACCCGGGGAAGATACAAAAGGTGAATATGTTGTGAATTTAAACATTGGTTTAGTGGAGCACCGACTTTATGCATATTCACTTCTAGCTTATGGTTTGAATGATTCCTGTGAGAAGTCAGTCATACTCCTACGCAAGAAGCTTTTAGAGAGGAGCCATGAAGAACTACACTATTCCAACAATCAAGTGAATTGGAAAATAAAACATTCATGTTTGTAAGCTAGTTATAGACAATCATATCATTGTTCTAAATTTTATCCACATTAAGCTGCAAGTCTTCAAAATTGTAGGAGGATTATAGGGAAAGAAAATTCTGGAATAGAGATTGAGTTGGTTGGTGACTATGATTGGGCAGAATGCCAAGCATTGGATAAATCCACTGTTAATGCCTCTTTATGGTCACATTCATCTATATCTACAAATTGTGAGAAATACCCTTATTCCCTTAAAAAGCATCATCCACCACCATATGGGAGTGTTTATGCATTGTATGGATTCTTCTTTGTCTACAAATTTTATAATTTGTCTTCTCTTGCCACCTATCATGAGATATTAGAGAAAGGTGATCATTTTTGTTCAAAAACATGGAAATATTCTCAGAAAAGTGTAGTTCCACAACCATTTGTAGAAGATTATTGTTTCCATGCATCATATGTAGTAGCACTCCTTATAGATGGGTTGAAACTTGCATTTAAAAGATGAGAAAATAACAGTTGGATCTAGGAGTATAACAGGGACATTGGATTTGGATCTATTGGAAGCTACATAATATTTGTCAATTGATGAGAGTTTGAGAAGCCAACACTGGCCTATTCCTGACATAAGATATATTGGGAATATTCTATGATTTTAATGAAAATGCAAAAGATAGCTGAAGGTTTCCTGGGTTGTGATGTGAAAAATGTGGGGCTCACTATGCCTACCTATTTTAACATTTCCCAGAGGAGGGATACCAAATATGCGGCAAATTTTGTTGGTCTTTGTGTAATGAAAATTATTAATGAACCCACCACTACAACTATAGCTTATGGATTTCACACAGATGTTTATTCTTCCAATAAAAATAAGACAAACATGGTTTTTAACCTAGGTGGAGGAACCTTCGATGTCTTCATTCTTAAATGTTCATGGTGGTAAATTTGAGATGAAGGCAAACATATTGTTCAGTCATTGTGCTTGACACTTAGAAAGAAAAATCAAGAAGCAGTTGAGCACAAGTGCCATAACTCTTCAGATACTTCATTCAAAATGTGAGAAGGAAAAGAGAATTATATCTTTCATAGTGGAGACTGATAGATATTGATTGTCTCTACAAAGGATTAGATTTTAACATGAATATCACAAGACCTAAGTTGGAAGAGCTCAGCATTGATTTGTTTGGAAATTCCATGAAAATAGGTAAGAAATGTCTGGAAGGTGCCAAGATAAACATAGAGAAAATTGATGAAGTTGTATTAGAACAAGGGGGGTATTCCTTTTGGATCTTGTTTGGGCTACCTTATGTGGTTTTTTTCCATAAGGTGGTCATGTTGTGACAGGAACTACAATTGATGGAAGTGTCCTTACTCCGACATTTGATCCAAAATAATTGTCTGGAAGTTCTTTGCTGAGATCTAGTTCAATGCTTAATTTGGCATAGGTGAATACTCTAGTTTTCCTGTTCTTGTTGCTTGAGTTAATATATTTTCCAAAGGGATTCCCAATTATTTCACAGACTTCTTCTTTTCAAAGATGGAGTGGAAGATTTTGGAAGCCTCGCCCACACTAGTGTGGTGGTGACAAACATTTGCTAGAATGGATTCTGGAGACCATGGCTTCAAGAAGAATCTTGCTCTTTCCCAAAACCAAGATCTGCTAGTTAAGACTCTGTCTCTCTCCTTTGAAGTTTTGAGATAAAATAGTAAGAAAACATCTGGCGTAGAAATTAATGTAATAATTTTAGCCCAGTTTTTGGCTACTTTTTAACTACGATTTCTCCATTTTTCTAGATTTTGTAGATGTATATGCATTATATATAATGATGGAGCTTGTTTTTTCTTTTTTCTAAGGTGATTATAAGGATTGTTATTTTCCAATTTATCTATACTATGTAGTGAGGCTAATATGTTATACAAGGTGTTTCTTTGCTTTGATGTCCAGTACATGTGTTCCTGCTTTGACTGCTTATAAGGGAAGAACCGGGTAGTTTCCCATGGAGGCTCTATCCTTTCCTACTCAAAGGTTGGTTATATTCATGTTGTAGTTTTCTAGGAAATGCTTGAGGTTTGTTGGATAAAAGTTTAAGGGTGGAGTGCTGTTGTTGTTGGGACCTGGTCTTTGATTAAACAGAGGGAATTAGGTGATGTCCTAAAGACTTTGAGGTGAGAATATTCCTTTGGTTTATGTCCCTTCAGTGTATTCTGACTTCTAGATTAGTTATACAATGAATTTTATTAGGGGATAAATTATTAATTTATTTTTAGGTGCAAAATATAGTTCCACCCATGAAATCATTTTAATTCCTATTTTCTATGCTCACTACTTTATTTCTTCTTGTATGTGTTGAAGCTTGCATAAGAATGTAAACATTTATGCAAATGCAGATATACCAATCTGAATGTTAGTTTTTTGCTTATTGCATTATCATTGTTCATGCAACATTGGGTAGAACAAATATCGATAATGTAAAATTAGTTTTCATTCCTTTGTTTTCTCTTTGCATGGCATATATTTTAGCATTAACTTCCATTTGGATTGGAATATAGTGAGTGCAGGGACGACTTGGGAAAAATTGAAAGAAATTTTGAAGGGCCTAGCTCTGTGATAGCCTTTTTTTCTCTCTATATATATTCAATTCAATTTTTAGCAAAGATGTGGGCCAAATTGATACCTGGAAGTTATCAAAATACATATCATTCTGGAATAAATTCACCAGAATTCTTTCTGCAACAATTAGACAAAGCATTAAGATGAATGGGGAATTTATTTTTGGGCCTAGGTGAAGAACAAGAGTTGCACATACTTGAGCTAAATTCCCTCAGTTATATGTTGAGGTTGTCTGCGTCAGGACTAAATTTACATTCCCAAATATTTACCAGATTGAAGTCCATAATTTCTACTGTTGAGGTCCTCTATGAAGGACTTGGATTGGAGCATTCTGACTTTTTAGAGCGAGTTAAGAAGCAAATTTGTGATGACAATCCAAATATATCATGTCTCTTGAAACTTGTTCAGGAATTACCTAAACATTTTTTCCTTGAACCCATACCTCTCAGTGAAGAACTTAAAGAAATTAGAGCAGTTTTTCTTGTTCCAGAAAATAGTTATGAGCGTCCTCTTAATTTTGTAATAGGCATGCCTATTGGAATTACCTTGCACATCACTTTGCACAATGTAACTATTGAACACATAATTTGGTTGTTGATGGTTTTGGGAGACTCGGTACAATATAACCAAATAGATGTCAATGAATTTGAAGGAAATGGTTGTAGAGTCCCACCTTAGCAAGGTTAGTTTTGTGACACTTAGAGAGGGTGATTTTGATGTAATGATATAAGATTATGCATGATAGACTTATGTACATGCTTATATGCTATAGACCTAGTTTGCGTCACCTAGTTGCTATGTGATTGTGATAATCTCTATGGTTGTGTGTATAAGAACTAATTTTGGTTAAGAGCATATTATCGATGTTTTCTCTTTTGGTATCCTAGTTTAGACATAGGTTTAAGACATGAATGGTAATCCAGGATTGAGACACATATATCCATGGATGATCATGGTTATGTGGAACATATGATTAATTATGATTTATGGATGATATATTATTAGTATGATTATATATGCATAATCTTGTACTAAGAAAGATGTGGTAGGGGACTTTGTTATTTGCAAACAAGGATGCTCAAATTATAAATTACTGTGGAAATCATGATACATGATTTTTATGATCATATATGCTTAATCGTGTATTGAGAAGGATGTGACAGGGGACATGATTATTTGCAAACAAGGATGTTCAAATTATAAATGGTTGCAAAATTCATTTCCCCAGAACCAAAATAACTTTGGAATTCATGCACAATCTTTGGTAAAATGTGAATAAGTTAATTATGAAATTCATTTGATTCCTTTGATATATGAGATTGTGGTGTGTGAAGGCCTTGGAACAATGCCTTACCAATGAACCATCATATGGGTATGAGCTCACAATTAGTACCTTAAGGTGAAGCGCAACATTTCAAGGTAGAGTATATGATAATACATGGAAACTAGGGCACAGAGTCCTAAATCCATGAAATATAAAGACATGGAGCCTTAGATCTATAATAAAAGGATTAGGGCGCGAAGTCCTAAATCCATGAAAGATAAAGACGTGGAGTCTTGGATCTATAATAAAAGGATTGGGATGCAGATTCCTAAATATTTAAAAGATCAAGGTGTGGAATCTTGGATCCTTGGAGTAGATCAAGGCACGATGATGTATGCAATAGGGATGCAAAATCCCTATTCTCCAGAAGAAAAATACCACTCATGGGCAGCTCAAGGATGAATTTCCTTAATAAAATCTCATTTCTGACAATTTTGGAGTGACTTTCTAAAAATATAAAGTCATGTCTAACATCTCAAGTATGACTTTCCAAAAATAATAATTTTCCTTCAATCAATGGGTAATCAAGTATAGTTGAAGGAAAATCACTTAACATATCATTAATCAATCCTAATAGTTCAATCTCGACTTAATCCTCAATATTATTAATATTATTATTGTCTTTTATGAGACTAGGATATTATTATTAAAAGGGAATCACAAGTCAACTTCATCTCCTCAATCACTTCACAACTCTCCTTGATGACTCTCATGGCTCTATGTAAATATCTCTCTCTTTTAATAATACATTACACTCTATTTTATGCACTCATCAAAGAATGGCATATTCCTCTTACACTCATTAAAGAAATGTCATAACATATTCCTCTTACGGTATCTTTAATGCATAAGTTACATTCTCCTTAACTAAGGCATGCATACCTTTCCTTAATGGCATGAGTTGTACTCCTCTAAATGGAATATAAATCATTCATATTACTCCTCCTTTATGACAAGAATTTGTTGCTCCTCCTATATATGTGTCTCATGTATTCTCACTTAGAGAGGGGGGAGGTGCATTGTAATACAGAGACTTGGAGAGACATGAATAGGATTGTGAGAGGGAGAGTCTTGGAGAATATACAAATGTTGTTGAAATGAATTTGAAATTCATAAACTAAATTACTAAGTAGTTCTACTTGGTGGGGTCTTCCATGAGTGGTATTGAGAGGAAGTAAAACTTATCTTCCTCAGTTTGCCTTGTATATCTCTCTAATGCTATATTTTGGTAATGCTTGTGAGCTTTTACAGCTCGGGGGTTCCAGGGGAAGAATTTCTCCGTAGATATTGGGTGGAAAATCAGATGATTAAAAATGAGTTGGTAAGGGTATTGGAGCTGGAGCATACTCTCATATATATATATATATATATATATATATATATATATATATATATATATATATATATATATATATATATATATATAGGCATTGTCAAGTATATCTATAAATTCTCTTGAAATTTTAGTTTATTATTAGTTTTATAGTGTTGATATTTTAAATTTATTATTGCTACTTTAAATTATTACAAAATTATGAATATTTATGAAATATTTAGAGAGTTATTCTTGAGCTAACCCATAATGAGTTAACAGTTTCATGGCAGCTATGTATGAGAATTTACATGTAGGGAATTAAAAGAAGAATGTGTTTCCAAGGATTCCAAATTCTAATTATAATGAGTTTTTGTCCATAGCAGGTCATGTCTACTATATAAAGCTAATATTCTATGTTTGATAGCATTTCATTTTCCCTTTTAGCAATTTAATACATGGTTCTTGCTTAATGTGAATTGGATTGTTGGTTGAAACGTATATCTCTAAAAAATAAATAAGTTTGCACACTAAATGTTTGAAGAAACTCCTCAATGGATGTATTTTATTGTATGTAAGTTTTTACTATTGTTCTGGTGCAAACTAATTGACATAAAGTATTAGTGGTTGTAGCATTCAGGGCTGCCATGTGTTTTCCAAATTGTAGTGATGGTTGCAATAAGTTTGCCAACTTATGTAAAGGGAAGTAGCTTTGCAAGTTTTAAAATGTTTGATTAATTACTTATATCAAGAATTCATATAGTGAATATAGGAATTCGTAAATTCAACGAACAACTCATAGTAGCATAATTTTGGGTTATCTTTCTTCATGTAGAGTTGTAGATAAAATTTTGCATTCTATGTGTTTGACAAAAGTGGTAGATGAGATCCAATTTTTTGTTGTTTTAAATAATTGAACCTCTCATAGTTTTTATTGTGATTCAGCTCAACATCAGGGGGTATTCGTACCTTAAGACCATGTAAACCCTAATTTCATTCCAAAAAAAATATTTTCAGAAACTGATTCATAAATTTCAACGATGTTTCAAATTGTTGCTTCCAATCGTGTTTGTGTGTCGTCAAGCTTTTCTTTGGGTGAAAATAATTGTTTTAATATGCCAACATTTTAATTTCAGTTTATGAATTTTATGAGATAAATGGCTTGAAGAAGAATCTCAAATTCATTACTGCTAAGTGTTTGAAAAAATGCCTCAATGGTTGTAGATTGCACACTTGCAAAGTGTTTGACAAAATGGCTCAATGATTGTAGATTGCATGCTTGCAAATTGTTTGTCAAAAGGGATTAATGGATGTAGATTCCATGCTTGCAAAGTGTTTGTCAAAAGGCTTGAATGGATGTAGCTTTTGTGCAGATAAATTGTTAGAGTAAATGTCTTACTTACTATAGCTTTCATGTACTAGAAATTTATGAAGAGATTATTTAATGGATGTACCTTCCTATTTCTGCATGTTTTTTTATGAATGTGAAAATGAATTTAATAAGTTGTTGGAGTGGGAATAGAGAATAGGACATTTGTTACTTTTATTATCTGGAGATTTCATATAAAAAGGGTGTTCTTTTTGGAAACAATTTTATAGTGATCAATTTTGTAGGATTTTGTCCAAGTGAGCATAATAAGTTTCATCTAAGCCGCATATATATATATAACCAACGACTATAATAAAACTTCGGGCCAAGTTTAATCCAAGAGGGGGAGTATGTAGTGTTCCACCTTGGCAAGGTTAGTTTTGTGACACTTAGAGAGGGTGATTTTTATGTAATGATATAATATTATGCATGAAAGACTTATGTACATGCTTATATATTATAGACCTAGTTGGAGTCACCTGGTTTCTATGTGCTTATAATAATATCTATGGTTGTGTGTATAAGAGTTGATTTTAGGTAAGAGCATATTATCGATGTTTTCTCTTTTGGTATCCTAGTTTGGACATAGGTGTATGACATGGATGGTGATCCAAGATTGAGACACATAGATCTATGGATGATCATGGTTATGTGGAACATATGGTTAATTATGATTTATGGATTATATATGATTTGTATGATTATATATGCATAATATTGTACTAAGTAGGATGTGCCAAGGGACCTGATTATTTGCAAACAAGGATGCTCAAATTATAAATGATTGTGGAATTCATGATACATTATTTGTATGATTATATATGCCTAATATTGTTTCGAGAAATATGTTGCAGGGGACATGGTTATTTGCAAACAAGGATGCTCAAATTATAAATGAATGTGGAAGTCATGATACATGATTTTTATGATTATATATGCTTAATCTTGTATTGAGCAGGATGTGATAGGGGATGTGGTTATTTGCAAACAAAGATGTTCAAATTATAAATGGTTGCGGAAGTCATTTCCCCATAACCAAAATATCTGTGGAAGTCATGCACAATCTTTGGTAAAATGTGAATAAGTTAATTATGAAATTCATTTGATTCCTTTGATCTATGAGATTGTGATGTGTGCATGTCTTGGAACAAGGCCTTATCAACAAACCATCAGATGGGTATGAGCTCATAATCAGTACCTTAAGGTGAAGCGCAGAGTTTCAAGGTAGAGTAGATGATAAGCCATGGAAATTAGGTCGTGGTGTCCTAAATCTATGAAAGATAAAGAGGTGGAGTCTTGGATCTATAATAAAAGGATTAGGGCACGGAGTCCTAAATCCATAAAAGATAAAGACATGGAGTCTTGGATCTATAATAAAAGGATTGGGATGCAGAGTCCTAAATATTTAAAAGATCAAGGTGTGGAATCTTAGATCCTTAGAGTAGATAAGCGATCAGAGTCCTCAATCTACTAAGGCACGACGATGTATGCAATAGAGATGCAGAATACCTATTCTCCGTAAGAAAAGTACCACTCATGGGTAGCTCAGGGATGAGTTTCCTTAATAAAATCTCATTTCTGACAATTCTGGAGTGACTTTCTAAAAATAAGAAGTCATGTCTAACAACTCAAGTATGACTGTCCAAAAATAGTAGATTGCCTTCAATCAATGGGTAATCAAGCATAGTTGAAGGAAAACCACTTCACATATCTGTAATCAATCCTATTAGTTCAATCTCGACTTAATCCTCAATATTATTAATATTATTATTATCTTTTATGAGACTATGATATTATTATTAAAAGGGCATTAAAAAACACCTTCATCTCCTTATCACTTCACACCTCTCCTTGATGACTCTCATGGCTCTATGTAAATCTCTCTCTCTTTTAATAATACATTACACTCTCTTTTATGCGCTCATCAAAGAATGTCATATTCCTCTTACACTCATTAAAGACATGTCATAAAATATTCCTCTTACGCTCTCTTTAATGAAAATGTTACACTCTCCTTAACTAAGGCATGCATACCTCTCCTTAATGGCATGAGTTACACTCCTATAAATGGAATACAAATCATGAATATTACTCCTCCTTTATGGCAAGAATTTTTTTCTCCTCCTATATACATGTCTCATGTATTCTCACTTGGAGAGGGGGAGGTGCATTGTAATACGAAGAGTTGGAGAGACTTGAAGAGGATTGTGAGAGGGAGAGTCTTGGAGAGTAGCCAAATGTTGTTGAAATGAATATGAAATTCTTAAACTAAATTACTAAGTAGTTCTACCTGGTGGAGTTGTCCATGAGTGGTATTGAGAGGAAGTGAAACTTATCTTCCTCAGTTTTCCTTGTATATCTCTCTACTTCTATATTTAGTTACTCCTTGGGAGCCTTTACAGCTTGGGGGTTCTACGGGAAAAAGTTCTCCTTGGATATGGTTGGGTGGAAAACTGGACGGTTCATAATGAGCTGGTAAGGGCATTGGAGTTGGAGCATACTCTCATCTTTCTCAAGTTATATATATACACAATGTCAGGTATATCTATAAATTCTCTTGAAATTTTGGTTTCTTATTAGTTTTAAAGTGTTGATATTTTTAATTTATTATTGCTACTTTGAATTATTACAAAACTATGAATATTTATGAAATATTTAGAAAGTTATTTCTGAGCTAACCCACAATGAGTTGTTATATATATACATATTGTCAGGTATATCTATTGGCTTAGGGGGTCCTAACCCAGGTTCAGAGTTATTTGCACCAACCAACAAATCCCTACACTACTGGCCCTTTCGGCAACAACCCGCGTAGCACAGGCTGCAGTCTCACCCAAAGTACTATGGGGGGATGCAAAAACCAAGTTTCTACATCTAGAGACTAGTGTGATGTCTTCCAGTTTCCTAGATCTGCCTTCACATAGATCAATACACTCTTAGAGCACACTGCTGCAACTCTGTCAAAATGGCCTTCAGACCTTCATGAAGGTCGACAATTGGTCTTTGCGGACCTTTAATAGTCAATCTATCTACTTACGTGCATCAGAGAGCAGTCCTAAATTAGGGTTCACACAGATTTACTTAAGTTATTAGTAAACATCAGAGAATTCATCAAAGTCTTCACGAAATTACTTAAACATGCATTGTGTACATCATTAACAGATATTGAAGAGAATCACGCAACAATTAACCAATATTCCATGAAACACATCATTCATTGACAACAGGTAGCATTAGAAGAAATAAACAGAAATACACAATAATTATTCAGAACTGTCTTTATTGATCTTTAATTTAGGATTATAGACTCAAAAACTACTCTGCGCACACAGTTGCAGGGGTTCGCGCACTCAGTTACAGAAACTATCTAGGCCTCTATGCACTCAGCTACAGAGCCTTTCTTTTTTTTATCTTACCCACTTCTCTTCGCTATCACTTCTCTTCTATCTATCCATTTCTTATCAATCTATTTCCTTAGACTCTCTAAGACACACCTATTTATAGCCTTTTTCATACAATACCATGGTCTGTGGACCATGGGTGGATCTCAAAACTGACTTAAACTTTACATAAAACAAGGGAATAAACCCCTTTGACTCTTAATCTTTGTGTCCCGTATCCACAAATCGTGGAGATTTTATATTAATTAAAAGACTATATCAAAACTTGGGTTATTTTAACCCCAAAACTGATTGAGGGGACCCCATCCCAACAGGACCCCAAAACAAAGATCTTGACTCACCCTCAAGTCACTCAGTTGGCACTGCAATCTTATTGCAAAGATCCCCCAGCTCCACCTAGATCACTACAACTTCGGCAACGCTTTGCGTTGCTTCCTGCATGACTTCCTCAACAGATTTTTCTATAGCTGGTCCTTCTACGACCAACCTCATCATCTATTGTTTCTGCTGCAACCCTTTAAGCTTATCCTGAATGTTAGTCATGACTTGATAAGCTTCTTCTAACCAAGGCTATAACCTGGCCTTTAGAAAGGCCTCCTAATTTTGTGCTTCCTCCACCTATGCTAGGAGCTGCTTGCCTTCCTGTAATTTAGCAAGGCATTGTGCTGGCATTATGGAGTGCGCAGTCACCCTGAGTTCATCGTATTGCCAGTGCAGCTCCCTGACCTCTGTGTTCAATGTCTACAGGTTTGGATCCTCTTGCAGATTAGTCACTATCTCCATAGCTTGCTCGAACAATTCCGTATAGGCAATGAATGTGGCATCCAATGTAGCCATACTTTCCTTTATCGCGACTTCATGTTGCTCCCGGACCTCAGGTAAAGTTGTGGACTGCAACTTTAACTGCAGCTCTGTAATATTCATGTTGAGCTCAAACAAGACTCGACCAACCTCTGCTTTAGCCTCACGCACACCAGTGGCTAGTTTTATGATCTTTGCTTATGGCTGTGCATCCTCCAGGATGTGAAGTTCAGGCACTGTCTTACATGCCTCTGCTACTGCTGACTCCAGACTTGAACTACGTGTTTGAAGTGCCTCCTTTTCCTTCAAAGCCTATGTCTTCTCAGTGAACATCTACTCATTGTTCACTCTGTACTCACTAATGAGGTTGAAGGCACGCTGCTCCCGAGCTCTCAATTCATCTGCCACCCCTACATGCAGTGCGTGGAGGGTCTTGTTAGAGAGTGCTGCTATATTCAATCTAATTTTTTGATATTAATCAGGATAATGCGATCATCAATGGACTCTATGTGGATGGAACCATCTAGTAACGTGATAGTTCTAAGATCCAGAGTCCTTACTAACTCCACTGCTTGGCTTGTCCCAGGTTCCAGGCTCACTTGCTCTGTGCTCGCTTGTCCAGTGCTCAACTGTATTTTGCTTGCCTGGATCTGCAGCTCCTACAGTTCCTTTTAGACACTCCCCAGTGTCTGCATGTATTGCTTCTCAAACTGTTGTAGTACCTTGGTTGTGGTATCCTTGATTTTATCCCTGATCTCATCGAGATCATCTTCTGTTAACACCATGGGATCAACCTGTGACTTGTCCAATTTATGCTTTTTCCTTGTACCACCCTATTGTTCCTTGCCATGTTTCTTTAGAATGAATGGGGTGCTTTGCCCCTCATCTCCTTCGTCGCCTTGCCCTAAAAGTTCCTCCTCCTCTTTCTCCGATGAAGGTGACTTGTCACTTTTTTGTGACTCGCGTTTTTCCTGTTATGCCTGCTCCTTGGCAGCATGTTCTTGCTCAACATGAGCCTTTTTTGTGACTTCCTTCTTTTTCTGTGCTGCCAGATTACATGCAGCCTGCTTAGCTACCTCCTTTATTTTATGCGCGAAAGAACTCTTCACACCCGCGCTTGGCCTCGTAGCTAAGTCTGACAGGGCGCGCCATTCTGTAGGCCATTTCGCTATAACCTCCTGTACATCTATATCTAACACTATGTAGGGCAAGTCGTGACATTTCTGGTCTCGGTCCTTCCGCGCCTAGATATATACACTATGGAAGTCGGCCTTGAATGTCGCGTAGGCTGACAGATGCATGAATAAGGTTGGGAACAACCTCGAACGTTGATTGATGGCCATGCGGATACTCATTTCCATAAGACTCAAAATATCTTTGTCTCTGTAATTTGCGTGGCATCCTTTGTAGCCCATAAGGAAGCGAATTGTGCTACCTTTGGTAATTCTTCCTCGAGCAGAGGAAATTGGATATCCTCCGGCAATTCCCATGCAATAAGCACAATCGACAGCAACAACCAAGTGTAGTGGAACGACTTGGTTTCATCTTGGGCCTCTCGGTAGTTCGTTAGGAACTCTTGATAGAGGTATCTTGACCAATTAAACTATACACCTTTCATGCATTATGCAATAAGGGAGACTACAAGCGCTGGAACTTCATCCGCGTGACATTTTCTCATCACCTTTCCTACTAAAATCTGGGTAGCCAATTGAACTGTTGGGTCTGTTATAGACATAATTGAATACCCTCGTGACTTCTTCATGAGGCTGTAATTTATCTTCATTCTTTTTGTGAGGTATTTTCCCCCAGTCTTTCCGCCAAACTCCTTGGCTAGGTTCGCGCCCTTATAAGATAGGTCCATGATTCTATGAATAAGCATTTCTGTAATGGGTATAGGCCCTCCTAGCAATAGACAACCATCGTGCACCAATGTGAGAAGTTGGCGCACACAGATTGTGTTAATGGGGGTGCAGTGATAATGGGGCACCCACAACAAATTGAGTAACCCTAAGTGCTTGAATCTATGGACCCATTCCTCCATTTCCAATGTTGTAACTCCTGATTTTGCATAATAGACTCACCTCATGTACCTGTCCGTCGCAAGTGTGGAAACCTAGCGTGGTCTCTGTGGTACCAATCCTCCATTTTAAACAGTGGGATCCTTGCGAGCTGTTATAGATCTAACCCAGAAATACTATAGATCTGATATAAAAATATGAGATAATGCAAATAACCCAGAAATAACCCAGATTTGAAAGCCTGTTGTCGTGGCTTCTTTTCTAATATGACTTCAACCACTGAACCCACGTCAGATGTGTCAGCACATGTAACCTATTCTGCTTCAGCCTCTGTTTGTGTTTGATTGTCGACCATCAACTGCTCATCATCTGATATGTCAGTCCCTTGAACATCTTCTGCTTCAGCCTCCATGTGCTCTACCTGTTTATGGATGGAAATATCCTGTAATGTAATTATCTTCTTTTTATACCATAGCTTCAGGAATTTCTTCTGCACATTAATATTGATAGTACCCACGGATTCCATCCAAGGGTATCCAAAAACAACATCCATGTTATCCATATCTGAAGCATAAAAATCACCATGAAACACATACTTATCCATAGAAAGCTTCAAATCCTTATAGATTTGAACATCCTTATCCTCAACCTCTGTATGTTCAATTTGTTTTGCTGGGACTTGCAATTTCTTTGCCAAGTTGACATTTATAAGATTTTGTTTGCAATTCGGATTGATAGACATAATGATTTTCTCCTTCTGAATCAATCCATGAACCTGCAATACAGAGATACCAGCCAAAAATAACCCTTTTGGTTCCTTGGTTTCCTTCTTTCCTGAAAAAATAAAAGCTTTGCTAGGCTGTGTGTCTGTCTGTGTGTGCTTATCCACAAGATTTGATTTACAGTCAAAGCACTCTATAAGAGCTTTTTTGAAGGCATCCCAATTCTGAAAAGGTCCATTGCCACGCTGATGCCATTCCGCCCATTGCCATCGTTCATTGTCCAGGTACTTGGTCCCCACCATAAGCCAATCATCTAGGATATGATTCAATCTGAAATACTGCTCCATTTGTGCTAGCCATGTTGACGTGTGAGAACAGTCAAATTTATACAAGTCCCTCGAATTCCGATCTAGGCCCGCCATCACAAAAATATTGGTGAAAAATTGAAATGGTCACAGATCCGTCAATATTGCTCAGAATCTCTATTATAACCTATTTTTAGAAATGGAACAACCACTCTGGATCTGCCCATGTGGTAGAAATCTTGATCCAGGCATTTGAAATTTCAGATCTGCGCTGCTACTCTCCCGCCGTCACCCAAAATTTCTGCAAAAAGAGCTGATTTTAATTCAGCGATATCTCCCTCATCCGGACTCCGATTCGACTGATTTTTTTTTTGAAATCATGTGTTTTTTCACAAAGATTCCAGATCTACAATTAGATCTTTCATATCTAGCACAAAGACTTCTAGATCTGCGCCGCAAACTAGCTGTCCTGAAAATTGTCTGCAACCCCACTGATTTTTAAATCAGCGATATCTCCTTCATCCGGTCTCCGATGCAACTGATTTTTTTTTTGAATTTGGGTATTTTTTCACAAGGAATACAGATATGTAATTAGATTCTACATATCTAGCACCAAAACGTATAGATCTGATCTTCAATTTCGCCACCCAAAAATCCTTGCAAAAATAAAAAAAATTAAAATTAAAAAATTTCTCCACGGTTTGCCCAAGAAAGTGCTCTGATACCACTTGTTGTAGATCTAACCCATAAATATTATAGATCTGATATAAAAGTATAAGATAATGCAAAGAAACCCCGGAATAATATGAAATGATTCTCTATTGATATCAAACCCTTATGGTAGGGCAACACCATACATTCACTCCTTAAGGAAGGAGAACACTCCACAAGCCATATGCCTGTTCATACAATAATACTTCTCTTCATCTTTATATCTCTCAATGTGGAGTCTCTAGCCTCTATATAGGCCTCATACATATAATACCATGGGTCATTACCATGGTTCCCTCATACCATCAACTAATACCATGGGCCCATTACATTATTATTAACTACTTGTAGTCCCTTACATGACATGGGTTAACCACCTTATTTATTACTATGTCCCATCCCATTATTACATTATTACCTTGGGTACCTCCCTTGGTACCCCATATTATCCCCCCTAGGTATATAACACGAGCCGCGGAACTTGAAATGGGACCCGCTCAGGTAGCAAGGGCATGGAAATGGTGAACTTCTCAGAATCTGGGTCCTTCATGACCTCCGCTTTTCCCTCCCACAGAGGGATATACTCGGGTATCCTAGTTATGGGTTCTACCCCTTCAACATAAATGTCTTCTATTCCTTAGCCTTCTTTCGCCTCCAGGGTCACTACTTTCTCCAACTGCTTATCCTTCTTGTATTTTTGCATTTGGATGGTTGGGTTTCTCTAGCAGGCATAGGCTTCAGCCTAGGCGACCTTGGCACCGTAGGCATAGGAGCCGAAGCTTCCATACTTATAACTTCTGGGGCAGCCACCCCAAAGTAAACATCGCCGGTACTCACAGTTTCAGCAGGACTTGGTGCAAGCATTTTTTCAAGAATAAGCTTCTGGTTTATTTCAAACAACTTAGCAAACACAAGGCTCACAACTAAATATTCCCACACTGATTGGTTCATAGGCGACAGACAGCCAATATCACTAATAATTGTGAGAGTGCAAAGTGTTCTCTGTTGGACTGGCACACGTAATTTATAGGGAGTTTTGAATTCAAATCCCACCATTCCCCCCAATTTCTGATAATAAATGTTGTTTTGGTGGTAGATATTCAAAGATTTTTTCCTTAAATGTTGTCATCCCACTCCTCTTAGCTGTCTTCTAGCCATCAAGTCATGACTAGTGACTCCAACGGTCACTTTTCTGCTGTGCTGCGCAACACCTTCCCTCATGGCGAAGCTTCCTATGCGCAGCGCCCTAGATTGCATCTTTGTAATTACCCGCACATCCTATTCACTGCATTGTCTTCTAACCCTGCCAGTGTAATTTATAGTCCCACGCTCCCTTGCAACTGCCTAGAGCACTAAGACAATTCTGCTGCCATATAATCATTACGCAGGATCCCCCATATACAATTTCAACCTGCTCCCATTCACACTTCCTGGAAAAGGTTCCCCATTCAGCTTCACAAGCTGAACTGTGCCTCAATCTGTAAATTATTTGATAATATATGGCCCTAGCCAATGCATCTAGAATTTACGCAGAAATTCTGTGAATTTACTATCATATAACAAGAAAAGATCGTTTACCTTGAATGTGTGAAGCTTGATGTGGCGATCATGCCATGATTTTTCGCATTCCTTCTGTACTTGTTGATGAAATCCTACCAAAAATCGATCCTCTTCGAGCTCCATTAGCTGCGCGAGTCATTCCTTCAAGGCCTTGCGATCTGCCATACCTGTGAGAGCTGCTATGCATAGACTATGCATAATATACTCCATCGACATTACAACTTTGACCCCATCTACCAATCTGAACAACGTTTTCCCTGTCAGCTTCTTACAAGTAGTCCTTTAAGCCCATATTACTACAGGTACGTACACATCCCAGTCATTTTGTTACGCGTTGCAAATCTTTTTCAGTGCGTTCTCAAAAATGTTATTAAAGGCTTCAACAGTCCCATTGGCCAGTGGGTGATACGTGTTACACAACATTTTGTCACTATACCTGTACTCCCCATCCACGATCCTGGAGGACCTTTACATTGTACCCAACATGCTTTCCTATCATGAAGAAACTCCCATTGTGTCCATCTTCATGAGTAGAACAATTCCCTTTTGCATCATTTCCCATAAATCTTTGGTTTATCCCAGTTTACAAGACCTACGCTAATGACCCATGTCCTCCTCGCGCCGATATGCAGGGATTACAACTGTCCCTAGCGTTGATTGGATCTACTGAGCCCTTTCTCAGTTGCACCGATCTTCTTTTGGAATTTTTTTTAAATATGGAGCTGAAGCTTCCAGCTCTAGAAGCTTCGTAATGGAACTCTGGTAAATGGTCAGGCCCGATGGAGTCGAGAAGGTTAGTTTGGGCTCCTTTCTCCTATTAGAATGGAACTAATCCAAGAGATAAGGCCTTCTCCCATGAGAAGAGGAACCATCTCCCCTCCATCCAAGATATATAAACCTCTCTTTTTCCCAAGCACAAGTTAGCTTTTAGTCCTAATTAAGTTCTGGCTGAGGTTTTGATTTTGGAGTAGTCAACAAGCTACCTATAGCTTATAACTTTCTAGCTTGTGTTTAAGGGGGAATTGTGAGTTTGGTTTGCTGTGAAGACTAAAGGGAATAGCCTTGAGACTACCATTGTTGAGGCTATCCATGAGATGCTAGCAAAAGTATGTGGGAACCCGAATATGTCAAAGGAGAACAACAACATCAAGACATTGGTTGTAATCTCTTCTTGAACTAATATAGATGCAACTATCGATTGATTTCCTACATGAAATGTCATCTCACATGTTTATGGATTAATGTTTCTTGACCTATTAAGTAGGTTGAATGCAATTTGTATGTTATCATATTTGTTGTTTGCTGTTGTTGACTTGTTTTAGGTGTTCGAAGGAAGGAAACGGAAGATAGCTAGAGCGAGGAAACAAGGTCGTCACCAAGCGAACTAGCATACTAAGAGGTAGGCCCTCTTATTTGATTCTAGCTTAAGGAGATCTTCCATAGATTGTTTTTTTGTGGCTAGACCCGCTCTCTTGGGCTAGAGGAATTGTTTGTGTCTGCACTTAGAATTTACCTGCACCAAAAATTGGCAACTCCGTTGGGGAAGCCAATCCTTCTGTTTTCTTGTTTGTAATTTCATGGTTTTGTGTGAACTTTTCTAGTATCACCATTTCCCTTTAGTCATGTCTACTTTGCCTGGTTTACTGCTCTAGGTTTGAAATTTACAGTAGCAAGTCTAGACTCAGCCTTTAATTTTTTTTATTTTTTTTTCTTGCATCGTTGGTCAGCGCACTTATTTTCTTAACAGTCATGCCGATCAGCGTGACTTGCTCAGAAATAGTCGCGCTAACCCCTTTTTGGAACTTGTTGTTAGTTTGGCAGTCGCGCCAATGCCTGTAGGTAAAGATTAGGGTTTTCCCTAGATCTTGACCAGTGTGTCTTGCTCTCTCAATTTCTGCCTCTAAGCTTGTTTAGGTTGTGTTCTCCCTGACTAGAAAGCTTCATTTGGTTTGATTTATGTGATTTTTGATTTGTCTTCCTTTTACTTGATTTCTTGAGTCCTTGGATGGTTGGTGGCCCTAGGGAATCTAGGTTGTCTTTCATTCAATTGATTGTGAACTTAGTGGGTCAAGTGATTGGTGAATTTACTCCTTGCATTTCGTTTGTGGTCCTCTTGTTGCTTTGATCTCCATCACACAAGTTTGAAAGGTCTCGTTTTCTTAAGCATATCTTTTCCAGCATAGATCACATTGCTTGTCTTGTTTTTGATAGAGTCATTGTGTCATTCGTTTAGAAGAAAATATCTTTTGTGACTTTTCATTTGCTTGAGGATTGATTGTCTCGAAAAACTTTTTATTGAAGTGTTTTATCAAAGATTCATTTTTTCATTTCATGAAAAGTACATAATTCTAGTTTGTTGCATCAATGTGTTACGTTAATTAGAATCATTGACGACTAGAGTTGCATTTTCATTTGAAAAGGAAAAAGAATTATCTTTACTTGTGAAAAGATTACTTGAAGTGCACTTAGTTAATTCGGGTCACAAAGCTAAGGCCTGAAAAACCGAGACATAATTCAAGATAAACTTTAAAATGAACTCAATTAACATAAGGCGCATTTGAAACCTAACGATCACATCTAGAGGGTCTAGGCTAGAGACGTGTTTTGGTATCTTTAAACCCAACAATTGTTGTTATCTTCAGCACTAGATAACGCTTGTACGAACTTGTGCTCCCTGTACTATCACGTATATAAAGGGAGACCCCATTAGGTTGCAATATTTTATCCATAGGAAGCTGAGTTTGTCGCCTTGTAAACGTGATACACTAAACACATCATTCGAAGAGATTGCCTACCCGTATTTCTCGGTTCATCAGGAGGTGTTCTGGAGTTCACGGTTACCTGGTAATCCTTTTTTACCTAGATCATCCTGAGTAGTCATTTGATCTTTTTGACTCATTAAATTTAAAATATCGTCCGAGCGCTTGTCCTTTCAAGCTTGTTTCAAATCAAAAGTGATATAATCATCTTTGTTTCTTTCTCGACTCTTAAAACATGAAAGAGCGCCTATTTGTTTGTGCGTATTAAAATTTTTTTGCCCAAGATCTCATAACATCCTTATTAGACCAAATCATGAGTATCCCTTAAAGTACATTTTAAAGCCTTGAAATTTATCTCTCTTTTCCTATTATTTGAGACAAGTCATCATGGCTGAACCATCTGGTTCACCTAGTTTCTCTTCCTCTCCTCCATCTGAAAGATTGTCAAAGGAGCCATTTCCTGAATTACCGCAGTCACTTGAGGACCAAGGGGTTGAACTTAGAATTGTTCTAAGCATTCAACCTTTGTCATCTCATCCTCCACCTCCCTCAGATATTGGGTCACTTTCTGATATTGGCCCGGAATCTCCTGACAATCCCATCCAGACTCGTCAGAGTTCGGCGACTCTTGAAGGTCAGCTCGGATTGGTCATTTATCATCTGAATCCTTTGTTCAACCCTATTGTGATATCACCACAACGTCTGTACAGTCCATACGATCAGCTCGGTATTCCTTTAGAATTATCCCCCCGAACATCTTCGGTTGTTCGTCGTTGCTTGTTTCCACCTATGGAATCTGAAGGCGAAATTCCAGTCTCTTCTTTGGGTCACTCAGAGGTCTCCACTCCACACACTATCGAAGAGGAAGAATATCCTTTTCCACCTGAAGGTTTCCCCTACACAGGAAGCATTCCCATCAGTGTTTATCGAGATTTACCACCTAATTATGTGGCTTTAGCACAATTGGTCTCAGGTACACCTAGTGCCTCATCCCTTTATGATAACCCTATTTGGGCATCTGGTGCTATGCCTGCCAAAGGTCTGTTCATTCAGAACCCAACCTCCCAATAGACAATGTTTTCTGCAGTCACTTCAGTCCTGGTGCGACTCACCATTCTGAATCCTCTTGTCTCATCGTTTCAAGTAATCAGTCTGATTCAACTGACAGTCTCGAGTCATGTCTCTCTTAGTTCTCTAGTCCCTCCAGTAAGCGGTCAGGTTGTGCCCTTTGGGGGGAAGCATCCGAATATTTCTATGGTGTCAGGCACAACCAACATGAGTGGCTCACAAGCTCACATGGTTGGAACGAACCAGCCTTCCCCTGGTGCTATTCAACACCCAGTTGGTCCTGTTGGATCAAGCAATGTCCAGTACCAACAGGTCCAAAATCCCGTTGGTCTATCTGGGTCAAGAAATTTCCAGTATCAACAGCCTTATGAGGATCAGGTTTAGTACCAAACTCCTTATGCTCCATATGGTTCTCAAGGAATGGTCAATCTGCCTTACGTCCTTCACCCTGGATAATATGTTTAGCCTGGTCCATCTACCATTCCTGGTGGCTATGGTCAGATACAGTTCAGAAATTTTCAAGGTATCAATTCGGGAACTATTCAAGTACCCTTGCAACAGTAAGGACAACCTCTGTAGAAACAAGGGAAACCTTTGTTGCAACAAGGGCCATCCATGCAATAGTAGGGGTTGCCGCAATAAGGAAAATTGCAACAGCCGCAGGGTCAACCCTTGCAATAGTTGTAGAAAATCGTGCAGCCACAGATGCGGTATGTTCAACAAATTACCCAACTTATGTATTCTCAAGGCCAACCTCTGTAGCCACAGGGACAACCTTTGTAGCCACAAGGTCAACCCTTGCAGCAACAAGGCCAACCTGTGCAACAACAACCCTTGTACTCATATCAATAGGGGCAACCCTTGCAAGGACAAGGTCAGGGTCCAGTCCTACAACAGCAAGCCCAAAATCCTAATGTCCAAGGGCAACAGGCCCAAAATCCTTTTGTCCAAGGGCAGCCAGTCTTAAATCCTTATGTCCAAGGGCAACAGGTTCAGAACCCGTATGTCCAAGGATAACAGGTGCAACATCCATATGTCTAAGGTCAATAGGCTCAACAGCCTTTTAACACGTATGTTTCTTATCAGCAACCTATGGTTGGACAGTTGCAAGGCTTTCAAGGTCAAAATCCACCCTATGGGCAAGGTAGCCCACAGTGGGGACACAATCAAATTCCCTAGGAACAAAACCCTCCACTATGGGGACAAAATCCTTACCAGCAGGGATGGGCTCCTCTGGTTGGACCCACTTATCGACCTCCAATGCCTTTTAACACCCAATTGTCGTTCTTGGCTACAATAGAGTTGGCAGATGTGTCTCGACTCATGAATGATCCCATTCTTCATTTGCCATACTAGCCTCTGGTCCCTTCTAAGATTCCGAGTGATTGTCTGAAGTTTGAAGGAAAAACCAAAGAGGATCCACAAGTCCATGTGATGACATATCACCTCTGGTGCTCCTTGAATTCTTACATTGATGATCCCATTCATCTTCATCTTTTCCAACAAACTCTTACGGGTGCTGCAGCTAAATGGTATATCGAGCTACCTCAAAGTACTTATCATGACTTTAACACTCTCGCCATGGCCTTTCTCACACATTTCCAATTTCTAGTTCGCTATGAAACCGACACCCACTTGCTAATGTCACTTAAGAAAGATACTATGCCCCATATCT
Organism: Pinus tabuliformis; assembly: GCA_031772625.1. Classification (NCBI taxonomy): domain Eukaryota; kingdom Viridiplantae; phylum Streptophyta; class Pinopsida; order Pinales; family Pinaceae; genus Pinus; species Pinus tabuliformis. The sequence goes on from CM062804.1 coordinate 373,874,313, forward strand.
CTGATCATATCCATGAATGGAGGCATCGACATCGCCTAATTAAGTTCGAGATTGCTGATCAGTTGTTGACCGAATGGTTCACCAAATCCTTCATCAACAAAATTGTTGAGGACATAGCTATGGGAGGATGTGTCACTTAGGATAAGCTATCGCGTGTGGCGAGTATCTAGACCTTGTCTATTCACAGTCTGGCATGTTATGTGATGTGTTACCTAATGTATTTAGACCATTATCTGATCTAACATCATCTAAGTCCCCCGCTACGCCTCCTGTTGATAGAGTAATTGGTTCACTGACAGAGACCCTTGCAAAAACTTCTTCCAAACAGAAGTCGGTCTCCAACACTACTACCAATGGGTCTTCTCGTAATCCACTTGGCCCTGGTAAAACCTCATAGGTCCATGCTATTTAGTTTACCACAACGAAAAAATTGTCGAAAGGTAAGAAGAAAGGCAAAGGCAAGGGTAAAGCTGTAGGTTTTAACCCCGTACAGAAATTACCTGCATACAAATTCTAAAACACAGAAAATAAAAAATGCAAGAGCATAACACATAAAACACATATACACAAAGAGTTTCCACTGGATCCCAAAACCGGGACTACCAGCTTTATTTTTCATTATATTCCTTTCAATGTTACAATACATATTTATACATGCTGAAGCATCCAACACCATGGACCGAAAACCATCACGTCCAAAACCATGTGTGAAAATCATGTGCAAAACCATAGGTAGGTCCGCCCAACCTAACATAGGGTTACTTGCACCCCTCAAACCCCCTGTGACTCCCCCCACTACACAATCAGTGCAACTAAGGAGGGGCTCCGCCCCCCTTCTAACCCCCTAGTTAACTACGTGGGCTAGTCGTGGAAAGAATATAACACAACCCAAAAAAAGTCGATGCCCCAATAGGGTCCTCCTAAGTCATCTGCTGGTGATTCTTCTCAACGGAAGCCTAAGTATTTTTCCTTATTTCTGAGGAGGATCACTATACTAAGGATTTTCCTAGATGATCCAAAGTTAGTTGTTTGCTCAAAGGGACCCCAGCTGTCCTAAAAGATTCGTTTCCGTACCAGTAAACCCAAATGGTAGACCAACCTCAATCATCTACTTCCTCAAGTTCACAAGTGTTCATAATGAGTACACCCATCAATATGGCTACTAGATCAAAATATTATCAAACTCCTACCCCGACATCAGGGAAAGAAAAAGAAGTTGGCCCTTCTTCTTCTGCCCCATCAAGTTCTGGTCCTCTTCATATCAAGCGATGTAACCCTGATTCCGCCGTTCGACCACCTTCTCGAGGTGTGCTGTGAAAGTCCTCATACAATCCCAACACTCGTGCCACTCAACACTATAACATTGGTGAGGATTTGGCTTAGGCGCCATCGGTTATGTCCACCCTCGAGGTACTTCAAAGTTTTCTGTCTCAACAGAAATCATTACTGTTGGCTATTGGTGGTATTGATCCTGTTGATTCCAGTCTTATATGTTTTGATCTAGAAAACCATGTTCTGTGTCTTCCTCATCAAATTACATTTCTCATTCAGGTCATCATCAATGAGAAAACCATTCATCGAACTGTCATCAATGAAGGTGCTTCTACCTGCATCATTTCAATCGCTTGTTGGAAGGTGATTGGTTCTCCTACTCTGAACTAGTTCCCTAACACTTTGGAAGCTTTCAAAGGGCACGATTCCCGACCATTCGGTGTCTTACCCAACCTTGCCATTACTTTGGAGGGAAAGACAATACACATTGAAGTAGAAACTATTGATGATAATCTCAATTATAATCTTCTACTCAGACGAAGTTGGACCCATGCCATGCATGTTATAGCCTCCTCCCTGTTCCACGTGATTCATTTCCCCCATCAAGAGAAGATAGTCATAGTTGACCAACTGTCCTTCTTTGCCTCTTCCTCCTCAGATGGCAATGTTCCGTATGTCAAGCACACTGGTGCTCCTTATGAGAGTGTGGGGGCAAGGCTTTTTAAAGATCCTACCTTGATGGGAATTTTTCCGCTCCCACCTCCTCATGTTGCCTCTATCAACATGATCTTGGTCAAGTCTGATCCTTGGGTCATACCTTCACCAGATCTTGTTGATACATGGGGCGAGGTTATGTTGCTACATCTGGCCGAAATCAATTATGTGGATATTGTTTCTGCCTCACATTTCGTACCCTCTGATCATCCTATTTCAAGTTCTTCTCTCGACGTGTTTTCTCAATCCCCGTGGCTTAGTTCTGGCCCGACGGTCATGTCTATGTGTCTTGAGTAGTTTTCTTCTCTGCTGCCTATTGACATGTCAATTTCACCTGCCATTGTCAATATCTTTCAACTGAGGGCCCCTTTATCCCCTCATGGATTCAGGTTTTTTCTCCCTCCCTGAGTTTTTACCAATTTCCCATTATTGCAATGGAGTTGTCATCTGACTCATCACCCTCCCTTGCCTAGGGGGCATCGGGGAAAAGCCTTATATGAGTTCTACTCTATTATTTGGTTGAGTCGATGCTTACTCTTCATGTCAACGGTAAAAACTCTAGTGGTCATCTGTGTTGATTGATTACCCAAGTCCAAGCATGGACTCTCTCACAAAGTAATATGCTTAGGTCATCTTGCATGGTTACTTTTGTACACTAGTGTGTCATTCATTTTTGTACAGTGTGGTTTGGTGTGTTATTTTGCAAGAAACTTCCCTTCTTATTATGTTTTTTCCTTCTTTGCAGATGTCGGTGTCCCCTCACATCGGTTTCCCTTATGGTGCTTGCTGTAGTACCTAGAATCTATCATTTGCAACATATCCCATCTATGACCCCCATGGTCCATTAATTCATCTTCAAGGTATCTACCTAGGTCAAACAACTAATAACATTGTTGAGTATAGCACGGTTATCAAATTATTGTCAGAAGCTATTGCTCTTGGCATCTGGGAATTGGTTGTCAAACTTGATTCACAATTTGTTGTTCTTCAACTCAATGGGAAATATTCCATCAGAAACCCTCAAATCTTGAGAATGTATCTACGTATTCATCTACTAGAGAGAAATTTTGATTACATTACATATCATCATATTCCTCGACACATGAATACATTAACATATGCATTAGCTAATTATGTTATGGATAAACATTTGTGAAACATGTAACAACTCAAAAATAAAAACATTTGTACCATAGTAAGCAAAGAAGTACAACATATATATATATATATATATATATATATATATATATATATATATATATATATATATATATATATATATATATATATATATATATATATATATATCTGTGTGTGTGTATATATATATATATATATATCTGTGTGTGTGTGTGTGTGCCGGTAATGTTTGTCATACATCAAAACCTCAAAAAATAATAATATGTGTGTGTTGGCATTATGATATAGGTGTTGTCCTTGATGGCAGCTCACTTAGATGATAGTTCATAGTACAACATGTTAACAACAAAGGATTACAAATCAGACTACAAAGAATGAAGAAATAGAGGTATATGCAGGGTCACCTTGACCAAGTTGCATATACATGTACGTTCCCTGAACACAAGTAGCATATACATACACATGCACTTTCACATAAGGAAAAGCCTGAATATGTTGGAAAACTAAGTTTTTGGTTCCAGGTATTTGGTCCAAGGTATTTTGATCCATGGTATTGGTCCAAGGTCTTTTGATCCATGGTATTGGTCCAAGGTATTTGGTTCGAGGTATTGACCCTAGGTATTTGGTCCAAGGTATTTTTCCTAAGTGGTTTTGATCCATGGTATTGAGAAAGGCCTAAAACTATATAAGGAGGAGAAGATCAGTAGGCCAAGGTGTGCAAGTATCGAATATTTGATGAAGTGTGAGATCTAGTATGTAGGGTATTGGCTTATGGTGCTTTGCTTGATCTGAACCAAGGATGAACCTTAGCGGTTGATGAGGGATAAGATCTAATGATGGATCGAGATCTTAAGGCTTGAAACGAATTATCATTATGTGGTTTTGATCATGTACAATCTAGATCTGAATACGGATGCATGTATTATTCTGCAAATGTTATGATTTGGGTATAACTGAAGTCTGGAATAGCTGCAAAATTATGAATTAACATTTACAGATGTGTACATTGGTTGGCTTTGATAAAAGTGCGTATACATGCTGGTTCGACATAGGCTTGTAGCGTATACATTATGAAGTATGTTTCAGTTGTTTTTGTTTGCTATTGTAGAGTTTTGGATTCTTCTTTGGGTTCTGGTGACTGTGTTCTGGTGACAGTGTTTTGAATGATCAGATTCAGGTTATGATGATTGAGTTTCAGTGATTGGTTGATGTAGATGTACTTGATGATTGTATTGCAGTTATGATGTTGTTGATGGGTCTAGTATGAAAATTGAATGAAACGTGGCCTTCAGATTGTGGTGTTGTGTTCCAAGAGTATCCAGTCTGAAAATTCTTGAAACGTGGTCCCTGGAGGAAGAAATAAGGTCGTAGACTTCTGTAGGTCAGCACCTATGTACTAGTAAACATATCGACTAGTACAAGAGCTAGGGGGTTGTATCTCCCTTCCAGTATAAGTTGGAGAATGAGAGAAGGTTGTAGCCTTCTGTAGGTGGGTGCCTTCGTACTGGTATAAGTCTGCACCAGTACAAGATTGTAAACATATTGTCTTATTATTAAAAGAAGACAGAGACAATAGCTGCAGGTGGTTTTTACCCACATTGGGTTTCCACCTTATATCTTGGTGTTCATGTGTGTTGCTTATGTGTGATGCTTTATTCTGCTTTTACTACATTGTCTAATAAATCTCTGATATACTAGTTAAAGTTCAATACATGATAAACTGCCTAAATCAAAAGTTCTCTGCATATACGCTGGTTTCTTTAAGTACAGTCACAGGTACATGCTAGTTCACTTAGCTGAAGTAGCATATATAAATCTGTTTGGGAAATTAAATTATTGATCTGATAATACTGATTCACCCCCCTCTCAGTATTATTTCCAACAATTGGTATCAGAGCAGGTACTTCAAAAGAAGCTTGATCGCTTGAAGGGAGATCCATCATCATGAGTAATCAAGAAAGCGTGGGATCCATCAAACCGTCAATCTTTGATGGGAGAAACTTTGTTTATTGGAAAATAATAACTACAGCCTATCTACAATCACTTGGAATGGATGTCTGGGAAATTGTGGAAGGAGGATATACATTTCCAACAGAAATTCCTAAAGATACAGCAAGTAAGAAGAAATATGAAACCAATGCCAAAGTTGTCAATACCTTATTGGGAAGTCTGTCACAATCAAAGTTTGTCAAAGTCATGTATCTCAAATCAGCCAAAGAAATATGGGACAAAATCATTCTGAGCTACGAAGGAGACTCTCAGGTAAAACGTGCTAAACTTCAAACTCTCAGAATTCAGTATGAAACTCTTAAGATGCACAATGATGAAAGTATAGCTAGTTACTTCCTACGTATAGATGAGGTCGTTAGTTGAAGAATCTGGGTGAAGATATAAAGGAAGTTACCTTAGTTGAGAAAGTTTTGAGATCCTTGTCTGCTAAATTTGAATCAAAAGTGTCTGCCATAGAAGAAAAACAGGATCTGCAGACTATCACTATGACACAGCTTCACGGAATCTTAACTACCTTTGAGATGAGAAAAGGAGGCCCATCAGATATGAGAGAAGCCACATTTAAAGCTTCAACAAAGGAAAGGAAGAACACAATGAATCAGGACATATTTTAGAAGAAGAAGGTGAGGTAAACTTTGTCAAGAAGATTCAACGGGGTTCCAGAAGATTTAGAGGTAAGCTACCATTCAAATTCTTTGCTTGTGGCAAAGTCGGTCATTATGCTGCCAAATGTCCTCATAAAGATAAATATGAAAAAGGGAAGGAATATGCAAAATGGAATAGAAAACAAGTTGTAAATAAAAGAAGTTACTATACTCATGAAGATAGCGATGGTTTATCAAATAGTGATGAAAATGAAAATAGTAATGACTATAGACTTCTAATGGCTTATGACGATGATAATTTTTGGGATGCTTTAGAAGAAGACAGCCTTCATGAATAAATTTCTAAGCTCAAAATCTCATTAGAAGAAAAGAATATGATTATAGATACCTTGACATACCAACTTGCTAAAAAAGAAAAACACAATGAAAAACTAGAATGTGAAATTGTGGGTATAAGAAAGGATCTTGAGAAAACGAAATATCTCAATATTAAATTTGCTAAAGGATCAAAAACCTTAGATGAAATTATCAAAGTGCAGTGTTCTCCTCTAATAAAGACATGTCTTGGATATGCTGAAGAAGCATCTCAATCACAGAAGTTGTCAACCTCCACTAAAAGATATCTTGGTGCAGCAAAGACTATTGAACAATATGACAATCGTCAGCAAAGGCATAAAGCATATCACCAGGTAAATTAGACTCAATTTATTCAAAGGATGAATAGAAGCCACAACCAATCTCAGGTAAATCATACTCAATTTGCTCCAAAGATGAATATCAATAGAAACTACAATCACCAAGTCAATAGATTCGATAGTCGTAGGAACTTCTTTAATGGGCAATGTTTTTCATGTCATAATTTTGGACACAAAGCTGCTCAATGTGTTGCTTACAAAACCATCATGACTAGAGAAGCACGAAATCAAAGGAATGTAACAGGGGTCAAGAAAAGTTCCTATAATAACTTTTCTCTTCTTGAAAATGAAATAGAATGCTCAATCTGTAACAACTTTGGTCATGAAGAATCTGAATGCAGGAGCAAATTTCGGCAATCATCTCAAAAGGAGAAAACTCCATTAAATCCCAAGATATGGAGAAGGAAAGAATATCAAACAGAAAGATGTGGTATAGCCTTTTATGCATAAGGATAAGAAAATCAGTGGTACATTGACAGTGGATGCCCAAAACACATGACAAGTGACAAAGAAAAACTTCACTCATATAATGCCTTAGAAAAAGAAAATAATGACTCATTTGGAAATGACACTCCTGCTGTCATAAAAGGTAAAGGATTTTTTTTCTTGAAAGAAAAGGTTAAAGCTGGAAATGTTATGTATGTAGATGGTTTAAAGCATAACCTGTTGAGTCTCAGTCAAATGTGTGATCAAGGAAATGAAGTGGTGTTTCGATCAAATGGATGTGTAGTTCGTGAACTTGATACAGAGGAGACCACGATCAAAGGTACAAGAACTCCAAACAACTTATACATACTCAAGGGAGGGCAACAACAGTGTTATCTAAGAAAAAATGATGAAAATTGGTTGTGGCATTAAAGACTGGGACATCTAAGATTTTCTAAAATAAGAAAAGCATGCAGATTCAAGGTTGTTTGTGATCTTCCAGATATCAGCATCCCTGAAAATACAATATGCAAACCATGTCAATTCGGTAAGCAAACTAGAGCTCACTTCATTGAAAAAGAAGGGTCAGATAGTAAGCCTCTTGAACTTGTTCATACTGATTTATGTGGACCATCAAGGAAAAAGTCACCTCATGGAGAAGAATACTTTATTTTGTTCATTAATGATTTTTCCAGAATGTGTTGGATAGGTCTACTAAAGTATAAAGATGAAGCATTTGAAAAGTTCCAAGCCTTCAAATCTTTGGTTGAAAATGAATCAAATCGAAAAATCAAATGCCTTAGATCTGATCAAGGAGGGAAATTTAACTCAGATGAATTCTTTGACTTTTGTGAACAACATGGAATAAAAAGGAAATTCTCCACCGCAAGGACTCCTCAGAAAAATGGAGTGGTAGAAAGAATGAATAGAACTATTCAAAAAATGGCTCGAGCTATGCTAGATGAATCTGTAACTCTTGCAACCTTCTGGGGTGAAGCTGCATTCGCCATCATAACTATTCTCAACCAAGCAAATGTTTAGGTAAATAGCACTCAAACTCCACATGAACTTTGGTATGGTAAGACTCCTACTATAAAATACTTTAAAGTTTTTGGAAGCAAATGTTATATCAAAAGGACTGATGAAAAACTTGGTAAGTTTGAGCCCAGAGCAGATGAAGGTATTCTTCTTGGTTACTCTTCCCAAAGTAAAGGATATAAATGTTATAATAAAAGACTTGGGAAAATTGTTGAAAGTATTGATGTTGTAGTTGATGAAGCATGCAAAAATCCAAAACAAACAAAAACAGAAGATTATGACAATGAAGAAGATGGGGAGTATTTTCCCACATCAAATCACGATGATATTAAAGAAGAAACCAATGAAGCACCAGAAGAAGAGATAACGGTAGAAGAAAAGACTCCGTCCAGGTATGTTCAGAAAAATCATCCAGAAACTCAAATTTTAGGGGAAAAAGAGGTAGGTGTACAGACAAGAAGAACTATTACAGAAACCTCAAGCTATCTAACATTACTATCCTCCACTGAACCTCAAAATGTAAATGAAGCATGCAAAGATGAATGTTGGTTCAAGGCCATGAATGAAGAACTTGAGCAAATTGAAAAGAATAATACTTGGGAATTAGTTCCTAGACCTCATGATAAAAATATTATAGGAACTAAATGGATATTCAAAAACAAGATGAATGAAAATGGAGAAGTCATTAGAAACAAGGCCAGACTTGTTTGTAAAGGGTATGCTCAACAAGAAGGTATAGATTTTGAAGAAACTTTTGCACCTGTTGCTAGACTTGAAGCCATAAGGATGTTTCTTGCTCTTTCTAGCTTTCATAAATTCAAAGTATACCAAATGGATGTAAAATCTGCTTTCCTTAATGGAGATTTAGAAGAAGAAGTTTATATTGAACAACCAAAGGATTCATTCTTGGAAATGATGCAAAACTTGTATGTAGACTCAGAAAGTCTCTCTATGGTCTGAAACAGGCTCCAAGGGCCTGGTATTACCATCTTGACAAATATCTACATCTACAAGGTTTTTCAAAAGGTTTAGCAGATAAAAATCTATATATAAAGATTGACACTGATAAATTGCTAATTATTGTTGTTTATGTTAACGATATCATTTTTGGTAGCAATGAAGAATCCATGAGTCAGAATTTTGCTTCAGCAATGCAACAAGAATTTGAAATTTCCTTTCTTGGTGAACTTACCTATTTTCTTGGTCTATAAGTTCAACAGAATAAAGATGGTATTTTTCTTTCACAAACCAAATATCTCAAATAGATCTTGAAAAGGTACAGTATGGAAGATTCTAAACTTGTATGTACCCCAATGATAACAGGATGCAGTCTCAGCTCAAATTATGAATCAGTAGCAGTACATTAACCAACTTACAGATCCATGATTGGTAGTCTACTTTATCTAACAGATACCTGACCTAACATCATGCATGCAGTAGGAATAGTTGGAAGATTCTAAGAAAATCCAAAGGAATCACACCTTCAGGCAGTCAAAATAATTTTCAAATATCTTCAAGGAACATAGAACTTTGGTTTATGGTATCCTAGAGATACAAATCTCACTCTTCATGAATATATAGATACAGATTGGGCAGGAAGTGTTGATGATAGAAAAAACACTAGTGGTGGTGCATTCTATATGGGTTCCAGGTTAGTGTCTTGGTTCAACGAGAAACAAAGTTCAATTGCGCTATCTACAGCTGAAGCAGAATATGTGGCTGATGCATTTTGCTACACACAACTACTTTGGATGATGAAAACCTTGCAAGACATTCAGATCACATGCATTCCACCCCTTTCCATTCTATGTGATAATACAAGTGCCATCAGTATTTCAAAGAATCCAATCATGCACTCCAAGACCAAGCACATACCCATCAAATACCATTTTCTATGTGAACAAGTGCTTGAACAAAAGGTCAAATTGGAGTATGTTCCATCCAAAGAATAGGTTGCTGATATATTCACTAAACCATTGCCTAAAGAGACATTTGAATATCTCAGACAAAAGTTGGGAGTAGTTGCTGCATCATCATGCTGTTAAATCCAATTTTTTCAGAAAAAGGTTATTATACGCGTGTTTCATGAAGCAGAGTCGCGTACACACATGAGTTTCTATGGTTAAAGGAGCGTATATGTGTTTTATACAAGAAAAACAGTGGGGTAGGATCTGATATGGGTGCTCTGACTGATATTGATGATTAATGTCTATATGCTCTGTTCATTAATTTTATCTGACTGACAAAGATGCCTTGATCATTGACCTGTTAACAATGCACAGGTAGCACAGGTTCAGGGGGAGCATTAGCCTTCACGTACATTCTGCATTGTTGGCATTATCTTAGAAGATCTTGGTACAGATCCACATAGTTGTTTTGATTCAGGTGACTCTTTTGATGATAGAAATATACAAGTTGTTGATCCTGATGTTGCTGATGGTGCAGATCATATATGGTGTATGATAGTTGTTGATGACTATCATGGTCTTGTTTAGATTGCTGGTCCTTGTTATAAATTTCATGTATATCATTTGATGTAAAGGTCAAGAAAAGACCTAATTTTGTAACCCCACTTTGCATGGGAAGGATGATGTAATAATTTCTATTTCAGTCATGTATAAACATTTGGTATATCCCCACTTGGTTGGGTGGATGAGTCAAAATTGGTGTATCCCCACTTGGTTGGGAGATTGATGTATGTATGAGTCATTGGTGATAGGAAGGTCATACTCACTTAGTTGAGCTGTAGAGTCATGTTATTCTTTTGAAAAATATTTTTGCAGACTCTGCATGTGCTCAGGGGGAGCATGGACGATTTAGTGCATCTTAGCATGTACAAAGGGGGAGCTCAATCAGAGATTTCAACATGTACTCAGGGGGAGCATGGACAACATAATGTATGTCAAGGGGAGAAAATATCTTGGTCCGCCCTTTGCCCTTGATGTCAAAGGGGGAGAGTGTCTTGGTGTTATTGTTGCCATCAAGTCCAAAGGGGGAGATTGTTGGCATTATGATACAAGTGTTGTCCTTGATGGCAACTCACTCAGATGACAGTTCATAGTACAGTAGGTTAACAACAAAGGATTACAGATCAGACTACAAAGAATGAAGAAAGAGAGGTATACGCGGGTTCGCCTTGACCAAGCTGTGTATACACGTAGGTTCCCTGAACACAAGTAGCGTATATGTACACACACACTTTCACAGAAGGAAAAGCGTGAATATGTTGGAAAACTAAGTTTTTGATCCAAGGTATTTGGTCCAAGGTATTTGGTCCAAGGTATTTTGATCCATGGTATTGGTCCAAGGTATTTGGTTCGAGGTATTGACCCTAGGTATTTGCTCCAAGGTATTGGTCCTAAGTGGTTTTAATACATGGTATTGAGAAAGGCCTAAAAATATATAAGGAGGAGAAGATCATTAGGCCAAGGTGTGAAAGTATCGAATATCTGATGAAGTGTGAGATCTAGTATGTAGGGTATTAGCTTATGGTGCTTTGCTTGATTTGAACCAAAGATGAACCTTAGCAGTTGATGAGGGATAAGATCTAATGATGGATCGGGATCTTAACGCTTGAAATGAATTATCATTATGTGGTTTTGATCATGTATAATCTAGATCTGAATACTGATGCATGCATTAGTCTGTAAATGTTATGATATGGGTATAATTGAAGTCTGGAATAGTTGCAAAATTATGAATTAATATTTACAAATGTGTATGTTGGTTGGCTTTGATAAAAGTGTGTATACACGCTGGTTCAACACAGGGAAGTAGCGTATACCTTATGAAGTATGTTTCAGTTGTTTCTGTTTGCTGTTGTAGAGTTCTGGGTTCTGCTTTGGGTTCTGGTGACTGTATTCTGGTGACAGTGTTCTGAATGATCAAATTCAGGTTATGATGATTGAGTTTCAGTGATTGGTTGATGTAGATGTACTTGATGATTGTATTGCAGTTATGATGTTGTTGATGGGTCCAGTCTGAAAATTCATGAAACGTGGTCCTTGGAGGAAGAAAGAAGGTCATAGCCTTCTATAGGTCGGCATGTATGTACTAGTAAACATATCGACTAGTACAAGAGCTAGGGGGTTGTAGCTCCCTTCCAGTAGAAGCTGGAGAATGAGAGAATGTTGCAGCCTTCTCCAGGTGGGTGCTTGCGTACTGGTATAAGTCTGCACCAGTACAAGATTGTAAATAGGTTTTCTTATTATTAAAAGAAGACAGAGACGACAACAGCAGGTGGTTTTTACCCACATTGGGTTTCCACCTTATATCTTGGTGTTCATGTGTGTTGCTTATGTGTGATGCTTTATTCTACTTTTACTGCACTGTCTAATAAATCTCTGATATACTGGTTAAAGTTCAATACATGATAAACTGCCTAAATCAAAATTTCTCTGCATATACATTGGTTGCTTTAAGTACAGTCGCGTGTACACACTAGTTCACTTAGCTGAAGTAGCATATATAAATTTGTTTGGGAAATTAAATTATTGATTTGATAATACTGATTCACCCCCCTCTCAGTATTATTTCCAATGATGTGTTCGAGATACATCGGTGGCTCGTAGGCCTTATACATTCATGGCTCGTAGGCCTCAAAAATATGGAAGTCTAGACCTATGCACTAAATAGCATGATGCTCATGATAGCATGTAACTGTTCGGTCTATGCGAGTCAGTAGTCGGTGGATCTAATCTAACACCCCCACCGTATGCCTCTGGCACTGGCATGGGACATCACCCAACCGAGCATACTTTGGAATCCCATGGGTCAAACCCTCGAGATTCCACACAATCTCCTCTTCGTTGTCACTTCCCTCCTGATAAGGAGCGACCTCAAACTGTCGAGAAACACGCCTGGCAATCGGGGACATCCCAGCAGGGTGTTATGGTCCAACATCTGCATTGATAAAATTGAAGTGTCATGAACACGTATATTTCAAAAACAGTAAAAAACATAAAAAAAACTAAAATTGTTTGTTTTTACCTCCATCATCAAAATCCTCCCCTTCTGGGAGTGGCATATTTGAATCTCCACGAAAGTCAGTACCGTTGTAAAGCCAATCCTCCACTACGATCAACTATCGTCGTAGCCATGAGAAAAAGGCGGGCTTGTAGGACATCTGTTGGCCCCCTGTTAGCCTAGGCATCAACTCACTCCAACGGACCATCTGTGGGTCTCGAGGCATCGATGGATCTACCTCAGTTAGCTGGTATTGGAACAATAGAACCTGTTCTAGGAAGAAGGTCACTAGCACAGATCCAAAGCAAAACTACTTTAGGTGTCCCGCCTTAGCTTTTGAAAGCTGGTGCTTCATGTTGATTTTCATTGCTTTCGCCCACTTAAAGATGGTGGGCATCGTGTAGTCAATAGCGTACTGGAACTTTGACTTGTTGGTCTCATGTAGCGCTTGGGACCCAGCCACTCTATTGATGGTCAATAGTAGCACTCTCAACACAAGATCCTGAACCGTCATGATCTCGATCTTACCACTTTTGGATTTGAGAGCTTCTAGGCAATGTTTGGAAAGAAGCATAGTCACGCTTGCCCCAATTAGCCTAGACCCATATAGGTTGACTGGTTCCCCTCTTCGAGATAGTCCTGTGATGAAATAAATGTCTGAAGTCTCAAACTCCAGCTCTTGGTCACCGATGATGAAAATTTCCCAGTTTATGTCCCAAAGACTAATCAGGTACCGTAGTAGCTCAGGTTGGGCCCGTATACTTGGTGTAAGAAAGAATTTGAGGAGCCCATAGTTCCTCAAAGCCTCCAAACAATTTGGATCGGCTATTGCTTGAGTATCGATATCCTCATGCTCACGTTCTTTCCAATCTACCATTTTTTCACGATTTCTTCCTACAAAAACCATGTAATCAAGTCAATGATCATCATTGGCTGGAAAAATTTGGGTTCAAATGGATGAATTAAGCAAGAAACATGTAATTGTTTTTCTCACGGTGCCAGCGCAACTATTTTAAAAATAGTGGTGCTGACGGCATGGTTGGCAGTGTTAACCACCCTCGATCAGCACAACTCTGTGCCCAGAAATCGCACCGACCGAGGGTGAATTTTTTTTGCCAAAAGATCCCTATGAAACCCAAAATATGGCTTAAAACAAGGAAAATAATATGAAAATGGAGCTTAAGGTCTTGGCTCTTACTTGCAATTAATGGCTCAATGAATGACCTCCCAGATCTCCTGCAATCTCCTTTGGAAGAATTAGGGCACAAGTGGGTAAAAACTCTTCACACAAAGGTAAAAAGGGTAAATAGTAAAAATAATTACTTTTTCCCCACTTTATTCATTTTTTCATGAAGTATTTATGGTTTTTGAGTATTTTTTTACGTATTTTGCCTCAAAACTGGATAATGCCTTTACCTTTCTTGTGCAACAATAGGTGATGTATTATCGACAATGGTACTTGAGTCGTGTTTCAACTCTTTTCTCAACTTGTAAAACTCCAATGAAAATATCACTGTGTATTTTTCCCTTTTTGACTCGTAAAAGAGAATAAAATGGGGGGTCTACTTTCAAGCACCTTTCAGACTCTTTAAACACGAAAATATTTCCAAGCTCTTGTCATTTTGAAGTCGTTAAAGGCTACGAAATGTCATGCTCCCAGTACATGTTTACCCATTTTTCGGGCTGGGATGCATTATTTATGAAAAATTTACTCCTTGATTGAAATGGTCAAGCGGTTCTCTAAAGTATCGTTTTCTACCTTTTTGGGCTCGAGAGACACAAATGTACGAAAAGGGACCATGTGGAGTTTTCTTTTCCGTGTCTTTTTCAAACTATCTAAACATGAAAAAATACCGAGTTACCCCTTTGTCAGACTCGTTAAAACATCAAATGACATTGGATTCATCACCATGACGAACGTGAGCTTCTCCTTCCTAGGGCTCGTTAAACTTACTAGGTCGGATTCATTCGAAGGATGAACTTACATTGCAAGCACATGCTATCCCTGATCCTATGGATCCAAAAATTGCCAAACTTCGGAATCATGTCACCAATATGTTCAAGAGTTAGTTCCTCTATAGTTACACTTACTCTTGATACTTTGTATCCTCTGAGATCATTTGCATCCCTTTGGCTCATGTCGATGATGTGGGACACATCATGACCCTCCTTCGACACGGTCACTTCCTTTCGACTTCAGCTCATTATCTAGGAAGTTGGTTGAGAGATTCCCTTCCAATACCTTAGACCTTGCATGCCCTAATGGCAAGTTCTTCACACTTGACGACAAGTTCACATCATTGGCTTTCGATCGGGTGATTTCACAAGTGTTCGACATCTATTCCTTTATTCACATTCTGTGAACTGTGCTGCTAGTACCTTGAGCACCATTGTTATTATTGGTGGTTTCTCTCACACATGTTAACAGTTCACATCATTGACTAGTAATAAAACAATCTTCTTAGCATGTTCGACTTCAACACATTCATTCACATGTTAAGATTTTTACTTTTATTGGGTCATTTTGAAGGCAATACCTTAGGCTAAGATTACACAAGTCCAGGTTGCGAGGCGATGTGACATGGTCATGTTGATATACATGTCTCTTTCAGATGGATGGCTGTGACCATACCATGAGTTTTTATATGTGATCCTTCTCATTGTTGGGTGGCTGCAACCATACCATGGTTTCATTATGATCCTTTCTGCTGGATGGTTGTGCCCATGCCTTGAATCCAATTACATGATCATTCTCTAGATGGATGTGTCCATACCACAATTCATGTATCATTATTCATATTTTTTAGTGATGTATATGTATCTATGCTTTCTTGCAGGTTTTCTGATGACAGACTCCAGTTCCTTGCTTCCACTTGTAAAGCATTTCACCCTTCACTCTAGCTCGGACTTCATGCTTTAGGGGGCATATGTTACACAACATTTTGTCACTATCCCTATACTCCCCATCCACAATCCTAGAGGACCTCTACAGTGTACTCGAAATGCTTTCCTATCATGAAGAAACTCCCATTCTGTCCCTTTTCATGAGTAGAACAATTCCCTTTTGCATCATTTCCCAAAAATCTTCGGTTTATCCCAGTTTACAAGACCGACGCTAATGACCCTTGTCCTCCTCACGCCGATATGAAGGGATTAAAACTATCCCTAGCACCGATCGAATCGATTGATCCCTTTATCAATCATGCCAATCTTCTTTTAGAAAGTTTTTTAAATATGGAGCCAAAGCTTCCAGAACAGAAGTCTGGTAAATGGTTAGGCTGGATGGAGTCAGGGAGGTCAGTTTGGGCTCCTTTCCCCTATTAGGATGGAACTAATCCAAGAGATAAGGCCTTCTCCAATGAGAAGAGGAACGATCACCCCTCCATCCAAGCTATATAAACCTCTCTTTTTCCCAAGCACAAGTTAGCTTTTAGTCCTAATTAAGTTCTGGCTGAGGTTTTTATTCTAGAGTAGTCAATAAGCTACCTATAGCTTGTAGCTTTCTATCTTGTGTTCAAGGGATAATTGTGAGTTTGGTTTGGTGTGAAGACTAAAGGGAAGAGCCTTGAGACTACCATTGTTGAGGCTATCCATGAGATGCTAGCAGAAGTATGTGGGAACCCGGATATGTCAAAGGAGAATAGCAACGTCAAGACACCAATGGTAATCTCTTCTTGAACTAATATAGATGCAACTATCGATTGATTTCCTACATGAAATGTCATCTCACATGTTTATGGCTTAATGTTTCTTAACCTGTTAAGTAGGTTGAATGCAATTTGTATGTTATCACATTTGTTGTTTGTTGTTGTTGACTTGTTTCAGGTGTTCGAAGGAAGGAAACGGAAGATAGCTGGAGCGAGGAAGCAAGGTCATCACCAAGCGGAATAGCGTACTAAGAGGTAGGCCCTCTTATTTGATTCTAGCTTAAGGAGATCTTCCATAAATTGTTTGTTTGTGGTTAGACCCATTCTCTCGGGCTAGAGAAATTGTTTGTGTCCGCACTTAGAATTTACTTGCACCACAATACAGTGTACACTTCTGATGGTATACCTGAAATTCTTCAGTTAACGCGTTCATCATTTTGTTCAGAAAGTGCGTACCTTTGTCACTCATCAACAGTTTTGGGCAGTCAAATTTGGTTAAGACATATTCAAAAAAAAACTTTGTTGTTGTAGCCGAGTTACAATCCTTAACCAGTTGTGCTTCTGCCCATCTGGTTAGATATTTTGTCGTAGTGATGATATAACACATGCCTGTTTTCTTTCCTGGGGGCTGAATTGGCCCAACAAAATCAATCACCCATTTCTAAAATGGCTGCAGATATACTTGAGGATGCAATGGAAATTCATCCCTTCGCGATGGTCTTCTAGTTCTTTCACATGCATCGCATGCCTTACAGTACACCTTGGAATCCTTATGCAGCGTTTGCCACCATAGAGTTGCACGTAAAATCTTCTATGCAGTCACCTTGCCTGCATAATAACCTCCCGCAGATCCCCCATGAGCTTCAACAAGAATGCTATCCCGCTCAAAATCTAGCACATATCTTTGCAATATTTCATCTGCACCCATCTTATACAGATGTCCCGCAATAACTGAAAAATATGCCGCGTGCACTACTAATTCCTTCTTTTTTTGACTTGTATATCCTTTCGGTGCCATCCCCATAGTCAAGAAGTGAATAATGTCTGCAAAATTATTATCTTCTACGAACACCGCAAAGAGCTGCACATCTTGCAACCCTTCCTCTAGATTATGTTGAAAAATGTGCAACAAGAAATGCTAAATTTAGAAAGTGCTAAAAATAGAACTGCTAAAAATAAAACTTCTAAAAATAGTAGTTTGGCCAATGAGCATTTTGGCCACCTTGGGTGAGAGGTGAAACTGCTAAAAATAACATCTTCTAAAAATAGCATTTTTGGGTCCCTTCCTATTTATAGCAATCCCTAGTCTATCTATAGGAAGTAAATTCGAATTTGGTCTTACCAGCAGTTTGGAATATTAATTAATTAATTCTCCATGAGTTAATTAGTTAAGGAAAAGCAAACTTGAAGTCTTTGTGAGAACATGCAATTATTTCTCCACTAATTGGGGAATGTGTCCTTGATTTGCTCCACTGATTGAGGAATTAAGGATGAGTTCTATATTGAGAGGATCAGTTGACTTAGTTTAACTTAGTCAAGTTCAGTTAGATTAATTTAACAAGTTGTTAAATTAATGAGATATAGTTTGTTGATGCTTGCATGCATGTGAAAACTATTATTTTCAGATAACTGTGTATTCACTCATGGATAACTGATGCATGTCAGTTCTGTCAGAGACCTAGTTGAGATCAGATGTGGGATAGTGTACTATCAGATGCTAGGATATTTCTAGTAAGTATTCCTTGCATGGGGAAGGAAATAGGAGCTTGGACCTGAGGTGCAGCCTTTATATACAGGGCTAGGTAGTCCATGAGCTTCATCATCAGAGTACAGAGAGAGCAGGATAGCTTTTGAGCTGATTCTTTTTGTATGTTGTTGAGGATTTCCACTTGATTGATAATACAGTGTTGGGGTTTTATGCTGGTGCTTTCCCCAGTGATATATTCTGTGTTATGTGTGATTGATTCCTTCTTATCAGTTATATGTGTTCATGCTTGATGTTGCTCATGGTTGATTAAGCTTCCACAAAGTTTATGGTAGATGTAGATCTAGTATTATGCTTTAGTACATTGCATATATCAGTTTGATCTGCAGGTGAAATTTCTACATGATATCAGTGAGCTAGCTGATTTGTAGAGAAAATTCTACATGGTATCAGAGCACAGGTGATCAAGGAAGAACAATATACAAGAAGGAATTCGAAGTTTATTATTCAGGATATAGATCTCAAGTTCTTATCACATCTATTTCACCAATGGCGTTCTATGGTTTGAGGCTTGAGTATGCCCTTGATGGCAGCTCAAACTATATAGCTTGGAAGGATCACATGGAGGCAGTATTGGAAGATAACGGCCTTAAGGACTTCATTGATCAAGAAGTCCCTAAGCCTACTGATGCTACTCAACTGGCGGAATGGAAGAAGTGTGTGGCTAGAGCTAGGAGAATTCTCTTGGAGGGAGTACGAGATCACATTGTCTCGAGCCTCCATGGGAAGGAGACTCCGTTTGCAATGTGGAAAACATTGAAAGATTTATATCATAATAGCAGTGATTAGAGGAAGTTGGCACTGAAGGAAAAACTTCGAAAGATCAAGTGTGAAAAGGATGAGACGATCTCTATATATCTAACCAAGCTCATCACATGCAAGGATGAGCTTGAAAGTGTAGGGGTCATGACAGCTAATGATGATATGGTGAGTCTAGCACTCCTTGGCCTTCCTAAGAGCTAGCATAGCTACCAGGACTCAGTTAATGGAAGGGAGAAACTGCCAGATTGGGAATGACTATGGTCGGATTTGATGTAGGAGGAGATCAGACGGAGCACCAGAGACGGTTCTTCATCCATGGAGGATGAGGAGAACTATGCCTTAGCGAGTAAGGCAAAGAAGGGGAAGGAGAAGGTTTCTCTTTCCAAATCCAGTTCTTCCAATGGTGGGAAGAAGGTTGACAAATCGAAAGTGCGATGCTTTCGTTGTCATGAGGTGGGCCATTATGCTGCAAATTGTCCACAAAGGAAATCCAAGAAGGGATCTGAGGAAGGATCTGAAGGTGAGGCACTTGCTTCACAGTTTGAGTTGGATTTCACAGTCCTCGCATGCATGGTTTCATCCATGGTGGGAAGTGGTTGGTTTCTTGACAGTGGAGCTTATTTCCACATGACCGGCGACAAGAGTTTGTCCAGTACTTTGGAGGAGAAAGATCTCCAGATACTCATAGCGATGGGTGATGATGAGAAGTATAGTGTCTTAGGTGTAGGCACGGTTATTTTTCAGAGGGAGCATGGAGCTCACCTTACCTTGACCGATGTCAAGTATGTACCTTTAGGACTGAAGAGAAACTTGGTGTCGATCACGATGCTAGAAGACAAAGGCTATGATGTAGTCTTCAGTAAGGGAAAGGTTTTCCTTATACACATCATCACTAGACAGGTGAAGCAGATTAGTTCACGGGTCAAGAACCTATATGCTCTTGAGGTTCAAGATGCATGCAAAGCCTTAAGTAGCAAGGCAACTGATGGAGACTTGGTGGTTGAGAGGGAGGGTATGTTACCTCTCAACATGTAGCGCCAGAAGAAGTCTCAGACAATTATGGAGGAGCCACGATTGGTGCAACAGCTTCAGGAGGTTATGGAGCAGCCACAAGAGGGGAAGCTGAGTGGAGATCGAGTAGAGACATCTACTCATACAGAGACCTCCAGTAGGGGGAAACTTCGAGTCAAGTGGGTAGAGGAATCACATGCAACCATACCTCCAAGTAGGAGGTGGGGCGATATAAAGTGATCATCCCAAGGAGGAGGGGTAGGATCCTTGAGGTACCCAACCTCTTGGATGAGACCTTGCTACGAGAGCCCCGATGTGGAGTAGCAGGAACTGACTAATTGGGTAGAGACAAATGTGGATGGAGTGGCAGAGAGAGCTACAGTGCAAGGAATCCCAGGATAGCGCAGAGCATGCAGGCTACAACAATGCGAGAGGCACAAGTGTGTTGCACAATGCAGGGTAGCACAAAGAAGGGTGCAACGGTGCGAGATGCATGGAGATGTTGCAGTAGCGCAAAGGTCAGGGAGGGAGCACTTGTCAGCAGCAGGTAGAGCTTCAGCATTAGAGTATGCTTCTAGCCCAACAAAGTGGTCAGTTAGGAGTTTTTTTGTTCCAAGTGTTGCTGGAGCAATCGCACTTGGTAGATGTGTTGCATGCAGAACATTCCAGATTTATAGAATCGGGTTCAAGAGGAAACCTTTCTTGTTGAGAGGGAGTGTTGACAAATGTGCAACAAGAAATGATAAATTTAGAAAGTGCTAAAAATAGAACTGCTAAAAGTGGCACTTCTAAAAATAGCAGTTTGGATAACTATTATTTTCAGATAACTGTGTATTCACTCATGGATAACTGATGCATGTCAGTTCTATCAAAGACCCAGTTGAGCTCAGATGTGGGATAGTGTACTATCAGATGCTAGGATATTTCTAATAAGTATTCCTTGCATGACTATCAGATGCTAGGATATTTCTAGTAAGTATTCCTTACATGGGGAAGGAAATAGGAGCTTGGACCTAAGGTGCAGCTTTTATATATAGGGCTAGGTAGTCCATGAGCTTCATCATCAGAGTACAGAGCGAGTAGGATAGCTTTTGAGTTTATTCTTTTTGTATGTTGTTGAGGATTTCCACTTGATTGATAATACAGTGTTGGGGTTTTACGCTGGTGCTTTCCCCAGTGATATATTCTGTGTTATGTGTGATTGATTCCTTCTTATCAGTTATATGGGTTCATGCTTGAAGTTGCTCATGGTTGATTAAGCTTTCACAAAGTTTATGGTAGATGTAGATCTAGTATTATGCTTTAGTACATTGCATATATTAGTTTGATCTACAGGTGAAATTTCTACATGATATCAGTGAGCTAGTTGATTTGTAGAGAAAATTCTACATATTATTGGGCTTCTCTCCTATTTTGATCCGTGATAGATGGTCGGGCCCCACATTTAACCTCCCTGGCTTCACAATGACTTCAAAATCATACTCCTGAAATAATAACAACCATCTACAGATCTTCCCCAAAATCACAGGCTTATTGACCAAGTATTTCAAGGCAGAATGATCTGTGTACATTTTGAAATTCCCTCCAAATAGATAATTCCTGATTTTTGTAGTGCGTACACCGTGGCCAATCCTTCATGCTTAGTTGTTGAATAATTCTTCTCGATCTTTGATAATTTCCCACTGGCGTAGTCTATAGGATGGTCCATTTCTCCTTCACTATCCTGCATTAACATTACACCAAACATAATGCAAGAGGCATCCATATGTACGTGAAACTCATTTTTCCAATCAGGAAATACCAAGATCAGTGTTGTGACCATATTTTCCTTTAATACATCTAAGTTGTGCTGACATTCTTCATCCCAACAGAATGTTGCGTCCTTCTTCAATAGTTTCTCCATGGACACAGTAATTTGACCGTATGCTTTGATAAATTTTCTATAATATCATGTATGCCTCAATGTCGCGCTTAGCTGCTTAATGTTCCTTAGGGCCTCCAAATTTCACAATTAGTGCAATCTTTGCAGGGTCCACCATCAACCCTTGTTTGCACACCATGTGACCTAGTAGGAATCCAAAGGGAATATAAAATATACATTTTTTCAAGTTCAGCACAATCTAGTATCTGCGACAGGTATCCAACATTAGGCACATGCGTGCTACATGGTGCTTTACTAATCTAAACACCATCCAGTCATCAAAGTATACGTCTAGGAACTTATGAAAGAACTCCTTGAACGTTGCTATGACTATGTGGGCAAATATCATAGGTGCATTCTTAAGTGCAAATGGCATCACAGTATACTGAAAACAACCCCACTTCATCGTGAAGGTCGTTTTGGTCCTATCCTCAGGTGCAATCTTGATCTCGTGATATCTAGAAAACCCATCAGTGAAGGAATAGGCCTCTTACCCTCCCACATTGTCTAGCACTTCATCTGTAAATGGTGTTGGGAATGGTTTGTGGAAACACACATCATTAAGCTTCCACAGGTCTACGCAAATCCTTTTCTCACCCTTCTGTTTCTTCTCCTGAACCACCATCGGCTCACCCAATCATATTCTTCAACCAATTCTATGATTCTTGCTTCCAGCATCCTATCCAACTCTAGGCAAACCTTTTCCTTGTATTTCCATTTAAGGCGATACGACCTCTATTTAGTAGGCTTCGCATCCAGCTTCAAAGTGATCTTCGTAATGCCCAAATCACCAACTATGCCATTCAAATCCAAAAACCTAGTAGGGAAGATATCTTGATATTCACGAAGTAACTCAGCAACTTTATCCACAGTAGCATTACCCCAATAATCTCCAATTTTCGTGAACTTTAGTTTTGCGTTAGTACCAATGTTTACTTGTTTTGTCTCCAATGACATGGTGATGTCTAGGTTGTCTATTTGTGGGCCTTCGACTTCGCAATTCCCTTCTGCATCTGGAATATTAATGTTTCTCAGATCTTCATCCTCCTCTTCAATGGTCACATTATAGCATTCTAGCACATGGCGCAGCTAGGTGCTCCAATCTGGTTGGATCAATTCCACAGGTTCTTGCGGCGTTCTAAAGATAACTGCCTTAGTCTCTTGTAGAGCTTCAGCGATGTTTGCAAAGTTGTCTCCAAAGTTGAAGATTAATAAGAATCCTTCCCTCAATATATCCCACTGCACGGAGCCATGACGGAACTCTGTTTCTAGATATCAGTTCATGGGAATTGTATCCAAAGTATAGCAAAATATGTGTACCCATTCTAGCTGTGGCTTTGTTCCCCATGCTTTAGCCCATTTTGCTAAGCGATCATGCGGATAATCCCTTTCTTTATATTTCTTAGTCAATCTATTTTTAGGACACCCAAACTATAACCTCATCATTCTTTTGTAATCTCACTATCCATCAAAACTATCATTATGCATAACCCACCATCATGTGGGCGTAGCATGCAGTGCCAAATCTAATGCTTGGAAGCAGTGATCCTTAGGGACTTCACGCTCAAATGCATCCAAAAACTTATCTACGTCAGTTAAACCATCATAATAGGATAATTTCCTTACCTCCGACGAGACACGGTGCAGCGACTTCGTCATCATATTTCATTGTAGTATGGATACTTCATGCAAATGATTCTGTCAATTCACCAATTCTTCATCTAAATCTGAGGTGCAGGAACTCTCTCGGTCCCATGTAATCTATCCATCTACCATCGGATTGATCTAGTCCTTGTTTCACGCTATTATTTTCTAAATTTGATCCAGTTCATCATCACTTTCTTCATAGTCACAGTCTGGTTCAATATAGCGCACCCCTTCTACAGGGTCCAACAGTACTACAACCAGAAGTGATTTTCGTTCAAATGACATTGTCCTCTTCTTCAAATTGATGACCCATTCATATCGATGTCCCGGTGAATTCCCAAGAGTGTGGGGTATGGATTGTTGTCATTGACGATCTCCATAACCTCAAAGTAGACCATCATGCTCGCACCTTCTATATCAATGGTTAGTCCATATAATCGTCCCACGGGGATGATTTTCTATTGGTTTGCCATTCTGAGATGAATCGGAGACCACTGCAGCGCAGGTCTTCCCATTCTTTCCCATGTTTGTTTCGGAAATACCATCGCATCAGACCCTAAGTCAAAAATGACCTGGTCCATCTCATAATCACCTATTTGTGCATTGAGCCTCATCTCATGCCCCGTTCTTGCCTTCTGTTTTCCAATTTTTCTGACCACCTAGTCTCCATCAGGGACGTTCTCTTTCTTGGCACATTTTTTTATTAATTCATGCAAACCTTCCATAACTTTTCTATCACGCAACAGTTTTATGCAGGTCTCCAAAAACGTAGTAAGCACAGATGGATCAACCTCTCTAGGTGCACTAGTTGCTTGCACCTTGTCTTGGCTTCCTGAGGTGGAGGCCTTAGCAAAGCTTTTCTTGGCTTCCATAAACATTTCCTTAGCGTGATTTATATCAAACCCAGATTCCTTCTCTGGGGCCTTGCGGACCCATTCGTCCTCTTCAGGTTATTTACCCTTATCATCACTAGTCATTATTCTACTTCTTAGCACTATATTCACGCTTTGATCTTCCTCACGGAGCTCAAATATCATCGTCTGTAAGTTCTGCATAGGTTGTTGAGGATGTGCTTTATTCTCTTGCATTTTAGCTATCAACACCAAGCATTCTTCTATAGTATGGTAAAACTAGCTGCAGTATTGACATGATGGGTGTGTCTGATTCTAACACTCTCGCATGTAGTGCCCTGGCTATCCGCAGTTGTAACAGATGATCTGACCATGACCTATAGCAGGCCCTCCTCCTCCTCAGCCCTATCCTCATCCCTGATAACCTCTGTGCGCTCCTCCAACATCTTAATATAGAGGCCAAGTTTCTACTTGCATCCTGTATGTAGGTGTTCTTTCCATCATTAGCTCATAGCTACGACAATGGCGCTCATCGTGGCCCACCGATTTACAGAAATTACAGAACAACTGCTGGGGTGTTTAGACGAACTTTTGAAGTAAATGGGAATTATCCGTTGCATGTTGTCCAGTAACTTGACAAATAGCGCACTATAGCGCAACCCCCATACTTGGCCTTGCTGGGGCTTCTGGCTTCAAGGGAATTGGTCCCCCTCTAGTAATATAATTTGAGTACATAGGATAGTGGTCTTTATCGTTCCCCTAGCTCTTGCACTTTAGACACCAAACTTCCATGCACACTTCTGGTTTAGTCTCCTTGTCTTTCTTAAAACTTTGCAATTCTAAGTGTAGGCTCTGTAACTGAGAGTGGATCTGTTGTACCCCCATGGTCACATCCTGAATAGGGGATGCATGCAACCTTATCATGATTTCCAAGGCTTCTGCCTATGTTCTTTTTTTTTGCTGTGGCAAAGCAATTCTCAGGTGGGGTAGAAGTGAGGCTATAAACCATTCACGATGCTGACCATCAAGTAGCTGCATGTTAGCTTCTCGAATCTGACACTTCAACCTTTGATCTAATTCCCATGGTGTCTCATTGACCATCATCATGATTTCCTTGAATCCAATTATTGACAGTGAGTCAGAATTAAGCTGACTAAACTCCTTGTTTAAAGTTGCCCTAGTCTCTACTAGCGAAGCAAGAGGATTATCAGAACAATACTTAATATACCAAGTTAGCGCATGATCCTGCAAAGCGGTAACCAACTGTGCCTTCTTTAAATTTTCATCAGTAATCTATTGAGCTGTCCATAAATCATTCAGAACAAACCAAAACTGCTATGTATCTTCACTTCCTATGGCCTTGAAAATCAGTAGCTTCATAGTGTTCGCCATATTGAATGGTTGTGATGGAGGTGGAGGTATGGGTGAAGGTGTATGTAGTGGAGGTGGAGGTGGAGGCGGAGTGGATGGATGATGTGTTTGCAGAAAACCATGTGTTATCAGCTGGACAACAATTGACGGTGAAGCCTACACCACTCCTTCATCGTCGCTTGAGGGAGGTTCGATTAACCGGCTATATTCTAGACTTGATCTCTCTTGATCCCTAAAGATTCTTCCACTTTGCGTACCTCCAAAAATCAAGGAAATGGCATCACCCATTTTTCACATAACAACATTTTAATCCAGGTATTCAATGATCTTAAATACTTACCTCGTAGTTCTTTGAAAAATCATCTCTCCTCTTTGCTGCTGACCGAGGTATCTACTGCAAATTCTGTAACAAATGCTCCTAGAATCTTATCGAGCCAATGATTAATAGGCCACATGATCTTGTTTTCATAGGCTTTTAATTGTCGCACTAGCTCTGGAGTCCACACTATAGGACTATTGAGCTTCCACCTTCCTTGATTGTCTGTTAATTTAGTTAACCACTCATACAGTTCAATGGGAAAAGTGTAGAAGAAGATCTCGTGTATCTCTGTATACA
The DNA here is from genome assembly GCA_031772625.1 of Pinus tabuliformis. Lineage (NCBI taxonomy): Eukaryota > Viridiplantae > Streptophyta > Pinopsida > Pinales > Pinaceae > Pinus > Pinus tabuliformis. Next base: position 373,900,769 of record CM062804.1, read on the forward strand.
GATACATGTTCAACCACTCTTCTTTTGAGAGGCATAGATTCCTATTTTCCTACGCTGCGAACTTGTGAAGCTTCCGATCCAACCACTTTTAAATTACTTTCTTGGTCGGATTCCAATGATGCGACATCACACATCTCTTTCAAGTAGATCCCGGTCTTGACAACAAAACCATTTGTTGGCTTAGGGGGTCCTGACCCAGGTTCAGAGTTAGTTGCGCCAACCAACAAATCCCTACACTACTGGCCCTTTCAGCAAAAACCTGCATAGCACAGGCTGCAATCTCACTCGAAGCAATATGGAAGGATGCAAGAACCAAGTTTCCGCATCTAGAGACTAGTGTGATGTCTTCCAACACCCCAGATTTTCCTTCGCGTAGATCAATACACTCTTAGAGCACACTGCTGCAACTCTATCGAAATGGCCTTCAAATATTCACAAAGGTCGAAGATTGGTCTTTGCGGACCTTTAATAGTCAATCTATCTACTTATGCGCATCATGGAGCAATCCTAAATTAGGGTTCACACATATTTACTTAAGTTATTAGTAAACAATAGAGAATTCATCAGAGCCTTCATGAAATTACTTAAACATGCATTTCCTACATCATTAATAGTTATTCAAGAGGATCGTGCAATAATTGACCAATATTCCATGAAACACATCATTCATTGACAACGGGTAGCATTAACAGAAATAAACAAAAATACACAATAGTTCTTCGGAACTATCTATATTGATCTTCAATTTAGGATTACAGACTCAAAACTACCCTGCGCAAATAGTTGCAGGGGTCCGTGCACTTAGCTGCAGACTCTATCTAGGCCTCTACGCACTTAGCTACAAAGCCCTTTTTCTTCTATCTAACCCACTTCTCTTCACTATCACTTCTCTTCCATCTACCCATTGCTTATCATTCCTTATCATTCTATTGCCTTAGACTCTCTAAGACACACCTATTTATATCCTTTTTCATACAATGCCATGACCTGCCGACCATGGGTAGATCTCAAAATCAACTGAAGCTTTACATAAAACAAGGAGCTAAACCCCTTTGACTCTGAATCTTATACGCACTCCGCATCCACAAATCGTGGAGACTTTACATTAATTACAAGACTGTATCAAAACTTGGGTTATTTTAACCCCAAAAGTAACCCGGGGGACCCCGTCCCATCAATATCTATAAAAGCTCTTGAAATTTTGGTTTCTTATTAGTTTTAAAGTTTTGATATTTTAAATTTATTATTGCTACTTTAAATCATTACATAATTATGAATATTTATGAAATATTTAGAAAGTTATTTATGAGCTAACCCACAATGAGTTAGCAGTTTCGTGGCAGTTATTTATGAGAATTTACATGTAGGTAATTAAAAGAAGAATGTGTTGCCAAGGATTTCAAATTTTGCTTAAAATGATTTTTTGTCCATATCAGGTCATGTCTATTATCTAAAGCTGATATTGTATGTTTGATAGCATTTCATTGTCCCTTTTAGCAATTTAATACATGGTTCATACTTCCTGTGAATTGGGTTGTTGGTTGAAACTTAGATCTCTAAAAAAAAAGGTTGCACACTAAATGTTTGAAGAAACTCCTAATTCGATGTAGTTTATTGTATGTATGTTTTTATTGTTGTTCTATTGCAAATTAATTGACAGAAAGTATCAATGGTTGTAGCATTTAGGGCTGCCATGTGTTTTCCAAATTATAGCAGTGGCTGCAATAACTTTGGCAACTTATGTAAAGCAAAGTAGCTTTGGAGTTTGTAGAATATTTGATTAATTACTTGTATCAAAATTTCATATAGTGAACATAGAAATTCATAAATTCAATGAAAAACTCATAGTAGCATAAATTTTGGTTATCTTTCTTCGTGTAGATTTGTAGATGGAAGTTTGCATTCTATGTGTTTGACAAATGTGGTAAATGAGATCCAAAGTTTTGTTGGTTTAAAGAATTCAATCTCTCAGAGTTTTTATTGTGATTCAGCTCAACATCAGGGGGTATTCATACCTTAATACCATGTAACCCCTGTTTTCATTCCAAAAAAATAAATCAGAACCTGATTCCTAAATCTGAGTGATTTTTCAAATTGTGCTGCCATCCGTGTTTGCGTGTTGTTGACTTATTTTTTTGGGTGAAAATCCATGTTTTAATATGCCAACATTTTAATTTTAGTTTATAAATTTTATGAGATAAATAGCTTAAAGAAGAATCTCAAATTAATTACTGTCAACTGTTTGACAATATGCCTCAATGGTTGTAGATTGCATGCTTGTAAATTGTTTGTCAAAAGGGCTTAATGTCTATAGATTGCATGCTTGCAAAGTTTTTGTCAAAAGGCCTCAATGGTTGTAGATTTTGTGCATATAAATTGTTAGAGTAAATGTCTTACTTACTATAGCTTTCATGTACTAGAAATTTATGAAGAGATTATTTAATGGATGTAGCTTCCTATTTCTGCAAGTTTTTGTATGAATGTGAAAATGAATTTAATAAGTTGTTGAAGTGTGAATAGAGAATATGACAGTTGTTACTTTTATTATCTAAAGCTTTCATATAAAAAGGGGGTTCTTGTTGGAAATAATTTTATAGTGATCAATTTTGTAGGATTTTGTGCAAGTGAGCATAATAAGTTTCATCTGAGCTGCATGTATTTATGGGTACAGTCCTATGCTTTAATGACTATAGAAAACTAGTGTTCCCCAGTTTGGATAGTCCATTATTTTATTGAGTTATTTAAAAAAAAAAATATGTAATTCTGAATTTGTAACAGTGGCTTCTTTTGCTGCAACATTCATTATATGAGTCTCATGATTGAAGCAATGCCACTGGGAATTTTTAATTGATGAATCAATAAACATATCATATTTATTAGATTTACTGATGAAGAGAGGCATATTCCTCTTTCATTTATCATGTTACAAGTAGATTAATACGCATACCCTTATATGTGATTTTTGTGATAGAAACATAATATTTTAGGTTCTTGTGGCGTACTTTTGTGGTTATGATGTCAAAAGTCAATAAGCGAAACTTATTTAGAAAAATCTAGGAGATCAAATAGGTTGATCTAGACTTGAGGAGAAAGACATTTTGGAATTGGTTTTAGGGTAAAGTTAGCACCGAATTCTTATGTTATATTCTTATATTGAAATAGATGAAGGAACATGATTACCTGATAACTAAGTTAGTTTTATTATAAAAAACATAAAAATAAAAAATTGATTATTAGTGTTCAATGTGATCTTTACTTCTCTATATTATTGATGGTTGGTAAGGTCGGACCTTACAACAGTGGAGTAAAACCTGGTTCAATTATTGTGCCATTTTATGTTGCGAAAAAAGTTGCATCATGTTTCTTAGAAGTTTTTGTTATGATGGAATGCCCCTTTGAATTTGGGAGAGTTCTATTAAATAGATTTCAGGATGGTCCAAAAGGGGAACTTGTTTCACTATCCAATGTGGAAAAATTTGATATAGTTGCATGTATCAAGAAGAGATCAAACACATGAATTGGAAATTGTTCCTGTCAATGTCATTGTTCTCTCCCTTGTGCAAAGGGAAATCACCTTTATGCTTCATTTATAAGCTACCTTCTCTTTTTTGTTTTTCTTACTCTCTTTTATTGGTATATATTTATCTTTTATTTTTCTGTAAGATTTCTCCTATTCCTTTTGAGTTTGCATGAAAACTGTAGAGTACATGTTTTAAAAACCATTCAATATGTAGGATTATAACCCCACACCTTGCTAGAGGTTTATGAAATCAAGTGATTTCATAGCTTTGCAATTTCTTACGAACCTAATTTCTTCAGAGTAATAAATGTAAAGTATTCTTTAAAATATCTACTAATCTTCTATACATTTTATCAAATTTCCCTTTAAATCATCCCAAATACATTGTGTCTAGAGGAATCTATTAGAGGAATGGTTTTCCTCATACTTTCCATGATCTAGGTGCCCATCTAGGGCCATCTAAAAAATGGTCTTGATATTGGTAGTTTTTGGGTCATATACGGTTGATACATATTTTGGGGCCTTCCCACTCACTTTTTGAGGTTTTGATGCCCAATGATTGAGCATCTGGTTCAATGTGCAATTCCTCTTTCCAACGAGTTAAAGAAGACTTGAAATGGAGCAAGAAGAGAAAAGTTACGGTCTTGGATTTTTCTTGGATAGTTTAGTCACCTGAAAGAAACATATAGAGAAAACATGGAAGTCAAAGGACATGGGAAAATGGTGCAACACCCATAAAATCCCTTGGCACAACAATGACAAAGTTATGCTCAACCATGGTTATTAGATGAGCTTAAAGCCTCAAACTTGATTTAGTGTGAAGGCCACCAGATCCCATGGATAGGGAAATAAAATGGATCATCAACATAGAATCCAACGTCACAATCACTGTTGCAAAGGTCACTAGAGGAGCTTGGGGAAGGTGACTGCCTCTTCCACTTGCAAATGTAGGTGAAGGGGACATCACTTCATGTCATTGTTGGTAGCAATGGTCAAGAGAATTTGATCTTAGTTGAGGTTCTAAGAAGATTCCTTCTTTAGTTACGTCATGCATTAGTTTAAATTTTTTGTTAGTCCTACCTAAATCATTTTGAGCTACCTGGGCTTTACTTTTTTCCCATTCTATGACTACTCTTGACTCTCTTCAAATTTTCTTCCAATTGAATCATCATTGTTTCTCATGTATTTGTGTCAAATTTATTCCAATTCAGGGTTACTAGGCTTCTGTACCCCTCTTCTTCTAACCAACCATGATTAAATTTGTAGCGACCTAGCTTTATTTGTAGTATATATAATATGGTCAAAGCCACCTCAATCTCCAACCCATGACTTCACTCCATCTGAATCTTCTAGAACTCTTTCTGAAACCAGGAATTTGGTCAGTCATTTTGACACTCCATCTATTCCACTTCTGAAATTTCTCCAAGTTGGAACTATCTCATTAGTTTCAGTATTACACAGAATGAGGTCTTCAAACAATTGGACAACATAACCAGTGAGGGGATCTTGATTCTTGCCTAGCTCCTTCTCCCCAAGTTCCCCCACCTTTCATTTTCAAGTTAAATTCAAGTCCCAATATTATATTACGCTCTCTAATCTTGTCAAATTTTTAAATGTTTTCCTACCATCATATGGCCCATACAAAGTAAAGATAAAGAACTCCTCCCCACCTTCTTTAGATTTTAGATATATTCTAACACCTGCAAGAAACAAAGATGCATTAATGAGATCAACTGTATCTTTCCAACAAGTAATATTGCAATTTGATCTTTCCTCACAATCTACTGAATTAAAAGACCAATATTTAGAATTGTTGATAGTAAAGCCTTTGTGTTCTTCCCCTTCACACATAGTTTCATGAAGCAAAATGACATCTGGATTGTATTTGGAAAAACAAATTTTGAGGGCTAATTTTTTGTGGGTACCCCCCACCCCTCTCAGACTAAATGATAGAATTATCATGGTTTCATCTTCTATGAGGCTTTTCCTGCTCTAAGGGTCCTTTCATCATCATTTTCATTCCTTCCTTAACCTCCTTAATGGATTTCTTCTTTGCTAGAACTGTTGATAGTAAAGCCTCTACGTTCTTTCCTTCCCAGACATTTTCCTGAAAGAAAAATGACATCTGGATTGTATTTGGAAAAGCACCTTTTCAGGGCTAATTTAATGATAGAATTATCATGCTTCAACCTTCTCTGAGATTTCCCCTACTCTGAGGACCCCTTTATTGTCATATTCTTTTCTTCTTTAATGAATTTCTTCTTTGTTAGGATAAGATAGGATTTCCAACCCACTAATGATCCCTAATCATTTTCCTTTGCTAAACCTCCTTCTACCCCTTCTTTCTCCCTTTGGGAACCATCTCTTCTAGGTCTTAGGTTACATCTAGGTCTAGATATTCCATCATCTTTAGAGGTATAATCCCCAAACTCATAGGACATAGAGGTTTTACAGGATCCCTTTACAGGTAATTTACTAGTATCTTCTACCCAGATTGTGGATTGTATGCTCACTTATACCAAATTAATATTCTATCTTAAGATGATTTTGATTAGTATAGGAATGGGAATTCTAGTGGTGAACTGGATCAAGGGGTGCTTATCCTTGGCTTCCTTTGCTATTCTAATAAATCGATCAGCTTCTAGATTCTTCTGTTTGGTTGCAGGACTAAGTAAAATGATAACAACCAACAAGAGAGAAGGTTCCATCAAAGGGATAAAAAAGGGAAACTCCATATCTTTGCCACACATGTTATTTGTAGATGACATTATTCTATTCGGATTAGGGACTGAGAGAGAAGCTAGAAAGCACAAGGAAATCCTAGATGTGTGCAACAAAATTACAGGAATTTAGTGAATATTTTAATTGCTCGAGAGTGGAAGAAGGATTAGAATGTGAGTACCTCCCTCTACCCATGTTCCTTGTGACAATGGAATTAAATATTTAGGTTTTCATTCAAAACTGAATGATTTTAATCATAGACATTGGTTTTGGCTCTATGAAAAAATAGATTACATCTGGTGCTATAGGTGGTTGTCTAGTGAAGGGAGGCTCATCGCCAAGTAAAACCAATTAAAGGGCATATTCATATATTGGTTATCCATAGCCCATTAAAGGAATCCTAGAGAAGACATGAAAATTTCCTTTGGATAGGAAAAAAGAAAAAAGGCATTCACTTGTTCAGAATGGCGCTAGTAGCATAGAGCCTATGGAAAATGTTGCACAATGAAGATCTATGGGGAAAAATAATGCTCACCAATAGCCCCAAGATTAGTAGAAGATTGGATTAAAATAGATGTAGAGATATTCAAAGGAATTTTAATTGTTTGGAAGGAAATGGTGAAAGCATTTTCTCCAATCAAAACTTCTCTAGGAGACTTTGGGATATCGAGCTTGGGGGGGCATTTTCTCTTGAGTGAAGGAGAAATTGCACCAAAACTTCCATTGATCTCTATCATAATTCTCTCAGCCTTCTCTTCCTTCACCTTGATTTTTCCCTAAAACCTTTGTTTACCTCGCTGATAAAACACTAAACTCTGCCCCAAAACACCCACATGATGATGATCTCCCCCACTCTTCACCCAAATATTATCATTCCACTGAAGCACTAGTGGATAATTCTCATCATGGCTAGAATGAATTTGATATGTATGTGTAGAGATCCTTGAAGGTGAAAGACCATGGTTGACACTGCTCAAGCCCAGATTCTCCTAAACTTGTTGCCTAAGAGACAGGCTTGGAGAAACTGTAACATTGTTCAATGGAGATTTCATCACTAGTGATCTTGGATGCATCTCTTTTCCTAATTTCACTTCACTACAGGCCTTCAATGAAGGGAATCTGCATGAATGCAAAATAGGGGAGCTAACAATGGCATCCATGCATGCCATTTGTGATATCTTCTACAATTTTAAAAGACAACACTACAAAATTCAATATAGTGAATACAATAAGGCAAGGCATTGCATATCCTAGCTTTGTATAAATATGATGGGAAATTGTTCATGTTGCACTTGATAAAAATTCTTTGTAGTTTGCAAACACTCAAAGACCATACTCTTTGCATAGTTTAGAGCTATGATTTCATCATAGATGGTTCTACGTTCATGGTTGCGAGGAAGAATTCTTGAAGCCTAAGAATCCAAATGGTAAAAATTAAAATGTGTTCCTTTCATTTGCAAAACTAGTATTGATCATTTAACCATGCAAAATTTTGAATGTGCTTTCAAGAAGGATGAGACTTATAAATCTGCGAGTGTCATTTAGAAATTGGCTTGAGTGTTTTTCTATATATTGTTGACATTTTTTATGTATATTTTGTTTGACACAAATTAGTTGATAATCTGTTATTAGTCAAGAAGACTAACATAACATGTTGCATTGTGTTGACTCAAGTTACCTATTGATGTTGATTTTTCATTGTAATCGCATAGATTTTGTACAATTCTTGTATGATTCCTATATTGGCCCAAAATATACCTAATTTTGAGAAGAGAATAGGGTATATATATTTGAAAGTTGTAGACTAATAAAGAAGGTGTTTAAAATTATTTGATGATTCTAATGCTTCAAACAATGTTGCCAAGGTGAATAATGTTATTTGAAAAATAGGTTTTCTATTGTTGTCCATGGGAAAATTTCTATTTGGAACCCTTGACAATAGTGGATGATACATGTACATACCTTTGTAAGTTGAATATTGTTTCTTTGGTAAGCTAGTCACACCTTTGTATTACTTTAAACAAGAAAACATCATTCATGTAGGTATTGGTCTACCATTGGGGAAACCAAACTAGTAGCACGTAAGTAAAGTCTTTGACAAAATTATTAGTTTGACTGTAACATTATAAATATATAAGTCATGTATCCTAAGACTATCAAAGAAAGTAATGAAATACTTAAAACTAGAGCTAATGAGAAGGTTGTATAGCCTAATATAAAAAATAAAATTTAATAATAATAAACCCAACCATCATTAGGGGGAATCTTCTTTCTGGGGTCAAGTTGCAACCTCCTCTTCCTTGTTCTTAGGAAATCCTAATTCTACTACTTTCTTGGAAAAATAAGTCACCATGTAATCCAAATTGTCCACTTGTAACTGCAGAGTATCTATGCATAAGAGAATATCCTATTGGGCCTCACTTCTTTCTAGCATGGCTTTACCCAGGGTAGTTTTGATCTGCCAATAGATATATTATGTTGTTTACATATATTGGGTGTGCCTTGATCTAGTATTACCCAGGTCTGTATTCCATTGTCCTATATTTTCTTCAACCTCTATATTTGATAGAAGTATTCTTCCCACTCTTGCTTCATTTTCAATAATTTCCATTCATCTCTAGATACCCTAGGGATTTGATTCAAAAAATATAATACAAAGTCTTTTATGTCATCTTGTGCTCTCATGTGCAAGGAGACTCCTTGACCTCGACTTATGTGATGGCTACGGGAAGAACTAGGCTAAGAAATGGATTTTGATAAAAAAAGGTATGGGGGGAGTGGGATAGGGGACGTAAGGAAAAGATCATGTGGGAGAGACCAACAAAATAGTGTCCACTAGCTTGAAAGATAAAGCAGAGCTACTTGGAACCATAATATGAACAAAGCCAAATGGGCTTGAATTTGGGTGCCAACTTATTAACTAATTGTGACCTTCTCCATATTCACAAGGTGAGGTTCATGAATAGGGCCATAATTACAGTCATGTGTTTCCATAACCATATTTCAATACCTTTTTTTGAGATGATGGAAATTATTTCCCTTCATTCTGTTAGTTCTAGTTTTCGTAGCCTGTCACCAGGGATCAAAATGGGCTCTTACTATGTTTGGTTTTCAGAGATGTTTTGCACATGATCTTCAGTGCAAATCATATCCTAAGTATTTCCATCAGAAGAAGCTCGGAAAAATATTTCCAACGGTATATCACACTCCCATAACCGGTTTCTGGATCAGAAGATATGATTGAAATGAATGAGTGATTCTTGGTTATGCATGTTTTGAGGTCAGTTGCTGCACACAATGACAAGTTTAGTACAAGATTAGTTTCTGAAATAATGGTAAGGAATTTTTCAAAAGTGAAAGAGGTTTTTGTCCATCACATAGAAAAAAACAAAAACCTCCTTCAGTTTATGCACAGGTGCTACTATGTGGGAGATATGCAGTGATATTTGGAGCCTACATTAAAATAAAGCAAAATTTTCATATTTTTTACTATTTTAGTAATTTTATTGCGGTGCCATTTTACAACAGATGGAAAGTAATTTTGAAAAACACAAGGAGGCTTTTGTTAACCACGAGCCACATAGAAAAAACCTCTTTCATTTTATTCACAGGTGTCGTGAATTTGAATATGTGACTAGATCTTTAGAGCTCATTTTGACAGATTTATATCTTTAACACATATTTCATTAAATTTGGAATTATATAGTGGATGTAGAATTTCAAAAGAACAAAAAAACTCAATTTGATTGATGTCGTTGTAATAATTCTTTTCCAATTTTAATGAAATATGTTTTCTTTAATGATTTTATGTTTTAGAGATGATTTTGTGGCACAAATTCCGAGCAACTAGAAATTAATTTCCAGAATTTGAGAGAGGTTTTTCTCCAAAATGACCTTATTTACAAAAACCTCTTTCAGTTTTGTAACAGGTGCTATGGTTTAGGAGATACCAGTTTATCTTCAACACCTATTTTCAAAAATTCGGTCCAAGTTTAACGTAACTGATTCTATTTTGAAGAAGATGGTTGAGCTCAATTCCCTTAATATAGGGATGAGATAAATGTATATATTTTATGAATTTCATAGTGTAGAGGTTTGGTTTTTGCAGAAGAGAGGCTATCTTGGCTTTGTGTAAATTTTTTTTCTTCTAAATATCATTTTAATAAAGTAGTCTTTTGCCCTTTGGATTTGGGATTCATCACGGTGCTGATGTTTAGTATGATTTTCCTATAATTCATTTACATATTATGTTTTCTCTGCCTTGTTACAACATTATCTAAGTGATATGTTAGGAATTCATCTGTAATGATGCTCCTTTCATGATGATTTTGCTGTTAGTTGTAATGGTTGTCTTAGCAGAATTCATCTTTGGCTAGATGCTCTGTTGAGCAACCTCGTGATTCTCTTTCATCTAAAGTTGTTGTTGCAGATTCATCATTTGTCTGATGCCTGTAGGGCAGTGGGATTTTTCCCCTATACTTCTCACATTTACAATCTTCACTTGGCTAAGCATGGCTCTTAATTTGGCCCAGGTTTGCCAGCAGAAACTTACATCGATTCCATAGTTCAAATCATCCTTTCTCTTGCTATTTCGACCCAAAAGAAATCCAATCAAATCCTCTGAGCTACTATACCTAGCCTAAAATCCATATTTGATTCAGTCATCTTGACTGAAATTCACAAGGAGAGAGCCCTCTCCCGACCTGGTAGGGCTAGCTACCAAGTTAAGCATGGTTTGATGTTACCCTAGACCTACCTTCCTTCAACGTGAGGTAGATCTAGGCTCTAACATAGTGGCGACTCCACTGGGGAAGAGGTGACAAATCTTCTCTGGGAAAGATCATTCAAGTTACAGATCTAATTGCTGATGGTGGACAACAGTCAGACACATATGAAGGCTGAAACATTCACCTGGCAACTCCAACTCAATCTAGAGATTCCAACGCTCAATGATCCGTTCATGCACTAAAATAAAATGGAAGGGTATGTGGCAAACCCTATGTTTTGCGAAGTTGTAAAAGAAGTTAGAGATTAGTTAGTGGATATTGAAATTGATGAATTATTTTTCATTACCATGCTTCAATGTTTGAGATCTACAAAATTTCCTCCTAAAGCTGAAACTGATTTCTTTGAGTTAGTTGTTGAAAAATTTGAGAAGGAGATTCAATATTTAAATGATCAAATCCAATCATATGAATTCTGAGATCCCAAAAAGTTCTTGGAAACTCTCCCTCCTTTAAAAAAAGAAACAATAGAGCTGCCTGTGGATGCTTGCATTGACAGTTTGCAGTTGGAGGTCTGTGTTGAGGAGTTAGGGCAAAAAACAGAGTCTAGTTTCTTTGATCCTATTGTCGCATATATGGAGTATTTTTTCAGTTTGAATGATAAATCAGATTGTCTTTCACACAGCCAAATTTAGTTTGTGTATGGATGGTTGTCAACATTTACATTTGTGTCTTGCTTGAAGCACTTTCAAGCAGTATATTTGTCTCAGTTACTTGAATGGTTGATATGGCATTACAACATCACTTTATCCATTGATTTTGTAGCAAAGTAGGGTAGGTTTGTGTAAATAAATAAGCTACCAAAGGCAGCATTTCAGTTTGGATTGGTATGAGTTGTTTTGAGTTTGCAGTTGTTTGACTGTATTACCCAATGGATGAGGCACTTGTTCTACGGTGTTCTTGACACCTCCAAGGAGCTGCCATCCCCAATAAGGCTGATGTTAGTTCCAGTCTTCGCAGCCTATCACCAGGGATCAAAATGGGCTCTTACTATGTCTAGTTTTTAGAGATGTTTTGCACATGATCTTCAGTGCAAATCATATCCTAAGTATTTCCATCAAAAGAAGATCGGAAAAATATTTCCAATGGTATATCACACTCCCGTAACCAATTTCTAGATCAGAAGATATGATCGAAATGAATGAGTGATTCTTGGTTATGCATGTTTTGAGGTCAGTTGCTGCACACAATGACAAATTTAGTACAAGATCAGTTTCTGAAATAATGGTAAGAAATTTTTCAAAAGTGAAAGATATTTTTCCCATCACATAACATATAACAAAAACCTCCTTCAGTTTATGCACATGCACTACTATGTGGGAGATATGCAGTGATATTTGGAGCCTACATTGAAATAAAGCAAATTTTTCATATTTTTTACTGTTTTAGTAATTTTGGTGCGGTGCCATTTTACAATAGATGGAAAGTAATTTTGAAAAACCCAAGGAATTTTTTTTTAACCACGAGCCATATAACAAGAACCTCTTTCAGTTTATTCACAGGTGTCGTAAATTTGAATATGTGACTAGATCTTTATAACTCATTTTGACAGATTTAAGATTTTAATGATTTTATGTTTTAGAGATGATTTTGTGGCACAGATTCCAAGCAATTGGAAATGAATTTATAGAATTTGAGAGAGGTTTTTCTCCAACATGACTTTATCTACAAAAACCTTTTTCAATTTTGTAACAGGTGCTATGGTTTGGGAGATACGAGTTCATCTTCAACACCTATTTTCAAAAATTCTGTCCAAGTTTAATGTAACTGATTCTATTTTGAAGAAGATGGTTGAGCTCAATTCCCTTAATACAGGGATGAGCTAAATGTATAAATTTTATGAATTTCATAGTGTAGAGGTTCGATTTTTGCAGCAGAGAGGCTGTCTTGGCTTTGTGTAAATTTTTTTCCTGAATATCATTTTAATAAAGCAGTCTTTTGCCCTTTGGATCTGGGATTCATCACGGTGCTGATGTTTAGTATGTTTTTCCTGTAATTCATTTACAAATTATGTTTTTTCTACCTTGTTACAACATTATCTAAGTGATATGTTAGGAATTCATCCGTAATGATGCTCCTTTCATGATGATTTTGTTGTTAGTTGTAATGGTTGTCTTAGCAGAATTCATCCTTGGCTAGATGCTCTGTTGAGAAACCTTGTGATTCTCTTTCATCTAAAGTGGTTGTTGCATATTCATCCTTTGTCTGATGCCTACAGGGTAGTGGGATTTCTCCCCTATACTTCTCACATTTACAATCTTCACTTGGCTAAGCATGGCACTTAATTTTCCCCAGGTTTGTCGGCAACAACTGACATCAATTCCATAGTCCAAATCATTCTTTATCTTGCTATTTTGACCCAAAACAAATCCAATCAAATCGTTGAGATACTATACCTAGCCTAAAATTCATATTTGATTCAGTCATCTTGACTGAAATTCACAAGGAGAGAGCCCTCTCCTGACCTGGTAGGGCTAGCTACCAGGTTAAGCGTGGTTTGATGTTACCCTAGACCTGCCTTCCTTCAGCCCGAGGTAGATCTAGGCTCTAACACATTCCATCCCTTTTATGTAGGCATTTTTGAACTCCCATCGGACAACCAATCATGGAGATGAGTAGTGATGGTGTGTTGGGAGGAGTTGGTGGTATCAACGTTGTTCATAGAAAACCACATGGGGTTGTGTATGATGAATATTATTTAAGAAGGTTTTCATCCATGATTATTTGTGGGATGTATAATCTTCAACAATGGAAGAAATTGTACTGTATGATTTTCCATGACAATAGTAAGATCACTTTGCTTTGTAATGGAAACATACAATCGTTTTGCAAGAAATATGGTGAATATGAAAAATACTAATGGGACTTGGAAATGGTGCTCGCTACAGTTGGTATGGTGCATCAATAATAAAGAGGATGATGAAATGGAGGATATAGAGAAAGTGTGAAATGGAGGATAAGACATGGAGTATGAAGATGATGATGATGATGATTATTGCAAATAGAAGTTGCAAGAGTACTTACAATGTTGCTTTATTGTGATGATTTTTGTATAGATACATTAATCCTTCCAATTTTTATATTGGTGTAGGTATCTTGGAATGTTTTGTTTCTCAATCTAGTTTTAGATCTTCATTGACCTATTTCTAATCACATTTTGTGCTTGTGTACTTGAAAATAATTACGAACCAAAAGTTTTTTTTCCTCCTTTTTTTACATTATTTTTTCATTTTTCTTGTCAACCTATTGATGCCATTTCTGATTTTTGTTGGTGCCTTACCCCATTTATCCTAATAGGCTTTTCATGAGGAGGAATGCCTTTATTTTAGACCTAAGGTTACCTCCATAGTTTTTTTCATTGAAAGGTCTATCCCAAGTGCATTAATGAGGTTTCCACTTGGATATATTATTATTATTATTATTATTTTCTTTTGCAATGTTTCTGATATCTAGGTGGCTTGAGAGCATTTTTAATCTCAACCACACCAAATTGTTTGGCTTTGAATATGGTTGTGACTTATTCCTTTTATAGAGGCTTATTGTAGATATTTTCTAAAGAGTGACTGCAACAACCCTTGGATTTCTTAGTGATTCACCATTTTATACTAGTGATTCACCATGATTTTACAAGATAATATAATCTGGTGAGAGATTCGCCAAAAAAATTATATATACATATTATATTATTAATAAAATCACCTTCCATTTTTCCTATGTATCATGGGGATTCACCCATTTATTATACATATAAATATGGGGAGGTTCTTAAAATTTTCCACGTTCCCCATTCTTGGAAAAGGAATCCCACGCATGTCAGGGTTGGTGCTCTCATGGCCGTTACCTAACATGGGATTTGTGTGAGATCCTGAAAGGTTTCCACCTCACCCACCACATGCCACCACTGCCAGAATCCATGTCGATCCGATAAGTGTCTCCATGGCACTACGTAGAACCTCCTAATGCCTCAACAGCGACATTAAGACACCAACAAAAGATATATAGTGTGATATGAATGCAAGGTTGAAGGCCATTTAGGTAAATCTTATGGGATCATATGGCCCCAAGGGAAACAAACCTCAGTGTTGATGCAATTCCTTCAAAACAACTTGTAATACAAGAAAATAAATGGATATAAGAGAATCTGGACCCTACTAATCAGATGATCCTCAATGTAACTATTTAAAATTAATAAAAAGGTCTCTAAGCCCACTATTTCAAGTTTTAATTCAAACTCTTATGGATTTTGTTGCAGCTTGCAACATGGCATTATGTTCCTCTATTATTCTCTTATGTGATGTTCTCAATACACTTAGGCATTTCATTCAGATTAAGGTTTAGTTCAACATTATAGCTTAGAACTTATTATCATATAATTTATTACACATTTTTTTCACCTGTTGTTTTTTGTTCAACTTAAACAATTCATTCACACAACATCTTATTTCCAGTTCTAAATCTCATGCTCACTTATTTTATTTTAGTAGCATCACCTATTCCATAGGAACGACAAACACACACACACACAAATATTCAACACATTGCCCATCAATATCGTATTTGCATAAAAATGCATCCATATATTCCTACATTAACAACACAAATACAGTTCCAAAATCCAAAACTAACACAATAAGGAATGCATCATGGTTCATCAATAGATAAACAAGTACAAGCATATACTTATCTTTGAAATTTCAGGGAAAATAAGTCTAGGACAAGGACTATGTACCCAACCATAGATAGTTGCAACCACACTTACTTGATGTTGTCACCCTCAAGCCAACTTCCAAAGTTTGAGGGTTTTATAAGGGAATTGATCACCAGCTACCAACTGAAATAGGGACTCAAGAGGACCTCCTTCCTTAATCCCACAAGTTGAATGCTACTTCATATGTCAACAGAGGGAGTCCAAAGGTACTCTACCTCACCTCTCAGTGCACACACATAGTGATTCACCCCCTTCTAGGGAGTCTATAATCCACTATATTAGTAATGCAGTAACCATAGGTTTTCAATCAAGTTTTCCTTTCATGATGCTATGGGATTGGTCTCATCCCAAGATGTTACAGGGCTCTAGAGTCTATTATCTCAACCCACAGCCTCCACAGGACCTACATTATTACGGGTCTCTAGAGATTATATCCCAACCCACAGCCTCTAGGGACCCAAGTTGTTACAGGGCTCTAGAGACTTTGTCTCAACCCACAATCTCCAGGGACCCAAGTTGTTCTAGGGCTCTGGGGATTCTATCTCGAAGCACATCCTCCAGGGACCCCAAGCTATTACAAGGATCTATATACTAGCAACTCAACCCACAACCTCGATGGAACTAGAGAACCAATCCCATTTTCTTCCCTTATCTTCTCTTCTCTTCTCTTTTACGCTGCCTGTTGATTTCTCTCGTTGGATGCTTGAATGGGTTCCTTCTCTATCTGCCTATTTCCCTCTCAAATGAATGTACCTTTCACTATATTTTCCTTGTTTTACATTGATTCTTTCCCACTCATGATTTTTACATTGGCCTCTTTCTCAACCAACGTTTACTGTTGCATCCTTGATACCTTGCAATCCACAGTCCCCTTCATAAATCTTTGTCTCATTTTCTTGTTGTTATTTTTTAAGTAACATGGGCCTTAGTACTTTCTCTTGCAGCCAATTTAAATTTCAGAACTAGTCCCTTGAATTGATGCACCAAACATCCTTTAATGGTTGTCCTACAATTCAGGTTTATTTATGTGCACAAGAAACCACACATCCCAAGAAACAAATACTCCTCCCTAGCTCTGGAATCCTTGTTCCTTTGATTTGATCCCCTTATTTTGATTTCACACATTTTAAAAATATTTTCAAAGAAGTTTACATGAGAACCATGGGTAGGATTATCACAATCCCCTACCCCTTAAGGGAACACAACGCTTAGTGTTCATCTACCCATATGCAACACCATAAACAAAACACAACACATATTATTTCATGGATCTTTATACACACAACTCTATACAATATTTACAATCATGTACATGATTTCTTTAACGAGAAAACAAGACGAGATAATTAACTTTCATGGCATCAACCATTTCCCATGTGGCCTCCTCCAACCCAAAGTGCTTCCATTGCACCTTGACTTTCTCTATGGCTCGATTCCAGAGCATGAGACTCCTCCGATATAGAATGCACAGTGGCTCTAGTTGGAACTCTTCCTTTGGTTCCACTGGTAGCATAGACCAATCAATCACATGATTAAAATTCTGTACATACCTTTTAAGTAAAGAAACATGGAAAACATTATGAATTCTGACTAAAGGAGGTAACGCCATCCTATATGCCCACTGGTTTAATCCTATCAAGGATTTTAGATGCCCACAATACCGTGGTGTAAACCTAGCACATGTCGCAATCCTTAGGTAATTCTTCTTGGGTTTAATCCTCGGATAAAAATGTTCCCCAACTTGGAACTCTTTGTGCACTCTATGTTTCTCTGCATAGATTTTCTGCCTATCTTGTGCCACTTTCAAATTTTGCTTTATGATCCATATTTTTTGCTCCATATCCATGAGCATATCAAGTCCTACATGGACTATGTTCATTGGATCACTCCAAATAATATGAGTGTTGCAACTCCTACCATAAAATGCCTCAAATGGGTTCATCTTTAGGTATTCTTGGTAGTCATTATTGTATGCAAATTCCATAAGTGGAAGATATTCTTCCCACTTCTTGTGTTGATGCATCACATACATTCTTAACATGTCCTCAAGGATTATTTTAATCCTCATTGTTTTTCCATCTGTTTTTGGATGATGGATTGTGCTAAATTCCAATTATGTTCCCAATCCTACAAATAGTTCCTTCCAAAACCTTGAAGTAAATCTAGCATGTATATCTAACACAATCTTCTTGGGAATGCCATGTAGCCTCACAATCTCCTTTTGTGAAAATTTGTGTGATTTCACTAGCAAAGTTAGTGGACTTGACTGCTACGAAATGAGCTACCTTTCTAATATTATCCACCACTACCATGATTTCATCACGCTGCTTAGGCATTTTGGGAAATCCTTTAATGAAATCCATAGAAATTACCTCTCAATTCCATTCTGGAATAGGGATAGGTTGTAACAATCTTGTCAGATGCTTTCACTTGGCCAGTTCCTTTTTCAAATTCAACCATTAATAATACTTTTTAATGGTTGTAAGGGTGTTTTGATACCCTAGGTGGTCTGAATAAGGCTTAACATGGAACTCTTTCATTCTCAGTCTTTTTATTTCATCACCCTTAGGAACATAAATTATGCCTTTGAACCTGATTAGGCCATCCTCGATGAGGTCATACTCTTCATCCCCACCACTTTGTGGTAATTTGTTTTTCGCTTGCTAATATTTTTCATCTTATAGTCCAGCATTTTTGACTTTTTCTATCAGATCTGTCATATAAGAGCTTACCATTGCCAAGTGATTTACCTAAATTATTCTGCTTAAAGCATCAACAACCTTGTTTTCTTTACCTTTCATGTACTTGATTTCAAAGTTGAATTTGTTGAGTGTGGCCAACCATATTTATTACCTAACATTCAACTTGGGTTGTCCAAACAAATACTTGAGCCCACTATGGTCTCCCTTGAGTGTAAATTGCCTACCAAGGAGATAATGGATCCACAATTTTAAGGCATGAATGATGGTAGCTAATTCTAAATCACGTGTTACATAATTCACTTCATGCTCATTTAACATTCTGAACTCATAGCATATGAATTTCCCTTCCTCCATTCAGATCCCATGAAGTCCCTCTTTGTAGGAATCTATACACATCACAAAATCCTTGTTGGTATCTGTAATTCTCAACACTAATTCATCTCTAAACTACTCAAAGATTTCTAAACATTGTGCAGTCCACTCAAATATTTTTACTTTTCTATGCAAGGTTGTAATGGGATGGCTTATCTTAGAGAAATTCTGAATAAATCTCATATAATATCTTGCCATTCCCATGAATGATCTAATTTCATCCACATTATTTGGTGTTGGCCACTCGATTATGGCTTTAATCTTTTTAGGGTCAACTGAGATTCCTTCCTTGGAGATGGTATACCCCAAATAATGTATCTATGACTAGAATAATTCACACTTGAAAATATTTGCACATAGCTTGTTCTCTCTCAACAATTGTAACATTGTAGCCATATGTTTCTCATCCCCTTCTTCTGTCCTTGAATACACCAGTTTGTCATAAAAAAAAAGGATGACAAACTTGTCCAAATAAGGACATAACACACTTTTCATCAGGCACATGAACATGAAAAAGCCATTGGTAAAACCAAAGGGGACCACTACGAATTCATAGTTCCCATATCTTGTTCTGAAAGTAGTTTTATGAATGTCTTCCTCCTTGATTCTTACTTGATGGTAGACTGAACTTAAGCCAATATTGGAGAAAACTTTTGCTCCCCTCAATTGGTCAAAGATATCATCAATCCTTGGTAATGGGTAGCTATTCTTTATGTTCACCTTATTCAATGACTTGTAATCAATGCATAATCTGAGGGTTCCATATTTCTTCTTTACAAATAATACTGGTGCTCCCCATTAGGACACAATTGGCCTTATGTAGCCCTTGTCAGGCATTTCCTTTAGCTACAAGTCCAACTCAACCAACTTTGGGGTGCTCATCCAATATGGTTTCTTGTATGTTGATGTTTCTCCCGGTATTAGCTAAATAGATAAATATATATATTTGTAAAGAAGCATTCCAGGAACCTCCACTGGAAAGACATCTACATACTTCTGCAAAATAGGGTACTTTTGTAGCAATTTGGCTTCCTCATCTTTTATTTCTCTGGAAAATTTCTTATCTTTAGAAACTTTCACTTCCAATAGCATGCATACCATTCTACTGCTTCGTTTGGCTTGCATATTCATGACTAACCTCACTGAAATTGGATGTTTCCTATCTTGTAACACCCTTTTTGTTCCTTATTCATCTTGGAATTCAATTATTTTTTCATAGAAATCTACATTGGTCCGATGTAAATACAACCAGTGCATGCTAAACAATATGTCATACACACCCAATGGAAATAAAGTAAAATGGTTTGTTGTGTTCATTTCATTGAGCTTGAATACACATGACCTTACCCAATGGTTGATTCATCTCTTTGTCCTAGTTGCCAGCTGAACCAACCAAGGTTCTTTATGCAATTCCTTGCCCAAGCCACATTTCTATGCAAGAATTGGTCTAACATAGCTATAATTATAACCCAGATTGATTAAAATAGAAATAATTTTCTCTTGTAGCTTACCTTCCATCTAAATGATGGATTCCTGGTGATTTGTTTGGTGGTTATTCATTGTGACATAAATTCTTGGCATGCTTTGAGCTACCCCACTCCCTGTCCTCACCTCCTGAGCATTGTAAATATTTGGCCTGACATCCTGTTGATGTGGGAAATCCCTTATTCTTTGGTTACCTCCACAAGTCCATCATTTTAGCGGCTCTTAGCCTTAAGACTTGGGTTGTGCTGGCGTCGAATACTGCACATTTTCTTAACAACAACATTGGATTTATACTGAAACTGTCTTGTATGAGCTAGGTTCTTATATTCTTTCCTTTCTGAGCTTTTCTTAGGTTAATTCTTCTTATATAGAACATTTATTTAAGCTTACCAATTTATTTTAATATTAGGTTTACGTTCCGCTTGCTTGTAGTCATGCTCTAGATTTCTAATGGCATATTTCAGAGATTGGGGTTCCAACAACTAAATTTTATCCTTCAATGCAATAGGCAACCCAATGATGAATCCTTGAATTTTGGCTTTTTCATCCTTGATATATGGCACATCCCTCAACAGTTCTAGAAACTTGGTGACATACTCATCACTAGTTAACTGACCCATTTTGAGTTCATAGAACTCTTTTTCCTTACTGTCATAATAGCGTTCAAAAAAGTATTTCTCTCTAAAGATATTTTTAAACTCATCCCAGGTTAATTATTTCTCAACAATACCTCCAACATTATTCAAACCCTTCCACCATATATCTGCTTTTCTGTTCATCCTATAGGTGGCAACTCTAGCTTTCATATTCTCAAAATAAACATGTATTCTAAAAAACTTCTTCATTTCTAGAAGCCAAGTTTCTACATCCTCTGTTTTTTTCATATCCCCGTCAAATGTGGGCGGCATGGCTTTCTTAAATTCTTTGGGCATGAGATCCTTTCCTTTTCTTCCTAAATGATGATGGTGGTTAATGGGTTCCATCAATGGGTATATTTTGAAGTTCATTGTGCTATCCTCCAACCCTTAAAACTCTCATTTTCTCACATTAATTCACATTTTTAGCCATAATAATCTTAATAGGAATACTAAAGGGTGTTTGTCATATTATATGGCCTAATGGGATTAATTTGTAGGAAAAGAAGCATTTTTGGAGGCATTTACTATGCAAGGACTTGATGGAGAGAACTAAGAGACAATATAGGGGGCTTGTCCACCTCAAGGGAGATACCACCAGCTACATTTTTGTATAAATAAACCCACCAAGAGGCTCATTAGGATTCGATTTTTTGTTGTGGCTAGGAGTAGCTACTAAGATCCTAGTGCTTTACATTGTTATTCTTATTTGTCATATGATGTATGTGACTATCATTTTCCCATTAATGAGAAGTTTACCATTGGTTTACATATGAGTTTGTTTTGGAGGGTTGAAACCTTTGGGTTTTGGCCCAACCCATAGGCTTTAGTCCCTCTCTTATATTTCTTTCTTGTTCTTGTTTCAAAGCATTGCAATTATTTCCTTGTTTCAATAGATACTATATCATAAAAATGTGTAATTGCAGGTTTGCCTATCACCTCTCTTGAGGGAAGAGTGACTGGAAAGACCCACAACAACAACTCAAAAATATTTTTTTATGATTTCTTGGAAAGTGTTAAGTATTAGATTGTAATCTTTCTCCATGTTTAATCTCTACAACTTAGGAGTTAGCAACATTGATTTGGCAATTGGATTTATGTTTTAGGTTAGAGTAGACTTCAAACATATATGAACACAATGAATGCTATTTTCTAGTTTGATTATTTCAAAGGGATTGTTGAAAATGTTAAGTATGGTGTGTATTGAACCTGTTGTTGCTTCTACAACACCCTCCCAAATTTTGGCCTACACCAAATTTTAGAGCCTACCTTGGTCTTGCATTTTGTCATCGCAAACATTGAAGTCCATCCCATTTGTTTTCTTTAAGTGTTTTGGTCCCTTTTTCCATAAAGGAAAAATGTATTCTTTTCACATGTTAGTTATCACATAATGTGTAGAAGCTCATTTTAGTGGTTTGAAGGGGTTATCTTTGTGTGAATGAGTTTATATAACCATGTAAACATATGTCGCACTCATTCCAAAAAATTTAAGCATTGTCGCACAAGTTCCATCATAGTCATTGTAAACAGTACCTTTGGTGTCACACTTTTCGTTAGTCATTAGATAGTTGCCACATCGTTGGCTTGATGGGGCCTAACCCAGGTTCAACTTTAACTACGCCAAACAACAAAACCCTAACTGTTGGACCTTTCGGCAACAACCTGCATAGCACAAGCTGAAGTCTCACCTAAAGCAGTATTGGGGGATGCTAGAACTAGGTTTCTGCATCAAGAGGTCTGTGTGATGGTATCCTAAGGTTTTTATAGCTTAGATCTTCCTTTGTGCAAATCTAATCCTTCTGAAAAGATGACTATTTCACTTTACCTAAATGACTTCCAGACCTTCACGAAGGTCGTTAATTGTACTTATCATGCAGAAATATTAAATATCTACCAGTTTGCACAATAAATAATCATTAATTCAAATTAAAAAGATTACAAAGCGAAGATACATAAACTTTAGAGAAGTAAATAGAAGAGCACAAATGCATCAATTTCGGCCCAAAATAGTCTTTATTTAGTATAAGCATTCAGATACAGACTCTTTAACCCTATTCACTCAGCTGCAGGGACCTTCACACTCGGCTACAAGAGCCTTCCCCTTTTGCCTAAGTACAAGAAATAGACCTTTCCTACCTTAGCACCTTCCCCTTACAACAATTCTTCACTTAAAATTATTTCTCCTTAGACTCGCTATGACTCAGCTTTATATATCCTTTGCTTTACAATACCATGGTTCGCAGACCATGGTCAAGTCTCAAAACAATTCTATCACCTACACAACTAAGGGACTAAAGCCCCTTTTCTCTACTTAGGTCCGCGCTCCACTTTCCACATTTCGCGGAGACTTTACCTTCGCTACAAAAAGATATTACAAAAATGACTCAAAACTCAACAAAATTGACCCCAGGGACCCCATCCCAATAGGCCCCCAATACAAATATGGTGACTCGCCCTCGAGTCACTCGGTTTGTGCCTTGATCTTGTTGCGTAGTTCACTGAAATTGATCTGCAATGCTACGATGTCAGCAGAACCCTTTAGCCCAGCCTACTGCACTTCCTCTACCATCTTTTCTGTAGTGGGGACTTCCATCACTAGGCACATCATTCTTTGTGTCTACTGGAGTGTCTTCAATTTATCCTAGACTAATAGAGTAAGATGACATGCTTCCATTGTCCATGGTTGTATTATGGCCTTTACAACGACCTCTTTTCTCTGCAGCCCTTCAATTTTCGATTACAACTATTTTCCTTCCTGCAATCGAGCAAGGCGTTGGATTGGCACCAAAGTGCACAAAGTCACCATGATTTCATCAAACTATTGTTGTGTCTCCCAGATGTCTGTGCTAATTTTATGTAGGTTTGGATCCTCCTGCAGAGTCATCCATAACTCCATTACCTGTTCGAATATCAGTGTGCATTCTGTGACGGTTGCATCCAATGTGCCCATGCTTTCCCTGATGGTTGCTCCGCGCTGCTCCCAGACCTCTAGCGGAGTGGTTGGATGCAATTTCAAATGCAGCTCTAAGATCTTCATTTGAAAGTCAAAGTTTACTCGGCCAATCTCATCCTTCGATTCTATAATTGAGGAAGTCAACTTCCGAATCTTTGCTGTTGCTTCTGAATCCTCTAGAATGTGAAGTCCTCACAGCGTCTTACATGCTTGTGAAATTGTTGCCTCCAAGTTCTAGCTTCGTGCATATAGTTCTTTCTTTTCTTTCAGTGCTTTAGCCTTTCCTACAAAAATCTGCTCATTTTTTATCTTGACTTCATTGATGACTGATAGTGCACACTGTTCCCTGATCCTAAGCTCATATGATACCCCTTGATGAAGCGTGTGGAGTGTCTAAATGGGTAATGCGACCAAGTTGACACCCATATATTTTATCTATCAGAGATGGGAGTTTGTTTCATCTACCTCTACACACAGTGATCCTTATGGTACCGGGATAACTCTGAGGTATAGAGTCCTACCTGTATCTAGTACTGATGTGTTGGCTTGCTTCAAGCTTGCTTGCATCCTGTTGGCCTCCTGTTGCAACAGGGTTTCATTTTTCATGATTGACATTTTTACATGCCAAATATGTCATACTTGGCAAGCTGCAGTGTTCCATATTTCCAGAAGATACCATGAGAGTGTGCTAGTCCAAATGCCACTGCTGAGGTCCCATTTTGATGAGTTGTTCCAATTTTGAAGAGCTTTCATTTAAGGGAGTTCCAAACAGTCTAATCTTGGTCTCCCTAGGTTTCAATTTCCTGTTTTAGAATATAGAGAATGCATCCGTCCAAACAGTTTTAATCTTGGTCGGATTTGTAGATAGGTAGAGAACCTAAGGGACCCAACTGTTTAATCTGGGCCCTGGCAGAAATAAGTGCAGATTTAGATAGGAAACATTCAAAAGAAAAATTGTAATTCTGGGTCTGCAAGTCTAAGTGCACCCTAATCAGAAAAGAAGAAAAAATGTTAGGACAATAGGCTGGGTAGGTAGCTGTTGGGTGGCAGAATGATGACTGATGATAAATTTTGTGTCTCACAATGTCTTATCTTTTCAGATCACAGTTATTAGGCAGTTTTATTTCAAAGGAGGTACTCAAGCTACAATTCACTAACCTCCCCTTCTTCTCATTGCCCCCAAGTCACTTACTAACATCCCCCAAGAGGTCAAGATCTGCTTGAGCCTCTCAGTTTCAACATTTCCATGACATTTGCCTTGGTGAGGATCTGCTTCACCCAAGGATTGCTCACTCATCTTCTGTGAGCCTTCTTTTCCCAACAAAGCCTAAGGTCTCATACCTTAGCGCCCTCTATACATCTCCATATTAACTACTAACTTTATTATATAACTCCCTATCAGTTTTTCCCTTCCCCTATTAAAATCATGTATATAAAACTCCCTTATGTAAATACTCCCTCCCGGGCATTATAGTGATAATTCTGCTGAGTCTCGGAAACCACAGTCCATCTGGGGCTGTCTTTAGCCCATCCAAGTCATTAAGGAGCTAGTCTGACATCTGGTCAGCTAGTAACCTCTCCCCTAGCCCAAAAACCCCTCAAAAACCTCAAAAAAAAAAAAAAAAACCCATTTTTGCACCTGTTCCCTACGTTCTGTACATAAAATATTAACCCCGCTTGTTAAAAAACCCATATTCCACCCTTGTCCCTAAGTCCGAATGTAAATGTATCAACCCACACCTTTTTTAACACATAAAAACCCCATTCCCTAAGTTTAAACCCACCCGCGCAAATATTAAAGGAATATTCCTACGCATATACCGCCCCTTATCCGTCCATCATATCACACTCCCCACCAGCCATTGGATCGTCCGCCCCACAGATCAACGGTGGGCGGGCCGTCCCATCCCCGACCTGCCCGATGTTTAGCGTCCGGGAGATGGGCGGTATTACCGCCGTACCTCCCGCCACGCGTCAAGCGTTGGGCTGTGGCGGAGCCCTCTCCCCCGAAACCACCGTTGTCCATAAGCGGTGCGCCACAAAATCGCTTACCGCCCGTGACGTCACATCCCATGTCACCCCCTGCACAATCGCCTCTTACGTCACCCCCCTGTCCAGTCACCATGTCGAGTCACCTGCCTGCGTGGCCTCCTGCCACGTCACCATCCGTACATGATGACGTCATGCTGACGTCATCCTGCCATGTCATCATGCTGATGTCATGCTGACGTCACCCGCCGCACAATGTCACATCATGCTGACATCATGCTAATGTCATCAGCATTTTTTGGGTGCAAAGGTGTGAAAATCGCACTTTGGAGCCCCGGAATCCGATTCTGAGGCAGTTTTTGATGAGCGATTTGCGCCTAGCACAAATCGCTCATCGCAGGATTTTTAGGGCTGAAATGGAGAATCTTCAAGGAATCTTTCGTTACGCAGGCCCTAGGAAGCCCGAAAGGCCCAAAAATGATCCATTTTTTTCACAAAGCATACCGAAAGGAGCAGAAAACAATTTCAGAGGATACAGAGGCCGAATAGCGGCCATCAATGCATGATTGGACCCGCAGCACATCAGAACAGCAGTCCAGATTTTGTCAAAGAGTATCAGAAGGAAGAAAAGATGCCAAAGAGTATGAGCAAAGATTTTTTAGGGGCTCGAAGCACCTGTATATTAATGAAGCCCCCAGAAAGTCAAATCAAGCATCATCAGCCCATCCTTACCCTCAAATCACCATTAAGGCATTCAAAGCACAGGACAACAAAGAAGCAGAAACCCATGCACATTTATTTCAAAAGACACTGCACCAAGGCACCAAGGACTACATAAGTTATTCAGTTTTTGATACGGCCGCCCCTAGCGCAGCCCGAGTTATTGCATGCATTTATTTCTGGTAGAGTTAGGTTAGTTAATTATGACCTGATTAGGTCAAGATGTAATAAAGAACTCTGTAGATAGTTTTGCCCTATATATACCACCCTCAGCATTGTTTTAAGGGTTGGTCAATTGAGAATTTTCACTAGAGACCCGCACTGTATACCTGACTGTTTCTATAATCAAAGATTGCAGAAAGCTTGGAGACAAAACTGTTTGTTGTAAATGAATGTTTTGGAGACTGAAGATGGAATTCTTGTGCTGCAGCCTGAAACAATAAGTGCATCTTACCTCTATTTTATTGTTATCACTATCTAAATGGCAGAAAGAAAGAATAGCTTAGAATTAGTTTAAATACTCTCTATGCTCAATTTCTGCTGTTTCTTTATGTTTTCCTCTGAATGAATTGGTTATGAATATGAATTCCTTCTGGCTCATGTTTACCCCGATTCACCTGTGTTTGCCAATTATCTAGGGATTCTTAACTGCCCCTAGGTAGCGCTCTGTTACTTCCCACTGCTAAGTTGATTGAGAGATTCTTAACTGCCCCTCATCGCTTAGCATTTCTTTCCATCACTTAGACCTGAAACATTGTTTCCTACGCAGCTATCTTGCTCCATTTTCCCTCTGTTGTGACCAAGTGAAAGCACCAGCAGTCACACTCCTCGACTCCATGCCCAATGGTTTGAAACTTCCAGACTATGCCTTGCCTCTCTGTCTGAAAACATCAATTTTCCCACCAAAAACAAAACAAAACCCTCTGAATTCGAGACCTAGCCTAAAATCCTTTTAAACAAAGACAAACCATAAAGAGAGAGCCCTCTCTGATTACAAGTTGGCTAGAACCTGCAATCCAAAGTGGTTTGTGGTTACCTCGGCCGTATCCTTTTTTGGAGCTTAAGGACAACCTGAGTGATAACACATCCCACTATCTTGTCCCACGCTCACTTGAATTTGACCTGTTTGAATCTGCAACTCACGCAGATCCTTCTGGATGCTCCCCAACTTCTGCATGCATTACTGCTCGAATTGAGTCCAAAACCCTGTGATGGTATCACCGACCTTGTTGCCAATCTCATCCAAGTCCCAGAAGTGGTCTCCCTAGTCTGTTTCTGCAATATAAAGGGAGTTCTCTGCTCCCTGCCACCGCATCCTTCCTCCTCGGACACTTCCTTATCCACAGTATGTTGAGAACTAGATTCCTCAACTTCCTCTGTGGCCTCCTTCACGAGGCGCTCCTTGTCAGCAGTTGCCTTAGTAGTAGCTTCCTTATTTTCCCATTTTTTCTTTTCTTAGGTTGTTACCTGCTCAACCTCTTTCCTTTTTTGCATTGCCTTCTCACAAGCGACAACCTGCGCAACTTTTTTTTTCTTCTATATTGTTGTGGCTTGTGCGGAGGAACTTTCCCTGACTACGCTTGTCCCTGCGCCGAGATCTAATGGCTGCCTTCATTCAGATGGTGACTGTCTTATGACTTCTTGTACATTGGCATTTGTTACTAAGTATGGTGACTTATACCATACTTTCTTAGGATCTCGTGTCACATAGATGGATATGTTATGAAAATCTGCTTTGAACTCCGTGTAGGCCTCAAATTTCCCAAACAATGTTGGTGACAACCTTGGCGTATGGTTGATCATAATGCGAAGGTCCACCTCAACCAACACCCATAATAATTTCCTCTCCATGACCCTCTCTAGGTCTTTTGTTGCCCATAGCAAAGCGATCTTCATAGCCTCTAGTAAATCATCGTCCTGTGGAGGGAACTAGCTGTCCTCGGGAGCCTCCACGTGACAAGGAGAATCAATAATAGCAGCTAGGCATAATGGAATTCCTTGCCACTGTCTTGCGCTTTGTGAAAATTCAATAGAAACTATTTGCAAAGGCACTTTGCCCAATTGTATTGCACCCCCTTCACGCACTATGAAACCAATGAAATGACTGGTGCTGGCACCTCATCCGTGTGACACTTTATCATAATCTTACAAGACAAAATCTAGGTAGAAAACTACACCGCCCTGTCGGTGATGGAGTAGTTAGAGTATCTGCATGACTTCTTCACTAATCCATACTCACGTTTCATCTTGTCTGCAATTTGTTTCTCCTGACACTTGCCTCCAAACTCCTTGGCGGGATCCAACCTTAGGTAGGGAAACCTTCTGATATGGTGGGTCAACATATTTGTGATGGGGATGGGCTCTCCCAGCCAGAGACACCCATCATGCACTAGTGTAAGAAATTGGCGTACACACACTGTGTTAATAGTGGTTCGGCTAAAGTGTGGTACCCACAACATATTTAGCAACCCAACTTTTTCAACCCCCACGACCCATTTCATTGTCTCCAGTCTCGTGACCCTAGTCTCCTCATAGTATATCTTTGCCAGATATTTGTTTGTGGCCAAATGCAAGAATTTCTCATGATCAACGAGGTCCCAATCCTCAAGTTTTAGCGCAGGGATACATCCTAACTACGCACCTTCAAATGTCACTTTCTCTGGTAATAGCGGGGTAGAGACCATAAATTTTCCAGAATCGGGATCCTTGGGTACCTTCACTTTTCCCTTTCATGGAGGGATATGCTCTGAGAGCCTAGTGATAGGCTCACCCTCCTCAACATCCCACTTTGTGACCCCGTCATGAAGCTCCTCTTCGTCAAGATCTAGGGGTTTGTATGGTTGTTTTTCCTTATCCATTTTTCCTTTCTACTAAACCTCTATAGGTTTCTTCCTCGGTGACTACCTCACTAGTACAACCTGTGGTTTCTTCTACTTCTCCTTAGCAGCAGATTGTTTTAGCCTGGGCGACCTCGACACCATATACATAGATGACGTAGCTTCCATTGGTGACAAAATTTTAGGGGCTACGACATTAGAGACAGTGACTTCTGACATAGTGGCTTCAAAGACAATAGCTTCTGTGAGATTAGTTGCAATCATTTGCTCAAGGATGAGCTCCCGGTTCCACTCAGGAAAATTTGTGAACGTCGGTTGTGGCACAAGTTTCTCCCAATCTTCTCGGTTCATAGATTTTAGAAAACAGAGCTTAAAACTAATTTCCAGAAGGCAAGGTGTTCTACTGCAGACCAACATGCCAGATTTATAGGAAATATTGAATTCAAATCCGATTATTCCCTCCAAAATCTGGTCATAAATGCATCTTTGGCGGCAGATTGCCAAATATTTGAGCCATAAATTTCGCCTACCTACTCCTCCTAATGGGATTTTCGCCATGAAATCAACTATAGTGCACCCAACGGATATTTTTAGACTCATCTACACAATACCATCCTCCATGGTGCATGTGCATCTAGCACACTTCTAGCTTCCTTCGTGCAACCCCCTTACTTTGTTTTCCCATTCCTTGGGTAGTGTAGTTTATAGTCTCGTACTTCCTTGCAGCTACCTAGAGTACTAATACTATCCATCCATTATATATTCATTGCGCAGGGGTAGGATCCCCTTGATATAACTTCAGTCTACTCCCATTGACTCTTTCCGGAAATGTTTCCCCATTTAGCTTTGCGAGTTCAACTACGCCACCATCTGTAATTTCCTTAACTACATAGGACCCCAACTAGTGCATTTGAAACTTCTTGGGGAACTTCAAGGACTTTCTATCATATAGTAGCACTACATCATCCACCCTGAAGGTGCACAGCTTAATATGTCAATTGTGCCATGCCTTTTCGCGCTCCTTTTGCACCTGTTGGTGAAATTCAGCGAAAAGCCTATCTTCTTCTAACTTCAACAATTGTGTGAGGCGCTCTTCCACAGTCTCTCGGTCTGCCATATCATTCAATGTTGCAATTTGCAAGCTCTGCACAATATACTCCATGGGCATCTTAGCCTCTATCCCATATACTAGTCTGAACGGGGCTTGTCCAGTCAATTTCTTACACGTTGTCCTATATGCCCATAGGACTTCTGGTATATGCACATCATAGTCATTCCTCTGCGCGTTGCAGATCTTCATCAACACGTTCTCCAAGATTTTATTGAATTCTTCAATTGTATCATTCACCTAAAGATGATAGGGTATACTCTTTTGATGATAAAACTGAAATTATTCGAGCATTGCTACAATAGTTTCATTGAGGAAGTGCATACCCCTATCATTCATCAGTATCTTAGGACATCCAAACCTTTTCAAGACATACTCAAATAGGAACTTTGTGGTTGTAGAGATGGTACAATGTTTCTTCGGTTGTGCTTCTGCCCATCTTGTCAAGTATTCAATCACAGTAATAATATATTGCAAGCCTGTCTTTTTCCATGGGGGTTGTATTAGTCCCACAAAGTCAATAGCCCATTTGTCAAATGCCTATAATGAAATCTGAGGATTCAAGGGCAATTCATCCCTTGGATATGGCTTTTCTGTCCTCTGACACACATCACATCCCTTGCAATATGCCTTATAATCCTTATGTAGTGTTGGCCACCATAATCCTATGCACAAAATCATTTGCGCAGTCTCTCTACCTGCATAGTGTCCACCTGCCAGTCCTCCATGTGCTTCAGTGAGGATACTAGATCTTTGAAATTCCGGAACATATCGGTGCAACATTTCATCAGTACCCATCCTATACAAGTGTCCCATGATTACAGAAAATTTAGCTGTGCGGACTGCCAACTCCTTCTTCTACTGAGTAGAATATCCTTCCAGAGCTATTCCAATAGTTAGAAACTGAATTATATCAGCAAACTAATCATTTGTGACCC
Source organism: Pinus tabuliformis (assembly GCA_031772625.1). NCBI lineage: Eukaryota > Viridiplantae > Streptophyta > Pinopsida > Pinales > Pinaceae > Pinus > Pinus tabuliformis. The sequence goes on from CM062804.1 coordinate 373,932,241, forward strand.
GTACAGCAAAGAGTTGCACATCCAACAACCCTTCTTCCAAACTAGTTGTTTCTTCACATGTATCAATTCAGGATAAATGATCTGGTCCCTCATTCAACCGTCCAGGCTTCACAATCACCTCAAAGTCATAATCCTGAAATAGTAATATCCACCTATAGATATCCCCCCCTAACACAAGCTTGTTGACCAGGTACTTGAGAGCGGAGTGATCTGTATACATTTTGAAATGCGTGCCCAACAAATAATGTCAAAACTTTTATAGCACGTAGACCATCGCCAATCCTTCACGCTATGTAGTTGAATAATTCTTCTCAACCTTTGACAATTTCCTACTTGTGAAGGCTATAGGATGGTCTATATCACCTTCGCCCGGTTGGGTCAATACCACACCCAAAGAAATACAAGAGGCATCCACATGCACATGAAATTATTTCTTCCAATCAGGGAATACCAAAATTGACGCAATCACCATCTTTTCCTTTAACACATCTAGACTGTGCTGACAATCTTCATCCTAATGGAAGGTCACATCCTTCTTTAGTATTTTTTCCATCGGCATGGTTATCTGTGCATAAGATTTGATGAACTTTCTATAATAACCAGTGTGCGCCAATGTTGTGCGCAATTGCTTTACATTCTTCAGAGCTTCTAGATTAACAATCACTATTATCTTCACAAGGTCTACCATTAATCCTTGCTTGCAGACCACATGACCTAGCATTATCCCATAAGGCACGCAAAATATACACTTCTCCAAATTTAGGATGATTTGGTATCTATGACAAGTATCCAACATGAGGCGCAGACTTGCAACGTGGCGTTTCACCAACCCAAATTCAGTGCAGTCATTACAACTCTTTGAAAAGATCATAGGCACATTCTTCATCCCGAATGGCATCACTGTGTACTGGAGACATCCCCATTCCGTCGCGAAGGTCATCTTACTGCGATCCTCCAGTGTGATCTTAATCTGATGGTACCCTGATAACCCATCAGTGAGCGAATAAGCTTCCTGCCCTCCAACATTTTCTAAAACTTCATTCGTAAATGGCATTGGAAATGGGTCATGGATGCAAGAATCATTGAGCTTCCTCAGGTCTATGTGTATTCTGATTTCACCCTGTTAATTCTTCTCTTGAACTACCATAGGGCTCACCTAATCAGATTCTTCTATTGGCTCAATAATTCCTACTTCCATCATTTTGTCTAGCTCTTTGCGCAATTTTCCTTATACTTTGGATTCAGGCGGTAAAGTCTTTGTTTCACAGAATTTGCATCGGGCTTTAAAGTGATCTTCATCACTCCCAGATCCCCTACTATTCCCTTGAGGTTCGAGAACTTGGTAGGAAACAAGTCCTGGTATTCGCATAGCAGATCCTCAACTTTATCAACCATATATTCATCCCAATAATCCCTTATATTGGAAAACTTAGGCTGCGCATCGGATCCAATGTTTACTTGCCTCGTCTTCAAAGGTTTGGACATATTAGGGTTCTCTGCTTTAGGTCCTTCAACCTTGAATTGTCCTTCAGTCTTTGGGATATTGATTTTTTGCGGATCGTCTTCTTCTTCTTCTGCAGTCCAATTGTAGCATTCCAACGCATGGCACAGCGTGTACTCAAGTCTGGTTGAACCCATTCTAACATCTCTTTAGATTTCTAAAGATAGTGGCCTTAATTTCCTGATGCACTTCATCAATGCACTTGATCCATCCTCAAAGTTGAATGTCAATAAGAAGCTTTCCCTCAAGATATCCCATTCATATGTCCCATGGTGTAGCGCTGTTTCCAAGTACTAATTCATGGGAGTAGTATCTAAGGTGTGACAGAAGATGTGTTCCCATTCCTGTTGTGGCTCTTCACCCCATGCTTTAGCCCACTACGCCAAGTGTTCACGCGGATCATCCTTTCCGCTATATTTCTCAGTCATCTGGGTATTAGCGTAGCCAAACCTCAGCTTCATCATTTGCTTGTATTCCTTCCAGTCAGCAAAGCTTTCCTTATGCGTACCCCACCAATGGGCAGACATAGCACGCAGTGCCAATTCAAGTGCCTGGAAATGATGTTCCTTGGGAACCTCCCTTTCAAACTCATCCAAAAAAAGATTAAAATCATTTAAGCCATCATAATGCGAAACTTTCCTTACCTCCGTAGATACACAATGCAACGATTTTGTCATCATATTGCAACGTAGCGTAGAGACCTCATGCAACCTATTCTGCTAGTGTTCGAACTCTTCATCTGAGTTTGAGGTACAGGAGTTGTCTCTATCCCATGTGATCCACCCATCCACAGTGGGATTGATCCAATCTTCGTTGTGCACAGTAATTTTGTAAATTTGATCCAAATCATCGTCCTCCTCATAGTCGTGAACTAGTTTAGTGTACCGTACTCCTTCAGCATGGTCCAGTGGCACAGTAAACCTGAGTGCCTTCTTCGCAAATGTCATCTTCCACTTCTTTAGATTAATAACTATATCCATGTCGAAGGCCCAATCAATTCCTAGTAGCGCAAGGTAAGGATTGTTGTCATCCACTATTTCAATTACCTCAAAGTCAACCAACACACTCGCTCCTTGAATGTCCACAGTTACCCCACAGGAATGATATTCTGCTGATTGGCCATGCGTAGCTGTATAGGAGACCATTGTAGAGCAGGTATCCCCATCCTTTCCCATGTCTGCTTCAGGAGTATTTTCACATCAAAACCCAAATCTAGGATGACTTGGTCCATTTCATACTCTCTGATCTGCGCGGTTATCCCACCTCGTGCTCGATTTGCTTCTTGTGTTTACGTAGTTTCCTCATAGTGCGTTGTTCTGAAGGAATCTTCATTTTTCCCATGCAATTGTTGACCAACTCCTGGAACCCTTCTACCGCCTTTTGATCCCTCAACAACTTCATAGAAGTTCTTAGAAATGTGGCTAATAGTGAAGGATCCACATCTTGCACTTCTCTATTTCCACCCGATTTTTCTTGACTCCCTGATGTAGAAGCCTCAGCTAAGTTCTTCTTAGCTTCCATGAAAGTTTCTTTAGCCCAATTAAGGTCAAACCAAACTTGATTTTCAACACCCTTGTGCACCCATTCCCTCGATTTCTCGCTGCTTTCCTTTATCTTCACCAATGGCCATACCATTGTGCGTTACGATATTAATGTTATGATCCTCTTCACGAGGCTTCGCCCTGATCATCTATATATTTTGTGTAGGCTATTGGGTCTGTGTCTTCTTTTCTTGTATCTTTGCTATAAGTATCAGGAAATATTCTATCACATGGTCGAACTATCTGCAATATTATAAGATGGATGTGTTGGGTTCGGACAGTCATGTGCAAAATGTCCAGATTCACCACAGTTATAGCAAATAACTTGTCCACGACCTCTACCAACCTCTCCTCCTATTCCTCTTCCTCTTCCACGACCTTGAAATCCTCTGCACGCTGCACCTGCGCTCTGATCCTAAGGTCGGGTTTCCACCTTCATTCGATATGTAGGGGTTCTTTCCATCATTAATTCATAACTTCAACAATGGCGCTCATCATGACCGACAGATTTACAGAAATTGCAAAACATTTGCTGGGGGTTCTATACAAATTTATGTAGTAGATGACAATTGTCTATCGCATGTTGTCCTATAATCTGACAAATAGTGCACCACGATGATTCTCCTATGCTCAACCCAATGGTATTTTTTTGGCTTTAGGGGACAGCCTCCCTAATAAGATAATTTTGATAAACTGAACAATGGTCCTTATCGTGACTGTGGCCCTTGCATTTCAACCTCCAAACTTCTGTGCAAACTTCAAGCTGAGCTTCCTTCCCTTCTTTAGGCTTTGCAACTCCAGGTGCAGACTTGCCAACTGCGAGTGAATTTGTTGTACTCCAATGTTCATATCTTGTATTGGCAAGGCTTCCAACCTCATCGCGATCTCCACAACTTCTGCTTGCGTTGCTATCTTCTGTTGTGATAATGGTAATCTTAGGTGAGGCAACAATGAAGCAATGTACCAATATTTGTGTTGTTCATCCGTGATGTTCATATTAGCCTGTCAGATCAAGCATTTTAGCCTCTGATCAAAATCCCACGAGGATTCATTTACCATTTGTTGTATTTCCTTAAACTCTATAACAAACTGCACCTGAGACTTAGGCTTCTTAAACTCACTATTCAATGCTTGCTATGATCCAGATTTAAATAGGAACATAACAAATTACATATATAACCATAAATACAAATATGTAGAAAAAATAACACTTCATCTCATTAATATAAAAATATTGAAGTATGCTTACAAACAGAATGGAAATAAGATAGCTCGGGCATTGGTAGCTTATCTCTGAGAAGAGATGTCGTGGCTACATGCCTTTGAACTGAGTTACAATGAGGCTCAAGGGCCTTTTTATTATTGAACAATAAGAGAAAACCCTAAACAACCAAAACCCTAACCTGAGGAGATGTAACACTAAGAGTTTATGGGCCCTCTTGGGGTTAGTTAGGCAGCCAACTTCCCGGGGTCGTAACTTGTTCATATTATCTCTATTTGACGCGCATGATACCTTGATGGAAAGGTCTCTCCAAGGACTACAAATGCCAATGTGATTACACATGTAATCACTGGAGGAATTTTGCCAAAAAAATGTCTTTTAGGGCCTCAAAATGGCTCTGGAAGTTTAGGACCCAAAAAAATGCCAAAAATAATAAACTGTGCTATGATTAAGGAAACTAAAAAACTGAAAGAAACAATGGTGAGGGTCCAAGTGGAATTTGTGGGTGGCCACCCATATCCACTTGGATCATTCCTCCCCCCTTAGGAATAAATGATCCCCATTGCGTTGAGTTCCTCCATGAGATGAGGAAACTTCTGTTGAACTTGGTCCTTAGTGAGCCACTTTCCCTGGTGAAGGAGTTGGCCTCCTTTAACAACTCGATACAATTGGATCTTCTACTGGCGAGTGTTCTTGATCTACGTGTCCATGATCCGATTAGTTGTAGCTTGTTACATGCAGTCTAGATTTAACTCTGTTGGTGTGAGTTGTTCTACAATGTTGGATGTGTCTGGTAATGGGGGAAAGTAGGGCCGAAGGAAATCCACATTAAACACTAGGTACAGGCCAAGAAATGGGGGAATGTGGTGCTCCAAAGAATTTTTTCCCATAGCCTTGGTAATGGTGTAAGGACCATATCAGAGTGGTCTAAGATTCTAATGGTCTCTTGTAATTCGTTCTTTCTGTCGATGCAACCAGACTTTGTCGCCCACTTGAGACTTGTGTGGCACCCAATGTTGACCATGTCATTGCTTGTGCTTGGAATTTTTCATAATGGAGTGGTGATATATCATCCCGTTAGGTAGAAGTGCTCCAAGAGTCAAATCAAATGAATGCTTGACGTGATAGTGCAACGGTACCCCTGTGGGTGAGGACAAGATGTTCCTACATTCTTTCATGACTGTGTCCACCTGCTTCTGCTATGTGGAGGAAACCTTCCCGGGGTCCATGGATGTGTCTACGATCTTTCCCTTACTTTGAGAGCGAACCAGAAAGAAAATGAATTTCCTAGTCTGGGAGATGATCTTACTGCATTTCTTAGTAGAGATCAAAGAGGTGGCAGTAGGTGGGGCTACCTCTAGTATCCTGTATAATGAATTACCCAAAGAAATAATAACAACGCAAGGCCTTGAATCATACACAACATGTCACTTCCACAAGTATGGTTGGCCTAATAATACATCACAAACATCAAGAGGTGCAACATCACACAATACCTCATATGTGAAGGGCTTGATGTTGTAGGGAAGGCGGCACTCCTGGCGGACTCAGAGATCTTGTCCTTAGTGAAGCCACCCGATGTTGTACGGTTGCGGGTATGGTATGGTCTATAGGCCCAGCTGCTTCATGACCTCTCATGAAATGAGGTTCTTTTGGCTGCCACTACCGACAATGAATTGTAGCAGCAAACCCTTCACCCACATTTGTGAGTAGAAAAGACTCTCCCCCTCCTTTGAATCGTCGGGCTCATTCTTCTAGATCTTGGCGGTGGCAACAGTGGAGCTGGGCTCCGCATCAATAATCTACTTCCCTTTCTCATTCCTCTTGTCAGGTTCTGACTCAAGGTCAAAACATGCATCTAATTTTGAAGCCTTCAACTCAGCCACCAGCGACTACTTGGTCCGAAACTCACTTGTGTTGTGAGTGGGGCTCTTATGGAACTCACACCACTTTCCTGTTTCCTTCTTTGACTTCATGGTGGTGTTATTTTCTTGTAGCTTTGGCAGGTTGTCTTCGGTCACCCCGCCTAAGCTTTGTCCTTGTTTCTTCAGATTCACAGATCCAAAGTCTCGCTTCTTTTGTTTAAACTTCTTCTCGATCTTGACATCATATCAATACGTTGTGCCAAGCGAGGAGATGTACAGGAACTCCATCTTATCCTAGATGTACCTGTGTAGGAAGACGTGGTATTTAAGTACCAAATGCTACTCTGAATACTTGAAACCCAAATTTTTGCAAAGGGTATGAAAAATATTGGTAAACTCTGGCATGTCTTGGTCCCTTCCTTGCTGCAGCGTGGTCCACTCTATGTATTTAGCCTCATAGCTTCCGACAAGGTAGTACTGATCCTTGGTGGCATCCCGGAATGAATTCCAAGTGGGTGCGGCTGAAAACAGTGAGGCCGTACTTTCATCCTTCTGCTTGCAGTAGGTTTCCCACTAGTCCTTGATGTGGGGGGCGACTTTGAGAAGTGAAAAAGTGATCTTTTCCTGGCTGGAAAAATCATGAACAGAAAAATATCCTTCTAGCATATTTAACCATTTATCTATGACATTTGCATCTATTTGACCCTCAAATATGGGAATTTTGAAATTAACTTGTACCTTAAAGGGTGTGGTGCTTCCAGAGTAGCTGCTAGAACTAGATGTGTCACCCCTGGTTAGCAGCTGAAGGATCTAGGCAAAGTTGTCCATCATTGCATTCCTTTGTCGGTTGAGGGCCTCTTCAAGCAAGATTTTGATAGGATCTCCTACCCCCTAGTCTTTCTTTTCATCCGCCATGGGAGGCCACCAAGATTTGCAAGGCTAGTCTTGTAAAGGTTCAGCCAGTTCAAGCCCTAACTCCTTATATCATGACTTCGTTGGGGAATTGCAAAGAAAAATAGAGAAAGAGCAAACTGCTTTGATACCACTGATATGGATTTAAACAGGAACATAACAAATTATACATATAACCATCAATATAGATATGAAACAAAAATAACACTTCATTTCATTAATAGAAAAATACTGAAGTATGCTTACAAACAGGATGCAAATAAGATAGCTCGGGCGATGGCAGCTTATCTCTGAGAAGAGATGTTGTGACTACATGCCTCTGAACTGAATTACAATGAGGCTCAAGGGCCTTTTTATTATTAAACAATAAGAGGAAACCCTAAACAACCAAAACCCTAACCCGAGGAGATGTAACACCAAGAGGTTATGGGCCCTATTGGGGTTATTTGGGCAGCCAACTTCCCAGGGTCGTAACTTGGTCATATTATCTTCGTTTGACACATATGATACCTCATTGGAAAGGTCTCTCCGAGGAATACAACTGCTAAAGTTATTATTTATGAAATCATTGGGGGAAAAAAACTTCGTTTAGGGCCTAAAAATGGCTCCAGAAGTCTAGGACCCAAAAAACTGCGAAAAATAGTAAACTATGCTACAATTAAAAAAACTGAAAAACTAAAAGAAACAATGGTGAGGGTCCAAGTGGAATTGGTGGGTGGCCACCCATATCCACCTGGATCATGCTGAGTCTCGGCCAATGTTGCGCCAGGTTTGTCTTGACAGTACTTTATATACCAATTCAGTGCCCTATCCTGTAACATTGTGATCAGTTGTGCTTTCTTTAGATTATCATCAGTGATCTGCTACGCTGTCCACACAACATTTGTAACAAACCAGAATTGCTCAGGGTCTTCACTCCCTACCCTTTTAAATATTAGCATCTTCATTTCTTTTGCCATGCTGAATGGTGGAGGTGGAGGTGGCGGTGGCGGTGGAGGTGTAGGTGTAGGTGTAGGTGTATGTGGTGGAGGTGGAGGTGGAGGTGTAGGTGTAGGTGTATGTGGTGGAGGTGGAGGTGGAGGTGGAGTGGATGGATGAGGTATCTGCGAGATACCTTAACTTACCAACTAAAATGCACTTCACAATGTATTTAGAATAGTTCCTTCATCGTCGCTTGAAGACGATCCTAATAGCGAACTATATTCAGAGCTTGGTTCTCCATTCCTTCTAAAGGATTTTCTGCTTCGTGTAGTCCCAAACATCAAGGTAATGGCATAACCCATTTTTCACACAACAACATCTTAATTCAAGTTTTTAGAGATTTTAAATAATTACCTCATGGTCCCTTGAATAGCCTGCACTTTGCTTCACTACAGCTAATGGACGTATCAATCGCAAGCTCAGCGACGAATCCTCCTATGATACAATCAATCCAGTAATCAATAGCCAGCGTGATGTTACTTTTTGAAGCTTCCAAGCGTCTTACCAGCGCTAGCGTCCACACAATAGGGTCATCGAGTCTCCACGTACCCTGACTGTCCGCTAATCTAGATAGCCACTCGTGCAATTCGTAAGGAAATAAATACAAAAACTTTTCAGTTTCGTCTGAGTATAGGTATCTATTAAACCACTGTTCCTTGGATAATTGTAGATTTCTATTCTCCTAAGCTGCAAATGAGTGTTCCTTTCGGTCGAGCCACTTCTCAATATCTTTCTTAGTAGGGAAGGACTTATTTGATTTCACACATTCCTCAGATTGATCCTGGTCCCAGCAAGGGAACCATTTGTTGGCTTGATGGTGCCTGACCCAGGTTTAGCTTTAACTACGCCAACCAACAAAACCCTAACTGTTGGCCCTTTCGGCAAAAAACTGCATAGTGCAGGCTGTAGTCTCACCCGAAACAGTATTGGGGGATGCTAGAACCCAGTTTCTACATCCAAAGGCCTATGTGATGGTCTCCTAAGGTTCTTAAAGCTTAGCCTTCGCACAGATCTAATCCTTCTGAACAGAAGACTATGAAACTTTACCTAAATGACTTCCATATATCCGCGAAGGTGGTTAATTGTACTTATCATGCAGAAATATTACAGATCTACTAGTTTCGCGCAGTAAATAAGCATTAATTCATATTAAATAGATTACAGAGAAAATATACATAAACTTTACAGAAGTAAATAGAAGAACACAGGCATCAATTTCAGCCCAAAATAGTCTTTATTAAGTATAAGCATTCAGATACAGACTCTTTAACCCTGCGCACTCAGCTTCAGGGGCCCGTGCACTCAACTGCGTAATTACCAAGGTATCTGTACACTTAGCTGTAGGAGCCTTCCCCTTTTTCCTAAGTATAGGAAACATAGCTTTTTCGCTTTAGCACCTTGCCCTTAAAATGATTCTTCACTTAAAGTTATTTCTCCTTAGACTCGCTATCATTCAACTTTATATAGCCTTTTCTTTACAATACCATGGTCCTCAGACCATGGGTAGGTCTCAAAAAAACTCTATCACCTACCCAACTAAGGGACTAAATCCCCTTTGACTCTACATAGCTTCGCACTCAGTTTTCCACATTTCACCGAGACTTTACCTTCACTACAAAAATATATTACAAAAATGACTCAAAACTCAACAAAATTGACCCCAGGGACCCCATCCCAACACACACTGAGGGAAATGTGTGGTGTATGTGTCATGGATTATCTATGTTGTTGTGTTTTCAAGTGGTTAAGTTTGGTCGCAATCAATTCAACTCATCTTTTCCAATAATATTTTCTTTGATGTAATAATGATCATTTGATGCATGTATTTGGCTAGTTGCAGGAACTGTGTTGATTTGCAGGGGTGGGCACATCTTTCCACATCCACCTGGACCTTTCGATCTCCCCCCTAGGCACCTCACTTTTCTTAAAAGCTTTGTCTCTGAATTCACTCTCTTAAGGTAAATGAACGACACTGTGGGCATCGACTTTGGTGCAAGATAGACCTCTGAGGGGTACTAGGCTTGGCTAAGGGGCTCCCATGCCCTTCATTCACCTCCATCTACCTTCCTCCACCTTCCTTTGCCTTAAAGACACCAATTTTTTCCTCAAAAATCTTCGAACCCTCCTCCTATAGTAAAAGAGGGCCTCCTGTAGCAATACAAGACCTCTTATAGCATACCTATAGAATTATTTTCTTCAACCAGTTTTGCCCCATACTTTGACTTTAGCATAGCTAAGTTGAATAATGACCTCCACACTATGATTTGATGGTTAGGGAAGACTCTAGGACCACTCCAACCTCATCCTTTCCTCACTGCAACCATCAAATAGAAAAACATAGTTATAATTAGTATTTTTCTTCATAGGTATTTTAAATATTGGATCCCTCATTCTGAAGAAAGTGTGAGTATATCAATGATGCATGCAAGTAGGTTTGTTGGCTTGTTGGGTCCTGACCCAACTTCGAAGTTAATTAGCCAAAAAAATCCCTATACTACTGGCCCTTTCAGCAACAGTCCGCGGAGCGCGAACGAAGGTCTCACCCAAAGTAGTATGGGGGGGTGCTGGAACCAGGTTTCTGCACCCTTGAGATGTCTGAGAGGTTGATTCAGTCCAACTGTTAGTCCCTGTGTGTAGGTTACTTCGCGCACTTGCCTGTCCTTCGCGCCCTGATATATTCACCTTTGCGCAGCCCTAACTAGGGACTATGGGGCTTCCGCATTGTTGGAGTAGCACTCTGCACTATTTCCCTAAGTCACACCCGAGATCTTACTTATCTTCTTACACTGGAAAATTATCTTCACGTAAATGGATGCCTTATGTTATATTTATTTATACATCACATTCATATGATTTTGCGCAGCAAATAAATAGTAAACTTGCAATTCATACCCAATAATACATAAAACAAGAAAAGATACACAAAAATGTGATATAACTTCTCTTTATTAATGCTTTCAATGGTTACAGACTCGACCTACCCTACTCGCTCAGTTGCAGGGGTCCGTGAACTTAGCTGCGGACTACTAGGCCTCTATGCACTCAGCTGCAAAGCTTTCTCCTAATCTACGCCCCAATGACACAACCTACACTTCGACTCAATCCCTTAGACTGATCATGCTTCTATTTTATTTTATGTTTTCTACACTTAGAACCTCGCTCTATTTAGACAATCCCATCGTCCGCGAACCATGGGTAGATATTTCAAGCCGACATTACATTACAAAAAAAAGGGCGGACAACCCTGTGACTCTATTATGACTTCATGCTCTGCGCCCACAAATCGTGGAGTCTTTACAATGGACTTGGTCAAAACTTGGGCTTTAAGGCCCAAAAAATGCCTTGGGGGGGATTCCACACCCAACAGGCCCCCAACACAAACATTGTGACTCACCCTCGAGTCACTCTGTCGGTACGGAGATCTTCGTGTAGTGTCTGTTACAGGGAAAAGTGTCTATTTAGAACTGCTCTATCCCACTAAGTTGTGACAGCTGCCTTAGAAACAAACAGAGAAAAACTACTTTTGTATTTCCTTTATGAACTATAGATAGAGAGGAATAGAAAGAACCAACCTGTGTCTTGCGCTAGTCCTTTGATCCAACCCTTCTCTTCTTTAATAGTCTCTAGCTACCTGCTTCCTTACTTGCCTAGCTTCACAAAGTACCTGTAAGATCACAGAAGAAGAAAACTATACAAAGACATGGATCTATATTCATAAACAACTTAGGATCAGATTTAAGTTAACCATACAAATGTAACAAGCATCAATGATACAAAAGCATGGAGGAAAACTCAAATAGCTTTTATTGATAAACAAGAAAAGATCCAGGAGGATTTACAACCAGTGGTTCTTGACCCAGCATCAACCTCCCAGCAACGAAACCCCTCTTCACCTCAAACAAAGCATAGATCACCCAACAATCTGATGTTTGTCTCAAAAAACCAACAGTAATTCCTTACAATATGCAAAATTCCAGCCTCTGGATCTCTGGGATGAGGGATCCATATATAGATATCTGTAAGGAGGATGAGTCAGCTTGTGGTTTGATTAGTGTCTTCTCTCTGTCTGTTCTTGCTTCCACTTGGAGACTAAAGGCCTCTTACTCATCGTTGGTCGAATTCAGTGAGGCAAGTGTCACTGAAGAAGATTCTGGAAGCTTCCATTGTCTCTCCACCTCGCAGAATGACACTGCCATTTGTCATTTCTCGCCCATCGCACCCCACAGAAGGGACTTTTGAAATGCAACGCACCCTCACAGTGTATTTAGGTGCAATGCAACACACCTAGCCAGTGGAGCAGCTGAAATGATCCTGCTTTGACTTATTCTTAGCAGTTTCTGGTGGAGAACTTCTGGGAGAAGCTGTAATCTGTTAACCTTGTTCCTTTAGGGGTTAGAACAACACTTTTAGGGACTTAGGAGCCCTTGGTTTATGGACATTTCATGCTTGGAGTTGTAGAGCACAAAAATGTCTATAACAGTTGCCCCCTAAAGTATGAGGCCGTTAACCTTTTGGTGTCGGGTGAAATGCTTTATTATGAGGATCCGAAGTTCTTTCAATGCTGGGAGGAGACCTGTGACAAGATAAAATACAATACATTATCTTCATACTATTTTCATGATCTAGCTGAGGCGGGCATTCCCATGCTCAGCTTTATAAATTCATTTTCATGTACATAGGACAAACAATCGTCTGAGTGTAGACTGATGATTCTGGTAGAGCCATCATCCTTTTGAGTGGATGATTATCTGTGCAGCAATGATGTACATTTAATGTCTTTATTTTCCTGAATATATATCGCAGCCCGGATGGATGAAACTAGATCCAGGGTCTTCAATCTCGTCTGATATTCACTCGAAGTACAAGTCGATCCATGTGAGAAATGTTCTGAGGTCGAACATGGAAAGACATCGCTTGATTACCAATCAATGATGTAAACTGTTAACAAGCGCGAGAGGAATCACCGATAATGATAATGATCCTCAAGGTACTGCAGTACAATTCACGTGGTGTGAATAAAGGACTTGGCGTCGAACACCACAGAAAATATTTTGGTCGAAGGCCATTGATGTAAACCTGTCGCCGGAAGCGAGAGACTTGCCATTGAGGCATGCAAGCTTCAAAGTACTGAATGGGGTGTTCCTAGATCAACTTCTTGGATAATGAGCTGATGTTGACAAGAAGCGATCGTCACAGGTGGGCCTTAATGAATCCCACATCAATGACACAGAACGGAGCAAATGATTTTAATGGAGGTGAAAACGATCTAGTGATATAAGGTTCAGGGTGGCGGTCATGAAAGAATGGAGTATAATGTATGGTAGTGGGTGAGACACAAGTGGCTTCTCTGGATGACTTCTCTTGAACATATCAGCGACACTGATGTGATGGATTGGTAGCATTAACCCCAAATGTGGATGGTATGGCGTGACCATGGCGATGTGACCGGTGAATGAAACAACCCAACCCGACGTGGACACGGAGTGGAAGTGTCATGTTCAAGAGCGACTTGCTACCAACAAAGTTTCTTTGAGTTTTCTTCCCAATTTTTCCCCAGTCATTGCTGACCAGTACGTCTTTATTTTTGTCAAGCTTGAGGAGGATAACATATGCTTGTTCTATAATTTTCCCTTCGGGCAAACCCATCGCTATGTTTTAACGAGCCTAGCGATAGTGAAACTCGTTCTCGTCAAAAGACAAGTTTGTCGCTATTAATCTTTTTAACGTGTTTAACGACAAAGATAACTCGATCCTTTTCAATTTTAGAGAGTCTGAAAAGGAACGTAAAGGAAACTCCAAAATTCCTTTTTCGTCATCTAATCCCTTAAGTCCGAAAAAGTATAAAACAATACAGAAGGGATGAATTTTCGATACTTTTAACGAGCCGAACAAAACAAGTGCTCGATCTTTTTGTGTAATAATCCCTCAGGTCCAAAAAGATTAAAATCTAGAGGAGGGATAGCACTTCCTATCCCTTTAACGAGTTGGAAGGCCAAGGACTCGGCAATCCTTTCATATTTTACGATTCAGTTGAAAAGAGCTTAAAGGAGACTCGTCTTTTGAGGAACGAGTGATAAAATGGGTAGCAGCTGATTCCAGGTAAGGTTTGGAATTTTCCAATCACGGCAGTGTCACAAGGATGGCTAGTGAGATCACTCTTCGCAGCTGTTCCTCAAAATGGGTAAACAATCAAATGGAGGTGAATGATCGGCCAATGAAAAAGTGGAAGTGATGGTGCAAACACGACCAAGGCTTTAATGGCTGAAGTACTACATTCACGGTGGTTATTTACCGGGGAATAGTTCATTTTTTAATGAGCTTAAATGCAGGTAGAAACATTTTCTCATGTCTTATGTTTATTTTTTAACGAGCTTGAACTATGTGCTAAAACTGCTCGATTAATCCAGTCGTATGATAAGAATGTCTCATATAAAAACGGAAAATTTTAGAGTTTTGCCCCACATCCTTTCTTTATGAAAGTTAGGAGACGACCAATCCTACGAGTTTAAAGGGTTAGAGGTCCTATAAATTTAAAAAAATAAATAGTCGCTCTTTGCTTGCACTCCAAAAGGTTTGCATGCCCCCAGGTATAAAACAGAGTTTCAAGGTTACCCCTTCTTTAGTCCGTTAAAACATTCGTTTTACCGAGAGAGGCCTACCTCTTACAGGTTACCCAAAGATTGCTCTATTCACAGCGCAAACAAAACACTTCTTTGGCGATGTCTACCGAAATAAACAAAGGTGAGCGGATGGTATGGTGTGACCGTCCCTAACATAACTTTGACAAGAGGATCTTGTTCCAGTCCAACTCCCTCTTCCAATCACGGACGGAAGTACGGAGGTCATATTCTCTCGCGGAAACCTACCTTATACCTGAAGTTTTCCTGCCGAAGCAGACCAGGATGCATGCCCCCTGGGTTTCAGTCATGTCCCCTCGAAACACTCGCACTCCTCGGGTGGACGGACTGGAGACTGAGACATTTCTTGCATGAAAAGACCATTCAAGGATGGTATTTGACTATTTGCTATGCGTGATCCGGGAAATGAAAGCTGGTCTACGAGCTTGACCACTCTTCCTTCGTGTGGAAAACACATTACTCTAAAGAGTGAGGAGACAATTGCTCCCATGCAATAAATATAGTCTCGTCCAAGGAGTAGATTGTAATCCAGGGGTCCTTGAACTACCATCACGTTCATGTGAACGGTTTTCCCTCTCAATGTTATGGGCACATTGGGAAGGATCCCTAACGATCAACTGGTTCCTTTATCAAAACCTGTCAGATTTCTCATCTCAGGCAAAAGCGATGGCGAACCAAGCGCTTTCCAAGCAGTTGATGAAAGGATACTCAGAGAAGCCCCCTCATCTATGATGGTACCAGCCATAATCATTCTATATATTTGGACAATAATTTGGAATGGTATACTAGCTGGTAAACGGGGTCTGCCTAGTTGATTCCAGTTGAAGGGGACAACTAGGTTGCTTGGAGGTGGGACCGAATAGACGGCCGGGTATGACTCTGACGAACTTCCTTCCTGCAGTAAAGGAATGGGTAAATTGCCCCCATGTTCGTTGGAGTCTGTGTTTATGAAGAGAATTTGGATGGTGTCATCCTTGTTCTCTTCAGTGACTGTATCATCTGAAGATGAAACCTCTGAAGGTAAGATCGGGTCAACTGCCGCCTCGACCTTTTGACTTTCATCTGGTATGGATTCAGATGGTGTATCTTCAATGATAGGTGCTTCAGCTGACCACCTGGGCGGGCCGACCGGATTTTCAACTGGTGACGGACTCAGCAAGAGCTTTTTATATCCAGGAGGAAGTCATGACGGTGAAACCGGACGATCATCCAAAACTCTTTTAGCCTCGTCTAAGAAGGGACAACGGTGGACGGCATGATCGCCTTCGCACAGTTTACAAGGAAATCTATATTTTCCTTTTTGTCCTGGGGCTTCATTTTCACTAGTTGACGGTGTGTTTTTAACATGATCATCAGAGGTTGACGACACCGGGTTGTGCAAACGGGGAGACCAGTCCCTTAAGATCCAAGGGATGCAAGGACAATCTCTGTGATAGTGGTCTCCCTTGCAAATGACACATGGTGATTTAGGCCTGGTCGGTGCAGTGTGTGGATTTTCGTTAGACGACACTCGTTTGCCCCCATTCGCTTTTGGCTCCTTCCTCTTCTTCTCTTTCTTCTTCTTTTCCTTCTTCTCCTTAGGTACTTGACTTTTGGCTTTAGTAGCCCCATCAAGCGAAGAGGAAGGAGGAGAGGAAGAATTAGAGGAAGTAGAAGGTTGGTGGGTAACTCTGGACTCGTCTAATTGTTGATTCGATTGTTCAGGAATAGTGGTGTTTTGAACGACAGAGGTTGAGAAGAGCCATACAGGCAAACCAATTTTCAGTCCTGGAAGCGACAATGTGGCCATATGGGGTGCACCAACATCTCCCCAAGAGGAGAAGGGACTAGGATTTCCTCCAAGGGGAATTCCTTGGTTGGTGGACTCCATTTTCTCAACCTAAGATCAACGTAGGAAAGGGGTAATGAATATTCTGTTTAAAATAAATTTTAGACACTTTGACACAACTTGTTTTTTCAGTTTTTAAGAGTCGAGAAAAAACAAAAGATGACTCTAGTCTCCTTCGATTTTTAATGAGCCTGAAGTGACAAGTGCTCAGATGGACCTTTTCCATTAAGGAGTCTGAAAAGGAACGAAAGGGACTGCTCTGGAAGTCTAGGTAGAGGGAGTACCAAACCAATCGCAAAATTGCAGAATACTTTTTACAGTACGGCAGTCAATCTTCCCGAATGCTGTGTTCAGTGCATTGCGATCGATAGGGTGGTAGACACAGCTTCCTATGGATAAAGGATTTAAGCCTATAGGGGTCTCCCAAAATATACTCGACGGTACGTGGGAGCACAAGTCCGTACTAACACTTATCGTCTCAAAGTGGAGGAATCACCCAACCAACAGTGAGAACAACAGTTACCAGGTTTTACGACGTCGGAATACGTCTCTAGCCTAGACCTCTAAATGTTGTGCGTTAAGTTCCAAAGCGTTGTTAGATTCATTGAATTTATTTTAAGTTGATCTTGCTTATGAAGTTTGCCTTTTGGGTTCACCACGAGATGTAGATGTAATTCCTAAAATGCAATCTAAAGATGATAAACAAACTTTTTATCTCTTTTATGCAATGAAAATCCTAGCTACTAGGAAAAGAAAGATAGAATATTTTCACAAAGAGCAAAGAGCACACTGTAAATGCACTTTTCCTAAATCAAGCCAAACAGACTGTCTATATGCAAATGCACATGCATGTATTTATTTCCGAATTTCTTAGTATATGGATGCTAAAAAGAAAGTTGATGCACAAATCTGAATTCCTTTTCAAGCGACAAACACAAACAAGCTTCTTTTCGAAATCAAAAGATAGAGATGATTACGACACCTTACGATTTTGAAATGAATGCTCGTTTTTGACACTAGAAAATCACAAATTCAGACCAAAAGCAAAAGTAATAGGATAATCAACCATCAACAGTAATCAAACTCTTTCCTGCGATTGAAATCGACACTTACGACAGATTCAAATCAAAGGACGACAGTACGATTACGCTACTTTCGCTAAGGAGAGTTGTAAATGATTCAACAAACACACAAAATCATCTACAGTTCTTTTGTACAAAGGAGGCGGAATAATAGCAAGGAAAAGGGGTTTCAAACAGACATTTACTGATCACAGGCAGCAAAATTCAGAGATAGAACTGGAAAGAATGAAACACAAGAACCACAGCTGCACAGGGCTAGTCTGATCAGCACACCTGTAACACAGAGAATCTGAAATGCAACGCAGGTTGCCCTTTCGGGAAGTGCGCTGAAATTCAGGATCTCTTAATAGTACCTGCGCTGGGCTAGAAACAAGACTCTGTCCGGGTTCCGGGTCACAGTTTGCAGCTCAGTCTTTGGTTTTTGGCCGAGTAAAAAGCAATCAGTAATTCAACAATTAGGGGTAGATCTAAGGAGGATCTAAGAGCTATCACAAGGGCAATCAAATATTTTGTGAATCAGTTGTTTAAATCATAAATAGATCCAGTGAATGGATTGAAGCAGCAGATGTCTACTTTGCATTTTTTATGGCAAATGCAGTTCGAATTCCACTTATAAGTTTATGAAACAAACAAACAAAGAATGATAAATAAAAAAACTAATTAGGTCCCCAGCGGAGTCGCCATTTTGTTACAGGGAAAAGTGTCTATTTAGAACTGCTCTATCCCACTAAGGTGTGACAACTGCCTTAGAAACAAACAGAGAAAAACTACTTTTGTATTTCCTTTATGAACTATAGATAGAGAGGAATAGAAAGAACCAACCTGTGTCTTGCGCTAGTCCTTTGATCCAATCCTTCTCTTCTTTGATAGTCTCCAGCTACCTGCTCCCTTACTTGCCCAGCTTCACAAAGTACCTGTAAGATCACAAAAGAAGAAAACTATAGAAAGACATGGATCTATATTCATAAACAACTTAGGATCAGATTTAAGTTAACCATACAAATGTAACAAGCATCAATGATACAAAAGCATGGAGGAAAACTCAAATAGCTTTTATTGATAAACAAGAAAAGATCCAGGAGGAGTTACAACCAGTGGTTCCTGACCCAGCATCAACCTCCCAGCAAAGAAGCCCCTCTTCACCTCAAACAAAGCATAGATCACCCAACAATCTGATGTTTGTCTCAAAAAACCAACAACAATTCCTTACAATATGCAAAATTCTAGCCTCTGGATCTCTGGGATGAGGGATCCATATATAGATATTTGTAAGGAAGATGAGTCAGCTTGTGGTTTAATTAGTGTCTTCTCTCTGTCAGTTCTTGCTTCCACTTGGAGACTGAAGGCCTCTTACTCATCCTTGGTCGAATTCAATGAGGCAAGTGTCACTGGAGAAGATTCTGGAAGCTTCTATTGTCTCTCTACCTCGTGGAATGACACTGCAATTTGTCATTTCTTGCCCATTGCACCCCACAGAAGGGACTTTTGAAATGAAACGCACCCTCACAGTGTATTTAGGTGCAATGCAACGCACCTAGCCAGTGGAGCAGCTGAAATGATCCTGCTTTGACTTATTCTGAGCAGTTTCTAGTGGAGAACTTCTGGGAGAAGCTGTAATCTGTTAACCTTGTTCCTTTAGGGGTTAGAACAACACTTTTAGGGACTTAGGAGCCCTTGGTTTATGGACATTTCATGCTTGGAGTTGTAGAGCACAAAAATGTCTATAACAGTGTCCCTCAAAATTTTCTCGAACCGTTGCAAGGTTGGCAGTGCATTGAGTGACTGCCTATTGAATCTCCTGTACCCGTTGTTCCGAGAAAGTGGTGTCGGAACTACTTCCCTAGGCCTGTTCCTGCATCCCCTTCATTTGAGTGAGCTTGGCTTCAATTGTCATTGTTATGACAAGGGCCTCATCGATTCAAGGCTGAATGCACGCCTTCAAGATTGCTTCTCTGTGTCGTGCGACGTCCACTTGCTCTTTCAGCGCTTTGGCCTATTGCATTCGTGCGAGCCTCTGAGTGAGGGCCACTATCTGCATAGTCCCTTTGATGTTGTTGTACTGCTGCTACAGCTTACACGCCTATGTCTCTAAGAAATGGATGTTAGTGTCCTCCTATAAATTAGTGAGAACCTCAAATGACTCCTCCAACATTCTGGTGCAGTCCTTCACTGCACTGTTGATCTCTTCCATCCCCGATGTAATAGCGCTAGTGCGCTGTTCTCTTACCTCTGGAGGGGTGGACGGCTGCACCTTTAATCGCAGCTCTGTTATCTAAAGTTTCAGCTCCAGCTGAACCTTAGTCATTTCTTCTCATGTCTCACGCACCCCTGCTGCTAGTTTGTGGATGCGCACCTATTCTGGTGCGTCTACTGGGACGGCCAACTCAGGGACCATTTGACAGTCTTCTTCCAGTACCTGTACCATCTGCCTATTCTGCGACACCACTTCGTCGCACTGCAAGATCAACTACTCCTTGTTGATCTTTTTCTTGCTTAGTGCTTGTAGTGTGGGGCTCTCCCTAACCCGCAATTTTGTAATAATCCCATCCTACAGAAAATATGGCATCTCCCGTGTGAGTGCAGTGATGTTGATCTCGATACCTTTCAGTGCGCTAATCATAGGCTTGTCGACCTCATTTGCTATAACTAGTGCCCCTTCTGGCAACACTATTGTGTTTTTTGTTCGAGCGCGCAGCATCTACTCTGTTGCAGTTGTCCCTACTGTGAGGCTGGTCGAGAGGGTACCAGCCTGAGGTGTGCACACCTATAAATCCTAAAGCGACGCTCTGAGGACCCCCAACACAATCTGATTCTCTTGTGCGAAGCTCTGGAAGGCCTTAGAGGTGACATTGTGCACTGTCTCACTGATGTCATGTAGATAACCCTTGGGTAAGGGTGATCAGGTCGATAAACAACTTTGATGCCTTACCCTTCTTGGGCGGCCTTGTCCACTCCCTCGAGCACTGGTGCTTTAGTTGTGTTGATTTGGTTTGTGGGTCCACGCCACCCACCTCTTCCTCTGTTTCCATTTCTTTTCCTACCCATGCGAAGGCGACTCCTGGCCCTCGCGCGCCTTCACAGCTGCCTCCTATGTTGTTGCTACTGCTACGGAATTTTTCTGTTATGCTGTTGTCTGCACAACGTCCTGTGCCTCCTGCGCTTTTGCTACTGCTACTTCTTGCCTTCTCTTCTCTGCCAATTGTGCCATGTGCAGTTTGACCTCCTATTTCTTCTTCTGTGCCGCAGACTTCTCTACTGTCACGATGTCTGGGGTGTGCCACTCTGACGGCCATATCTCCAGTACATTGAAAATTACATCATCTATGGATATGAAGGGTAGCTTGCTCCATCTCTTGGCCAGTTCCTTTTATGCTCTGATATATATGCTGTGGAGGTCTAGTTTAAATTCTGAAAAACTTTGTAGGCTGTTGTAGACAGTGGGTGATAACCGTGGCTTGCAGTTAATCCCCATTCTAATGTTAATTTCCATGAACACCCAGAATATCTTACTGTCACGGATCTGGTTCGTGTCTTTCATGGCCCACAATGAAGTGTACTTCGCGGCCTTCGACAGATACCTATCAATTGTGGGGAACCAATTGTCCTACGGTAATTCTCCTGCCACGAGCACTATGGACAGTAGAAGCCATGCATAGTGGAACATTTTTCCTTGTCCGTGGGCCTCACGGAAATTTTCCAGGAACTCTTTACATAAGAACTCAGACTAGTTGAACTAGACCCCCTCCACATACTACTCAGCAAGTGCCACCACCGGCACAGGTACCTCATCCGCGCAGCACTTGCACATAACTTTACTCGTCGGTATCTGGGTCGCCACTTTAACTGCTTTGTTGTTGATGCTAAATATGGCATAGGCCGTTTTCTTCTTCTCCAACTTGTATTTATTCTTCATGGCTTCGGCGATGGCCAAGTCACTGCTCTTCCCCTCCAAGATGTCTGCGGGGTCCTCTCCATTGCATGGGTGCCGAGTAATGCGATGGATTAAGTGTTCCATGATGGGGATGGGCTCCTCCAGCCACAAAAACCCACCATGCACCAGGCAGAGAAACTTCCTGATGACGAATATCGTTATTGAGGTGCGGTGGAAATGTGGCACCCAAAGCAGGTTTAATAACCCTGCCTTTTCCACTCTGCCTAGCCATTTTCGCGGCTGCAATTTGATAACCCCCACCACGGTGTTCTGCTTGGGCTTCATGAGTTGCGCGTCTCTAGATGAGGGAACTTCTCATGGTCAGCAAGATCCCAATCTTCAAATTTCAAGTTAGGCACCCGCCCTAGGTGCATGCCCTTAAAGATGATGGTGTCTGGGAGGAGCAGAGTCTGGAGAGAGCTCTTGCTCTCGTCGAGATCCTTGGGCACTTTTGCCTTCCCCTTCTGCGGGGGGATATAGGTGGGCAACTTTGTTGGAGGGTGCGCAGGCTCAGTTTCTTCCTCCATGCCTTCGTCCTCATGTTCTTCAATTATAAGGTCCTCCAGGTCTTCCTCCTCCTTGTCGGTTTCCAAGTTAACTGCTTTCCCTTTCTCCTCCATTGTTAACCTGGTGCGCAACGGGTTTCCAGGGGACACACTTATAGGAATCATTGGTTGTTTGTCTTTCTTTGGCCTCAGCGTGCGTGGTGATTTATGGATTTTCACCACAATCCTGGCGCCTTTAGGGGCATCCCCCACAGTCAGGGCCTGCACGACCTCTTCAGTGGTCATCTCTACAATCTCCCTAGCTTATTGTGATGCTACCATCTTGCTGGTCCAGAAATCTTTTAATCGCATAATCAGGAGCTCAATCAATGCTTGGCACAAGGCAAATAGATCTTGGCTTAGAATACGCAGGGCATACAATAGAGCAATTTGCAAATGACCAAGTGTTGTTTGCTGGGTATCCCTTTGTAATTTATAGTACCTTTTGAATTTAAATTTGACTGTTCCCCCCAAATTCGTTTCAATAATGCTCCCTTGGCGGTAGATTTCCCCAAATATTGCCCATAAATCACGTCTTAAATGTCTATCACCCGCTCCCTTTGGTCTCAAGTCAAGCATCACGTCATGAATAGTGACTCCAATGGTCACTTTCCAGCGAACCCGCGCGGCAACGTAGCCCACCTCGCGTGGTCATGGACCTTGTGATACTTTGCTTCTGCACATAGTTCCAACATCATGCAGCTCCCGAGTAGAGTAGTTTATAGTCACGTGCCTCCTTTCAACTACTTGGAGCACTGAGACTGTACTTCTCATGGCTAGTTAAGTGGTTATGCCACCTGTATAGGGTTTCATTCGGTCATCCATCACTTTTCCTAGAAAACACCCACCTTTTATTGTTATTGGCTGCATCACGCACTTTATCATCAGCATCGCACCACCGTGGTTGATCCATTTAGTAATATGCAGTCCAATCCAAGCCATCACGCTAATCAATTCTCGGCGATAGTCCCCAAATTAGTCGATGTGATCGTGCGCACCTTTTTTTATCACCCTGGGTTCTTTATTGAGAAAATCCTTCTTGATCCCGTCCTTAAGCTTCTTGGCTTCCACTTCTAGCAGAGCGCTTTTCTCTCTTAATCACACCCTATCTTTCATAAGTTCTTGGAGCCTAAGACCACCCTGTCGGATTTCTTCCTCAGGTCCCAAGCATTCTGCTTCTTTCAGCTGCGCGATCCCTTCTTCCAAGGCTCTGAGAACCATCGGATCTACCGATGTTGCTATGCGTTGAGAAGGCGTTTTATATTCTATGGGGATTATAGTGTTCGCTCCAGATTCCAGTCTTGGAGGTACCTGCTCCATCAGTTTCTTGCACGTTGTCCTACAAGCCCATAGAATTGCTGGTACGCGAAGGTCCCGATCAGTTCACTATGCATAGTGTAGCTTGTTTAGCGCTTCGCATACCTTGTCAAGGGCTTCTGCATGGATAAGTTTCTATGCAACCACTCTTTCCATACTCTATTGTTCCAACTTGAGAGGTCGTTCACGTAACATATGCCTGCACCAATCTAGAAAGATGCGTGCATGGATCACTCCTTCTGGCCTTTTTGTCTATGAATCGCATCTGAGGCTTCCCAAACCATATGCACATCATTCTCCTACATTCGCGCTAGTCCCTGAAGCTTCCTTCGTGCGTACCCCACCACCTCGCGGGCGTAGCACGCAGTACCCATTTCAAAGCTTCGAAACGTTGATGTTATGGCACCTCTCTTTCAAATCTATTCAAGAAGTCATCTAACTCACTTAACCCACCATATGTAGGTAGATCCCTTACCTCCGTTGATATGCAGCGCAACGATCTCATCATCATGTTACAGTTCAGCGTGGTTACCTCGAGTAACTGGTTCTTCCATCGTTCTATCTCCTCATATGAATCCAATGTGTAGGAGTTTCCGCACTCCCATGAGATTCATCCATTCGCGGTTGGATTTACCCAGTCTTTCTCTCGCATGGTTATCTTGTAGAAGTAGTCCAAGTCGTCATCACTTTCATAGTTGTTCACTGGATCCGTGTAGCGCGGTCCTTCTGCAGGGTCCAAAGGTACAACTATGCGCAGAGACTTTTTCTCAAAAATCATCTTGCGCTTCTTCAAATTTATCACCCCATTCATGTCATTGGCCCAATCTATTCCTAATAGTGCAGGGTAGGGATTCCTGTCATCAATAATCTCTATCACTTCGAAGTCTGCTAGCATGCTTGCTCCTTCAATATCCACTGTTATTCTCGACAATCTTCCCATAGGTAGGATCTTTTGCTAGTTCGCCATTCACAATTGGATAGGAGACCATTGCAACGTAAGCCTTCCCATGCGCTCCCATGTTTTGCTTTGGCAGAATGTTCACGTTTGATCCTAGGTCCAGAATCACTTGCTCCATCTCATATTCTCCAATCTGTGTGGTCAGTCTCATCTCCCTTCTTATCCTTGGCGTGTGCTCTCTGATTTTTCGGACTACGCAGAGTTCTCCTGGCGCAGTCCCAGCACATTTATTTATGAGTTCCTGCAGCCCCTTTACAGCCTTGTTGTCGTGTAATAGCTTCATGCATGTTTCAAGGAATGTTGTGAGCATCAATGGGTCCATTTCTAGCTCTGGTCTATCTTTGCTTCCTGAAGTGGAGGTATCAGTGAAGCTCTTCTTAGCTTCCATGAAGGTTTCCTTAGCACGTTCCTAATCAAACTCTAGTTCTTTCATCAGAGCCTTGTGAACCAAAGTACTCTCTTTAGGCTACTTGCCTTTGTCATCCCCTTTTGTAATTCCACTTTGGAGCACAATATTCACATTAGGGTCTTCCTTGCGTGGCTCAAACCTCATCATTTGCAGGTTCTAAGTCGAGGGAGGTTGGAGCGCTCCTTTATTGCGCAGCCGCGCTATTAGTGTGGGACAATCCTCCATCTCATGATCAAACAATGTACAATACAAGCATGATGGACGCGTCAGATTCATACAATCATGGGCATAATGTCCTGGCCCTCCACAATTGTAACATATCAATGGTCCATGACCTCTTCCACGTCCTCCTCCACTTCGGCCTCGTCCGTGCCCTTGAAATCCGATTCGTGCCATCCCTACGTTCTGGTCAAGGGGTCGCGTTTCGACCTGAACTCTGTAGGTAGGAGTCCTATCCATCATCAACTCATAACTTCTACAGGTGAGCTCATCATCTCCCACTGATCTACAGAAAGGTGCACTCATCATGTCCCATTGATCTACAGAAATTACAGAAAATTGTTGTAAATTCTGCATGTACTTCTGCAACAGATGGCAGTTGTCTATACCATGCTTTCCTCCTATTTGACAAATTGCGCACAACAATGTAGGCACTGCGTTAGGTCCTGCTCGTGCCTCCGGTCTCAATGGAATTGGTCCTCCTCCCACACGGTAATTCACAAACACCGAGCAGTGGTCCTTGTCATTTCCCTGACCCTTGCACTTTACACACCATACCTCATCGCGCACTTCTGGGTGCGCTGTCCTGTCTTGTTTTGGACTCTACATCTCAAGGCACAAGTTTTTCAACTGCACATGAATCTGCTGAACTCCCAAGTTGGTATCTTATATCGGGGTCTCATATAGTCTCATTGCGATCTCCAAGGCCTTGGCTTGAGTTGTTAACCTCTGTTGTGATAGCGCATTCCTTAGATGCGGTGTTAACGATGCTACACACCATTCGCGGTGTTGTTCATCCGTCAATGTCATGTAAGCTTCACAAATTGTGCACTTCAATCTCTGATCCAACTCCTAAGGGGTCTCACCTAGTAGCATTTTGATTTCCTTGAACCTATTGATTGACTGTGCCTCTGACTTCGGCCTGCTAAATTCCTTGTTTAGAGCAGTTTGGATATCTGCGATCCCTGCATTCGGATTGTCATTGGAATGCTTAATGTACTAGGTCAGCACGCGATCCTGTAGAGTGCTAACCAACATTGCTTTCTTTATATTTTCATCCGTAACTCCCTGTGATTCCCATACAACTTTTATCACGAACCAAAACTAGATCGGATCTTCATTTCCTACTCCCTTGAACATTGGCAACTTTATCGCACTTGCCATATTGACTTGCGGTGGTGGCAGAGGTGGTATGGGAAAAGATGGGGTGAATACAGTGAAACTAGTGGTGGTGTGGGTGGGGGTGGTATGCGCAGAATCCTCTACCTTATCAAAATGATCACACTTCTTTGTGATACCTTCATGAGCTCTTCCTTGTCCCCTCGCGGAGGTGAAATCAAGGGGCTAGTTTCTAGTTCTGCACTACCTTCATTTCTGTAGATTCTCCCACTTTGCATAGCCCCAAACATCAATTTATTCGCATAACCCACTTTTCACATAGTAGAATTTTAATCCAAGTGTTCAAAGACTTAATGTACTTACCTCGCGGTCCTTTGAGGAAGCGTCACTCTGCCTCGCTATAGCTGACTGAAGTATCTACCGTGAACTCAGTGATGAACCCTCTTATAATTCGATCGAGCCAATGATCAACAGTGCGCGTGATCTTATCCTCCGATGCTTCCAATCTATGCACCAACTCTGGAGTCCACACAATAGGTCTATCAAGCTTGCACCTTCCTTGGCTAGCTGCTAGTGATCCAGGTCTGGGTGTGACAAAGGATCCTTCCAATACCTTTTACTTTCATGATGTGCTAAATTGCATTTTTAAAAGAACATAAATGAATACATGTACATGTTGTAAAGAAGAGGAACATGTCAATCAGCAACACATGAAAACATAAACCGTTGATAATGAATATCGTCTAGGAGGGACTATGTCTCTGGGCCCCGGTGTCAAGATGGTGTAGGTCGTTGCATTATGTGTTGTCAATAGTGAGGATGTACATAAGAGGTGATGTCACTATCATACAAGAAAAATGCCCTCACACAGGAGTGGCTCCAAGAGATGTTCCACTACCAGAACTCTCCATCAAACAGGACTCCTATCAGTATGACATAAACTCATGCATGATGATCATGAGCATCCTGTTAACATGGCGTAAAATGGATCTTAATGAAAACACGCATGACGACAACATGAGTATCCCATCAACATACAACAAAGGGATCTCATAACAAAACATGACGAATCATGATAACAAGTACATCACATAGATGATTCTGCATCACTTCAAGCAGGAATCATGAAATCGAGTAAGAAACAAGATCTCACATCAAGCATCAAATAGGGATCTGTGCAGTAAAATGCATAACAAAATAAGTACATGAACACACTGCATATACCTCACATTCAGGGACATCTGAAGAAGAGGATGTCAAACTGCTGAAGCTGTTCGGACCATCGATCTCATGGCATAGAATCGCATGGAAATGAGTGCTCGCACATGAATGCTGACACCTGCACTCCACTTAGAAATGTGGCCGAGAAATGAAATGAGCAAGTGGAAAATCTAAATACACCATCAGATTTGTGGTGCCAAATAGTGCAAAATCGACTGTCAAATTTTTGAATTTTGAGAAAGTGAGAAACTAGGGCTCAAGGATTCCCCCTAGATTCCTCAAAGATTCCCTCCTCTAGGTCCTTTGTAAATCAGCTGCTCAGATCAGGAAACTGACTGCGCCATCGGGTTCGTGTCGCTGAGAGTTGTAAGATCGATATAAAACTTTTCCAATTTGGACACTGCGAAAATTTCACCCTCCTGGAAATTTTGCTCAGTCATGGTTCCACCTGCATTAAATTAATTAAAAAAATATCTCGCCTCAATTTCTGTGCCCACTCCTGGTTCCTCCATCTACTTGCATGCATTGTGAAAATGAGTGTTTATATTAAATCTCGGGTGGATTAACCCATGTGGGGTTAGTTGGTGCAATGGTAAAGTTAGGAAAATGGTTGACGAGGGGTTGGGGGATCAAATCCCTCCCCTCCCTATTTTTATTACATTATAGTTGTACTGGTTTTTTTTAAAACTGAAATGTATTGGGGTCAGGTTCACATTGGGCGGCCCGCCCCATATCCGCCGTAACAACATTTGAATGGTGCGTTTTTATTTTTTTCATTTAATGGCGTATATTAGGGTCATTTGTTATATGGTTTGGCATGGTACATTAACATGGGGCCACCGCATGGTGGCGGGCCAGCCACGTGGCTGGCACGGGCTCGGTACCCACTGGCCTCCCCAAATTAATACATATGGGTTATGAGGTGTGGGGTGATGGGGGTGGTGGCCCACCACCTCCTATATATATATATATATATATATATATTTAATAATAATAAGGCCACTTTGAAATATTCAGATTTTAGGCCAAAGGAGACAAATTAATCAGGCCACAAATTCGCCCGGAATCTAGCCAAGTTGGCTGAAATCCGGTGGTCGGATTTTGTCCAAATTGCGGCCTCCTTAAGCCTGCCCAGTCAGCAAAAGTCAACCGAACTTTGATTG
Organism: Pinus tabuliformis; assembly: GCA_031772625.1. Lineage (NCBI taxonomy): Eukaryota > Viridiplantae > Streptophyta > Pinopsida > Pinales > Pinaceae > Pinus > Pinus tabuliformis. Next base: position 373,960,693 of record CM062804.1, read on the forward strand.
CTTCTAACTTTCGCATACGGACTCGGTTTGATGAACTGTTCACACCACCACGATTGGGATGACAAGATCTACGCTCTAGTCCTGGTTCAAAATAATTCTGATCACTTTGATTTCCGAGCTTTCATAAGCCCTCTTTGTCCTATGTGTCCCTAGAGCCACCTGGATCAATCCTCTCCCCTGAGGAGCTTTTGGTCCTCCAAAAGCATGAAAAATAATCTGCAACTTCTTTGTACGTTGTCTGCATCACAAGCATCCTGAAAGGTCTCGCTTTCATCTCCTTCACCTTTGTTCTTAGGAGTCTTAAGCGATGAGCCGACACCTGCCATTTCTACAACATGTAGTACATTGTTTTACAAATTACATGCTTGACTCTCATGACCAACTAATGACCCAAGCATCCCACACTTGCCACGAGTTTATAACACATACTCGGTGGTCAAGTTTACATCAAGATGGACACAATACCCTAGCTATGAAAACAAGGCCAACATATCATTGTTGCTTCAACAAGTGATGGAAAACACATCATCACTGCAACACATGATTTACAAATATAAGGCCAAACACTATTTTTGCTTTTACGAGTGATGGAAACACGACATCACTTTCAGAGTTCAACATGCAACTCAAAATAAGACCAGACATCATTGTTGCCTAACAAGTGATGGAAAACACATCATCACTTTTACATTTTGAAATGCAACAAATGATTTACAAAATCATGACCATGAAATGCTAACATATCTAGAAACCATTTTTCACTTATCAAGGTGAATGGGTTGCCTCCCTGTGGCAACTTTGCTTATCGAACAATTGATTCACCTGGTTCCTACACTGACACTTTGTCTTTAAGGCGCTGCTTTGGATGGAGCCTCCAACAAGTGGCTCTTTGATGGCCACTTCTGTCGCAATGACTACAATACATCTTCTTTCTCTAGATTTGATTAACATGTTTCTTTACATGTTGTTGAGAGGGTCTTTCATGCCTCATCCTTTTGTGTGCTTCCATTCTTTTCCAACACTTAGAAAATAGATGGTTATATAATCCACAAAAGGTACATGTTTTTTGATTCCATGGTTTACGTTCATCATTAAAAACATGATTATAATCAAAATGAACGTTCAAATGTCGAGATTGTTTATACCTTTCCCTGCTATATTTGGTGTAAGTATGGCGATGAGAGCTTGCCTCAGCTCTTTCCCTCCCATGGGCACTACCATGGGATGATGGGGATGTGTTCCCATCATTCTCTTTCCTCGACGATTTCGACGATGTCTCGGAAGATTCTGACACCTTCGAGCATTCTCCTTTGGTGTATCTCAAGCCTGCAAATTTAGGTCTCTATGTAACCTCCAATGGTCGAGTTATGCCTTGGTTATTAACACCAATTTCTTTTTCCTCCTCATGCCTCATCCTCGTAAGGAGCCTCATGTTTGTCCCTGTAATTAGGATCTCCAAATATCCAACAGAAATCATACTATGTGAAGATGAAACTAAAAGGAAATCAACATGTTCTACCTCCTTTGTTGATTTGGGAAGAACTGATGAGGGCTTCTCATCATTTGTTGTTGGTGGTTTGCTAGCTGTCACGGCACATTCCCCAACTTCCTTTCTAACATACCCAAGTCCTACCTAACGGGGTAATTCTTCTACTTTGATGGGATTGACAATGCCTTGGTCATTAATTCCCAAGCCTTTTCCTTCATACCCCATTCTCTTCAACAGTTTGGAGCCAATTCCTGTGGTATGATTTTCAAAAACAGCAAAATCATCGTCAGGACACATACATGAATTCAAAGAACTACTTTTTACCTCACATGGGTCACGCTGCTGCTTTTCCAAGGCCTCGTCGTTTGCTTCCAGCTGTCATAGAAAACTTTGTTTTTCCTCTTTCTCTTCATGTAGTCGCATCTTCAATTCGACGTTCTCTGTTTGAAGATTATGTTTGTTATGCTTCAGTTCTTCCAGGGCCTCTTCTGTGGCTCGCAACTGAAGCTGCAATCGCTCCTTTTCCTCTGTCTCGTTTTGTAGAGATTCATACATTTTTTCCACTCTTTTGGAAATTGTGAGCATGGTCTTGTACATCAATTTTTCATCCTCTGTCGCTGCACGTTCCATTGTTCACGCTTGCAATTCACATCAACGCAAAGACTGCTCTGATACCACTTAATCCAGGTCTGGGTGTGACAAAGCACCCTTCCAAGACCTTTTACTTTCGTGATGTGTTAAATTGCATTTTTAAAAGAACATAAATGAATACATGTACATGCTGTAAAGCAGAGGAACATGTCAATCATCAACACATGAAAACATAAGTCATTGATAACGGAGTTCGTCCCGAAGGGACTACGTCTCCGGGCCCCAGTGTGAAGATAGTGTAGGCTGCTACATTAAGTGCTGTCAATAGTGAGGATTAACATAAGAGGTGATGTCGCTATCATACAAGGAAAATGCCCTCACGCAGGAGTGGCTCCAAGAGATGTTCCACTACCAGAACTCTCCATCAAACAGGACTCCTATCAGTATGACATAAACTCATGCATGATGATCATGAGCATCCCGCCAACATGGCATAGAAGGGATCTCAATGCAAACATGCATGAAGACAACATGAGTATCCCATCAACATACAACAAAGGGATATCATAACACAACATGACGAATCATGACAACAAGTACATCACACAGATGATTATGCATCACATCAAGCAGGAATCATGAAATCGAGTAAGAAACAAGATCCCACATCAAGAATCAAACATGGATCTGTGCAGCACAATGCATAGCAAAAGAATTACATTAACACACTATATATACCTCACATTTAGGGCCATATGAAGAAGAGGATGTCAAACTACTGAAGTTGTTCAGACCATCGATCTCATGGCATCGAATCACATGGAAATGATTGCTCGCACATGAATGGTGACACCTACACTCCACTTAGAAAAGTGGCCAAGAAATGAAATGAGAAAATGGAAAATATGAATACACCATTAGATTTGTGGTGTCAAATAGTGCAAAATTGACAGTCAAATTTCTGAATTCTGAGAAAGTGAGAATCTGGGGCTCAAGGAGTCTTTTAGATTCCCCCTCGATTCCTCAAAGATTCCCTCCTCTGGGTCCTCTGCAAATTGACTACTCAGATCAGGAAACTGACTGTGCCATCGGGTTCATGTCGCTGAGAGGTGTAAGATCGACAAAAAAATTGTCCAAATGGTTGAGGAAGGGTCGGGGGATCAAATCCCGCCCCTCCTTATTTTTATTACATTATAGTTGTACTGTTTTTTTAAAACCGAAATGTATTGATGTCAGGTCCAGATTGGGCAGCCCTCCCCATATCCGTGTAACAACATTTGAATGGCACGTGTTTTTTTTTGCATTTAATGGTGTATATTAGGGTCGTTTGTTATATGGTTTGGCATAGTACATTAGCATGGGGCCGTCGCATGGTGGCAGGCCAACCACGTGGCTGGTGCGAGCTCGGTACCCATCGGCCTCCCCAAATTAATATATATTGGTTATGAGGTGTGGGGTGGTAGGGGTGGTGGCCCACCACCTCCTATATATATACATATATATAATAATAATAATAATAATAATAATAATAATAATAATAATAAGGCCACTTTGAAATATTCAGATTTTAGGCCAAAGGAGACAAATTAATCAGGCCGCAAATTTGCCCAGAATCTGGCCAGGGTTGGCTAGAATCTGGTGGCTGGATTTTGTCTAAATTGCGGCCTCCTTAAGCCTGCCCAGTGAGCAAAAGTCAACCAAAATTTCACTGCTTCTAACTTTCGCATGTAGACTCGGTTTGACGAACCGTTCACACCATCACAATTAGGACGATGAGATCTACGCTTTGGTTCTAGTTTGAAATCATTCTGATCGCTTTGATTTTCAAGCTTTCATAAGCTCTCTTTGTCCTGTGTGTGTCCCTAGATCCACCTAGATCAGCTAGCTTTGCGATCCACTCATATAGCTCAATAGGGAAATATGCGAAGAAAATTTCATGGATCTCTGTGTATAAGTAGCAGTCTAACCACTCTTCTTTTGATAGTTGCGGATTCCTGTTCTCTTGTGCCGCGAACTCGTGAATCTTCATATCCAACTAATCCTCAATTCCTTTCTTAGTTGGATTCTAGTGATACGACATTGGACATCTTCTATGCAGATCTTGGTCCCGACAATGGAACCATTTGTTGGCTTGTTGGGGCTTGACCCAGGTTCAGAGTTAATTAGCCAAACAAATCCCTATACTACTGGCCCTTTCAGCAACAGTCTGCGGAGCGTGGACTGAGTTCTCACCCGAAGTAGTATGGGGGGGTGCTGGAACCAGGTTTCCACACCCTTGAGATGTCTGAGAGGTTGATTCGGTCCAACTGTTAGTCCCTGCGTGCAGGTTACTTTGTGCACTTCCCTGTCCTTCGTGCCCTGATATATTCACCTTCGCGCAGCCCTAACCAGGGACTATGGGACTTCAGCGCTGCAGGAGCAGTGCTTTGCACTATTTCCCTAATTCACACCTGAGATCTTACTTATCTTCTTACACTGGCTAATTATCTTCGCGTAAATGGATGCCTTATGTTATATTTATTTATACAGCACATTCATATGAGTCAGTGTAGAAAATAAAAAGTAAACTTGCAATTCATACCCAATAATACATAAAACAAGAAATGATACACAGAAATATGATATAACTTCTCTTTATTAATGCTTCCAATGGTTACAGACTCGACCTACCCTACGCACTCAGCTACAGGGGTCCGTGCATTCATCTGCAGACTACTAGGCCTCTATGCACTCAGCTACAAAGCCTTCTCCTACGCTACACCCCAAAGACACAACTTACACTTCGACTCAATCCATTAGACTCCTCATGCTTCTATTTTATTTTCTGTTTTCTACACTTAGAGCCTCACTCTATTTATACAATCCCATGGTCCGCGGACCATGGGTAGATCTTTCAAGCCGACATTACATTACAAAAACAAGGGTGGACAACCCTGTGACTCTATTATGACTTCGTGCTCCGCGCCCACAAATCGCAGAGTTTTTACAATGGACTTGGTCAAAACTTGGGCTTTAAGCCCCAAAACATGCCTTGGGGGGGATTCCACGCCCAACAAGGTTATTGATTTTATTAAGTGTGCAAGTAAAGTAACATGATTTATTTTTGCAAATAGACCATCCTTTTCCTTTCATGAAATTTTAATTAGCATTTACATGTAATGAATGTAATTTTCACCTTTGTAGTTAGAATCATGTTCATTTATTCTCTCGTAAGATGTTTTCACTATGATTAGTTCGAGGAGTGGTCTTTGAACACCATGATATGATTTCATGAATGAGGGTGGCATGAGTAGAACCTAACCTACTATGCATATAGCATTATCACCTCTATGTTTGTACGAACCCCAGGTTGATCATTTAAGTTGAGAAGCCCTTAGGAGTTGTAACATCCTTGGTGTAATACTAGGGCTCATCACTTTTTGGCATCATTGTCGGGGAGGTGTCTATGTAGGTGTTGTTTCTACTTAAGAGTTGCTTATTTTTTTTATATTTTGCATCAATCTTAGTGCTTTGAAAAAAATGTAAAATCCAAAAAAACTAATTCTTTCATGCCTTGTAGGAGTAGGGATAACCAAGCGACATTATTACCAAAAACCGCCACCCCCTTAAGCAGCCAACCTTCATTCTTCATTGGTGACTGTGAACTTCCCTCTCTAACTACAAGGGAGTTATAAAACCATTTAGGTGAGCAACCTGAAATTTTTGAAGAAGTTATAGGAGAAAAAGAACCTACCTCACCTACCTAAACCATGGATGAAAATAGAAACAATGAGCTTTTCCTTATCATAGAAACCAATGGAGAGGCCAGAATGAAAAATATAATCCATTCTTCCCTTCCACATTTCTAAGTCCTAACCTTTGAGGACACTGACACCTTCATGTTTGAGTTTGTTGTTGTCTGTAGGGCCTATGACTATGCCTCTAGTGAGCAATAGTTGAAGTTGTTTCCTTATACTCTCAAATATGTTGTTGGGTTGTGTTATATTCTTTCCATGACTAGCCCACATAGTTAACCCGGGGGTTAGGAGGGGGGCGAAGCCCTCCCTTCGTTGCACTGATTACGTAGCGGGGGGAGTCAGGGAGTTTGAGGGGTTCAGGTAACCCCACTCTATGGGGTTACCTACCTATGGTTTTGTGCATGATTTTCACGCATGGTTTTGGACGTGATGGTTTTTGGTCCATGGTATTGGATGTTTCGGCATGTATAAATACGTATTGTAACATTGAAAGTTACATAATGAAAAATCAAGCTGGTAGTCCCGGTTTTGGGATCCAGGGGAAAATCTCTGTGTATATGTGTTTTATGTGTTATGCTCTCACATTCTTTATTTTTTTTTCTTAGATTTCGTATGCAGGTAAATTCTATACAGGGTTAAAACCTACATTTGGTATTGGAGCAGTTTTGGCTTCAAGGGGATGCCTTTATTGCTGAGGGGTTTTGCTCGAGCCTGTGGTAGACCTTGTTCAGTGGGAGATCTAGGAGATCGATTCTAGTGGTGAAAGAAGATGGCGAGTAGTGGAAAGATAGAGATCGAGAAATTTAATGGTCAGATTTTTGAGTTGTCGAAACTCAAGATGGAGGATTTGTTGGTGGATAAAGAATAGTGGATCACAGTAGATCCAAGTACTTAACCAATGAGAGTGACCGATGAAGAATCGAAGAAGTTGGATCGAAAGGCAAAGAGAACAATACGATTGTGTGTCTCAGATTCAATATTGTTGAATGTATCAGGGGAAGCTACGTCGAAGGTTTTGTGGGACAAGTTAGGGACTTTTTACCAATCTAAGTCTCTGGTGAATAAACTATTCCTGCAGAAAAAATTGTATAAGCTGAGGATGAAAGATGGAGACTCGGTGACAGAGCATCTGAATGCATTTAATACTATGGTAAGTTAGTTATCATCTGTTGATATCAAAATTTCAGATGAAGATAAGTGCATTAGTTTGTTGTGTTCTCTACCAGATTCGTGGGATATTCTAGTTATTGCAATAGGTAGTAATGCAACTGCCTTGCAGTTTGATGAAATAGTCTCTTCCTTGCTGATGGAGGAGATGAGACGGAAAAATATGGAGAGCCAGAATGGTGATTGTCGGTACGAGGACGGTCCCAGAACAGAAACAAAAATAAGTCATCGAGTGGGAGATATAAATCTAGAGGGAGATCTAAATCTCCAGGAAAACCTGTAAAGGTGGTGTGCTGGAAATGTGGAAAGGAAGGGCACTACAAAAGGGACTGTAAATCTAAAGCTCCTGACAAAGGAAATGGATCTGATGATGCTCCTTCAACAGAGGTGAAAACCACCTCAGATGAACGTGGGGATGTGTACTTGGCTTCTTCAAGTACACATGTAGATCATGAGGCATGGTTGATTGACTCAGGTGCATCCTTTCACTTCACTCCCCATAGAGAGTGGTTCTGTGAGTTTGAGAAATATGATGGTGGTGATGTCTTCTTAGGGGATGATAGGAAGGCTAGAATCGTTGGTCGCAAAAAATTAAAGTTGAAGTTACAAGGTGGAAGGGTTAGAACACTTTCGGGTGTTCTACATATTCCTGCATTGGCCAAAAATCTGATTTCTGTAAGCAAGTTAGATGATGCAGGTGTAAAAATAGTGTTTGAGAAGGATACCTGCAAGATGGTTTGAGGAGCACTGGTATTGATGCAAGGAGTTTGGATTGGAACTCTGTACAAGCTGTAAGGTAGCACTGTTGTTGATGGGTGCAACAGTTATGTGGAACATGAAAGTGGAGCAGAAAATTTAGTGGTCTCTGGAGAGAAGACCATGTTGTGGCATCAAAGGCTTGGACATCTTGGAGAGAAGGACCTTCGAATACTTCATGGTAAAGGTAATGTAGAAGGTATGAATAATAACTCTTTGGATTTTGATTTCTGTGAAAATTGTGTATATGGGAAGCAGAATTGGGTGAGTTTCCCCTCTGGTGGTAAGAGGGCGAAAAAGATATTAGAGCTTGTGCACAGTGATGTGTTTGGACTTGTGAAGGTTCCATCACTAGGTAAGTCTGTGTACTATGTATCATTTATAGATGACTTCTCAAGGAATACATAGATATATTTCCTTAAGAAGAAATCTGAAGTCTTTGATAGGTTTAAATAATTTAAGGCTCTGGTGGGAAACCAGACAGAGAAGAAGACAAAGGTGCTAAGGACAGATAACGGTGGAGAGTTTTGCAGTAAGGAATTTGAAGAATTCTGTAAGAAGTGTGGTATAGAATGGCAGAAGACTACTCCATATACACCTTAGAAAAATGGACTTGCAGAAAGAATGAACAAGACGTTGATGGAAAGGGCAAGAAGCATGCTCAGTGGTGCCAGGTTAGGACAAGAATTTTGGGCAAATGTGGTGGAGACAGCATGTTACCTAGTCAATAGATCACCTTCATCAGCGTTGGAGGATAAGACTCCACAAGAGGTATGGACTGGTAATAAGCCCTCTCTTTCACATCTGAGGGTATTTGGATGTGATGCATATGTACATGTTCCAAAGGAGAAACGAACCAAGTTGGATAGTAAATCTGAAAAGTGCATCTTTATTGGGTATAAGGATGATTTAAAGGGTTATAAGCTTTGGAACCCAGTAACAAGGAAGGTTTTGTACAACCGAGATGTGGTTTTCAGAGAGGTGAAAGATGTTATTAAACATGAAGTCCAACCAAAGGAACCTGAGAAGATAGAGTTTGAGCTAAAGGAGGAAGAATCAGACTCTAAAGCAAAGGAGGAATCAAAAGATCAAGAGCCACAAACTCTAGGTGTGAGAAGATCAGTTCGAGAAAGAAGGCAACCAGAAAGGTAAAGTCCATCTTCTTTCTGTTCAAATTTTGCTTTATCTATTACTGATGATGATCCTAGAACTATGAAGGAAGCAATAGATTCAGAGGATGGAAAACTATGGAAAGAGGCCATGGTTGATGAAATTGCATCTTTGCACAAAAATGAGGTTTGGGATCTAGTGGAGTTGCCGGCTGGAAGGAAACCCATTGGTAGCAAATGGGTGTTCAAGAAGAAGACAAATGCAGAAGGAAGGTGGAGAAATAAAAAGCTCGGTTGGTAGAAAAAGGTTATTCCTAGGTGCCGGGAATTGATTTTGGTGATATTTTTTCTCCTGTTGCCAAGGTATCTTCTAGTAGATTACTTTTATCTATTGTTGCTGCTTTTGATTTTGAGGTAGAACAGATGGATGTGAAGACAACATTTCTTCACGGGGATTTGGAAAAGGATATCTACATGAGTTAACCTGAAGGTTTTGTGGTGAAGGGTATGTTACACAAAAGTATTGTCACCATGACTATCTGCAGTCAGTATGGGTCTATCAACACTTATACTGTCCTCCTAAGCAAGTCTCAGACCTCAGCTCTTCAAGTCAAGCTTTTAAAATGAGAGAAAGACATTAAAAATCAATAAAGCTCTAGTTCCGCACTTTCTCTCACTGTCACCTGCTGGTCCACACCCTTTGTTCATGTCATCTGTGTATCTGCATGCTCTATCTATAAAGGGGTGGGTGCGTACCCCTGTGAAAGTCAAAAAGGCGCAAGTTTATCTTAAAAAACTCACTTTCGCTTAATTCTAGAGGATTCTAGAAGGAATTTTGACGTGGATTGTTCGCTCTGAGCTGGTTCATGCATCCCAAAAGAGAAGGAGCTAATCCCTTGACTAAAGGAGCTATCCCTTTGAAGGAGGGCTTTATCCCTTTGAAGGTGGACCTAGTAACTTCCCTCCATTGCACTATAAATACAGGCATTGGGCTGGTTGCTAGAGAGGTTAGAAGTTGAACATTTTGAGGGTAAATGCTGGTGAAATTAAGACTTCCTAGTTGAGCTTGAGAGGAGAGATCACATACCTTTTTGGCTTCATTGGGAAGAGAGTGAAACTTGTCAAAGTAGATGAGACTTCTTGCTAGACCCTGGGAGGATCTTGTACAGTGTCAAGGCACAGGTTGTAAAGTTCTTCTTCTTTTGAATTAATACAATCAAACTCATTTTTCTCAACAAGTATCTCATGTTATTTGTTTCATGAACTCCTTGACTTTCATGTTAAATATGTTTTATGATATTGGCTTTCCAGGTGCTATTTAATTTTTTTGCCTTGTTTTTGTTTGTAGACTCGCGACAAAGGAGCTCATTTGGATCAAAGGAGCGAGGGCATCCACAAACTTGCATTGGACCTAAGGTAGGCTCTAAAAACACTTGTTTGCCTTTGTTTATAAAAGCATATTTAGAGAAAGATAGTGTCTGGTTGGTTTGCTTGTCATTAGGTCTTCTTTAGATTCTAGGAAGGTCTATCTTGTCCGCAAGATCGACTCATTCCATGTGACAAAATGGCGACCCAACTAGGGAACTGATTTGTTTGATTTTTCCTTTGTTTGTACTTTGACCTGAGAAACTGTATTTTTGTGTCTAGTTTTTGGCTTGATGATTGTGGGATTGGGTAGATCTACTTGATTTTGAATTATTTTTTATTTTTCATAGTTTTGGGAGAGGATCGCACCCTCTGCTTTAAGCACAGTGTGGACTTGTCCGCACTTTTTCTTTGTGCACAGAGCGAGACCGCACCTGTGTAAACAGGGTGCCTACGTACCCTGTCAAAATTTTGAAGAATTTTAAAATTTTCTCTTTTTATCAGTTTAGATTTTGTTTATAGGTTTTTAGCCACTACCCAGACCTGCATGTGACTTGTCAGAAACTTTCCTTGGTTAATTCCATTGGCATTCTTGCTTTAAGCTTTTATCAATTGGGTGTTTTGAGTCTCTTTTTTGAGAAATTCTTAATTTGATTTCCTTTGGGCATTACTTGGAGGTTTGTCTCAGTCTTTTCACAATTTTGCATGAGGGGGGGCTAAATTGTGTATGACTGTTAATCGCCTTTGAGTGTTTTTATTTTTGGATCTTTGGAACTATCACCCAATTTTCTTGACTTGCACTTGATTGGTTCTTAGATTACATTAGAATCATCTTGTGTTTGAGAATTCTCTTGCATAGATCACATTTGCATAATTAGAATTCTCATTTTCAGAATATGAATGAAAAATGTGCATAGATTACATTTGCATACTTTTCAAGTGAATTGTGCATAGATTACAATTGCATAGTTTACATTCTGAAAAATCAATTGTAGATTTAGATCAACTTTCTTTGATTTGAATTTACATATTTTTATTCTTGTTTTTAACATACAAAAATAAAAATAAAAAATAAAAAAAATATTTTGGAATTGATTTGCATTAATTTTTCTTGATGAAATTAGTGCATTAGAGAATTTGTTATATTTTCTCTTAGTGATCAATTTTTTGCATTGTTGGAAGTGAATGGAAACTCTCTCCTTACTTTAGTTAGGATTCATCGAATTGAAAAGATTACATTATCATATTCGATTGCATTCAGTTTTGGGTCGGGTCATAACACCATTGGTTTCATATCCATTTACCCTTTTGAGTAATAACAACCTAAATAACACAACGCTTAACTAAAATTCATCTAGTAATTTTTACATTTTTAGGGCTCTTTCCACCAATCTAGCTTAGGCTAGTATCTTGGAGTATGGAGTAATTAACTCTCCAAGATAGTAAAACAAACAAGTAGCTGTATCTTGCGGTAGGAGATAAATTCCAATTGTTACATCTATGCTCTGGGAAAGCTCCTCTTAAAGGAGAAGCACGAGATTGTGTCCGAACTAGTGTGGGAATCAATCCTTCCTCATTAGGAATGACGCTAGATATTCACGTATTAAAAACGGTAAACCTCGGATTAACCATTGTCGAGGAGCCTGGGGTCACTTGTTGGTAAACCTTGGATTATGTCAAGGAGCCTTCAAGGGGATTGAGCTTGCTACTCTGCCCTTGCGTGCGTATCGGATCGTAGACTGTTCCCCCAGGTATATTTGTTTCCGTTGGTAACCATAGTGACCATATTCTATAGGATTCTTCCTAAGGTGACAGTGGTGGGAAGATCCCACTATACCTGGAGCAGACGTCGGTTAGACTCACTCGGATATTTTGGGGGGTTCTATTCAATCGAGACGGTTTAGTGGAGGAACTTGTGCTAGTCTATTCATTAAGCAGGTTCCCGGGGTAACTGTTCCAACCGCCATTTCTGTATTGAACTCTGCGACGTTGGATTTCATCACCAACTAGTGTTTTTGGTACAGAAAGTTACTGTTTGTGTGGTTTGACTCCTAGATCTGATAGCACGTGTTAATTTGTTTGTTTTTACTTTTAGGGACCATAGGTGTGAATTGTGAATTTTAATTGTCAGGTGTAAATTGTGAATTGTTAGTTTTAGTTTTAAATTGTTAATAAAATTCACTGAAGTTGAATATAATGGCAATTGTTCTAGAATTTACCAACCAAGGAACCCCTCTTAACGAGAATCATAGTACTTTTCCTTACCTTGGAAATGTTGGTCCTCCTTATATGGCTACTTTGTCATTACCTGGATTTACAATAGGTTTACCGATATGGTTATTTTCAACTTCGTTGGCCCCAAATACTCCAATTGTTCCACCTGAACCGAATGCTTCACCTCAACAAAGTTCACCATCTCAACATCACCATCCTTCTATTGACCCTTTACCTTCTTCGCCTAATTTTTCTTCCTCCATTTCTTCCTCTTCACTTGGTAAAAGCCATGATGCTAGTAACTAGGTGGCTAAGAAGAAGAAGAAAGGGAAGAAGAAGAAGAAGAAGAAGAAGCAAGATAAGAAAGAAGTCAACCAACCAACCATGGTTGTAAGCGTTAGTTGTGTTGAGGAAAACTCTGACATGCATCGTAAACCCAAATACCCTTGCAGGCTTTGTAAGGGTGACCACTTCCTTATCAATTGTCCTAGTATTCCAAAGGTCTTGGAAGTATGGTCAGAAAAATCCCATCAACTTTCCATTGATCCATCAACCAGTGATAGTCAGGTTCCTGGGAAAAAGGGTAAAGTTAGGTTTCCTTGTAAGTTATGCAAAGGGAGTCATCAAACTCACATTTTCCCTCACATGGATGAAGCCTCAAAATTGTTGGAAAACCTTACTGTTCCACAGCAAGAATTTCCAACTGGTTACCATAAACTTTCTCCCAACCTACCGTCAACTGACGGAGTGATTGATCTAATTTCAAGTACAGTCGATCACACTCTTCCATTGGAGAGTGAAACTCATGTCACTCAGGTTGATGATCCATTAGTTGATCAAGTGGTTGATTCAATTTCACATTTGGTCGATCCCACTTTCCCTTTAGAGAGTGAACTTCATACCGCTCAGGTTCTTTTTGTCACATCAGATTCTTCTATGCTGGGGGACATTTCACCTGTTTCTACAGAACCCCCTCCAAGTACTGAGGTCTTTTCCTTTGATTGGAATAGACTGACAGAACCTCGTCTTCCTTCCTCCATTCCTTTCCAAATCATTGTCAAGGTTGGTGGTAGGGACATGCACCGCACACAGGTAGATGAAGGTGCTTCTGTTAGTATTTTATCCTCAACTGCTTAGAAAGCTTTGGGTTCCCCTCAGCTTGCGCCTATTACGCAGAATCTGAAAGCTTTTAACAGAACCATTAGGGAACCTTTAGGGATCCTTCTTAAGTTTTCTATTACCTTGGAAGGTAAAACTGTTTATATTGATCTTGTGGTAGTTCGAGGTCCCTTGGATTTCAATTTACTCCTTGGATGAGACTATGTTTATGCAATGAAAGCTGTCGTATCGACACTCTTTCGCGTGATGTCTTTCCCTCACAATGGAAATATTGTGACTGTAGACCAGCTTTCGTTCCCTAGTCTTGTTTCAACTACAAATAATATGACACCCCTAAATGTTCCTGATTCTAAAGTGGTATCTACCCCGCCACGGGTTAATTATGTGGCAACTGGTCCCATGTTTTCAGTTACCGATGTAAGTGAGCCTCTCACTGTTTGCTCATCTTCCTTTGATTTAGATTCGGTAATTGACATGGAAAACTCTATGGGATTATTTGAACACGATGTTCTTATCCCTTTGGAGTCCCTTGACATGTGTTCCTTCCAGAGAACTATTCTTCCTTCTGATGAAGACCTCTTGGAAGCCATGATCAAGGTGTGTCCATTGACATGTCTTTCTTCTAGTTGGAAGCCATGATCAGTGAGTATGAGGATAGTTCCTTTTACTGTGTCGACCTCGTTAAAAAATGAATCAGTAAGTGTGAGGACAGTTCTTTTCCTGTGTCAACCTCATTAAAAAATGAATCAGTGAGTATGAGGATAGTTCTTTTCCTGTGTCAACCTCGTTAAAAAATGAATCAGTGAGTATGAGGATAGTTCCTTTTACTGTGTCGACCTCGTTAAAAAATGAATCAGTAAGTATGAGGACAGTTCTTTTCCTGTGTCAACCTCATTAAAAAATGAACCAAGGTGTTTCGAGGAAAGTTCCTTTTACTGTGTTGACCTCATTAAAAAATGAATTAGGTGTGAGGATAGTTCTTTTCCTGTGTCAACCTCGTTAAAAAAGAGCTGGGGGCATGTGAACTTATAACAAGCATAGTTTTTCGTTTCAAGCTTGCGTAAACATGAAACTGAATCCGAGCATAGTTCTTTTACTGTGTCAAGCTCGTTAAAAAATGAAACAAATCCTCCTCTAATTGAGTCGAGAGTTTGACTAGATCTCATAAATGTTAAGTTGTATATTTAGGTTAGTTATTTCAATTTTTTGCATAATTTTCTTACATTTTTAGGTCGAGTCTTTCAAATGATCTCATAACTGAACCTTCATTCCATCCAACTATTAATTACCAGTTGAATGAAATGAAGCTGGGGGGCATGCGCTCTAGCAGTTCTGCTTAGGGGGCATCAAGCACAATTTTCTCTCTGTTTCAAGCTTGTGTAGAAATGAAACTACTTTGAAGCATAGTTTTTCTCTGTTTGAAGATTTTGTAAAAATGAAACCTATCTCGAGTCAATTTCAGTCATTTTCAAGACTCGTTAAACTCATGAAAATCCTGAGATTATTTTGCTATCTTTCATTCTCGTAAAAAAAATGAAAATGCCGAGTTCTTTCCGTCTTTTCCTACTCGTAAATTAAATTGAAAGTCGGCCATATGAGATCATTTTTATCATTTTTTCGAACTCATTAAAACTTACAAAAAAATGAAAACCATGAGTACATTTTTATCATTTTTT
The DNA here is from genome assembly GCA_031772625.1 of Pinus tabuliformis. Classification (NCBI taxonomy): domain Eukaryota; kingdom Viridiplantae; phylum Streptophyta; class Pinopsida; order Pinales; family Pinaceae; genus Pinus; species Pinus tabuliformis. The sequence continues at coordinate 373,975,916 of CM062804.1, forward strand.
CGAACTCGTTAAAACTTACGAAAAAGTGAAACCTTAGAGTCACCTTTAAGCTCTTTTCTGACTCCTAAAATATGAAAAGATTGCCAAGTTTTTCTTTTTAAGCTCGTTAAAACGGAACTAAAAAGACGGTCCTCTTACAACCCTTTTCTGACCGTAAAAACATGAAAAGATTGCCGGATTTTTGTTGTTTCAAATTCGATATTGGTTATAAAACGACGTGTCGTTGATCGCTTTTTTACTTTTTCAGATCAGGGGCACTAATTACGAAAAGTACTCCTTGGTCGTAAGATCAAGCGGTTCTCTCAAGTATTATTTTATACTTTTTCGGGCTTGGGAGACACAAATTTACGAAAAAGGTCAACCCTGGAGTCTTCTTAAGTTTTTTCAGACTCTCTAAAATTGAAAAACGCCGAGTTTCTCCTATACTTGACTCGTTAAAATTTCACAGTAAAGGACCTGTTCAATTACAAACAGGAATGAACCACTCCTTCTTAGGGTTCGAATTTAAACTAAGTTGGACTCATCTGAAGGATGAGCTTATAATCAAGCAAATGTTATCCTCCTCAAGCTTGTCAAAAATAAAGAGGTACTTGCCAGAAATGGTGGGGGAAAGATGAGAAAAATGAGCCTGTTTGTCATACTTTGTAACCACTCTTGAACACGACACTTTTATTCACCTGGGTTGGGAAATCCATTGCCTAACAGTTGATCAAACCACTTTGAAAGTCTTCAGCCGGTTTCTGGGTATTAACTTTGGGTCAATTGTCACCAAACCATTTGCTTTGTCGTTATGTGTTCAAGAGATCACTGCCAATAAAGCCATTCATCTGCAAAATATCTATCATCCATCTTGACCATCCCTGAGTCAGTCCTTGCAACTAAATTTCTTCAACTTGATCTATGATTTCGTGTTGTGGGCTTGCCTGCGACGGATCACTTTCTATCGACTTCAGCTCATTATCTAGAAAGATGATCTAGAAATCGTCAATACCTTGGGATCTGCATGCCTCAATGGCAGGTTTCTCACCTTTGACGACAGGTTGCATCATTGACCTTCGATCAAAGGATTCCGTGATATGTTCGACATCAACACATCTATTCACATCTCATGGATTGTACTGGGTACTTTGAGAGCCATTGACATCACTGGTGGTTTCTCTCGCACTTGTTAACAGTTTACATCATTGATTGGTAATCAAGTGGTTTCTACCATGTTCGACTTCAACACATTCATTCGCATGGATAGAATCGTACTATTTCGGGAAGTAGAAATGAAGACCTGGATCTAGTTTCCACAATCTAGGCTGCGAGGAATTTTGTATTCATTATATTGTGGACTATTCATAAACAGATGGCTGCGTCCATACTGTGTCTACATGAGTCTATACTTGTGATGTATTACAAGATCATTCCTATATCAGAGCAGTAGTTAGTTTTCTAAGTCAGTTTTGATTTGAGTATGGGAATGCCTACCTCAGCGATGATATGATCTCATATATATATCTTGCATTGAATGTTTTTACAGGTTCCGACCGGGCTCTCCACAAGATGATCCTCGAAATGATAAAGTACTTCAATCTTCCTATATGATAAATGAAATCCTCATCTACTACAGACTTCGCACTTTAGGGGGCAATCTATTACACAAAAATATCGTCACCATGACTATCTGCAGTCAGTATGGGTCTATCAACACTTATACTGTCCTCCTAAGCAAGTCTCAGACCTCAGCTCTTCAAATCAAGCTTTGAAAATGAGAGAAAGAAATTAAAAATCAATAAAGCTCTGGTTCTACACTTTCTCTCACTGTCACCTGCGGGTCCGCACCCTTTGTTCGTGTCATCTGCGTATCTGCACGCTCTGTTTGTAAAGGGGTGGGTGCGTACCCCTGTAAAAGTCAAAAAGGCACAAGTTTATCTTAAAAAACTCACTTTCGGTTAATTCTAGAGGATTCTAGAAGGAATTTTGACGTGGATTGTTCGCTCTGAGGTGGTTCATGCATCCCAAAAGAGAAGGAGCTAATCCCTTGACTAAAGGAGCGATCCCTTTGAAGGAGGGCTTTATCCCTTTGAAGGTGGACCTAGTAACTTCCCTCCATTGACTATAAATACAGGCATTGGGATGGTTGCTAGAGAGGTTAGAAGTTGAACATTTTGAGGGTAAATGCTGGTGAAATTAAGACTTCCTAGTTGAGCTTGAGAGGAGAGATCACATACCTTTTTGGCTTCATTGGGAAGAGAGTGAAACTTGTCAAAGTAGATGAGACTTCTTGCTGGACCCTGGGAGGAGCTTGTACAGCGTCAAGGCACAGGTTGTAAAGTTCTTCTTCTTTTGAATTAATACAATCAAACTCATTTTTCTCAACAAGTATCTCATGTTATTTGTTTCATGAACTCCTTGACTTTCATGTTAAATATGTTTTATGATATTGGCTTTTCAGGTGCTATTTAATTTGTTTGCCTTGTTTGTATTTGAAGACTCGCGACAAAGGAGCTCATTTGGATCAAAGGAGCGAGGGCATCCACAAACTTGCATTGGACCTAAGGTAGGCTCTAAAAACACTTGTTTGCCTTTGTTTATAAAAGCATATTTAGAGAAAGATAGTGTCTGGTTGGTTTTCTTGTCATTAGGTCTTCTTTAGATTCTAGGAAGGTCTATCTTGTCCGCAAGATCGACTCATTCCATGTGATGGGTAAGAAAGAACTGGTATGCAAGTTAAAGAAGTCTCTGTATGGGTTAAAAAAGTCACCAAGGATGTGGTATCAGAAATTTGATACATTTATATGGGGACTTGGCTTCACTAGAAGTAAAGCAGATCACTGTGTGTATTTTAAATTAATTGGTGACCGTGTTATTTATCTGGTCTTGTATGTGGATGATATGTTGCTGGTTGGAAATGACAAAGAAATTATCCAGGATTTGAAGACCCAATTGTCCTCCAAATTCGACATGAAAGATCTTGGTGCTACAAACTTTATTTTGGGCATGGAAATTAAAAGAGATCAAACAAAGAGGAAGCTCTAGTTAAACCAGAGGAAGTATGTTGAGACAATATTGCAAAGGTTTAATATGCAGGATAGTAAACCGGTGAAGGTTCCTATTGCTGTAGGTGTAAAGTTATCTGTTGAATAGTGTCCCAAAACACAAGAAGAGAAAGAGGACATGTCCCATGTTCCATATGCAAGTGCAGTCGGTAGCCTGATGTATGCGATGGTCTATACTAGACCAGACATTGCACATGCAGTGGGAGTATTGAGAAGGTTTATGTCAAAACCAGGGAAGGAGCATTGGACAGTAGTGAAGTGGGTTTTTAGGTACTTGCGTGGCACTAGTGATTATGGTTTGTGCTACCAAGGAAGACTAGGATTGGACAGAGTTTTGGATATTCGTGGCATTTTTGATGCAGACTAGGCTGGAGATCTGGATCAGAGAAGATCTACAAGTGGGTATGTGTTTAACCTATTTGGAGGTGCAGTCAGTTGGATGAGTAAGAAACAATATGTAGTGGCACTATCAACTATAGAGGCAAAATACATCGCAGCCACTCGTGCAAGCAAGGAAGCAGTTTGGTTGCAAAGATTGTGTTCAAGTATGGGGTTAGTACAGCGAGCTATAAGGATAGAGTGTGACAGCCAAAGTGCAATTTTATTGGCAAAGAACCCTGCTTATCGTTCAAAGATAAAACACATTGATGTTCAGTATCACTTTGTGAGGGATATGATAGAAGACAAAAAGTTTTTATTGGTAAAGGTGGACACTTTGAAGAATACTGTAGATGCATTGACAAAATCTATGAGCTCTGAGAATTTCTCTTGGTGTAGAGAAAGAATGGGTGTTGCAGGGATGGATAAATGACTAAGATCTCTTATGTCCCCCTGTGGAAAGAAAACAAAATGTGGGAGAATGTTGGGTTGTGTTATATTCTTTCCACAACTAGCCCACATAGTTAACCGATGGGTTAGGAGGGGGACGGAGCCCACCTTCATTGCGCTGATTGCGTAGTGGGGGGAGTCACAAGGGGTTTGAGGGGTGCAGGTAACCCCACTCTATGGGGTCCAGGGCAACACCCTGGAAAATTTTGGTTTTGGACCCTATGTTAGGTTGGGCGGACCTACCTATGGTTTTTTGCATGATTTTTGCACATGGTTTTGGACGCGATGGTTTTCGATCCATGGTATTGTATGCTTCGGCATGTATAAATATGTATTGTAACATTGAAAGGAACATAATAAAAAATCAAGCTGGTAGTCCCAGTTTTGGGATCCAGGGGAAAATCTCTGTGTATATGTGTTTTATGTTTTATGCTCTCGCATTGTTTATTTTCTTTTCTTAGATTTCGTATGCAGGTAATTTCTGTACAGGGTTAAAACCTACATATGCAACCTTGCATTGAATTATGATTTTACCTGGAGGCAACATTACTACTTGGGCCCAAATGCAATAAAACTTAAATGAAAAATAGCAAGGTTACTGTAGGTCCAAAAAAAAAGGAGGAAACCTTTAGGATGACCCTTGGACCTGATGAATCTTTAGAGGACTATGAGGAAATGTTTTAACTCAATTATAGGAGGGACAATTGTACCCTTGATCCTGAGTCACTCAAGATATTCCTTCTCTGAGGGTTTAGGGAGGATGTAATGGAAACCCTCAAAATGCTATCTGGAGGAGATATCTACAGCTTGCCTTATGATGACATCAAAAATATATTTAAGAATCAATATTGGGTTACTAGGAAGAAGGGTAGGCATAGCCAAATCTTGGTCAGTTCCTCTCCCTCCACAAAAACCATCAAGCATGAGATAAGAAGTATGTTGGAATATTTTAAGAGAGAAATGTTGCATACCCTTTCCTTGAAAATGGATACTATGAAAATCAAAAGGAGACAAGAGGAAGCAGAAAGGGCACTGGCTATCTTTTTCCCTAGATGTACTGAAAGACATCCTAGGAATGAATTCCCACTGAATGTCATAGAAGTATACTTAGTTTGTGAAGAGAATCATGCAATATAAAAATGTCCCTCTCTACCAGGCCTAAAGGTTGTATACGAACGAGGGGTAGAAGGTGGGTCAAAGCAGCTACGCTTCAATAACAAAAGGAGACCCCTTGGTCCTCGATCATATCAACAAGGCATGCAAGGTGCACATTATCCTCACTACAATCCAAATCAGAATTCAAATTTCCATCCTTGGTACCCTTCCACTCATCCATCATGGTCAACACCTCCTCCTTGGTCTTATGCTCCTTAATATCCTCCTCACCCTATAAACCCTCCCTTTTAGCCATATCCACCCCAACCTCTCCAATGGGGTAATCCATCATGAGGGTGGAGGCCTCAAACAACCCAACCTCTTAATTTACTGCCTCCACCTTGACCTCAACATAAACAACAAGATCCTCACTAAAATCCACCTAAGAAACATCAAATGCCTACTCAACCCAATCTGAACCCAAACAATAAGTAGGTACAACATGTTTACAATGGGGAGACATCTTATCCTACTTATATTGTGGAAATCCAAGAAATCAACCTTCAGTCTGGGAAGGTGCTCCTAGATAATCCCCCACCTTCTCCACATAAAGAGCTTGAATAAGATAAGGAAGAGAGTGTCCCTCAAGTAAATGCACCTCCTTATCCTGAAAGATTTGTCCACTCTAAACAACACACCCCAGAAGAGGCTAAACTTCTAGGAGAATTGAAGAGCTTATGTGTCAAGATACCCCTTCTCCAAGCCATCAAATACGTTCCCATTTACAACAAGATTATCAAGGATGAATATTTCAAAATCCCTAGGAGAAGAGGAAGATATACCCCCACAATCAATTTTGTTGGAAAACTATCTGATCTAATGCTTGGGAGGCTGATCTCTCCAAGGTATTTTTATCCTGGTAGCCTAGTAGTGGATGTGAATATTGATGGCATTTTTATCCCTAATAGCTTGATTGATTTTGGGGGCTGCAATCAATGTAATGAATGTGGAAACCATGTTGAAGCTCAACATGCAAGGGATTTTTAGCAAGACCACTATAGTGTTGTAGCTTCGATACAAATCCACAGTAGCTCCTGTGGGAGTTATTTAGGATATGATGGTCAACATTGACCCCTGAGAATACCCCATTGATTTCCTAGTCCTCCAGCCCAAAACCAAGTTTAATGGTTATCCTGTCATCCTAGGGAGACCTTGGTTGGCCACTAGTGATGCCTACATGATCCAGGTGGATATTGGTGGCTACCTGACAAGTCCACCTGGACCCCCACCATTGTTCCTCTCAGCATTTTTAGTTTCCTTAATTATAACGCACTTTACCATTTTTAGATGTTTTTCGGGTCCTAAACTTCTAGAGCCGTTTTGAGGCCCTAAACGACGTTTTTTTGGGAAATCTACTACCAGCAATTTTACTGATAAAAATCGTCTTTTTCGTCATCTTCCTCGGAGAGATCTTTCCAACGGGCTATCATGCGCTTCAAACGGAGATAATACGACCAATTCACGACCCCAGGAAGTTGGCTGTCCAAATCACCCCAAAACGGGGCCCACAATTTGGCGTTTCATCTTCTAGGGTTAGGTTCTGGGATGTGAAGGGTTTTCCATTGTTTCTCAATAATAAATAGGCCTTCGAGCCTCATTGTAAGATAGTTCAAGACAATTTAGAGGCATATAGCCACCACATCTCTTCTTAGAGATAAGCTACCATTGCCCTAGCTGGTTTATTTCTATCACTGTTTGTAAGCATATTTCAGTGTTTTATATTAATGAAATGAAGTATTATCTCCGTTGCATATCTGTGTTTATGGTTATCTCTGTAATTTTTTGCGTTCCTGTTTAAATCCGGATCAGTGGTATCAGAGTGGTCTGCTTTTTCTCTGTTTTTCTTTGCATGTCCCCAATGAGGTCGGGATATAAGGAGTTAGGGCTTGAACTGGTCGAACCTTTGCAAGACCAGCCTCGCAAATCCCGACGGCCTCCCATGGCGGATGAGAAGAAAGACGAGGGGGCAGGAGATCCTATCAAAATCTTGCTCGAAGAAGCCCTCAAGCGACAACGGAATGCGATGATGGACAACTTTGCCCAGATCCTTCAGCGGCTACCTAGAAGCGACGCATCGGCTTCCAGCAGCTATTCTGGAAATGCCACGCTCTTTAAGGTACAAGTTAATTTTGAAATCCCCATATTCGAGGGTTAGATAGACGCAAGTGCCGTAGATAAATGGTTAAATCTACTAGAGGGTTATTTTTCTGTTCATGAATTTTCGAGTCGGGAAAAGATTGTTTTCGCTCTTCTCAAAGCAGCCACCCAAGTCAAGGACTGGTGGGAAACCTACTGCGAGCAGAAGGATGAAAATACTGGCTCACTATTTTCGGCTACACCCACCTGGAATTCATTTCGGGATGCCACCAAGGAGCAGTACTACCCTGTTGGAAGCTATGAGGATGAATACATAAAGTGGACCACGCTGCAACAGGGAAGGGACCAAGATGTGTCGGAGTTCACCAATCTTTTCCATACCCTTCGCACAAAATTGGGTATCAAGGATACGGAGTAGCATTTGATACTCAAATACCGTAGCTGCCTGCACAAGTACATCCAAGAAGAAATAGAATTCTTGAACATCTCCTCGCTCAGCACAACATACCGATATGCTGTCAAGGTCGAGCAGAAGTTTAAACAAAAGAGGTCAAACTTTGGATCTGCGAATCTAAAGCAAGGGAAAGGTGCCCCTAAACCACAAAACAAAGGACAAAGCCAAGGCGGAACACCCCAAGACAACCCGCCAAAGCTGCAAGCAAAGAACAGTGCTGCAAAGCCGAAAAAGGACATGGGAAAATGGTGTGAGTTCCATAAGAGCTCCACTCACAACACAAGTGAGTGTCGGGCCAAGCAGTCACTGGTGTCTGAGCTAAAGGTTTCAGAATCAGATGCATTTTCTGACTCTGAGTCAAAACCCGACAAAGGGAGTGACAAAGGGAAGCATATCATTGATGCGGATCCCAACGCCACTGTTGCTACCACCAAGATCCACAAAAATGAACCTAAAGATCCAAAGGAGGAGGAGCGTCTCTTCCACTCCCAGATGTGGGTAAAAGGCTCCCTGCTACAGTTCATTTTCGATAGCGGGAGCCAAAAGAACCTCATTTCGGCAGAGGTCGTGAAGCGGTTGGGCTTACCGACCACAGCACATCCACAACCGTACACCATCAGGTGGCTTCACCAAGGACAAGATCTTCGTGTGAGCCAGCAGTGTCGCCTTCCATACAATATCAAGCCCTTCACAAATGAGGTATTATGTGACATTGCTCCCCTTGAAGTTTGTGATGTATTATTAGGACAACAATACTTGTGGAAGCGACATGCTGTGTATGAATCAAGGCCCTGTGCTGTTATCATTACATTGGGAAATAAGTTGTATAGGATACCAGAGGTAGCACCGCCTACCGCCTTCTCTTTGATTACTGCAAAACAATGCAGTAAGCTCATTTCCAAAACCGGGAAATTTGTCTTCCTGATGATACACCCTCAAGGAAAGGAGAAGACGGTGGCCACGACCTCCAGACAAGACCCCTCTGCACGACAGCTACAGATGGGCAAAGTCGTGGAGGAGTACGAGGACATCTTCACCTCCCCTGCAGGGGTTCCTCTGCACTGTCAGGTCAAGCACTTTATCGATCTGACCCCAGGTGTGCCGCTACCCAATGGACCAATTTATCAGCACTTTGTTCTGGAGAATGATGAAATCAAGAGGCAGATTCAGGAGCTTCTGCAGAAAGGTCACATCTGTCCGAGTTCATTGCCTTGTGGGAGCTCGATCGTGTTGGTACAGAAGAAGGATGGGACTTGGAGACTCTGTATTGACTATTGGGAACTGAACAAGATCATTGTCCGTAATAGGTACCTGATCCCATGGATTGATGACCTCCTGGACCAACTAAAGGGGGAAAAATATTTCAGCAAGATCGATCTGAAGTCAGGGTATCACCAAGTACCAATCGAACCCTCTGATGTGTGGAAGACTGCCTCAAAACTAAGGAGGGCCTTTTCGAATGGTTGGTGATGCCTTTTGGATTAACGAATGCTCCTGCAACCTTCATGAGGCTAATGGATGACATCTTACGGCCATTCACCAACTCATTTGTAGTGGTATACTTGGATGACATTCTGATCTTCAGCTAGAGTTGGGAAGAGCACCTCCACCACATACGACAGGTACTCCAAACACTGCGGCAACACAAGCTATGTGCCAATTTGGAGAAATGCACTTTTGGCATGACCCAAGTTCAATATGTAGGATACATTATTGATGAACAGGGGGTGCATGTGGATCCAACCAAGATCCAAGTCATTCGGGATTGGCCATCTCCAACCACTCTGACAGAGCTCCGCAGCTTTCTAGGTCTTGCCAACTTCTACCGCAGGTTCGTGTTGGGGTTTTCTCATATCACTTGGCCCTCGAGTCAAGTCACCAAGGGAGGAGCGAAAGCAAATTTTTTTTGGCTTGAATCTCAACAGAAGGCATTCATAGAGCTGAAAGATCGCCTCTGTACGGCACCAGTGCTCACATTACCAGATTTACAACAACAATTTGAGGTCAAGACAGATGCCTCTGACTATGCTATTGGGGCAGTCCTTACTCAACACAGGCATCCAGTGGCATATCACAGTGAAACACTTTCAGACACAGTCCGGAAGTATCCCACTTATGATAAAGAGATGTATTCCATTGTGCAGGCCTGTCGACAATGGAAGCATTACATTTTGGGGAAGGAAACGGTAATCCACACAGACCACCGACCCCTGCAGTTCATACAGACCCAAGGGAAATTGTAGAATGATCGCCATCAGAAGTGGTCTACATACCTGCAACAGTTCCATTTGAATATCAAGTATAAGAAGGGCAACACCAATAATGTTGTAGATTGCCTCAGTCAGCCACCGATCATGGCATTAACCACTATGCTCAACCCTTGTGGGCACGAGACTTCTAATTGGTCACATCTCTACAAAAGCGACCCAGAATTCGGCCACACATACCAAACACTCTTGGAGGGTCGGCATGTTCCAGATTTTCACCTCCAGGATTCCCTGTTATGCCATCTAGGTCACCTTTGTGTTCCTTCAAGCGAGCATGCCAAGATGATTTGGGAAGCACACTACAGTCGAGCTGCTGGGCATTTTGGGGTCGAGAAAATGGTGGCAGTACTACAAAAGTTTCTATTGGCCGAATCTTCGACAGGATGTTGGCAAGTACATCAGATCATGTACTGCCTGTGCCATTGCCAAACTGACCATAAAGAAGCAAGGCCTCTATGCCCCGCTGCCTACCCCTAGTCAACCTTGGGAATCCATCTCCATGGATTACATGTTAGGCATTCCTTCCACTAAGCATGGAAATGACTGTGTTTTTGTGGTCGTCAACAGGTTCTCGAAGATGGCCATTATGGCGGCCTGCAAGAAGAACATGACAACAGAAGCCACTGCTAAACTCTTCTTTGAACGAGTGTGGTTGCACTTTGGGATCCCACAGTCTATCATCTCAGATCGGGACAGTCGATTCCTCAGCACATTTTGGTCCAGTCTTTGGTCAATGCTGGATACCAAACTCACTAAGTCCACAGCCTTCCATCCTCAAACTGATGGCCAGACAGAGGTTGTCAATAGGATGATTGTACACATTCTATGCATGTACAACTCAAAGCATCCACGCACATGGGACGAGAGCCTCCCCTATGTTCAGCACAGCTACAACCGAGCTCTTCACAGCTCCACTGGCCACAGCCCTTTTCAGGTGGGCTTGGGATTCCAACCACTATGCCCCATTGATGTGGCCATGCCATTTGCAACTACTCACATAGATTCGGCTCATGTCCAGTCTGAAACAAACAAGGCAACCAGCTTCATTGAGCACATCCAACATATTCGCCAACAGGTCCATGACATTCTGGAGAAATCAAATGCCAAGTTCAAGCAGCGACATGATCAACATCGAGTGCCACACAAGTTTCAGGTGGGTGACAAAGTCTGGTTTCATTTGCAAAAGGAACGCCTTATCGGAGCCTATCGGAAACTGAGACCACTCTGATATGGTCCCTACACCATTACTAAGGCTGGGGGAAACAATGCATTTGAACTCAGCATTCCCCCATTCCTTGGCCTGCACCTAGTGTTCAATGTGGACCACCTTCGGCCATACTTTCCACCATTGCTAGACACATCCGACATTGCAGCACAGCTCACGCCCAGAGAATTGAATCCAGATTGCGTGGAACAAGCTGCAACTGATCGAATCATGGACACAAAAATCAATAATACTCGCCAATAGAATATTCAATTGTATCAAGTTATCAAAGCAGGCCAACTCCTTCACAATGGCAAGTGGCTCACCAGGGACCAATTTCAGCAAAAGCTTCCTCATCTCATGGAGGAACTCAACGCAATGGGGACCATTGCTTCCTAAGAGGGGAGGAATGATCCAGGTGGATATTGGTGGCCACCTACCAAGTCCACCTGGACCCCCACCATTGTTCCTCTCAGCATTTTTAGTTTCCTTAATTATAGCGCAGTTTACTATTTTTAGCAGTTTTTCGGGTCCTAAACTTCTGGAGCCGTTTTGAGGCCCTAAACGACGTTTTTTGGGAAATCTACTGCCAACAATTTTTTTGATAAAAAAAATCTTTTCTGTCGTAGTCCTCGGAGAGATCTTTCCAACGGGCTATCATGTGCGTCAAACGGAGATAATACAACCAATTCGCGACCCCAGGAAGTTGGCTGTCCAACTCACCCCAAAATGGGGCCCAAAATTTGGCGTTTCATCTTCTAGGGTTAGGTTCTAGGATGTGAAGGGTTTTCCATTGTTTCTCAATAATAAATAGGCCTTCGAGCCTCATTGTAACACAGTTCAGGACAGTTCAGAGGCATGTAGCCACCACATCTCTTCTCAGAGATAAGCTACCATCGCCCTAGCTGGTTTATTTCTATTACTATTTGTAAGCATATTTAAGTGTTTTATATTAATGAAATGAAGTATTATTTCCACTGCATATCTGTGTTTATGGTTATCTCTGTAATTTGTTGCATTCTTGTTTAAATCCGGATCATTACATTAGTTGCAGGGATGGGAACATGACTATTAAGCACAAACATTTATCAAAACAACTTTTGTTTCATCCTCCTGCTCAACCTTTTATTGAGTATGATTTACCCTTATGGTTAGAGGTTGAGGGAGAGGAAGAATTTTATCATACATCCCTATACCCTATATGCACCTTAGATATTGTTATAGGAGAGGGGAATCTTGATGAAGATGACCTTAATTACCATATCTTAGAAAATCAACCTCCCACACCCATATCAGTTGATGAGTTGATGGAAGAATATGAGAGTAGTCCTTGGGCTAATTTGTGCTCCACTGAATCTAGCCTGGAACATGCCAAGATTATGGAGATTGGCCCATCTGTAACTCTAAATATAAATCCTTCTCTTTCTTTTGAGTAGGAAGAATGGTTATGCAGTGTACTGAGGTAAGACCTGGATTCTTTCGCTTGGGATTATAAGGAAATGAAAGGTATGCATCCCTCAGTCTGTACTCATCATATTTACATCAAATAGGGATGAAAGCCTATGTGCCAACCCCAAAGAAGGATGAACCCAGCTCTTAAGGACATTGTGAAAGAATAATTTCAAAAGTTACTAGATGTAGGGTTCATATACCCCATTTTAGATAGTGAATGTGTGTCACCTCTTGTTTTAGTCCCCAAGAAAAATGGGAAGTGGAGGCTCTGTTTTGATTACCAAAAAATTAACAAGACTACAAAAAAGGATCATTTTCCTTTGCCCTTGATTTACCATGTCCTAGATGGCCTTGCAGGAAATAAATTCTTCTCCTTCTTGGATGGATTTAGTGGACACAACCAAATCCAAATAAGCCATGAAGACCAAGATAAAACCAAATTTACATGTCCTTGGGGTACATTTTCTTATAGCGTCCTTCCATTCGGTATGTGTAATTCCCCTGCTACTTCCCAGAGGGCAGTTCTAAGTATCTTTGTTGAACTTGTTCATGACTCTGTTGAGATATACATGGATGATTTAGCTCGTTATGGATGTGACTTCCAGGAAGCTCTTTCAAATTTGTGCAAATTATTAAAGAAATGCATTGAAATGAATCTTTCATTGAGTCCTAAGAAATATGAATTTTTGATGAATGCAGGGACTGTCATTGGCCATTCTATATAAAATGAAGGGATACAGGTTGACCAAAACAAGATTTCCATCATTAAAAAGGTCCATATCCCTAAAAAGCAAAGAGATGTCAGGAGTTATCAAAGACTTTAGTAAACTACCTTCACCCTTGTTTGTATTTCTGGCTAGATATTTGGATTTTTGCTGGACAAAAAACTGTCAAGAAGCCTTCCAAGTACTGAAAGACATGTTGACCACTGTGACCTTCCTTAGGGGTCCCAACTGGGAATTACCTTTCCATATACACACAGATGACTCAGAAAAAGCTGTAGGGGCAGTCTTAGGACAACTGGAAAAGAAATTTCCTTATGTTATCTATTTCATCAATAAAAACCTTTACAAAGTTGAGTTAAATTATATTGTCACTAAGAAGGAACTCTTGGCAGTGGTACATTCATTGAAAACGTTTAGGCATTATATCACTGTTTGTCCAACTTTTTTTCACACTAATCATGCAACCATTAAGTATTTAATGAATAAACCTAATGTCAATGCTAGGATAATTAGATGGTTGTTATTATTACAAAAAAAATATTTGACTATTATTGATAAACAAGGGAAAGAGAATGTGGTTTCATATTTCTTGTCAAGACTAACCCTCCCTATGGGAAAGGAAGACTAACGCTCCCTATGAACTTCCATTATAACATTTCTTTGCCATCTCAATGTTGTCTCCTTGGTTTTCTGATATAGTTAACTACTTGGTTGCTGGGAGGTTACCTCCTAATCTATTCTCTAAGAAGAAGAGAAATATTGTCAGGAAAAGTGCCCCATTCACTTGGAATGGGGGAAATCTTTTCAGATTGGGACCATATCATATCTTGAGGAGATGTGTGAGGGAAGAGGAGGTCTTTGAAATCCTATCAGCGTGCCATGATGGACCCTATGGGGGTCACTTTGCTGCTAAGAGGACAACCTTCAAAGTTCTATAATCAGGTCATTATTGGCCCACTTTAGATCAAGATGCAAGAAGGTACACCAACAGGTGTGATTAGTGCCAAAGGATGGGTAAACCCACACCCAAGGATGAAATTCCCTTACAACCTCAAGTGGCTTTAGAGCCATTTGAGAAGTGGGGCATGGATTTAATTGGACCTATTGATCCCCCATCAGGACATAAGAGATATATCATTGTGTGCACTGATTACTTGACTAAATGGGATAAAATAAAGGAAGTAAAGGAAAAATTGAGAAAAAGGTCACTGAATTTATGAGGTAGAACATCTTATACAAGTTTGGTTTTCTAAGGGAGTTAGTCATTGATCAAGGAGAAAAATTAAATCAAATCTGATTGAAGATCTCATGAAGCAGCACCACATCAAGCATAGGACATATGCTTCCTATCACCCTCGGGTGAATGGGCAGGTGGAAGTCACAAATAGAGCATTAGAGAACATTCTTACCAAGGATGTTAGTAGCAGCAAAAAGGATTTTGCAGATAGACTTATGGAAGCCACTTAGGCCTACAACACCACTTGGAAGACCACCACTGGATTTACCCCATTTGAACTAGTCTATGAGAAAAAGGCCCTGTTATCTATTGAATTTGAATATAACATCTTAAGGATGGGAGCCCAGTTAAACTTGGATCTCATTATAGAAAAGAAGGAGAGGCTACTCCAACTCAACGGTCTATATGAAGTTAGGTTGCAAGCTCTCCTACACACTGAAGCAATCCAGATACAAAAGAAGATTTCCATGACAAACACATCAAAGAGAATAATTTTCAAGAAGGAGATTGGGCCATGCTATATGATTCCAGGTTCAAGAATTTCAAGGGAAATCTAATGATAAGACATCTGGGTCCCTATATAGTAGAGAAATGTCATGAGAATGGGTATGTCTAGATCAGAGCAATTGATGAGGAAGGGATCTCGTTACCTATAAATGGTTATAGAATAAAGTTTTATAAAATAAATTTGTCCAAAGAAGAATTTGTCATTTCAATCAGCAGAAAATTAAATGTGACTGGGAGGTTCACAACCCTCAGTCCACAAAAATTCTAAGAATAAAGATAAAAAAATAGGGCCTAGATGAAAACATCCATGAGGCATATAAGGCCAACTCTAGGGTTGAAAACCTCTCTGAGGCAACCTAGGAGAAAAAAAGAGAAAAAAAAACAAGAAGAAAATAAAAGGGACTATCCTTGGCTATTCTATATCCAAGGAAGGGATACATGTTGACCCAAACAAAATTTCCATCATCAAAAGGGTCCCTATCTCTAAAAAACAAAGAGATGTCATGAGTTCCCTTGGATTAGCTAGGTATTATAGAAGGTTCATTAAATAATTTTGTAAAATGACTTCTCATTTGTTTGGATTGTTGGCTAAATATTTAGATTTTTGTTGGGCAAAGAACTGTTAAGAAGCCTTTTAAGTACTGAAAGAAAAGTTGACCACTGCACCCAGCCTTAGGGGTCCCAACTGGGCATTACCTTTCCATATACACACAGATGTATTGTATAAAGTTATAGGGGAAGCCTTAGGAAAAGTGGAAGACAAATTTCCTTGTGATATCTATTTCATCAATAAGAACCTTTCTAAAGCTGAGTTAAATTATAATATCACTGAAAACTAACTCTTGGCAGTGGTACATTCTTTGAACAAGTTTAAGCATTATATCACTGTTTATCAAACTTTTGTTCACATTGATCATGCAACCATTAAGTATTTAATGAATAAAATTGATGTCAATGCAATGATAATTAGATGGTTGTTATTATTACGGTAATTTGATTTGACTATTATTGACAAACTAGGGAAAGAGAATGTGGTTGCAGATTTCTTGTCAAGACTAACCCTGCTTGCAGAAAAGGAAGAAATGGTGGATGATCAACTTCTAGATCAACATATCTTTCCCATATCAGTGCTTTCTCCTTGTTTTTTAGATATATCCAACTACTTGGTTTCTAGGAGTTTCCCTTCTAATCTATCCTCCAAGGAGAAAACCAAGATTGTCAAGAAAAGTTCCCCATTCACTTGGATTGGGGGAAATCTTTTCAGGTTGGGGCCAGATCAGATCCTGACGAGATGTGTGAGGGAAGACGAGTTCTTTGACATCCTCTCATCATGCCATGATGGAATCTATGGGGGCGACTTTGTTGCTAAGAGGACAACCTTCAAAGTTCTACAATTAGGTTATTACTGGCCCACTTTACATCAGGATGCAAGTACACCACCAGGTGTGACTAGTTCCCAAGGATAGGTAAACCCACACCCAAGGATGAAATTCCATTATAATATCAAGTGACTCTAGAGCCATTTTAGAAGTGGAGCATGGATTTCATTGGACCTTGTTAGAGCCTAGATTTACCTCAGGCTGAAAAGGTAAGATTCTAGGTCCACATCAAACCACGCTCAGCCTCGTAGCTAGCCCTACGAGGACAAGAGAGGGCTCTCTCCGGGTCAATCTCAGCAAAAGATAATTAGATGGGACTTGATATGACTGATTTAACAACTAATTTTAGGCTAGGTATGAAGTGCAAGAATTTAATTTGAATTTTTTGGGTGTTTTGTTGGAAAAAGGGAAAGGCAAATTTGGGTTCGAGGATGAGGCCAAATTTTTGTGGAGCTCTGGTTGGGGCAAGGTAGGCAATAGTTTTGATGCTTTAGATTAAATGAATGGATAGAAAAGACCACTGAGGAGCTGAAGAGGGCAAGAGGCTGCAAGAATCCTCTCCAAATAGAGGAAAACGTGTAAAACTAAACAAATTTTAAGGCAGAGCGCAACAAACTCATGAATTCTACCTTTGTCACTCAATTTGTTTAATTTCAGAAGCAAAGAGAAGGGAAATGGCATACATAAAACATCAATGAACTTACAATTACATGAAGAAAAAAACCATCAAAACACAAAGCCACAAGGATCCCAACAAGTGCTGCAAAACCCTGGTCTTTCCTTTGCCAAAAATGCAGAAATCAAATGTACAATGGAGTGCCAAGCAATCCCAAGTGTCCAACCATGAAAATGACTGAGAAATTACATAATATGGACAAGCCTAACTCCTTCCCATGCCTCTAGGGGTCGAGCTCATCATTCTAGGAGCTGTTTCAACCAATTCTAAACAAGGAACTGAAATCTAGGCAATCAAACAACTTGCCTCTATATGCTAGGAAACTGATTCATTCATTTAATTTTCACTTTTTAGTGAATGAACCCTCTAGAACAAGTAAAAATGTGCCAATATTACATCATGGTCATCAAATTACATCAAGGTAGATCAAGAGTTACATGAAAAAGTAAAACTGGTCAAAACTGGGTGAAATTCTGAGCTGTTGAGTGAAAATGAGGCCAAATTTCTCTATGTGCCGTGCCCAAATTCTCTATGCATCACACCACTTTGGAGCTGATTTTGAGGCACTTACCAAAGTCCAAATTGAGCTCATGATAGCTTGTTGGAAATCCCTACTTGTCTAATTTCCAACCCAAGTCGAGTTTCTCAATTTAGTGTCCATTTTCCCCTCCAAATATCCAATCTCCCAAGACTGTTTCCTGTGTGTGGAAAAAGTGGCAGAAAGGCCATTTTCAAGGTGTTTTTGACCCTTAAGGCCACCCAGAACTTGATGAAATCTTTCGGCCATTCCTGAGCATGCATAATTTATCATGAAAAACCCAAAAATATCAAGTTTTCGTCCAGAAGATGTCCCAATCATAAGTGCGCGCCAAGTGGCGCTACGTGTTGGGCAAGAAATCTGTTTTGTGACAAAAAAACTTCAAAGATGACAAAATTTTCTCCAAATTCCTTGAAATTTGGGCTGTAGGTCCATCATTGAGTATCCTACTCAGCAAAAGAAGCTTTGGCCAAGATTCGAAGCCGATCATGCATTTTGCGCCTCCTCAATTCCCTCCTGGTGTATGCAGTTCAGTGGTGTAATTACTGTCTTGTTCATATGATGAATCTGTGTCCATCATGGTATTGCAATGTGTATGACAAGTGTATGTTTTATTGGTTGAAAATGAGAAATGAAGACTTGGTGTCTTTGTCTCCAAGTGCCAAATATGCCAAAGGGAAATGAGGGACTGTGAGAAATATGGAACAGTGGGTATAGTGGACTGTGGGAAAAATATGATTCAATCAAGTGAAGGTGAGGACAGTCACTTAACTATGTTTGGGAATTGGGATTTGGGGATTTTAAAAGTGAAATGAAAGAGGGAGAGTGATAGGGAATGATAGGCTTGGTAGCACAATAGTTAATCAAACCCTAAGCAGCAAGGGTTTTCAAATGGTAGGGTTTGATTGTTTTTTACAAGTACCACAAAACAAACATCAACTTGGCTAGCAAACGGTATTTGGAGGCTCTACCCTATTTGTTTCAAGACCATTCCATGTGATTTCGGGCAATTGGAGCGAGTTTGGGCAAGTTTCGAGTCCTCTGGCTGTATGCGCTGTGCACCCAACCCAATGCGCCGTGCCTCACCAGTGCGCCGCGCCCGTGTAAAAATGCACTGAGTTTTGAGGCCAAGTGCGCCACGCCTCACCAATGCACCGCGCCTCCTATCTAGTGCGCCGCGCCAGCAACTTACAGTAATTTTTTAGCCAAGCTTCACACTCATTCACCCAAATAGTTTAGCTTTGGTTCTCTTTGCTTTCTTGCGTGTAAATGAACTCTTGGAACACAAAAATGATATATATGCTAAGGATTTAACTCTTGATTTAAAAAACCAATTTGTCATGTTGCAAACTTTGACACTTCACTTTGAAACTCTGTTTTGCTTCTTTGTTGCTCTCGGATTGAATGGTTTGATTTTCGCTTGTCTTGTAGGGATGAATGGCCTAGAACTTTGCAAAGGACCAGAGCTGTGCATGAAGATTTTTGACAACTGAAAAACTTTGAAAATATACATGGCAATTTATTACAAAGAACAAAATGACGATTTTCTTCAAAACAGAGTTTTGAATAAAATTCATGATCAAAGATTGCGATGATGAAATTTGCGATGAAAACTTATTATGAAACCTCCCTCATGCGTTTGCTGGCATTTTGGACACTCTGAAGACAAAATTTGCGAAACCCCAGACCTAATGACTGACATGACTCTTGGCTGACCAAAATACCATCCATAATGACTGTAAAATTGACTTTGATGAACTTTGATGATCAGACATGAACCAGCAGGTACATGACATGAGGGAAATGAGTGAAGAAACCCTTCGTCAGATAATCTATGCTCCTAATGGAATGCAGATGATCAAGCTAAATGAGACACCTAAAAATGAAATGCAACAAAAGAGGTTTTGATCTCTGACAGAGGGCTGAACAGACTGACTCTAACAGACCTATTGATCCCCCATCAGGACAGAAGAAATATATCATTATGTGCACTGATTAGTTGACTAAATTGGTTGAAACAAAGGAAATAAAGGTAGAAACTGAGAAAAATGTGGCTGAATTTCTAAGGGAGAACATCTTCTACAAGTTTGGTTTTTCAAGGGAGTTAGTCATTGATCAAGGAGCACAATTTACATTAAATTTGATTTAATATCTCCTGAAGCAGCACCACATCATGCACATGACATCCACTTCCTATCACCCTCAAGAAAATGGGTAGGTGGATGTCACAAACAGAGAATTGGATAACATTATAACCATGGCTGTTAGTAGTTGTAGAAACGGTTGGGTAGATTGACATGTGGAAGCCACTTGGGCCTACAACACCACATGGAAGACCATCGCTGAATTCACTCCATTTCAACTAGTCTATGGGAAGAATTCCATGTTATCTATTGAATTTTAATACAACACCTTAAGGATGGTAGCTCAATTAGAATTAGAACTCACTATAGCACAACAGGAGAGGTTGGTCCAACTCAATGGTCTAGATGAATTTAGGTTGTAATCTCTCCTGCACACTCAGGTAATCCAACTATAAAGGAAGATTTGGCATGACAAACACATTAAAGAGAATACTTTTCAAGAAGGAGATTGGGCCTTGATGTATGATTCTGGATTAAAGGATTTCAAGAGAAAGTAAATAACAAGATGGTTGGGTCTATCCAGGTCAGAACAATTGATGACCCTTACTTGTCAATGGTTATAGGTTGAAGTTGTATAAAATACCTCTAACCAAGGAAGAATTTATTAGTTCAATCAGGAGAGAATTGAATGTTATTGGGAGTATCATAGTCCTAAATCCAAAAATATCCTAAAAACAAAGACAAAAGGGCCTAGATGAAAACCTTTTTGAGGCATCTAAGGCCAACTATAGCATTGAAAACCTCTCTAAGGCAGCCCAAGAGAAAAAAAAGACAAAAGAAAAATAAAAAGATGAAAAGATCCCCAAGTGAAAAATTCCTCTGAGGCTCCTAGGGAAAGCATGTAGGTTGAAAACCTTGGCAGAGGCAGCCTACATGTATCAACCAAAGAAAAAAAACACAAGGAGTTCCTACACCAATTTTTCTAACATCTCTCTTTTGCAGGACTCTAGACATTCAACAGAACCATGGCTACATAATAGATTCTACATATTCATTCCTCCATTTTTCCATCCATCCATTGCATTTCCTCCCTCTTTACTCACATACCTACCTCTCTCCATCATCTAGCCAGCAATAGAATCATGTTTTCCCTCCTTTTTGAAATGCTACAGCACTATCCTGAAATGCTACAGGAGCAACCTGAAATGCTACAGGAGTAGCCTGAAATGCTACATGTGGAAGATTTGATTGGAGGAATAGGTAAAAAGCTCATGTATTCTTTAGGAAATTTTGATAGAGGTCCACCCATATCACCTTCATCACTCATCCACTCCATCAAGACAAGAGTCATCTTCAAATTCCACTCTACCCTACATGAAAAAAAAACTAGAAAAGGATTTGTCTTCAACTTCCCCCCCACCTACACCACCTCTTAATGATTTTAATATTGTCATTATACCTCTTATGAATTTCCCTCAATCCCATATGAAATATGAGGTCTCGAAGAGGAATTTAGTGACTACTACAAGAAGGAGATTCCTTTTGTAGCAGCCTGTACAGTTACAACAGAACTGAGCATCAATTTTTTTCTCACACACAGAGGAGAAGATCTAGCCACCTTAAGCATTATGAAGCCATTTATGAAGTTGATAAGGGACACACCATCCTTAGAAAGCATATATCAGATAATCCATCCACTCCACTAGATGCAGATTAGACATTGAGAAGAAACCTGAACACACAATAATTTTATCAATCCAAGAATCATTAAGCTATAAGGGCCTCTGCAGAAGAAAGAAAAGTGTATCAACACCTTCAAGATGATCATATTATGAATTCCAATTCTAGCATGCAAGATTCTCTAGTAATTCTACATTACAAGTAGGATCAGGTATGAAAACCATCACCTATTCCCTATGCATATAATGATAAAATGTGTAATGGTTGAGAAAGGAATTTTGTATGGGATCGAGGTGGCCAGTAAAGTTGGCCACCTTTGATTAGTAAACTAAAGTTAATTCAGTCACACAAGCAACGTGGAAAAGTCAAATCAATTGAGGTGGTTATTACGAGGAGTGAGGTGGTGATTACGAGGAGTGAAGTGAGGATCATGAGGAGCAGGGTGATGATTGCAAGCAGTGTGGACAATGGATAAAAAAAGGAAGTTCGTGCAAGATCCATGTCACCAAAGTGCTCTGAGCCTTTACCACAAAAAGGAATATTAAGTACAAGGCATGACTCCATTGGTATAATCGTTCATTTCTAGAAAAAAGATAGAGAAGGGCGAGCTAGTGTTATCAGAGATTGCCTAGGGTGCCACCAAGATGCTTTGAACTATGTTTGTAGGTGCTATAGGAGGAGCTATAGGAGAAGCTGCAGGAGGATTTGAACTTCTACAGGAGGCCTAAAAGGAAGCTACAGGAGAATTGAAAGGAGAAAGGGAACCAAAACTACCCAAAATTGTCCTCAAACTGTCATGCACATGACATAGTTATATGGAAAGGATTAAGTGGCTTTCTCCCTCTTTAATTTCCATACATCTACATGGATATCTCTGCTTGAATTAAGTACCCTATAGAAAAAAATTATGTAGTAGTTATATGTGAAGGCAATATAGGAATAGATCAAATTTGTTTTTTTTATAATTAGCATCCTTCTCCCCCTATGAAAGAAAAAATATGACGTTGTCTCTTCACCTCAGACTGCTCTGAGGCCAAAATTAAAAATACACCCATGTAACCCTAAGAAGGAGAAGTAGGAGAAATGGAGGGAGGTTTAAACAGAAGAGAACCCAAAAATGCAAAAAGAGTTCATCAACATCCTCCTTTGGTAAATATTTTTCTAAGACAACATTGGATGGGCTTCTTTGAAAAGTTGAAAGGGTATGATGATGATATAACTCAGGAATTTTCCATGGCACTAAATCCTAAGGGAGAGGATAGTGTCACTACTATTTCTAGAGGCCTTGTCATCTCTTTAAATGTTGTACTCATAAGCAAACTGACTACCTTACCCCTAGGAATTCAATGGAGCAAGGAGGATAAAGTGGTGAGTGTTACAGCCATGAAGAACTTCTTCATTCAGAGAGAAAATCTTGTAGAAGATAAAAATGGATTGAGAAGATAGATCCTACCTTACACTTTGGATGAAGTGGCCTATAACATCCTAAAATACATATCTTGTGAGGGGAGGTTGATAATTCTATATTCCTATAATTTTAGGTTGCTCCATGAGATAAGATTCAAAGAAAAATTACCTATTCCAAATAGACTCGATGTTCCCCATTTCCTCCTACAATTTATCATTGAAATGAACCAAAAAGTGAGGGAAGGGAAGCACCAACATATTTCCTACCATGGCCTCATTAATATGATTATTATGGATCTCTAAGTCTCCTAACAAACCTTGTGCTATAAACTATTTTTGAAGACATTGATAGGGAAAATTCATTGAAACCCAAGCCATCACACATGAAGAAACACCAGCCTCTAACATTGGAGTTAGAGAAGGAAAGAAGGAAGAAGAGGAGCTAGCAGAAACAGAAACCAAGGAAGGAGAAGGAGATAAACAAGGAACAAAGAAAGAGAACTCACAAGGGACATCTAAGCCTCAACAGAAAGAAAAACAAGGACAACAAACAAGTCTCTCTCCAGGGAACATAGAGCAAGAAGTGGCTACAACATTGGTCACATTGGGCACACCTATCAATCCAAAAAGAAGGAAGTCAAGGCAAGGTCTCATATACTTCAAAATAAGAAAGAGCACAAGGATAAGGCAAGGGAAGCCACAACCTCCTTAAAAAATCCCTATCATTATTGATGAGTCAGCAAGCAAGAAGGAAGAATTGGGACCCAGTGAGGGAAAAATTGAAGAAGTTACCTCTCCTGAGGAAAAACCAAGTAGCATGTGCTACCTATGGGAAGGCATCCACTAGGGTTTCTATGGACAGACATAGTGGTAAATGCAGGTTTCTATCCACAAGAGGTCACACTACCTGAGGTGCCTTGGGATGTCAAAGAGAATGAGTTGCTTATAGGGTGAGAAACACCTTCAGCAGGGGGTGATGACGGGTCCCATCAATAGATATATTGTAAGGTTCATTGTGCTATCCTCCAACCCTTAAAACTCTCCTTTTCACACATTAATTTTCATTTTTAGCCATAATATCCTTAGTAGGAAGATTGAAGGGTGCTTTCCATATTGTATGGCCTAATGTGATTAATTTTAAGGAAAATAAGCATTTTTTGAGGCATTTACTATGCAGGGGTTTTATGGAGACAACCAAGAGAAAATGTAGGGGGCTTTTCCACCTCATTAACTCTCTAACTTGACTTGAGATCATAGAATCCTCACTCATAACTCGAATTCACTAGCAGATGAGGGACACCAAGTACATGTGAAATCAAGGAATACCCGGTCCACAAATCTCGAGATCTTAGAGGGAATCAATCCTCTTTTCAAGGGAGCTTCCATCAGCTACCTTTTTGTATAAATAAACCCACCAAGAGGCTCATTAGGATTCGAAATTTTGTTTCATCTAGGAGTAACTACTGAGAGCCTAGTTCTTGACATTGTTAGTCTTACTTTTCATATGATGTATGTGACTATATTTTTCTATTAGTGATAATTTTACCATTGGTTTGCATCTGAGTTTGTTTTCGAGGGCTAAAACCCTTGGGTTTGGGCCCAATCCATAGGCTTTAATCCCTCTGTTGTATTTATTTCTTATTCTTGTTTCAAAGTGTTAGTAAATTATATATTACAGAGCAATGGAACACATAGAATATTTCATAAATATAAACATAGAAAACGCATAAAACCAGATAGACACAGATATACGTGGTTCACCCAGTTTGGGCTACGTCCACCCCGAACAACCAGTCCTTCCTTTCTATTATCCAGCAAAATGAAGAGATACAACCTATAAGAGATCCGCTATAACACTCTATTCGCTCTCAATCTCCTCTCTCTTTCTCACTCAGAATACAGATCTACATAGATGCAATACAATTCCCTCATATATAGTGAGGGGTTGCCTTCTAGGGAAAAAAACCCTAAATTAAACATAACTTCTACCATCAGATCTCCGCTTAACGAATGGCCCAGATTGACTAGAAATTATTATACTTTCACAAGGCAATTTTACATCTATTCTTAGCTTCGGGGGCACTGCCCCTGAAACCCCCTACTAGGGGGGGGGGATCCCCAAAGGTCGCAACTGCCCCCCTTGGACCCCCCTGCAGCGAACAACACCACCCCATTTCGAACTGGGGTCCAATGCTGTGATACCTTTGAATACAGAAGATAATTAGGCACCACACCCAACACAAAGTATTGTAATTATTTCCTTGTTTCAGTAGATGTTATATCATAAAAATGTGTAATTATAGGCTTCCCTGACACCTATCTTGTGGGAAGAGTGATTGGAAAGATCCACACTAACAACTTAAAAATATTTGCTTATGATTTCTTAGAAAGTGTTAAGTATTAGATTGCAGTCTTTCTACATGTTTAATCTATGGAAATTAGGAGTTCGCAGCATTGGTTTGACAATTAGAGTTGTGTTGTAGTTTAAGAGTAGACTTCAATAAAATTCAACCCATATTTTCCAAGATTATTTACTTTTCTACAATAATGATCATTTGATGCATGTATTTGGCTAGTTGCAGGAACTGTACTGATTTATAGGGGTGGGAAAAACTTTCCACATCCACCTGGACCTTTCTATCTTCACCCTAGGCACCTCACCTTGCTTCCAAATTATGTCTTTGAATTCACTATGTTAAGGTAAATGAAGGACACCATGGGCATCAACTTTGGTGCAAGATAGACCTCTGAGGGGTACTAAGCTTGGATAAGGGACTCCCACACCCTTCATTCACCTCCTTCTACCTTCATCCACCTTTCTCTACCTCCAAGACACCATTTCTATCCTCAAAACACTCTCAGACCCTCCTCCTGTAGCAAGACAATGCCTCATGTAGCAATACAGTTCCTCCTTTAGCACCTCCTGTAGTAGACATGTAACATTATTTTCTTCAACCAGTTTTTCCCAATACTTTGAATCTGCCATAGTTAAGTTTAATAATGCCCCCCACACTGTGATTTGATGATTAGTGAAGACTCTAGGACCACTCCAACCTCATGCTTTCCTCACTAGAACCACCAGATAGAAAAACAGAGTTAGAATTAGTATTTTTCTTCATAGGTATGTTGAAGATTGGATCCCTGATTTCCAAGAAAGTGTGAGTAGATAAATGATGCATGCAAGTAGGTTATTGATTTGATTAAGTGTTAATGTATAGTAGCATGATTTACTTCTGCAAATAGATCAACCTTTTCCTTTCATGAAATTTCAATTAGCATTTACATGTAATGAATGGAATTTTCACCTTTGTAGTTAGAATCATGTTCAATTATGATTTCATAAGAATTTTTCACTGTAATTAGTTGCAATGATCTTTGAACACGTTGATCTAATTTCATGAACGAAGCTGACATCAGTAGAACCTAACATTTTGCGCATATAGCACTGTCACCTCTAAGTTTGTACAAACCTTGAGTTGGTAATTTAAGTTAAGAAGCCCTTGGGAGTTGCAACATCCTTGGTGTAATTCCAAGGCTCATCAGTGGTAATGGTGAGAATGAGGATTGTGCATCTGGGCAAAAAACTAGATGGTTTTCTAGAATAATGCACCTGTGTGTTCATTCCTCTCCTTGGAGTGCTCAAATGCGCATCTCCTGGCATAATGTACTCATTTCCTCATCTTTGCCTCTTTTTGGACCTACCACCATCTTCTTTTTTGATGTTTCCTTCTCACTCATGAAGGCTTTTCCGGTCTCTTTGACTGGCCCTCATCTCATATTTCCTTTGCTTCTTCCAATCTGAGAGACTTTGCAGGATTACTACATTGACCTCCTCTTTCCTTTATTGGGCTCTTAATAGCCTCTCATTATTGGCCTCAAACCTTCTCACCTTAGCCTCCCCCTTGGCTAACTGATCTCTCTTATTCATTAGTTCTGACCCCATCACTTCCTTGTCGTGATTGATCATAATTGTACTCCACCATTTTGGTCCTCATTTTGTATTTCCTTTATTTTATTATGCTTGTGTTGAGCTATCATTGTTACATTTTCATGCAATAATCAAATACAACACCATGATGGCCATGAACCTCGCATTCATCGAGATATCAAGGATAATCTTGCTATGACATAACAACCATGTTATCATGCTAACCATATTTAATAATTCATGTGCATAAATTAAAATTGAAGTTATCTAAGTTATTAGTGCACCATCAATCAATTAAACAACTAATTAGACATAGGGTCCTGCCCTTACAAGGCTTCCATAATAATTTTCCTACAAACAATGACCATGTTAACACATAGTTACTACAACACAACAATTTTCCTATTGTAACCTATGCCCATCAATTGATCATCGACAATGATCAACATCTTAACTTTCTATCATTCCACCATATCAGAGGATGAATTGATGTTGAATTAGGTTGTATATTAATTTATTTACACCAACCTTTAACACCTAAACAATTTGTTTAGACAATTCTCAAAAAACATCACTTGATCATGATAAAGCCCATTCAGTCTATGTGTTGAACCCAGATACTCTAATACCACCCTGTAACATCACCCAACCCCTTAGGTTACTATTAGAGGAATGGGGTATTAATATATTTGTATATGTGTATTAATGGGGTTTTATTTTTTACTGCCACATTAATAGTTATGTATATGTGCGTGTGTGTATTCACCATGTGTTGAGCCTTGAAACTGCATCTCTTCTACACACTTTTCTAGACTTTTTTTCCCTCAACAGTGCCTCATAAGCTATCAAAGATCATTACATATTGATTCTGAGAGTGCATTTAAGTGGTTTTCTAACTATATTTTTGTGTTTGCTATTTGACTTAGATTTTGCTCATCAGCTGAGGAATGCAACCACTTTCCGCAGCTGACTCGACTTTTTGCAGCTATTTTTGTTGATCTCTAGGTTAGAGGTGTCATCAAGCAAAACCAGGCACGTGGGCAGTTTATGAATAATCTGGACATGGATCAGGTCCTATTGGTTCAGCTGAATTTGTAGAAGAAAGACTTGGTCAAACCGTGGTCAAACGAGGAGTTCTATGGCGAACAGGTCTCTGTTTCAGCATGTAAAGGGTTCGAAACCGTTCCTAGATCCATGGGTTCATTTTGACAGCTGTAGACTGCCTCCACGACACAAATCCAATAGCCACCTTTTGGTAGATTGAATGATCTTGGCAACCATCATGCTAAGCTCACGAATGCTGTCTTTTTATGTGTCCTCTGCTAAAGGCGTTTCATAGGAAAACTGTTATGTAATTTCCTTTATAAATAACACGTTTGTAAATGCATGTAGCTAGTTAGTTTTTTTGATGTAATCCTACTGTTAGTTCATGTACTGTGTCGTGACATTGGTCCTGCTATTGTAACGAGAGGATCCTTCCTCTGTTTTGCAATATAACAAGACTATGTTTTACATGACAGTATGAGCGTAATTCCAGACTGACAGCGTGTTAACCAAGGGCGTGCAGAGGGCCCCTGCTAGCTGAGGTTTTGTTTCTTTATTTTTGTAAAGTTTTTATATGTTTTTGTCTTATTTCCATTGTAGATATTTCATAGTTTGTTCACCTGTGTATATTTCATAAGTTAGTTATGATGTTAACGTTCCATTCCTGTACATGATTTTTCAAGCATTGTATATTTTTGCTAACACTGATCAATGTGTGTTTCAGGATAGGATAGGCCCGGGCATTTTCATACAATTTTTTCAATAACTAGTGACATGAGATTAGCCTCTTTGCTGACTTTTTTTTCTTAGTTTTTCAATTCTAGTTATGCTTTGATTTCAGTCTTATTCATTTGCTTTGTTAGTTAGTTTAAATATCAAATTCTTCATGTCATTGACATTATCTCCAGAGCCATAGCTTAACCCCGAAAAGACTACTTGGTGAGCTATTGGACTATGAGTGATGTGATTTGATGTTACTTTTATTTTTCTGCAATTAGATATCAGGTTCTTCATGTTATTGACGTTATCTCCAGAGCCATAGCTTAACCCCGAAAAGACTACTTGGCGAGCTATCAGACTATAAGTGAAGTGACTTGATTTTATTTTCATTTGCTTTGTTAGTTAGTTTAGATATCAATTCCTCATGTTATTGACGTTATCTCCAGAGCCATAGCTTAACCCCGAAAAGACTACTTGGCGAGCTATCAGACTATAAGTGAAGTGAATTGATTTTACTTTTACTAGTTTGCAGTTTTTGATTTGTTTGAGTGCAGTAGCTTAACTTATTTTTCTGTATTTAGATGAGCAGCAGAGATAGTGATTTCATGATCAGTAGTTCATTATTCGTTTGATTTGAATAGCTACACATTTACATTCTTGTCCAAGTATTAATTTCATCACTAATATGTTTTGAGATCCTCTGAAGTGTTAAGCTCTGGAAATCATCATAAAGGACATAATTTCCTTAAGATCTACATCCATACTTGCCTTCTAAAGTATTCTCAAAACTCAGGAATAGGATTCCCCTTCACATTAGGAGATAAACAAAGATAAAACCCCCAAAACAAAATAAAAATTGAAAACAATAAAAACTAAGGAGGTTGTCTTGCACATACAGTGCACCACACTTCATCAGTTTACAACTCCCGGATTGATAATTAATGTAGCAATTTAGGACATACTAAATTGACTAAACATTTTTGCGCAGTTGCCAGGGAAGTGTAACTAGGTAGCTGAACTCTTAAAAAAAAGGGGGGGGAAAAATTGATAACTTCTTGAAGTATGCTCTCCTCTTGCACCTAGTGTGATCTGGAGGATCAGAAAAGAGAGTTATTAGTTCAATAATTTCTTGATTATTCTCTCTTCTTGCACCTAGTGTAACCTGGAAGATCAGAAAGAGAATTATTAGCCCGGCTTAAAAAAAAAAATTAAAAAAAAAATTAAAAAAATGACATGCATAGAGCAAGAGATTCTAGGGGAAGGTTTATAGCTAAGGCCAAAAGTTCGATTTTCACAACTCCAGCTACTTCAAGGCATAGACAAGATACACCTCCATCCCAAACTTATACTCCCAGCCTTAGGATTCCTGGAATTCAAGGGGCAGCAGCTGAATTAGGAGATTATCCCACACTATCTACTAAATCTGATCTAGGAGAAGAACCTTTCTTCACTTCTACAGGGGAACATATTGTAATCAAAGAAGTAGAATCACCTGAAGAAGAAGGAAAGGGAGAAACTCTCTCTTGTCCACCATTAATAGAAGAACCAGAAGACTTTGAGGAAACTATCATGACGGAGGAAGTAGTAGATGGATTTGGAGGAGGGGGTAGAGGTAGAGGAAGAGGAAATAATGGAGGTAACAATGGAGGAGGTAGAGGTAATATTGGGGGAAATAGGGAAGGAGATGACTCATTTAGATTCCCTATAGCCGATGAGGAGACCCACACCACCATGAAAAATATTTCACCATCTGTCCTTTCAAACTTTTATGGGTTGAGAAGTGAGGATCCCGAAACATTTCTATTTGAGTTTGAAGTCTTGTGCCAAACCTATGACTATATGGAAGACTCTCAAAAACTCAAACTGTTTCCTTCAACATTGAAAGGAGCTGCTTTGAAATGGTTCATGGGATTAGTCATTCAATCTATTAGGACTTGGAATGATATGAAACAAACATTCTTGGATAGATACCTGGACTATTGTATGCCCACCAATCATAAGGATGAGGTATTCAAGATGATGCAAAAAGAAGATGAAAACTTGGAGGATTTACTTGAAATATTTCAATACAACTTAAAGAGAGCCAAAATGAGTAATTTAGATGAGGAAACCTTGAAAGCCCTTTTATTGAAAGCCATTAGAGATGAATGGATAGATATTTTAAACATGATGGGGAAGGGAGACATTTCTCAACTTCCACTTCATGACATAGTAGAACTATGTGTCCATCTCTCAAGGGGAAAATCTAAAATTGGAAAAGGGCCGAGAGATCCTTCTCTTATTAGAGCAAACAAATCTGCAACTGGATCAGTAAGTAGGGCAGAGATTGGCAATATGCTTGATGAGTTCAAAACTGATATTCTAGGGAGCCTTAGTGAACAACTAGACACCCTTAAAATACAAAACAAGCAGAAAGAAGAAGCTGATGCCTTGGCCATCTTTTGTCCAAAATGTAGAAAGAAACATGCTCTAAGGGAATGTCCCTTGGATGCAAAAGTTGTAGAAACATGTATGATTTGCTTAGAAAGTCATGAGACCAAGGATTGTCCTTCAATTCCTGGGCTCAAAGTTGTCTTTCAGGAAGATCCAAATTCAGTAGAGTCCCTTTGTTTTGTTTCAAGAAGACCATGGCAGGGGCAACAAAATCAAGGATTTAACAATCCTATGAACTTTCAGCTCCCACCAAATTGGAATTCTTGGCAACAACCTTGGCCCCAACCTCAAAATTCATACCAATCATGGGCACAAGGGATGCAAAATCCTTATGGGAGATTTGCTCAATTTTATCAATATCCTCCATCTTTTCAAAATCAACAAAATCCACAACTTCCAAATCAAAACCCACAACTTTCATTGCCATTTCCACAACAACAACCTTCTCAACAAAATCCAAATTCTCAACTCTTGCTTCCATTTCAAAAAAAGACAAATCAACTACTAGCCCAGCCATTGCCAAATCCCAACAATAAAAATCCTCAGAATGCTTACATGGTAGAAGGACAACAATTTCCTACCTATATGATTGTTCCTCTTAATGATGTTCAACTCAGATCTGGTAGAGTTTTAGAAAAACCTTCTATAGATGTTCAAGAGCAAGGTACCTCTGAGGAGGATTCTCTTAAAGTTAATAAAGGTTCTGAGGAAGCATCTCTTCAAAACCCAATCATTCAAGAAGAAAAAGAAAAAGAGTCAACTCCCATAACTCCTATAGTTGAGCAACCTGCATCTTCATCCACACCTCCTTTCCCTAAAAGATTACAAATTGACAAAGGGGTGGAAAAACAAGTCTTATTGTCTGACTATGATTTTCTAGATGAATTAAAGAATGCCTGTATCAAGATTCCCTTGTTACAAGCCATTAGAGAGATTCCTATTCTAGAAAAACAATAAAGGAGTTGAGTCTTAAAAGACCAGGAAGGAAACCAAGAGATACAAGAAGAATCCACCTGGTAGGAAAAATTGCAGATATCATGATGGGAAAGATTACCATGCAAAAATATGTGGATCCAGGTAGCCCAATTGTCAAGACACATATAAATGGGATAGAAATTCCAAATACTTTGATTGACTTAGGGGTTTCTATAAACATTATGAGTAGACAAACTATGGAACAGCTTAAACTTCCTAATCTTTTTTTTACACCCACCTTACTGCAACTTGCACATAGATCAATAATTAAACCAGATGGTGTACTAGAAGATATTTCAGTCTCCTTATATTCTTGGGAATATCCAGTAGATTTCATGATTTTGACTCCCAAGAGTAATTTAGGAGGGCACCCACTCATCTTAGGAAGACCTTGGCTAGCCACAACTGATGCTTTCATTAGTTGTAGATCTGGGGATATGTACATTTCTGATGGTAGTTCAACAAAGAAATTCAGTTTGTATCCTCCAGCAAAAGCAATTACAAAATTAGGAGACAATGAATGGGTCAATGATGAAAATATTATACAACCTGTCTTTACTATCTCTGAAATTAGTGAAGATAGTCAAATTTTGAACACATTAGAAAACTTTGAAATATCTTCAGAATATGACCACACACAATTTCAGTTAGATTCTGATATTGAATATTTATCATCAAGACAAATGTCTCTTTACTCTATGGAAGAGTTCGGTAGTTCTACCATTGAAATTTTTCTAGGTGAAACACTGAATATCAACAAAAACTTGGAAAAGTCACAACAAGAAGAGCTAACCAAAATCTTGCAAAAACACTCTGTTGCATTTGCATGGGAGTATACTGATATGAAAGGTATTGATCCTGAGACTTGCATCCATCATATCTATATCAAGGAAAATAGTAGACCAATCAGACAACCTCAGAGAAGGATGAATCCAAATCTTAGGGAGATAGTGAAAGAAGAGCTCCAAAAACTACTCAATGTAAACTTCATTTACCCAATTTCAGGTAGCCGATGGGTTTCTCCTTTGGTTATAGTAAAACAAAAAGAATGGTAAATGGAGAGTGTGCATTGATTACAGGGAATTGAATAAAGCAACCTTGAAGGACCACTTTCCTTTGCCCTTTATCGATCAAGTATTAGATACATTAGCAGGCAAAAACTACTTTTCATTTCTGGATGGTTTTAGTGGTTATAATCAAATTCAGGTAGCACCTAAAGATCAGGATAAGACCACAATTACCTATTCATGGGGAAATTTTGCTTATCAAGTGCTTCCTTTTGGATTATGTAATGCACCCACAACATTTCAAAGATCAGTACTAGGAATTTTTTCCGATCTAATCCATGATTGTGTAGAGGTATATATGGATGATTTTACAGTTTATGGTGATTCATTTGAAGAGGCATTAGAAAATTTGGAAAAAGACCTTATAAGATGTAAAGAAACAAACCTTTCACTAAGCCATGAAAAATGCTTTATGATGTTTACTGAAGGTATTGTTTTAGGACATCATATTTCAGGGGATGGGATTAAAGTTGATAGATCCAAAGTTGAAGTCATCTCCAAGTTACCTATTCCAAATTGTCAAAAAGATGTTAGAAGTTTTATGGGATTTACTAGATATTATAGAAGATTTATAGAAAACTTCACCAAAATAGCATCTCCACTCTTCAAACTGCTTACAAAACACTGTGAATTCAAATGGGACCCTGATTGCTAATCAGAGTTTGAAACTTTGAAAAGAAGAATATCTGAAGTGCCTATCTTGAGAGGACCAAATTGGAAACTTCCTTTGCATATTTCTACAGATGCTTTAGATACAGCTCTAGGGGCTGTATTGAGACAAAAAGATTTAGTTCCTTATGCCATTTACTATACCAGTAAAAATTTAACTCCTACTGAGTTGAATTATACTATGACTGAAAAAGTGTTTTTAGCTGTTGTTCATGCAATCAATAAGTTCAGACATTATATAATAGGCTATGAAACTTTTATTGATATTGATCATTCTGCAATTAGATATCTAATGAACAAACCCATTACCAATGGCAGAGTTACAAGGTGGCTCCTACTTTTACAGGAATTCAATATTACAGTGTTAGATAGACCAGGGAAGCAAAATACAGTAGCTGATTTCTTGTCTAGGATTCAGAATACTAAAGAAGATTCTCCTATAGAGGACAAGTTTCCTGATGAATATTTATTTGAAGTCACTACTAAGACTCCTTGGTATGCAGATATAGCTAACTATTTGGTTACAGGGAAACTACCTCCACATTTATTTTTGGGTGAAAGAAGAAAGATTATTCAGGAGAGTTAAAAATATTCATGGATTTCTAACGAATTGTTTAAAATATGGCTAGATTTGGTGATCAGAATATGTGTTAGGGAAGATGAAATGCCTGATATTCTCAAAGCATGTCATGATGAACCATGCGGCAGACACTTTGCTGACAGAAGGACAGCCTACAAAATCCTATCTTTAGGATATTATTGGCCATCCCTCTTCAAAGATGCAAAACGATATGTCAAAAGGTGTGACAGCTACCAAAGAGTAGGGAAACCTACCCTCTCAAATGAAATGCCATTACAACCACAGGTATTCATCGAACCCTTTAAAAAATGGGCTTTAGACTTCATTGGACCTATTAACCCACCATCTAAACAAAGAAAGTATATATTGGTATGTACTGATTATGTCACTAAATGGGTAGAAGCCAAAGCATTATTTTATGCTACTAAGCATTCAGTTGTTGGTTTTCCTTATGAGGATATTTTTACTCGCTTTGGTGTTCCAAGAGAAATTGTAACAGATTAGGGAGGTCAATTCACATCCAAACTAGTGGAGAAGCTGATGGAAGAGTACAAGGTCAAGCACAGAAAATCTACTCCTTACCATCCGCAAGCAAATGGTCAAGTGGAGTCTACAAACAAAGTTATTGGAGGCATCATTACCAAGATTGTTCATCTACATAGAAGAGATTGGGTAGAAAGGCTTCCTGAAACCTTATGGGCCTACATAACTACATGGAGGAATACAATAGGACATTCTCCCTATAAACTTGTTTATGGGAAAGAAGTTCTGCTCCCAATTGAGTTCCAAGTTAGAACCTTCAAGATGGCAGTTCAATTGGGAATGGATCTATCAGAAGCCCAAAAGCATAGAATGGAGCAGTTGAATGAACTAAATGAGATCAGACAAGAAGAAATCCTAAGAACTAATCTAGTTCAATATCAAAGAGCTAAGTGGCATGAAAAATACATCAAGGAGAAATGGTTTCAAGAAGGAGATTGGGCATTGCTACTTGATTCCAAGTTCAAAGATTTCAAAGGTAAATTTTAGACTCATTGGCTTGGGCCATATGAGATTGACAAAGTCTTTAGCAATGGAGCGGTAAGAATCAAAACCATTGATGAACATCAAACTCCTCTTATTGTGAATGGCCACAGATTAAAGATCTATCATAAGCCACTCTCAAAGGAGGAATTTGTTAAAATCTTTCAAGATAATTATGCAATAAGGCTGGCGAAGAAGGATCATTCTTCTCCACCAGCCTAGTCTTTGTTCTTTTCTGTTAATATATATATATATATATATATATATATATATATATATATATATATATATATATTGATATTGTATAAGCCTGAAAACCAATCATTGATTGGTCGTCTTATATAGAAAATACAGGGCGAAAATCAGAAACTTCTGACACCCTATATTTTCCAAAAAAAAAAAAAAAATCCTCATTTTATTCATAGTTTCATGTCATTCACTTCATTTTGCTTCACTTCATTTCATTTCATCATCACATTCCACCAATAAAATCCCTTTTATGACCAAGTTTTCATATATCATTCACTCAGTCATCATTCATTTCCATCCATCTCCATTCAGTCATATGTTCACTGTGTCAGTTTCCGCAGCTAAATTCAATTTCCACAGCTAAAAACTGATTCCACAACTGATTATAGATTCCACAGCTAACACTCTGTATTTTAGCACTAACAGACAGATGTTAGCCAAATAATAATGAGAACCAAATGCAAGTATGACAAAGGAAACTATTTTGAAGATATGAAGCACCTAAAATACCAACAGGGAGCAGCCAATCAAAGGTCAGTGGGGCGGAAGTGGTAAGATTCTAAGGTAAGCAAAATTCATTTCAAATAGAATTTTAAAGCAAATTCTATATAGTTATGAAACCACCAACTCCATTATGTGTAATGATTAGCATTGATAGCTTTCATAACTGCTCCATGGCCTTTACATGATTCCACCACAAACTTTGCATTAATTTTTAACGACCTCATGATCGCCTCCGAATTTAACTCGTGTTTATTTGTACGTTGGCATTCCACCTGCCGAACCGGGTAATTATGAGGACGTAATCTATTTGATCACGGCTCTTTCCCACCGCGCAAATCCGCAGTCATTTTTAGAACATTATCACACCTATTCTGCAGCCTTCTAGTTCAAAAGCCAGGCTCACTCTATTTCCAGACTATCCCAATGAAGTTGTGTTTGTTATTACTAGCCTGTTTACATCTCCGTGAACTCATTCTCATTACCTGTTCTCTACTCTTTCGTCTACAATTACTGGTTTTTCTCCACAAACCTTCTCCATTCCCCACTAACACAACCGTTTCACCCCTGTCAATCCATTACTCACAGTCCATCATTCACAGACGTATTTTAAGGCAGGAGGAAGGAATGGGTTTTCTACTAAGAGCAGAGCCGGACGGGCCTAAATACATGGAGGGTTATCCACAATTGAAAAGCATATTAAGAAAGGCACGGTGGCTGCAGTTCATCCAGAAATTTAGAGGTTACAATAAAGAAGTCATGAAGACATTTGCGAGGTCTTTTAATGGCGTGGAAGTTGAGGTTGGAGATCTTAAATTTTCAGTCACAGAGGCATCTATCGCAGCAGCAATGGAGCTCCCATAGGAGGGGGAACGGTGGTTCAAAAACAAAAACTTTGATGAGAGGGCCTAGAGGATTATCTTACGCAATCCAGGTATGGATATAACCATTTTCAAACATGGAATCCCTGTCTCTGCTCTAGAAGAAAAGTGGACTAGTTTATTATTGATAATCCATAAGTTTATTACATGTGAAGGACGGTTTGGGTCCATGTACATGTACCACATCCGGTTGCTAATGAATTTTCTAGAAAATCAAACCATCAATTTGCCTTACTTTCTATTGAATAGCCTGAAAAAGATGTCCATAACTGTACAAAAGAATCTAGAGGACATAGAACCCCACCTTTACCATCACGGCCTTGTAAAAATTTTGATTGAAAAACAGTTGAAGGAAAAGAAGGACACTTGGGAACAGTTCTTGATTAGAAACTTCTTTCAATATCCACCTGAAGCACCCAAGAGTAGCTCAGCAAGGGAAATTAGGAGAAGGAAAACAAGTGTGAACATTTAGGACACTCCTACTAACATAGCTAAAGAAACTAATAAGGAAGAGAAGTTGTTTGAAAGTAGGAAGGAAAGAACTAAGGTTAGGAAGAAAAGAAAACCAAAGGGGAAAAGAAATATTGAAGATGTCTATCAAACCCCAGAACCTTCCTCAGAAGAGGACCAAATACTCTTTGAAAGACTAATATACCTTAAGGAACAATCAGCTGCAGCAAAGAGAAAAGGGAAAGAAAAACAGAGTGTGGAGAAAGGAGGCACTGAATCACAAAATCTAAGGAGGAGCTCCAAACTTAAAGGAAAACTGAGGAAAGTACAAAATAGAGGGCCCCACTTCATTGATTTAGGAGGGGAAACACTGGAACAGCCTCCAACAATCCCTCCTGGCCGTAGCCCACACCATACTCCTATTTCTCAACCAGATTTTGAGATCAGTCCTTCTCAGCCAGATTTTGGGGACAGCCCAAGAAAGGCTACACCTGAGATAGATCCAAACCAGCAAGAAATGTACGATTTTATTGAGTCGTTGGAGAAGACTACCATAGATCCAGGCACTTCATCTACCCAGCCTAATACAACACATGAAGCTCTAATCCAATCACTAAAACATGAAGTTTTTGAACTAGAAGTCCTGAATAGACACATCAAAAGAGAAAATGAAACATTGAAAGAACAGAGTAGGTTGGATAAAATTATTCATGACAACATCATGTTGCATCTTGGGTTGTGGCAGAAGAAAAATAGGAAATTGAAGAAAAAGAGCAGGAGGTTGAGCAGAGATCTCATCAACCTCAAATTTAGGTGCCTAATGAGAAAGCCTAGGATGATAGTGGTACCGAGAAAGAAGAAAACAAGGCTGGATGTGTTAGCAGAGGTCTCAGAACACATGAACTGAAGGGAGGATGGTCACAGTTTTGGTTGCATGAGGACATGCAACACCTTCACAGTGGGGGTATGTTGAGCCCTGAAACTACATCTCTTCTACACACTTTTCTAGACTTTTTTCCCTCACCAGTGCCTCATAAGCTATCAAAGACCATTACATATTGATTCTGAGAGTGCATTTAAGTGGTTTTCTAACTATATTTTTGTGTTTTCTATTTTACGTAGATTTTGCTCATCAGCTGCGGAATGCAACCACTTTCCGCAGCTGACTCGACTTTCCGCGGTTGTTTTTGTTGATCTCTAGGTTACAAGTGTCATCAAGCCAAACGAGGCATGTGGGCAGTTTAGGAATAATCTGGACATGAATCAGGTCCTATTGGTTCAGCTGAATTCGTAGAAGAAAGCCTTTGTCAAATGGTGGTCAAACGAGGAGTTCTACGACAAACAGGTCTCTGTTTCAACACGTAAAGGGTTCGAGATCGTTCCTAGATCCATGGGTTCATTTTGACAACTGTAGACTACCTCCACAACACAAATCCAACATCCACCTTTTGGTAGATTGAATGATCTTGGCAACCATCATGCTAAGCTCATGGATGCTGTCTTTTTACGTGTCCTTTGCTGAAGGTGTTTCATAGGAAAACTGTTATGTAATTTCCTTTATAAATAACGCATTTACAAATGCATGTAGCTAGTTAGTTTTTTTGATGTAATCTTGTTGTTAGTTCATGTACTGTGCCGTGACATTGGTCCTGCTATTGTAACGAGAGGATCCTTCCTCTATTTTGCAATATAACAAGACTCTGTTTTACATGACTATGTGAGTGTAATTCCAGACTGATTGCGTGTTAACCAAGGTCGTGCAGAGGGCCCCTGCTGGCTGAGGTTTTGTTTCTTTATTTTTGTAAAGTTTTTATATGTTGTTGTCTTATTTCCATTGTAGATATTTCATAGTTTGTTCACCTGTGTATATTTCATAAGTTAGTTATGATGTTAACGTTTCATTCTTGTACATGATTTTTCAAGCATTGTATATTTTTGCTAACACTGATTAGTGTGTGTTTCAGGATAGGCTAGGCCGGGGCATTTTCATACAATTTTTGCAATAACTAGTGACATGAGATTAGCCTCTTTGCTGACTTTGTTTTCTTAGCTTTTCAATTCTAGTTATGCTTTGATTTCAATCTTATTCATTTGTTTTGTTGGTTAGTTTAAATATCAAATTCTTCATGTCATTGACGTTATCTCCAGAGCCATAGCTTAACCCCGAAAAGACTACTTGGCAAGCTATCGGACTATGAGTGATGTGATTTGATGTTACTTTTATTTTTCTAGAATTAGATATCAGGTTCTTCATGTTATTGACGTTATCTCCAGAGCTATAGCTTAACCCCGAAAAGACTACTTGGCGAGCTATCGGACTATAAGTGAAGTGACTTGATTTTATTTTCATTTGCTTTGTTAGTTAGTTTCAATATCAATTCCTCATGTTATTGACGTTATCTCCAGATCCATAGCTTAACCCCGAAAAGACTACTTGGCGAGCTATCAGACTATAAGTGAAGTGAATTGATTTTACTTTTACTAGTTTGTAGTTTTTGATTTGTTTGAGTGCAGTAGCTTAACTTATTTTTCTGTATTTAGATGAGCAGCAGAGATAGTGATTT
Source organism: Pinus tabuliformis (assembly GCA_031772625.1). NCBI lineage: Eukaryota > Viridiplantae > Streptophyta > Pinopsida > Pinales > Pinaceae > Pinus > Pinus tabuliformis. The sequence continues at coordinate 374,015,734 of CM062804.1, forward strand.
CATGATCAGTAGTTCATTATTTGTTTGATTTGAATAGCTGCACATTTACATTCTTGTCCAAGTATTAATTTCATCACTAATATGTTTTGAGATCCTCTAAAGTGTTAAGCTCTGGAAATCATCATAAAGGACATAATTTCCTTAAGATCTACATCCATACTTGCCTTCTAAAGTATTCTAAAAACTAAGGAATAGGATTCCCATTCACATTAGGAGATAAACAAAGATAAAACCCCCAAAACAAAATAAAAATTGAAAACAATAAAAAGTAAGAAGGAGGTTGTCTTGGACATACAGTGCGCCACACTTCATCAGTTTACGACTCCCGGATTGATAATTAATGTAGCAATTTAGGACATACTAAATTGAATAAACACCATGCTCGCTGAAAAACAAAGGGTCTTCATTCCCTATATTAGTCAAACACCTTCCTAGTGGGTCCCACTAGATACGTCACCCTGCTTGCTCTCTCTTAGTGATTCCCAAACTACACATTTGGTTACCTGTCGGGCTCCCGGTTTCAAGCTTACATAGACAACGGGCCCCTCTCTATCGTCTCCTCTTTGGTCCTCCATCCTATCTTCCAATCACTGTCACTGCTACCAGCTCACGTCATCCAGATCATCATAACCCGGTGCCTTCTTATAGAAATTCCTTGTAGATTTAAACTACTAATTGTACTTTACTAAAACAAGAGACTTGAATCTACTCTACCAACTGCAGAAATAATTAACATTTGTGAAATCACGAAGCATACAAGAGAAATAATTAAATCAACACATTACACAATGATTTCCTGGGGAAAGCCACAACTAACAATCCCTGCTATCTGTATATTGCATTAGTCAGAAAAAATGAGAAGATTACAATGCTTTGCTTAAGCCCAAACGACCTCTGCACTATCTCTATCTGTCTCACAGCTTCCTAGACAAACCTTGGCCAATACTTATCTAATTTCTTTCTTTCCCAAGTCCCTATTTCCTTGCATTGTTTCCTTAGGAATTAGCCCCTATTAGTTAGGTAAATTCCTCAATTGGAATTGCACAATCCATCATAGGCCTTCCTCTGACTGTGTGCACCACCTGTACAATTTGGATGATTATACAACTCATAGTACACTGCCCTTGAACTCCAATCTCAATTGGGTAACTCTTAGATCACACATGCATGAGTCATTTATGTTTGAATTATCAGTTAACTGGTTGAACACTAAATTTTCACCCCACTTCTAGACCTCCTACTAGTTCCTCTAATAGTTGGAACTAGTTTAACTGATTTTATCTTAGTTAAACTGAATTAATTAGTTACAACTCAAAAATAAACTCAACCATGGCTCCTATAATGTATGAGCCACTCTACATGACTCAAGTTAGACCCTTAACTCAGATCAACTGAACCAACTAAGTCAAATTAACTTAGTTAACTGATATAAGTTGTCTTGTGATGTGGAATTACATTTTTTAACCTAATTTAATTTAAGGGGAAATTAAATAAGGATTTTCTTGTTGCATTTTCAACACTCCCTCTCAACAAGAACGGTATTATCAGATACCCCAATCCTACACCTATGGAACTCGAATTTTCCTCTTGACAATGTCTTATTCAAGATATCAGTATCATTTTCCTCTCTAGGAATGTACTCTAGCAACATGATCCACCTTTGCACATAATCTTTGAGATGGTGATACTAGAAGTCAATATGCTTGGACCGATCATGAAAAAATGGATTCTCAGAGAGTTTGATATAGCTATGATGGTCATAGTAAATCACTGTAGGATCCATCTACTGGCCAAATACCCCAACAAGGATCTTCCTCATCTAGATAGCCTCCCATGTTGCTTGACTAGCGGCCATGTACTCTTCTTCTATTGAATTGAGTGCAACCGATCTTTGCTCCTTGTTGTACAGGGAAACTGTTTCCAACCCAATACTAAAGGTTCCCCTTAATGTGATCTTCCTGTCTAATGAACTCCTTGCCCAATTTGCATATGTGAAGCCTTGAGTTTCACTCCCTCTATTCATTTGTACCAAAGACCAAACTGAGTGGTGCCTCTGAGGTATATCAACACATGTTTAGCTGTCTTCCTATAGATTTTCATTGGCTTAACCATTACTTGACTAAGCTGGTCAACTACAAAACACATTTTCGGTCGTCTGTTCACCAAGTACATAAGTGAACCCACAAGCTTCCTGTAAATGGTGGCCTCTACCACTTCACTTGAAGTAACATCTTACTTCCTCCAATTCCCTACTGGAGGAGTCTCCATTGGTTAGTTGCTCTCCATGTGGAACTTCTGCAGTATATCATTGGCATACTTGCCCTGATAGACAAACAATTCCTCATCTACTTGCCATACTTCCATACCAAGGAAATAATGCAAGAGCCCCAGGCCCTTCATCTCGAATTCTCTTGTAAGATCCTCTTTGCAAGATTTGACCAAATTCTCATCACCTGTTAGAATTAAATCATCAACATATAGTACTATAATCAATAACTTAACTTCAACCATAATATGGTAAAGGTTTGCATCTGGTTCACTTTTGTTGAAGCCCAACCTGGTGAAATAGTTGTCGATCTTGGTGTACCAAGTATGGGGTGCTTGTTTCAATCCATAAAACGCTCGCTTGAGTTTGCACACATGTGAATTTCTATCAAAGGCTCAAATCCTTCTCGATTCTCTATGTACACCTCTTCCTTAATCACTCTGTTGAGGAAGGTTGCCTTCACATCCATTTGATGTATATTCCATCCCATATGTGCTAAAAGTGTTAGAATAGATCTGATTGAAGAGTACCTTGCTACCAGATAAAAGGTCTCCTCATAATCAATTCCCTCCACTTGAGAAAACCCCCTTGCCACAAATTTAGCCTTGTGTTTCTCGACACTCCCATTTTCTTCTCGCTTCACCTTGTAGATGCGCTTGGAACCTACCACTAAATTGTCCTCTATCTTTGGGACGACTTCCCAAGCATTTTTCCTGATAATGGAATCATATTCCTCTATCATGTCATCAAACCATATTGGTTGTTGAACTTCTTCCTCGAATGAGGATGGATCAATGTCTATAGTCTCACTCATTAGATCCATGTCGCCAGTGTACTAATCTGATGACCTCCTCTGCCTGCGTTGTGATGTGGGTTGATGGGCCTCCAAATTAGACATAAATTGAGGCCCATCTGACCTTCCTTCAACACATTAAACCTCTCTTTTTGCATTAGATAATGTATTTTTAACTTTAATATGTTAATTAGGAAGGTTTATGGATAATTGCATATTTATGCCTAATATTATTTATTTTTATGGAATATTGTGAGAATATTGGGCAGATTATGAGGATTTGGAGGAGGAGATAATTTAGGGACTTGATCCCTACTACATGAGTATCAATATTAAATAATAAGTCAAGAATATATTCTAAAATTATTGCACAGATTCTGAAGCTCCAATGATTGAGAAAATCTAGGAATGTGTTCCATGTCATTTAATGCAAATTCCTCGTATTGGGAACCAAATCCACTATTTGAGGGATTTGGTGGGAAAAGCTTCCTCCTTTCATGGGGAATGCTTCCTAATCATTTTCTATAAGTACCAAGTCGAATTTTCCTCTAGGGGTTGATTTTTATTAGTCTTCTTGTGGAGCCTAACTCGTATTTTTGCAGCTCCACTTTCATTTCTTGCAGGGATGCAATTGTATTGATGGAAATAATGAAGATTGGTGCCATGTTCAGATTCTAAATCTTGGTATCCTTTATAGGAATCTGAGTTTTATTGGGCTTGACCATCCCAGGAGACTCAAAGCCCTTTTATATCATTTACTTTTCTTCTTTTCACTTCTTATTCACATGCATCTCTTGTTCTTGTTTTTTTTCTATTTCTTCATTTAGTATTAATGATTTCTTGTTGTAGGATTGTGTTAAATGGTTAAAGTGAATTATTTTAGAGGATAAAAGGCATCATTTCATACTTGGAACAACTTTGGAAGGTTATAGTTATCATTGAGCTACTTGGATTAGTTTTCTTATTCCCAAATCTAGATTTCTAGAAGTCACTTCTGGCAAATAATATTAAATTTCTACTATTTTTTAGAACATGCTAACGAGATTCTATCGATTTGCTTCCACTTGCATTAGATAAAAAAAATATTCTATTTAATAAAAAAAATTACCCCATTTCATTTTCACTTGATTAGGTTAGGCATTTGATAGATTTTCTCGCTCACTAGTTCTCAAATTTCTAGATTTTAGACTAGTAATTTTGTGCTATTTTTTAGCATGGGTTAAGAAAGGTATTTTTGAGTGATTCCACTTGTAATAAAGACCTAATACATCCTAGTCAATAAAAAAAAATTTCCCATCCAATTTGGATTTGATTTTCTTGGTCATTCGATGAATTATAACTTCTTGTAATAAATCTGTAACATCCTCTAGTTTCATGTAGTACTCTTCCAACATGTATATACTTGCCTAGATTTTCTCAAAAATATTGGTTTTGGTCCCTTACGGTTGAATCATGACCACTAGGCTTTAAATAAATGGTTGAGGAGGAATAAACAACACTTATGGCTTACCTTTTTACCCATGTAAAACATCTCATATTTTGGGTTAATGGACAAATTTATGATTTGGATAATACAATGATGATTTTTTGATTGCCACATCTAATGAAATCTATTAATGCATTTAAACTCTTTGAAATTTAAGGGTTTACATTTATCTCATGATCTTTAATTTATGCAATTAGAATAGGTTTCTTTCCTTGTATTTTCTTTCTTGCAGTAGGTTAAAGTTTCTATTTCAAGCATTTCATTTTTTGCAATTAGTTTAGGATTTGGTTTCATTACATGTGTTGTCGTTCTGTATTTTTGAGGTTGAGGGAGTAAACACATTGGACAACATCAAAACCACTTTGGAAGTCAGGATCTAGCCCTGCCAGCTTTAGAGAGGGATCTCTCCGTTTAATTTATCTTTTTTTATGGATAAATTTTAGGCTAGCTATGAGTGTACTTATTTGTTTTGTTTGAAAGGTTTGGTTGATTTGAGTGTTATAATTCCATTGGGCTATGGAGTCTATAAACTAAAATGGAGTTTGGCATCAATTTTTAGAGGAGTTCTCATAGGGCAAGCTAGGTTGCAGTAAATGGATCTTTTCAGAATTTAAATGGATGGTGGGATAGTAGAAGTGTAAGGTTCAGTAGAGACCAAAGAGAAATTAATAATTCCTTGATCTGACTTCAGTGGAAAACATTAAAATTAACAACAACCAAAATAGGGCACTCTAGATAACAAATCCTATTTATCACAGTTTATGTTGATTAATTCAGATATTTAGAAAAACAAAGGAAAGAAATAACATCGTTTAAACAAATAGGTAGAAGGGACACATCACCATTTAACACACCACATGAATCCTGTGAAAGGTCCCTGTATTATTGATGCTCCAGTACTTCAAAATTACGATATGCGGAAGGAAATTACATTTGGAAATCAACCCTTAATACTTCAAACAGTGAGGTATTTATAATAAAAATTACACTGATGCTTTACAAAAATCACTGTCAAATCGACCGTGTATAATTAGCCTAATTACAAACCAATATCATCTAAACTGGAAAAAGAATAGGCCATGTATGTTGTTGAGGACAAAGGTGACCCTATTTGGATGGTTTTAGTTGCTGAGTCACCCAAAACAGAATCCGATGCTGAAGTGAAACTTGTGCTGGCTAAAATTGTTTACTGCTCCTGAGTTATTTCTTAATCCATTAAATCAAGTAATCCTTCCCATCTCTTTTCATCTAGCACTGTCAACTTTGTTACCATGCGGAAGATTTCATCTACCTCTGTATAATTAGTAAAAGTTGGTTTCACAGTGTTGGTGCACTAACATGTCCTATTACAAACAATCTCAATACCTACATTCATTATCAACCCAAGGCAAGTCTTTTTATTTCAAGAGTGTTGACACTATATATGCATTGAATTTAGAGGTCAATCTATGATGGAATCATTGCAATTGCTTATTTATCTAAATTCAATCCAAACACTTATGAAAGGAATTCATAGCACACTTTGCAATTATACTTAACCAATTCTAAAAGCAAATGAATTTGAATACAAATAGAAAGAATCACACTTGGCAGTCTTAATTGGAATTGAAACTAACTTATTTAACATGAAAGGGAGCTATGATAATTGAACAACAAATGATGATTGAATAGCAAATGAGAATTGAACAACAAATTACCATATAAGCATCTCACGGAAAGCAATCAATTCTAGCTTTGAAATCTATGATAACGTTACTTAGAATGAACAACAATCTGAATTAACATAACCAATTCAATAAAGAGCATCACGCTTATGTAACACACAGCTAAATCTTGAATCTTGAATAAAAAACAAATGTAAATCATAATCATCAATCCTCACGGTAATCAGAATGATATTAACTTAACAATAACAAACAATAAAGAATAATTTAACATAAATGATTATAACACGAGTGAAGCAGTAGATCTTCTCTTGATTGGGCCCAAAGTCTCTAGAAGTCCCCGCTATTAGATACTGAGAATACAATTATGAATTAAACACGATCTTCTTCATTAAAATAAGTAACAAAGTTATAGCATCACCAAGATGAAAGTTTTATATGTCCAAAATAATAGTTACAATCTGTGAATTTTTAAACTAGTTGTTCAGCTCGCCTTACGACTTTATATAACATTTAGAAAAGTAAATAGATAAAAGTGAATCCTCAGGATCAAGGTATCCTAAGGATTTCACAATACTCGATCTGATTCCATCATAAAATAACATTGGTTCTCCTCAGCTTCCACTTTTTGCTTGCCCCAGATGTTTTCTTTTTCCTTTACTAGTTGTTGTTATTCTGTCGATTGGACAACCATCGTCCAATCCGCGTCTCTGCACATAAAGATAGTAAAAGTCAGATTTATATGCCCATATTTGTCTAATGTGTCACTAATCACTTTTACCCGACTTCATATGTTGTTTCCTCTATTTTGATCCATAAAACGAAGATAAAAATATGAAGAAAAATGCTAAATTAGGTTATTTATGAGGAGAAAACATACCTTTTTCTCGTCCCAACATACTCCCCAGCTTACCTTATTGCATGTCCTCATGTAATCAGATGGTTAAGGTGTAATTGAGTTAAGGAATAGGTTGGGTATACTTCCTCCTTGTACATCATGAAACCGTTTTTCTTTTTAAGCACTAGAAAGGCTTAGTTCACTTGATGATTTAATAGGTTATAATCACTGCAGTACCCATAGGGAAGATACCATATAATTGGGCTTCTATACCGACACCCTATCCACTCAAGCCCCATGGTTAATACCATGTTAGTCTATTTATGTAAGCGAGAGGAGGCAGCTTTAAAATTCCTGAATCCAAATGGTTCTCTATTCTTAACAGTATTATTGGAGGCTTCCCACCTTTTTCTGCCTGCAGACAAATCTTCTTCTTTGATCTCCTGGAAGTATTCCTTCCCTGCTTGTATAATGTCTGTGTGGAACAGCCCTAATTGGCCCACAACACCCGTTCATTTCATAAATTGTTTATGCTTGATAGAGAGATGCAGGGGTTTTGTAGGTTCTCACCTAACCCATATGTTGATGCCATATTCTCTCTTTTGAAAAATATTATGGGCTTTATACCATTTTCTATGGTTAGTATCAAAGTAAATAAAGGCTTGGAATTGGATATCCCCTATGAAGGGGCTAGGATTGTTGTCTCTTCATCTTCTAAAAAGAAATTATGCATGTAAAGTTCACACAAGAGCTGTTGTACCTACTCATTTTGTTCTCTGAAACACTTGATGAAGTCTGGGGTGGTCTTGATTTCCACAGAGTTGCCAGCTTTAACAACTTTGATCTTTAGTAGGAGGTACCTTTCTAGGAGGAACAATGCATAGTTGGTAGTAGGAGCTTGGCATGACATGGTATCTGAGTAAAGAGAGAAAACAATCTCCAATTTCTCTTTATCCTACTGTAACTTGACATGTGCTTTTTCAACCTTATTTTGCTCAGCCTTACAATTTGCAAAAGTTTCATCCTCTGTGACCGTGAATGCCTCAAATTTATTTCGTAATTCTTGGTGTACTTACAGGGGCACTACTTCCTCTTTATGCCGAGTGAATTCCTCTTGAGTCTTAACTAATTCATTCTGCAATTTCCTAACGATAGCTTCCCTTACTAGGGGAATGTAGGTAGGTGTCTCCTCTGTTTGGACCCCATCATCCTGTGTTTCCATAGGATCAGTCTGAACACCAGCCTCGGTTGCTTCTCGAATCATGCAACAATCATCTTGGGTGTTTTCTTCAGTATCAGTTTGAATGGAAACATCAACAGTAGGGAAGTTCGTTTGAGTTTCCTATGGGAAAACACAAGGATCCTCTTTCTGCATTTCATTCTCTTCTAAAAGACATGGTTCTATTTGGGTTTCTTTTGAATAAACCAACAGGGTTTTAGTCTATGTTGCAGCATTTTCCCCAGGGAAATATTTATTTTGGGTCCCTGTGGTCTCCAATTCTGCTTTCACTTTCTCAACCCTGACTGCCTCCTTCAACCACTATCTTAGTTTCTTAATTATTTTCTTTTGCCTCGTATATTTCTTAAGCATTTTCCTAAGTTTTTCCTTGTATGTTTGCTTTGTTGTGAGGCTTTTGACTGGTGGTAGCATGGATGTATTTACTCCAGGTCCCTGTTCATGTGGAATTGTGTCGACATCAAGGTGGGGTTCTATTGGAACCATATCTCCCAATGGATCTTCACCTTCCAGGTCTCTTTCGTTATGAATTTCTCTCTCAAGAGACCCAATGGAATGGTGTCTCCTAAGCAATTATCGTTTTTAGGGCTTTCTTTTAGGTGGGCCTCATCCTCAGAGGACTTCAAAAAACTAGTATTTCTTGGTTGATTTTCACCTCCCAAGGTTTCATTTGTAGGGTTTTCTTCAGCTGGGGGGTCCAATGGACCAGTAGCTGCTACTTGATTTCCTTCTCTAATGGTTTCTTTTGCATGCACTTCTGCTTCAAGGGGTTTCTCCACAAAAGGGACTCGTTCCGTTTGTTCTTCCAAATTATCAGTAAACGATAGGGTTTGATCATGACCAGGACTACCATCAGGGCCAGACTGGTTAGGGGCACAATTTTTCCCTTCATAATTCCCGAATGTCGCCCTTCCTTCACAAAATATCCCCATGTTTTCCAGTACTCTGACCACCTCTTCCTCATAGTCTTGCAAGGACTCATCCTGTAGACTTCGAGGGGGTATGTGAGATGACCTAGCCTCATTTATTTAAATTGAGGTGTGTCCCTGCGACTTCACCCACATAGAGCGTCTTCGTTTTGCTGGGCCCGAGGCCATAGAGGAATTATTCCTTTTTTGTGTCCTTTTCGGACTTGTGGCTCTTGGCCCTTGCTATTCAGTTGTTGGATTTTCTATAGGTGGGGCCAGAGTAGGATTTACAATATTATCCTAGGTTAGTTGTTGCTGGGCTAGTCCATGAATGATAATCAATTTGATCAGCCCATGATGACTGATGATTGTATGTGGGTCCTTTGCTTTTCTAACTCGATAAGCAACATCATACAATAGGGAATTTAAATAAAACAACAAGTTAACAGTAATTTTCTGTTTTAAAATAACTAACAGTTTAAGTTGGCGGGGCTTTACCACATCAAGTCTTCCGTCGCATGTGATATACCTCTACACAATGGTTGCTAATTCCTTCCATGGTTGTCTCAAGGCTGTAGGGTGAACCCCTTTTCCTGTTTGCACCAATTGATCACCTGGGTCCTGAAATACTGTGACCACATTGTGCAGAAGAACATGTTTGTCTGTCCACCTTGTTCCTTCTGTTGGAAGTCTAGTGACTTTGGCTGTGACTACTTCAGAGACCATTATGTTCCTGCCTCTTACCGTGCTGCTGCCATTCTACAAATTCTGTAGAAATTCAAGTGTCATATTTTTGTGAAATCCCAGTAATTTATTCAAATATTGCAGGTAGCCGACGCTCTCAAGAATTGCACGAGTCCAATCTGATACCATGAGCACTATGGGTTCATTTCAGATAGCTCTTCCTCCCATGGTTGTTCTTTTCCTATGATTGGTTCACTTGCATGCACTTCTCTCACACTTTCGCAGTTTAGAACAATAGCAGAGAACGTTAAAGCTACTGATAGGGAAATGATGATGTTTTGAGAATTAATATCACATACAGTCAAGTCATTTGTCTCATCAATAATATTTGGCGCGGGATCATAATTAATCCGCATGTTATCCATAATGGTTTTCGTCCTTCCTCCAATCTAAAATTGTTTGATAATTATTACACATACACAATCATCATGCACTCCTTTAACAAAAAATCAGTTTAATAATTATCACACAACTATCCATAAATTGTCACACATGTTGTTCATATGTAGACCATCCCACCTCAAATGAGAAAAGGGCATCCACATCTGCCAAGCATGGGAAAAACTAGAGAAAGCGTCGGTAAAACATAAATGCATGCAACCAATCAATAAAAATGATGCAATATACGACAACGATAATTAAAGCAGTACACATCAACAGATTTGAAATGCTGGTAAATTAAAATAGATATTTAAATTATTATGTCAAAATATTTTTACCTTAAGTGGAAAAGTAACAAATGCATGATCAGTGGTAAGTATTAATGGTTGTCATTAAACTGATTGGACAAATGTGATATAATGAATACAAGATATAAGTTACCATGCATGTTGGCTTTCTAGGAATGCTGTTCAAATGGGAAATTTTCGTTTAGAAATGAATTCATTGGTAGTAGTAGGATAGAAATAATTTGGTAGTGTCACATAGTACTTCAATACCACAAGCAGAGCCACTGCTGCTAGTAGGTGTCCATAGCCTCGACAGGGTTTCTTTTTAACCCTTCAAATGAGCCAGAGTCCTCCTTTTGATTTTTAGATGATTCTCTCTTTTCTTGCTATAAAGAGACCACTATGCTAGCATGGTAACCAGATAATCATAGTGCCATTCACTAGGATATAACAAAGTGATCAGGTTGGCTCGTGATGAGACCCCTTGTCCTTCTGACAATTTTAATTATCAAGAAGGTCATTACCTTGGTTTGGTGGCCAAAATGGAATGTCACCCATTACATCCTTATGATCATGGTAGGCTTTCTCGTACTGAGACCCCCTATCCTCTTTAAGACAATGTTTGTTGCATTTTCATATTTCTATATTTTCATTTTTTCATATTTTGAGGCTTTTATTGTAAAAAGAGGGAGGCTCATTTACTCCTTAAGGGTCAGGGATGGCGTAAGAAATACAAAAAAATTCCAATGAAAGTTATACATTTTCCCCCATATTATCATATCAAAGCGGTTTACCCATTTGAAAGTGTGAAATATAAACTAGCATGGTATTAAAATAATAAATCATTTTATGATGTGTCCAAAGGGAAAATATTCAACCAATTATTATAGATATGCACCATGTTAGCTTTTGAATAAATATAACCATCAAAAGGTTTCATAGGTCATAATGGTGTTAACATTACTATTTTTCTTTATCTTAGGCGCAAATCCAACCAGATGGTTTTTACTCAAAACATAAAAGAGAAAGAAAATGGCAAGAAGAATTACTGGCGATAAAAAGGCAAAAAGAAATCACAGTTTATTCATTAGACAACAAACACACAAAAAGAAAAATCGGGGTTTTTCAATTGATTGAACAACAATCATTCAAAAAGTGTTTTTCAATTGATTGAACAACAATCGTTCAATCGGTTGAACAACAACACAAAAACACAAAAAGTGCTGTTCAATTGATCGAACAGAAATCGTTCAATTGATTGAACAGTAAAATCATAGAAACGCAAAAGTGATGTTCAATTGATTGAACAATAATCATTCAATCAATTGAACAACAAAATAAAAAAACACAAAAAGTGTTGTTTAGTTGATTGAACAACAAAATCGAAAAATGCAAAAAGAAAAATAGGGGTTGTTCAATTGATTGAACAACAATCATTTAAAAAGTGTTTTTCAATTGATTGAAAAACAATCGTTCAATCGGTTGAACAACAACACAAAAACACAAAAAGTGTTGTTCAATTAATCGAACAGAAATCATTCAATCGATTGAACAGTGAAATCATAGAAACGCAAAAGTGATGTTCAATTGATTGAACAACAATCATTCAATCAATTGAACAACAAAATAAAAAAACACAAAAAGTGTTGTTTAGTTGATTGAACAATAAAATCAAAAAATGAAAAAAGTGTTGTTCAATTGATTGAACAACAAAATCGAAAAATTGCAAAAAGTGTTGTTCAATTTATTGACAGTAATCGTTCAATCGATTGAACATCAAAATCAAAACGCATTGTTCAATTGATTGAACAACAATCGTTCAATTGATTGAACAACAATCGTTCAATCAATTGAACAACAAAACACCAAAAGTGTTATTCAATTGATTGAACAAAAAAACACACAAGGTGTTGTTCGATCGATTGAATAGCAAAACACACAAAGTGTTGTTCAATCGATTGAACATAAAAACAGACAAAGTGTTGTTCAATTTATTGAACAACAATCGTTCAATTGATTGAACAACAAAACACCAAAAATGTTGTTCAATTGATTGAACAACAATCGTTCAATCGTTTGAACAAAAAACAGACAAAGTGTTGGTCAATTGATTGAACAACAATCGTTCAATCGATTGAACAACAACTCACACACAAAAATAAGTGTTGTTCAATTGATTGAACAACAATCATTCAATCGATTGAACAACAACACACACACAAAAATAAGTGTTGTTCAATTGATTGAACAACAATCATTCAATTGATTGAACATCAACACGCATGAAAAAATAAGTGATGTTCATTTGATTGAACAACAATCATTCAATCAAATGAACATCAATACGCACTCCAAAATAAGTGTTGTTCAATTTATTGAACAAAAATCGTTCAATCGATTGAACAACAACACAAACACAAAAATAAGTGTTGTTCAATTGATTGAACAACAATCGTCCAATCGATTAAACAACACCTACCAAACACCTAAGAAAAATCCTCATATTTACATGGTGTTGCCTAACTAAATTGCAATCAACCGTAAAATAATATATACATTATTTACAACTAAAGAAAGATACAATTTTACGAGAGAAAAGCTTCTGAGTCATCACTCCCTACAACTAAAATTGCATGGTGGGGTCCTCACATACCTGTTGGTAGAAAGACTCCTTGGTGAGTGGTTTGTGATAAAGACACACCCGATGCTCGTTCACCTTGAAATAATGGACAGACCCGTCAATGGTAGTCAAAGTGAGAGTACCATTATTATGTTTTTCTTGAATTTCATAAGGGCCGAGCCACCTTGTTTGTAACTTTCCTGGAAATTCTTGGAATCTGGAGTCATAGAGGAGTGCCCAATATCCTTTTTGAAGCGTCTTATTTTTTATAAGACTTTCGTGCCACTTTTCCCTTTGCTGTTGAATAATTGTAGTCCGTTGCAGAGCAGGTAGTCGAGCCTCATCCAATTCATTTATTTGTTGAAGTTGCTTGGTTTGGGCTTCTGTTAGATCTAGTCCCACTTCCTGAGTCGTTCTTAGAGTCTTTATTTCAAATTCAATAGAAAAAATAGGTTCTTTTCCAAACACTAGTTGGTATGGAGAATATCCAGTAGTATTTTGCTAAGTGGTGCGGTAGGCCCACAAGGCCTCTGGCATTCTAGAAGCCCAGTCTCGCTGATTTGTTGAGACTGTCTTGGTTAGAATTTCTTCGATGACCTTATTGGTGCTTTCAACCTGCCCGTTCGCCTACAGGTGATACGAGGAAGTGATTCTATGTGTAATGTGGTGGTTGCTGAGAGTGGTTGTAATCTTGTGTCCTAGAAATTGCCCTCCCCCATTTGTTATCACTTCCCATGGTAAACCATACCGCACAAATAGCCCAAAAAAGAAATTAATTACAACTTCTTCTGTAGCTCTTGGAAAATCTACTGTTTCTACCCAATTTATCACATTATCTATGGAAACCAACATGTAGACCTTTTGGTTTGATGGCGGATGAAATGGGCCAACAAACACCAATGCCCATCGTTCAAAGGGTTCTATGACCAGTTGGGGTTGCAGTGGCATTTCATGATATTGGCCAGGCCGACCCATCCTTTGGTAGCTATCACAAGCTAGGCCAGACATATTTCTTAGCATCTTTAAAAATAGTGGGCCAATAATAGCCCATCTGTAGTACCTTATGCCCTGTCCTACGATCTGTGAAGTGTCCCCCGCAGGGCTCATCATGGCAAGTTTTCAGGATGTCATAAATCTCATCCGCACGAATGCGTCTGTGTATACAAATATCATAACCTGTGTGAAAAAGGTATCCACCAATCCAAGAAAAGCGGGTGTTGCGCTGGACAATCTGTTTTCTTTCCCTTGATGTCAAGTGCCTAGGAAGCTTCCCTACTGCCAGATAATTTGCTACATCTGAATACCATGGCATTTTGACTGTTACAACAAACAAATGTTCATCTGAAAATTGGTCGTCCACTGCCAATGGACCATTTACCTTTGGAACTCGAGACAGAAAATTAGCGACTAGGTTTTGCTTCCTCGGACGATCCTTGATGGTGATATCAAACTCCTGCAAAAGAAATAACCAACGAGTCACTCGATCATTTGTAATAGGTTTGATGGCTAATTACCTAATGGTGGATTGATTAGTATACAAAAAACTTGATAGCCAGTTATATAATGTCTAAATTTGTTTATGGCATAAATGACAGTTGTTACACAGCAATTTGTCACCGTTTGTCATCATCCCTGTTACCCCTCTCCCACACACTGGAGGGCTCATTCCGGGACTTGTGAGAAGTGACATGACCTGAAACCACTTGCATCATATTCCTCTAAGTATGAGCTTCATATGCCCTGAAGACATCTCCTGCAAAATACCCATGAAAACAACTCTTTTTGCATTAGCGCGGGTCCACAGTTCACTGCCCGCGCCAATGAGGGAAATCCTCTAAAAAGGGCACGCCATTGGCGCTCTGTCTCAGAGTCGCACTCGCGCCAACCGAATTGAGTAAAGTTTTTAACCAACAAGCTCCTGAAGGTTCTCTTCAACCCATTCACCAATTGAATCTATGTTGAGCTAGGATGGTTTGGCTTCGAATCTCCATAGAAGGGAAAGTGGTTTGCCACCTTTCATGGAAGTTTCCAAGTGATAAAGCCAATCCCATGAATAATGTGGTTGATCCTATCTCTTTCTTCTCTATCTATAAAAGCTTGCCTCTATGCCTTGAGCAAGCTAGTCATAGTCACAATAGTTACAATAGTTCCAGTTCTAGCATAGTGATAGAGATTTTGAAGCTGCAAGAGCCTTCTTTGCACCCATAAGGCCAAATCTAAGTAAAGAGATTCTTGTCACCCAAAGAGAGAGAGGCTTGTTCCTCATCCCAACAAGCTTTTCAAGGCTTGTGTAGCTGACTACCTAGCCAAAGGAGGATTTGACGTCAGAACAATGGTTGTATTCTTCTTTGTTATTTATTAATAATAGATGACTATCATTATGGTTCCACTCTCATTGTCTTGTGATTGATGTTGAGTTATATCTTTTCTGACTGATATATAATTGCATCTACTAGATTTTATGCTTGTATTCGTGTTGTTCTTTGTATGTGCAGGTGTCCAATCACGGAGATCGTGGGGATCGTGACCTGCCAAGGCAAAGGAACCAGAGCGACATCTCTTCGACGAACACTAGCGTTGGAATCCAAGTAGGTTCTCACCATCTACTTTTTATTTTCAATTAGGAACTTGCGTGATAGCATTGTGTGATTGTTGCTAGACCCAGTCTGGGATAGTAGGGATCGTCTCTGTCCGCAGAGAGGATTTACCTCCACAACAATTTGGCGACTCCGCTGGGGAGATCTTGTTGTTTGATTTGTAAACTTTAGATGGAGCCTGAAGTACGGCCAGGTAGCCTTCGAAACGCTATTTCTTTGCATTAGCGAAGTAGATCAACGCCACTTCAGTCAATCTCCAGTTTGGTTTACGGACTAAACAACTTGGAGTTTGTCTTGTCTCTTTGGTTTTTCTTGCTTTGATTGCTTAGATAGCTTTCTGGGTTGGATTTCTTGCTGTTTCTTGCTTCCTGGTTTGCCTAGATACTGTCTTCAAGCCCTGAGTTGCTTGCTTTTGTTTTTGACTTAGCAAACTTGATTAGCACGCTTTTTAGCCTTACAGTCGCGCCAATTGGCACAAGTTGCTCAAAAACAACCCGCGCCAATCCCATAAAAGCACGAGTTGCAGCCTGACAGTCGCGCCAGGCCTGTCAACTTTTCCAGTTCGCTTGTCTTCAAGCCCTCTGAGCTTGGATTTGTATTTTTCCACGTCTTTTTCAATTACTGGAGTGTGTTTGATCCTTGTTTGACTAGTTTTAGACCTTCATCCTTCGGGTGTTTGCCTCTTTCTATCGATTTCACTTTTTAGCCCTAGGGCATCTAGTGGCTTTGTGCATCGAGCCTTCCATAGGAGTCTTGGGTTCTTTGATCGTCTAGTCGACTTTGTGATTACTTTTTGCATTTGCTCAATAGTTGTCAAAGCTTTTTCAAGTGATTTGCTTCTTTTTCGCTTGGGTTTCGCTTGGCTTCGTTTGGGCTTAGATCACATAGCTCATAGAGGTCTTTGTGCTTTCTTCTTGGTTTGAAGGATTGTTTTGGTGTTTTGGGGATTCGATTGTGTTCTCATTGAGTGAAATTGATCTTTTGCTCGGTGTTACTATCTCTCAAAATTTGTTTAGTGCACTTTGCCATTGAAAAGAAAAACGAATAATCTCTTTTGCATTGCATTAGTTAATTGAAATTAGAAGCTTTTCATTGATTAAGTGATTTAAAACAAAGAAAAGTTTCGTTTATTTGTCATTAGCTGCATTAGAGTGCTTCTTGATTGTTTGTGGTCATTTTGTTTGAAAAATTCTCAACTCTCTCGTAGTTAGTATTCATCGAACGAAATGATATTCTTTGGCATATAGTTTTCATTTAGGGAATTGTGAGAGATTACATACGGTAGGACCTGGAAATTGAAACTTAACTAAAGATCAACCATAAAATGAACTGAATGAACTTAAAAATGCATTGGAACATAACGCTCACTAATTAGAGGTCTAGGCTAGAGACGTGCTCCGGCGTCGTTAAACCTAGTCACTGTTGTTTCACACAACGGTTAGGTGATTCCTCCTTTTGTGACTTGATAGTGGTCTAGCACGGACTTGAGCTCCCATGTACCGTCACGTATATAGGGGAGACCCCACTAGGTTATCATCCTTTATCCACAGGAAGCCGTGTCTATCGCCTTACAAGCTGTAATGCACCGAACACAGCATTCGGGAAGATTGACTGACGTACAGGAAGTCCTTGGTTTTCATATGACTGCCAAGGTGTATATGCAGTTTTACAGATTTGTTTGGTAAACCCTTTGCCTAGCCTCTCCAGAGTAGTCACTTTTGATCCTTTTCAGGCTCCTTAAAAGAAAAGGTTCACTTGAGCAGTTTGTCACTTCGGGCTCACAAAACATTCGAAGGCAACTAGAGTCACCTTTTTGTCCTTTTCTCGACTCTTAAAACATGAAAAGGTCAAGTTGTGTCCTTGTGTCTTAAAATTTATTCGGCCGCGTTCACATTTACCTGGTTAGATCTTGTTTGAGTTAGCTTGAGTAGGCTTTTTTCATTCTTGATGGCAACTTTTTTGGGGTTCACCAACCCAAGGATCCCCTCTGACGGGAACCCTGGTCATTTCGCTCCTTTTGGAAATGTTGGTGCTCCTTATATGGTGACGTTGTCCCTCCCAGGGTTAACTGTTGGGTTGCCGGTTTGGTTGTTCTCAACCTCTTTGGTTCCTGTCATCTCACCGTCTAGTCAATCTGTCCCTTCACCTGAGCAACATCATGTTGATTCTAAGGTGGATCTCTCCCCTTCTACGCCCACTTCTACGTCCTCATCTTCTACTTCACCTGGTGAAAGTCTAGATTCGAGTAACCGGGTGGCTAATAAGAAGAAGAAGAAGACGAAGAAGAAGAAGGCTCCTAAGGGAGAGGTTACAAGTGCAGCTACCCCCTTGAGTACACTTGAAGTCGGGCCCTCTTCCGCTCCTCCGCAGAAGGTCAAGTTTCCTTGTCGATTATGCAAGGAGGACCATCTTCTTCACGATTGTCTTGGCATTCCCAAGGTACTAGAAGTATGGTCTCGTGATCCGGCCCACCCCTCATAGTCCTTTAAAGCTCATGGCGATGCTACCTTATCAATTGGAAATGGTAAGGGAAAAGGGAAGATTCGAATCCCCTGTAGACTTTATGAAGGCAATCATCCCCTTCACCTTTGTCCACTCATGGATAAAGCCTCCGTTGTCTTGGAAAGTCTTACAGCTCCTTCACCCCAACTTCCCGTTGGTTATCAACGTCTCTCTGTAGCCGCAGATCGTTCCCCTGCTGACAAAGAGATTGATTCATATTCTTCTCTTGTCCAGCCTCCTCTTCCCGAACCTGGTTGTGCCCAGCCTGTTCCAGACCAACCATTGGTCGGAAAGAGTGTCGACTCGAGTTCACCACCCGTCGATCACTCTGTTTCGGACGAGCATCACGCCCATGTTCTTCTCATCTCTTCAGATTCTCCTGAGTCCCGAAATGACTCTCCTAACCCAGCTGCTCCCGAAGGTTCTCCTTCGGTTCCTTTAGCACATGGGGGCAATCATACGATTCCCCCACCAAGTAGTCTAGTCACTTCCTTTGATTGGAATCGCCTGATCGTCGGTCGCCTTCCATCCCATATGCCTTTCCAGATCACAGTACATGCCTATGCTAAGGCAGTACCTAGCACTGTTTAGGATGAAGGGGCATCTGTCAGTCTTATGCCATACACTACTTGGCAAGCTTTAGCTTCCCCGCAGCTTGGGCCAGTCACTCAGAATCTGTTGGCCTTCGACGGAGGAGCCTGTCCATCTCTAGGAGTTCTCCTGAAGTTCCCTATTATTTTGGGAGGCAAAACTGTCTATATAGAAGTCTTGGTTACCCAAGGTGTTTTAGAATTTAGTCTTCTACTTGGTCACGACTATGTTTACGCCATGGGGGCCCTCGTTTCTTCGCTTTTCCGTGTGGTTTGCTTTCCGCACGATGGAAGAATTGTGACTATCGATCAAGTGTCATTCGTTAGTCCCCCGATGCCTCCTGCGCTGTTGTCGTCCCCTCCTAGTTTTCATCCACCAGTTGCATCTACCCCACCATAGATCAACTACGCGGCCACCTATCCCATGCCTGGATCCAGTGATGCCACCATCGTGCATAGTGTCCTGGGGGCATTGGGCCCTGACTTCCAAGATGTTTCCCTTCCACTGGGAGTGGCAATCTTGGAAGCCCCGACTTTCTATTCATTATGATGAAGTTCGGGTGGAGCATAGTTCCTTTTCGGTGTCAAGCACCTTAAAAAATGAAACTAGGTTTGGTCGGAGCATAGTTCCTTTCCTATGTCAAGCTCCTTAAAAAATGAAACTACGCTTGGTCCGAGCATAGTTCCTGATCTTATGTCAAGCTCGTTAAAAAATGAAACAATTCCCCCTTTCCAATCGCGTCTTTCAATTAAGATCTCGTGAAGCTTCATTCCATCCACTTTGTTGAATGCAATGAAGCTTGGGGGGCATGTACCTCATCTTGAGCCATTGCACTGGGGGCATGCACATTTCCAACAAGCAGAGTCCTTCCTGGTTCAAGCTTGGTCCGAGGATAGTTTTGATCTTGTGGCGACCTCGTTAAAAAACGAAACAATGTGTCCCGAGGATAGTTTTGATCTTGTGGCGACCTCGTTAAAAACGAAACAAGGTGGTCGAGCATAGTTCCTGATCTTGTGTCAAGCTCGTTAAAAAAATGAAACACGGGTTATGAGGATAGTTCTTTTACTGTGTCAACCTCATTAAAAAATGAAACAACTCCTCCTTTTCCAAATCGAGGCTTTAATTAAGATCTCGTAAAATCCAAGTCGAGTCTTTCCAAGATCTCGAAAGTGAACCTTCATTCCATCCACTTTGTTGAATGCAATGACGCTTGGGGGGCATGTACCTCGATTTGCGTTATTATGCTGGGGGCATGCAAACTCATAACAAGCATAGTTTTTCGTTTCAAGCTTGTGTAAACATGAAACCGAATCCAAGAAAAGTTCTCCATGGTTCAAGCTTGTGCAAAAATGAACCCATACCCATTTTACATCTCGTGATTGTTGTCTTTATCTGCTAAATTCTGCTAGATGAGCCTTGGTTGTTTTCATTCCATCGCCGCCATCTCTTTGGCCGATTATATGCTTTCACTTGGTTGTTTTTCCTTTCCTGAGGAACCGCAGCGATGAGTGGTTTTATTAGCCAGCCTCTTGACCATCACATGTTTTGAGCAATTCCACCATTACCGGAACCAGTTGCTACCCTTTATACCACTCGTTCCTCTAGGACAAGTCTCCTTTAAGCTCTTTTATGACTCGTAAAAGATGAAAAGATTGCCGAGTATTTTTCCCTTTTTGACTGGTTAAATAGAATAAAAATGGAGGTCTTCTTTCAGCTCTTTTGCGACTGTTTAAAGATGAAAAGATTGCCGAGTTTTTCCTCTTGACTCGTTAAATGTAAACGAGAGGCGGTCGTCTTTAAACTCTTTTCCGACCATGTAAAGACGAAAAGATCATCGGACCCTTGTCATTTCAGGTTCGTTAACGGTTATGAAACGATGTGATTTCGATTGCTTTTTTACCTTTTTAGGTCGAAGTCACTAATCATGAAAAGTACTCCTCAATCGTAATGATCGGGCGGTTCTTTCAAGCATTGTTTTATAATTTTTCGGGCTCGAGAGACACAACTTTACGAAAAAGGACCCCCTTGGATTTTTCTTTTTTGCTGTCTTTTCAAACTCTCTAAATAGGAAAATACGCCGAGTTCTTCCTTTTGTCAGACTCGTCAAAACTTAATGACATCGGATTCTGTCATAATGACGCTCACAAGCATATGCTATCCCCGTCAAGCTTGTTAAAAATAACTGGGGTACTCGCCAGAAATGGTGGGGAAAATGGACCCATAACCATTGTCGTGTCGGTAGTATGTCGCTCTTGAACATGGCACTAGTCTGCATTCGTGTCTGGGTGGGAACATCTCATCTTGTTTTACACTAGCCTCTGTGGGTTTGGGTGATCCTATTTGACCTCTCATCTGCTCATTTCCTTGTCACCATGACCTCTGCTCATTTGATGTCAAATAATGCCAAGTCCACTGTCGTGTCGCCGATATGTTCAAGAGAAGTTGACCTCTGCAGAATTACAACCTCCCTCTAATACCTCACATAATTCTGAATCACCACAAAATCTTTCCTCTGTCTCGTGTCAATGATGTGGGAAACACCATGGCCCACCTTTGATCAAGGTCCCTTCCTGTCGACTTCAGCTCATTATCCAGGAAGCTGATCTAGAGACTCCCTTCGGTGCCTTGGAGCTTGCATGCCTCAATGGCAGGTTCTTCATGTTCGACGAGAGGTTTTCATCATTGGCCTCCGATCGAATCATTCTACGGGTGTTCGACACCAGCTCATTGATTCACATGCCGTAGATTGTACCTATAGTACCTTAAGGGCCATTGTCATTATTGGTGGTACCTCTCGCGTCTGTTAACAGTTTTCATCATTGACTAGTAATTAGACGATGTTCATGCATGTTCAACTTCAACTCATGCATTCGCATGCTTGAACTTGTACTCTGTTCGGGTCGAGATGGAGCGCAAGACCCTGGATTTTGTCTATTGGAATCCAGGCTGCGATTTGTGGCTTATTATGATTATTACATGACTCATTCACTCGATGGCTGCAACCATGCCTGAGTCTACTTTTCGATCCTCTCAGGATGGCTGTGTCCATGCCTTGGATCTAGATTATTATATACTCTCTTATGGATGGTTGTGCCCATACCACATACATCATGTACTTGAGATATCAGTTGTACTTCTTTACGCAAGTTCTCCGGCGGCCGTGTTTTCAGTCACGCATGTTCTTGTAAATCATTTCACCCCTCTCTCTCTCGGGCCTCATGCTTTAGGGGGCATCTGTTACACAGCAATTTGTCACCGTTTGTCACCGTCCCTGTTACCCCTCTCCCACACACTGGAGGGCTCATTCCGGGACCTGTGAGAAGTGACATGACCTGAAACCACTTGCATCACATTCCTCTAAGTATGAGCTTCATATACCCTCAAGACATCTCCTGCAAAATACCCATGAAAACAGCTCTTTTTGCATTAGCGCGGGTCCACAGTTCACTGCCCACGCCAATGAGGGAAATCCTCTAAAAAGGGCACGCCATTGGCGCTCTGTCTCAGAGTCACACTCGCGCCAACTGAATTGAGCAAAGTTTTTAACCAACAAGATCCCGAAGGTTCTCTTCAACCCATTCACCAACTGAATCTATGTTGAGCTAGGATGGTTTGGCTTTGAATCTCCATAGAAGGGAAAGTGGTTTGCCACCTTTCATGGAAGTTTCCAAGTGATAAAGCCAATCCCATGAATAATGTGGTTGATCCTATCTCTTTCTTCTCTATCTATAAAAGCTTGCCTCTATGCCTTGAGCAAGCTAGTCATAGTCACAATAGTTACAATAGTTCCAGTTCTAGCATAGTGATAGAGAGTTTGAAGCTACAAGAGCCTTCTTTGCACCCATAAGGCCAAATCTAAGTAACGAGATTCTTGTCACCCAAAGAGAGAGAGGCTTGTTCCTCATCCCAACAAGCTTTGCAAGACTTGTGTAGCTGACTACCCAGCCAAAGGAGGATTTGACGTCAGAACAATGGTTGTATTCTTCTTTGTTATTTATTAATAATAGATGACTATCATTATGGTTCCACTCTCATTGTCTTGTGATTGATGTTGAGTTATATCTTTTCTGACTGATATATAATTGCATCTCCTAGATTTTATGCTTGTCTTCGTGTTGTTCTTTGTATGTGCAGGTGTCCAATCATGGAGATCGTGGGGATCGTGACCTGCCAAGGCAAAGGAACGAGGGTGACATCTCTTAGCGTTGGAATCCAAGTAGGTTCTCACCATCTACTTTTTATTTGCAATTAGGAACTTGCGTGATAGCATTGTGTGATTGTTGCTAGACCCAGTCTGGGCTAGTAGGGATCGTCTCTGTCCGCAGAGAGGATTTACCTCCACAACAAAAAAACTAGATATCATTGAACAAACTCCTGCAAAAGAAATAACCAACGAGTCACTCGATCATTTGTAATAGGTTTGTTGGCTAAGTACCTAATGGTGGATTGATTAGTATACAGAAAAACTTGATAGCCAGTTATATAATGTCTAAATTTGTTTATGGCATAAATGACAGCTAAGAATTATTTTTCTGTTACCGTATAATTAAGTTCAGCAGCAGTAAGATTTTTGTTGATATAATATATAGCATAAGGTTTTGTGTCCTCCTCCTAGCTGAGGACATCACCTATTCCTACATCTGATGCGTCCGTGGATATGTGAAAAGGTAGCTCCTAGTTTGGTCCACATAATACTGGTTCCGTCGAAACTAGCTTTTTTAAATCCGTAAAAGTTTTGTCACATTTTTCAGACCATTTAAAATAAAAATTTCCAGTTAAAGCATATAAAGGTGCAACAATTTGTGAAAAGTTTTTGATAAAATTGCGATAATAGCCTGCATATCCAAGGAAGCTACGTACCTTCGTCTGAGTATAGGGTTTAGGTAGCAAAAGAATTACCTATATCCTTGCTACAGAAAAGTAATGTCCCAGGATTACGCCTTCGGTCATCATCATGTGCAACTTGACATTACTTAAACACATCCTGCTAGCAATGCATCATTCGAAAACCTTCTCTAATTTTTTTAGCGCTTGTCAAAGTAATCCCCATACGGGATAAAGTCATCCATGTAAACTTCAATCCCTTTATCAGGTTAGCAAAAAGGCTGAGTATGGCCCTTTGAAACGTAGTTGGGGCATTTCATAAGCCAAATGGTAATAATCTATAAGCGAATGTACCCCACGAGCAGGTGAGAGTTTTTTTGTCTTGGTCTTCAGGGGTGATTTGAATCTTATTGTAGCCATTGAAGTCATCTAGAAAGGAAAAGAACTGCTTCCCTGCTAGAGTATCAAGGACTTGATCAATAAATGGAAGAGGGAAGTGATCTTTCTGTGTTGCCTTGTTCAATTCCCAATAATCCACACAGATACGCCACTTCCCATTTTTCTTAGAGACAACTACTAATGGAGATGCCCATTTTCTATCCGAAATGGGATAAATGAAAACCACATCCAACAACTTCTGTAACTCTTCTTTTACAATGTCCTTGACATGTGGATTCAATCTCCACTGAGGCTGTTGAATAGGATGAGCATCATTTTCCGTGTAGATATGATGCATACACAACTGTGGGTCTATACCCTTCATGTCAGGATAATCCCAGGCAAAAGCCCCTTTATATTTTTGCAGGACCTAAATAAGCTTTTGTTGTTGATCACTATCCAGGCTATCATTAATGTTTAAAACCTTGTCTGGTTCGATTTCAACAGGTTTGTTGTTATGAACAGTTATTGTCTGGACATGTTGATCATCAGTATCCTTCAAAGGGTCTTCCAAGGCTTCATTATCAAGAATTTGTTTTAACATTTAACATTTTACATTGTTCACATTAGCTGGCTGGTTGATAAAGTTGTTGATAACATCATCTTCAATCTGATCCTTGAATTCAAGTGCCTCTGCTATTGTGAGTGGTGAATGAATTCTTTCTTCCAAGTATGCGGGTGGTTGTTTACATATTTTTACAATGGGTAGACTTGGTTTGGCAGGAGGATATAAAACAAGATTTTTTACAGCGTCCCCCTTAGCAATGGTCATGTTGCCCTCTCAACAGCCTATATAAGAATCAGTTGTTGCCAGCCAAGGTCAGCCTAGAATCAGAGGGTGCCCATCCAATCGAATCTTTGGGTTTATAACAAGAAAATATACTGGATACTCCCATGAATCAACAAAAACCATAATATCATATAAAGTTCCCTCTGGCCTTACCACTGAATGATCAACAAGTTCTAGTAGGGTGGTGGTTGGTTCTAGAGTTGTAATACCAAGTGTCTGATAGGTTTCTACTGTTAAGATGTTAATGGTTGCACCCAGATCAACTAGTGTGTTTGGAAAGGAGCAGCCATATATTTGAACTATAACAATGGGATTCCCAGGATCTTCATATTTTACTGGAGTTTCCCCTCCCAAGAGTAAATCAGATAAGGTCCCTACAACATGAATGGTGGGTGAAGTTTTTGCTTTCCTCACAGGCTTCTTTACACATAGCTCTTTAATCGTTTTAGCATAAATAGGAATATCTTGGATGGCCTGGAGGAGAGGAATTTTAATACAAATATTTTTTAGTTCCCCTACAAGATCAAAATCTGGATAAACAATTGGTTTAGGTATTGTTAACCTTTCAGGGAACGGGGGAGAAGTGACTATGAGTTTCTCAGGATCTTTATGTTGATCTGTATCTTCTCCTTGTTTTATTTTGGTGTCAATTATAGTTGATGGCATATGTACAGGTGGGGTTTCCATTTCAATTGATGGCCAGTCCTTGTTTTCCTCATGAGCGATGATACGTCCCGACCTCAATCTAAGTTCATTACATTCTTTTTGTTCAAACTCATAGTCTGAGCTTTCAACAATTTGCACCAGCTAAAACGGTCTATTATTGGGATTCAAATTCGGTTGAGCTGGAAATGGAGTGTGTAGAAGAGGCTAAGGATTTTTCTGTAATGGATATGAAGCTGATAATGCAAGTTGAGGTTGAGGACCTATCCCCATAGGTGTATTGGATATCCCCAAAGGTCACTGTCAATTCGGAGACTAGTTTAGATTTTGAGA
The DNA here is from genome assembly GCA_031772625.1 of Pinus tabuliformis. Classification (NCBI taxonomy): domain Eukaryota; kingdom Viridiplantae; phylum Streptophyta; class Pinopsida; order Pinales; family Pinaceae; genus Pinus; species Pinus tabuliformis. The sequence continues at coordinate 374,041,696 of CM062804.1, forward strand.
AGTAGAGGCAGGCCACTAGGATGGATAGGGATTACCTTGCCAAATAGGAGTAAAAAGAGACTTTGACTAGCCATTACCCGAAAAGGATTGAGTTGGTGAAGGTGTCATAGGGAATGGCTGGGATTGCCAATTCGAGTAAGGTGATTGGCCTTTCCATGCTGCCCCAGAGTTCTGTTGCTGATTAAATGATGAAGAACAAAAGAACGGATGTGTCTTATGACATACCTATAGGTTTGGCCTGCCACTATCAACGTTGGTTCATTAAATATACTGGCTCTGTCTCTTCTTCTACTTCCTTGAAAACTACTCTCAGCCCTGGAAGTGATGGACATTGTTTAGTGGTGTGATCCTTGGTGCAGATGGCGCATGTCTGGGTCATGTCTAATGGACACTCCCATTGGTTGTGCTTCTTCTGACAATGTGGTAGAAAATGACCAAATTTTGTTCTGCTAAAGCATGTTTCTGTTTAGCCTGCAAGACATCCAACTGCGTTTTTAGGGTGCCCAGGATGTCTATCTTGAAGTTTTCTCGGATGTTACCGATTTCCATACTTGTTACACCTCCACTGTGTGGTTTTCTTCCTCTGGTTATAGGATTTCGGATCCTCACCTTGTGCGTGTGCTACCTCGTGAACACCTGATACACAAGCGAACAATTTCGTCATAATATTCTTAAGAAATATCTCCTTTCCCCATAAAATTTAGAGTTTCTATCCATTCTTCTTTCATTCCCTTAATTAAGATAGCTCTCAGGACTTCTTTTGGTAAGGTGGTGTGAGGAGATCTCTGCAAATTATAGTGAAACCATTTGACACATTCTTCTAGAGTTTCATTATCCTTTTCAACCATCTTAAAGATTTCATCTTTTAATTCCCTAGTCTTGCAAAAGTCCTGGTGTCTTGTGAGGAATGAAATTTTCATGTCATCCCAAGAGTTAATAGTATGTCCGCCCAGACCCATGAACCATCTCAAAGCTGCTCCTTTCAGAGTAAAAGGGAACAATTTTAGTTTTTGAGGGTCGGTGATATAGTCATATCCTCTGTAGAGGACATCAAACTCGGATAAGAAGGCATCGGGATCCTCTGTGATCATCTTGTGAAAAGTTGGGATGCTCTATAAAGGAATAGCTTTCATCGGGGCATTGGCCACTTGGTCGACTATGGGGTATTACAATGTCGAGGTCTGATCTTGAGGTGGTTGATTTTCCATTTGGTCAAAAATGTGCCAATATCCTTCAGGGATTTCAGGGGTGCTTTTTGAGTAAGCGGAGGATTAATAATCCGAGTTGGTTTTGTAACACTGCCTAGATCTGGGATCACATGAGATCCTTGTTCAGACAGCTGAGGTTTCTCCCTTAGCAGTTCCACTGGTTTCTCCCTCTCCTTCTCTTAAGTTACATGATTTTCTCTCTTGTAGAGGATCATAATGTAAATTTGTTGTAACCTGGAAACTCTGTCTAGATCCTCCAATTTGGCTATGAATCTCAGCATAGGCTCCAGATGGTGAGCTTGTTGCCTGAGGGATTACAATAGGGATTTTTCGAGTGACAGTCCGGAATCCTACTGATGCCTGAGACTCTGCTTTTCTTACAATTTCATCTATAAAATTTGTTCTCCCAAGGCTCACTAATCCCTTGGGTTTTGTGCATTTAGGTGGGGGGTTTTGATCTTTTTCTATCTTTCTATTCCTAGTCGTTCATAAAAATTATTTTTATTTAACCTCTATGCTTTTGCTGAAAGTGGGCTGATGAGCAAGAACTTCACTGCTAGTCACGTAGGTTCTTACCTCTCGTTTTTAAAACCCAATTCTCTTACAACAAGATAAAAGGAAATCACTTTGAAAAACTCTCCCTGCAACGACACCAAAATTTTGATGCACTAAGATGTCCTATTACAAACAATCTCAATACCTACATTCATTATCAACCCAGGAAAAGTATTTTTATTTCAAGAGTGTCAGCACTATATATGCAGTGAATTCAGAGGTCAATCTATGCTGGAATTATTGCAATTGCTTATTTATCTAAATTCAATCCAAACACTTTTGAAAGGAATTCATAACACACTTTGCAATTCTACTTAACCTATTTTGAAAGCAAATGAATCTGAATACAAATAGAAAGAATCACACTTGGCAATCTTAACTGGAATTGAAACTAACTTATTTAACATGAAAGGGAGCTATGATAATTGAACAATAAATGATGATTGAACAACAAATGATAATTGAACAACAAATGACCATATAAGCATCTCATGGAAAGCAATCAATTCTAGCTTTGAAATCTATGATAACGTTACTTAGAATGAACAACAATCTAATGCTGGAATTAACATAACCAATTCAATAAAGAGCATCACACATATGTAACACACAGCTAAATCTTGAATCTTGAATAAACAACAAATGTAAATCAGAATCATCAATCCTCACGGTAATCAGAATGATATTAACTTAACAATAAAAAACAGTAAAGAATAAACAAAAATGATTATAACACAAGTGAAGCAATAGATCTTCTCTTGACTGGGCCCAAAGTCTCCAGAAGTCCCTGCTATTAGATACTCAGAATACAATTATGAATTAAACGCAACATTTTTCATTAAAATAAGTAACAGAGTTACAACATCGCCAAGATGAAAGTATTATATGTCCAAAAGAATAGTTACAATCTGTGAATTTTTAGACTAGTTGTTCAGCTTGCTTTACAGCTTTATATAACATTTAGAAAAGTAAATAGATAAAAGTGAATCCTCAGGATTAGGGGATCTTGAGGATTTCACAATACTCAATCTAATCCCATCATAAAATAACATTGGTTCTCCTAGTCTTCCACTTTCTGCTTGCCCCAGACGTTGTCTTTTTCCTTTACTACTTGTTGTTGTTCTGTCAATTGGACAACAATCGTCCAATCCACGTCTCTGCACATAAAGATAGTAAAAGTCATTTTTCTGTGCCTAGGTTTATCTAATGTGTTACTAATCACTTTTACCCAACTTCAGCTGTTGTTTCCTCTATTTTGATCCATAAAACGAAGATAAACATATGAAGAAAAATGCTAAATTAGGCTATTTACGAGGAGAAAACATACCTTTTTCTCATCCCAACACATGGTAAAAATATGTTTTACCTCATTCTACCTGTGGAAGTAATTTGACATAATCTCCAGAAACACTTTTGTTGCCATACTTCCTTTAATTCCACTGAACTTGACACTGCTTTTGGCTACTTCTTTCATTTTCAGGATGTAATCTTCCTGAGTAATCAACTTATCATTTATGACATATATACTAGGCAGTCCCTTCTGCATTAAGGCTTCAATCTTGTTTGTAAATCTGTTCACCTACAACTCCAAAGTTTCACACCTTTCCTCCAACTGGTCAATAAGATTTCTCTTTGTCGGGACTTTCTTGACTTCTAGAATGGTGACAGTTCTGTCACTGATTCCCACTTCCTCCAGCTCATATCTGGACTTTGAATTTAAGAACCTAATAATATTTGCAGTTTCTATTGGCATTTCTCCTCCCTTCCTTGCACAATAGTTTCAGTGGCCTTCTCTATTAACTCTTTCTTCTCAAATATGATTTGGATAGAAGGCCAAATCTCATTCTTTGAATCCAATATGTTCATCTAGATTGTTTCCTTACCTTGGGCCAAGGTCTGGCCAATAGAATTGTCTCTCTCTACCTAGTATAGATTTTCCAACTGTCTCTAAGTTTTGTCCATTTCAACATTTCGAGCAACTTCATCTTTGGCCTTTTGGACTTCCAAAGCTTTGAGTTTTCCCTACAAAGTCTCAATCTCCTTCGAATGTAATGACATATTTTGCAATGTATCTATGACCTGTTTAGCACTGGGAGTCCGAGTTGAAGTAGTAGGTGCAGTGGTTGCTCCTGTTGATGGCAGTTGAGAAATAGGCACATCATCCAAGGGAACAATAGCCATATTCAAACTATCTTCCTTCTCCTTTATCAGTTTTCCAACTCTACTTCCATTTGCCTGATCTGTATGTTTTGATCAATAATCAGTTTCATCATGTCTTCTTTATGAGATTCACCTTCCTCAATGTCTTTGGCAATTGGATCTTCTATAGCTGATAGCTTGAGCTGTTTCCTTAATGCTGCAATGTCCAAGTTTTTTTTTTTAATAATTTCTTCAGTAGCAATAACATCCTTAGGGTGATACCCTATTTTGATCACCAAGTCTTCCAAAGACTTGATCCTACTATCTTTGGCCAAGGAAGATACCTTCTCCATCTTCAACTGTGACTGTACATTTGCAAAAGAAACCTGTAGTTTGGAAAAACATATGGCAGTGTTAGTGAGAGTGGAGGATATCATCTCACCAATTTGTTTGTGCATCTACATTTGATCAATGGGATGTATGTCCTTTGTACTAAACTCAAAGGTGGTTATCTTGTAGTCAGCTGCTTATTTGGGTTGTGAAGTTTGGGCCTCAAGAAAGGCCATCTGCGTTCTACCATGTTTAGTATCAAACACTGATAGAAGTATACTTTGTGAACTGGAAATCTTCTTCTAGAATTGGTTGTAGGTGTTGTTCTTCAGAATCTCATTCCTGGGCTTCATTTCTCTATACCTATCAAACACTGTCTTCTCCTTTTTTATTTGGACAATGTGTGTTTCTAGCTAAATCTCCTTATGACCCTGTGAAGATGAAGGTTCAGAAGGAGACATAGTGAACTTGGTAGTCGCCGGTGGTGATTCGGTGATAATGATAGCTGCATGTTCTTCAATTTCCTTTCCTACTTTTGGTTTTTAAGTTACCTTGTGTCTCTTTCTATAAATGATTCTAAATTATTTATCTTCACTCCTGGTTGCAGATGATTACCCTTCCTCCCTCTACCTTTTGCTAGATTTTTCCAAAGGAACATGAGTCTACAAACTGGAAGTGGAAACAAGCTGCTCTTCAGCTTCCTATAGGGTATTCTTGGCCCATTCCAACTAATTTGCATATTGTTCTATGTCTGGCCTAGAAGTATCGATATAGGGAGTTTTCTTATTATCCACTCTGATTTGGAAATGATGCCATACGGGTAATAAGACCATGTGAGGCTCAGGCTGAATTTCATCTCCTTCAATATTTTATCTGCCTCCTCACCTGTTGTCCTTGTGTTGCATACAAATGGGCTCATCTGTGTTTTAATTCTAAATTGTGCCTTCTTCTTTGCCACTACAAAGTGGATCTCATATGAGTTCAACATTTTCCTGATATATTTTAGTCCACATATCCTCATTGGGAGTTACTTGGGGAGTTTATAAGGGGCCAATTCACATCCATAGACTCTAGTCTCTATTTAGTTTTGGTACAGGTACCAATCTCTGGTATTTGCTTGGTTTGATAGATGCAGTATTCGTTTGATCTCCTCACTGATCCTGGGCTACACTGTACTGTGGAGAATGTTCATAGCTGGATGAAAAAAGTCTTCTATAAATTGCTTGTAGGTGAATTATTGATGTTCCTTCATGACCAAGGAGGTCCAAAAGATCACTGGTTGTTGATCCCCTGCATCATCCAATTTCTGCAATGCAAAATTGAACTTTTCTTCTTGATAGCAGATGAACATGTAAATTAAAACAAAGGCATAACTGAACACCTACTATGTAGGAAGCTTGATGAACTATTCATGGATATTGTCAGCCAAGAATTGAATGAACTTGAAGATCATAGAGGGCTTACTGTCTGTGGAAAATGTGGAGAGGAATCCTAAGATGGGCTCATCCACCAACTGATCAGAATGATAGCCCAGAATGTAAGAAAGCATGGAAATAATTTTCTTGGCCTAATCAGGGAAAGTGGAAGAAGGATAAGGAGGATTCTTCTTAGGCAATTGGGCATTCTCTGGAAAGAAATTCTCAAAAAGTCTAGCTCTGGTGGCAAAATCCAGCTTTTGATAAAGCTGGGTGAGGGCTTCTAGGGAGAAAGGGGCAGCATTTTCCACAGAAGGAGCCAACATCATTTGGTCAATAGATTTGGTTGTGATGGTGAAACTAATGTCACTTGTAGGTGCAATTATGGCTCTTTGGGCAGGGACATAGCAAGCTTGGCATCTTCTAGTGAATTCTAGGGCTTGGAATGTCAAAGGAAAGATATAGTGGGGGAGGTTTGAATCCCAGAGCACTATCTCAACCATCTTGTCTATGTGTTTATCCTCTAACCAACAATATAATTCCAAGAAATCATAGTCACACAAAGTTTTGTTGATTGTGTAATCCATGTGTGCTAATGGGATATGATCTAGGTCTATAGAAGGTGCAATTAATGTATTAATGGCCTAGTCCTAGGTCTTAGCTTTAGGAGGCATGACTGTAAAAGTTTTCTAAACAAAATGCATACACAAAGGGGGCTTACCAAGCTCAAAAAGATAACAATCTATCAGGTGAAAAAGAACAGGAAGGTCAACGAATGTTGGGATGTTGGTGGCGAGGACGCTTTGATGAAGACTGCAGTAAGAAATTATGAACAACAGAAAAAAATGAGAAGTGAAATATTGGCAATGACAGTCTCTCGATCTATTTAAATGTTTTTGACAGAGTCTCATTGGAAATCGCACATAATCATTACTGAACAATTACCCAGGAAAATTAAATGAGAAACATCTATTAAGCGGGAAGGCATTTAATTGGTGCAATGGTCTAGACAGGTAGCAGGCAGAGAGTCATGGAAGAAAAGTTGTGGGGGTGTGGTAGGAATGGATACGGGATAGGTGGTTTCTGGAGGGAGTGATCGGCGGTAAGCGATATCAGTAAGGGGGTGCGAAATCACCACAACACGCCACGTAGGGAGTAGGGCCCGACAGAAGAAACCGTCTTCCAGATCCCCCCCCCCCCCCCCCCCCCCCCCCCCGGCGGTAAAGGGAGAATGTGAAGGGGAGGCCGAAAAAGGACAAGGGCCGTAGATGGAGTGTGGGATCAGATCCCGATGCGCTGAAAGGCGCTGACCTTTAACCATAAACGGAAAAAACGTTTTTGTCCCTGTGCACTTTTTGATATTAGCTATGCAGACTTAGGATAAAGATGAGTAATGAAGGTGGGAAATATTTTATCCATAGCGCACTTTGAGTTTTCAAACTTTGAATAGGGTAAATATAATTTCAAAATATATTTCCCATAGCATGTACATTTTCCCTTTTTGCTATATTCTCAGACTTAGGATAAAATATTAATAGCAAAATTATTTACTCAATCACCTAGTCTACCTACCCTTAGCTAGACTAACATTTTTTATTTTTGTCTCCAGGGTGCACTTAAACTAGCAAACCCATTTTTATTTTCTTTTATGTAGAAAGAAAACTATCTATCCTATGCCTTATTTTTCCTACTGACCCAGATTAAACTGTTGGGTCAATGTCATTTTCTACCTAACTAATGATTTATCCAAATTAAATTGTTGGGTAAACCTTCATTCTCTATCTAATTTACAGAAATTTAAAGAAGTCTAATCATGGTTATGTAGTATGATTAAACTAAAGCAAGTGATTGTGGAATTTTGAACAAGATGTGCACAACTTTATTTTACAGAAATCAAGAAAAAATATGTTTAAGTAGTGATATTTAGACTTGCAACACTTTCAGTATTATTCTCTTTTTGATTTTCTTTCTTTTCTGGTGGGGTTCAATCTTTTTCTTTTTTCAATGTTTTTTTTTTTCTTTATTCTTCTTCTTTATACTTTCTTTTCATTTTTTATTTCATTTTTTCTTTTTATTTGGAAACCGTTGGCAGATTGACAAGTATTTACAAAATAGGATCATGACGTACATCACTCAATTACCTTGAGATCATATAAATTATAGGACCCTAAAAATGGCTCCAGCTAGGGATGGCACTCTCCCTGTGAGGTGCCAAGAACATATGATCAGTGGCCTTGAGTTGTTATTTCAACAATATCCACCTTTGATTTCTTTGTTGCAGTATTTATGGTAACTTAGTGATAGAAGCTTAGGGCCTTCTCTACGGGCTTCAACTTCTGTTAATAGGTCACCCAATCCAAACAATAAGGACAATGATATATACAATGATAAATGGTAAGAAAATCACTAGTGCTCAGAAAAATGGTGTTTGATCATCCTGCCATTTATAGGTCTACCTAGTAATTCTGTCCCATCCAAATTTCTAATAAAAAATGCATTATTTCCTATGAAAGCATAAATGACATAAGGGTCCATCCACGGGTTGTCAAATTTTCCATGCTTTCATTTGTCCTCCTTTCTAGAATCCCACTTTAAGACTTTATCATCAATGGTAAAATCATCTGCTTTTGTCCTTATGTAAAAAACTTTCTTGATATTTTCATGGATGACTTGAGCCTTGTTATAAACTTCTTCTCTAGATTGCTGCAATTGGATTTTTTTATCAATCCTCCTTTGAATTTCATTTGGATCGGTTTGTAATTCTTGCATTAACTTCATGACCAGAACTCCCAATGAGCATGGAAAAACAACATCCATTCCATAAACCAATTGGTATGGTGACATGCCAATTGATTTCTTTGTGGTAAGCCTACCAGCCCACAGTGCATTTATGAGTTTGTTGTGCCATGATTTCTTGTTGTCTGCTAACAGCTTCTTGATAATGTTCACCAAAATTTTGTTTGAAGATTCAACCATCACATTAACTTGTGGGTAATAAGCACTTGAATGCCCCAAAGTAATATGGTATTTATTGCAGAAATCTACAATTTTCTTAGACCTAAAGGCTGCAACATTGTCTGTAATAAGTTTTTATGGGAATCTAAATCAAGATAGGATGTTGGTTTCTAAGAATTTGATAATCACAACATCTGTGGCCAGTCGAGAATGAATGGCCTCAATCCATTTGGTAAAGTAGTCAGTAGCAGTAAGGATCCATTTATGTTGAGCATAGGATGGAGGATAGATTTCTCCAATGAAATCCAATCCCCATTATTGTCAAGAGCTCTCAACAGATATGGGATTCAAAGGTAAAGGTAAAAGTTTTCTTTTTCCCTCAAAGATTTGACACTTATGACAAGAGGTTACCTTTTTGTGGACATATGGAAAAAGTGTAGGCCAGTAAAAGCTAGCTCTAAGGATCTTATTGCCAGTGGTTTTCCAATAGAGATGGCCACCAAAGTCACCTTCATGGAATTCCTGCATAGTTATTTTTGCATCATCACTCAATAGACACTTTAGTAGAAGACCACCAACATATTTCCCATATAAAACATTTTCTATGATGCAAAATTTAACTGCTTTTAGTTTAAGGAATCTAGCCTTTGTTTTGGGAAACCCGAGAGGAGCATTTAAATTAAATAAAACATGAGGTATTCATACCAGGGTGAGGTCATAAAATCCTCATCAAGTTGTGGAGTCACCTGTTCCTTTTGATCATCCAATTCAGCTACAAAGTTAATATCTAAAGCATTAAAAATAGATTCAGCCATCAATTTGGATAATCCTTGTCCTTCGATGAGCTTGGTTGGCTTGATTCACATGTCATATTGTAGAATGATGGCAATCCATTTGCCTCTTTTTCCATCTGGTCCATTCTATGTCAAAATATCTTTAACTAAAGCATTAGGTACATAATAAATTATATGGGAATGAAGAATATATTCTCTGAAATATTTAATTGCTTTTATCAGTGAAAAATCCTGCTTTTCCATTATGTTGTACTTGAGTGCAACATCCCTTAAAGCCTTGCTAAAGAAAGCAATGGGTTTTTCATATCCATCAACATTTTTCTGCAAAAGGACAGTTGCAACAGTATGTTCAGAAGCAAAGGAAAAAATTATAAAATCTTTAGTAAAATCAGGGCTAATAAGGACGGGTTCCTTTGCTAATGCCTGTTTAACCTGGTCAAATGATTTCCTAGCTTTGATATCTCACCTTATTTCAGAATCTCGTTTTAGCATGTTTCTGATGTTTTTGAGAAGTTCTGCACGGTTAGGGATAAATCTTCTGAGGAAGTTTATTCTCCCAATAAATGATTGAAGTTCTTTAATATTTCTTGGATGATTTATTTTCATATTTGCTTCAATCCTTTTAGGATCAATTTTAATACCTTCATTGGATATGATGTGACCAAGAAGTTTTCCTTCTTCAAGGCCAAACACTGTTTTCTTAGGATTCAAAAAGATCCCAAACCTTCTGCACTTTTCAAAAAATCTCCTCAGGTGTCTTAAATGTTCTTAATTAGTTTTAGAATATACAGTTATGTCATCTAGATATATTACAATAAATCTACCAATTTCATCAGCAAAAGTAATATCCATTTCTCTCTGAAATGTGGCTCCAACATTCATTAATCCAAAAGGCATCTTCACATACATGAAGGTACCCCATGGAGTAGTGAAGGTTGTTTTGTCCTAGTCATGTAGATGAAGTAAAACCTAATTATAACCTGAGAATCCATCTAATAAGGAAATCCTAGAAGATCCAACTACCTTTTGTAAAATATGTTCCATTTTGGGTAAGGGATAGTTGTCTTTTAGGGAAACTTTGTTTAGGTTTCTAAAATCTATGCACAACCTGATTTCACCTGTTTTCTTCCTGGTGTTAGCCTAACTCTCACATTAAAAACAATAATAAGTCCAAAAATATTAAATTAGTTAAATCAAGAAAGTTGGATTTAATCCTACCTTTGTAGATTGAGTTTGGTCCTCATGGTTAGGAGTTAGTTTAGGCCTATTTGGTTGAGAGATTCTCTCCAACTAGTTAGGCTCCTAGATTACTTTTTGGTTGAGAGATTTTCTCAACCATAGTGTCCAAGATAGATGTACTATCTTCAAACAGAGTTCCTCATGTATTTATTTGTAATATCATCATTATTTGTATATTGCATTATGAGAGGAATAGAGTAAGGCTGAGGCCTTTCCGCCATTTCTATGTCTCTGGTATTTTTCCTTATGTTTTAATTTTGTTTAATATCCTTCATGTGGTATCAGATCAGTATCCTGTTGAGAAATTGATTTTGCATTCAAACACTATGGTTTCTTTTTATGCAGTTTCTTTGTAGTTTTCTAAGAAAATCTTGAAGTTGAATATGGCTGCAGAGTTAGTTTTCGATTTGTGAATTTTTGGTTTGTGGATGACTGTCAGAAACCTCGCATGTGTGAGGGACTGTGAAGGATTTCCCAACGAGAAAAATTAGAGGGCCCAATATTTAGTAGCATGCTCCATTCCTTAATCGAGCAGGAGAGCCATGCGTGTTGAATTGAGAGAGTCAGAAGATATGTTTTCAACTACCTCTGTTTGAGGATTGAAATCATTAGTGGTTTGAAGGAAGGATCAAATTGTATATGAATTTGAGTTTGGATCTGGCATCAAAATTAACCAGTAAGTCAAAGCATGATCAAATGATGAGAAGCAGTCGTCTTGCTACTGAGGGTCTTGACAAAAAATTTGCATGTTGAAATTAGAATTGATCTAATAACTGTCAAAGAAATATGATTTGAAGTTTCATATCCAATTGTAGGACACTGGAGAAAATTTGGGGCATCCAGAGAGAACGCTGAGTCAAGTCGAAGCACTGGGAAATGTAATTCGTACAATAACAGATTTGTGTATTCTATGGTGACATCGACATGGCTAATGACTTGTTGTGATGTGCTGAATGTTTTTTTTGTTTTATTAAAATTCGATTGGACAGATGTACATGAGCCCTAGAGCTGCAGAAGATCCAAGTCTGCGCATATTTAAAAATATCTTGTATTTCTTTCAACTAAATATATAGATATCTAGTATGAAGACTCGCATCACACGTTGGATAAATAGTGTGTTTTATTGAAAACATTTATAGAGCGGTTTTGTATATCAAGCGAAGACCCCCGAAATTTGGCAAGGAGATTGTGACTATTCACAGGTCCAGTGGAATACTAAAAGATGTGTGAAAGACATGCCTGAGGGAAGAACTAACAAGGGAAGAAAGCCAGCAGCATGGAGGCTCAACAACGTGAAGATCTGCGTCAAGAATAGCAGTGTAGAAAGAACTGACACTGTGTGGATATTTGTGTGGGAGTGTGGAGTTTCCAGACACATAATTAAAGAGGAAAATAGACGGTCCATACAAAAGACAAAACGATTAAAAGGTAAACACTATCACTATGTTGAAAAAGTAAATCGATTTATAGATGAGTGATTTAGCGTCTTCATTGTGAAAGTAGCCTTACCATGGAGAAACTTTTGAGAAGACATGTATGGTTAATGTTACTTAAATTTTTATATGCATAAAGTGAATGGCTAATATACTTTTACATGCATAAGTTATAAAGTTTAAAAGGAAATGTGAGTGAATTTAAAGTGACTTCATTTAAAAAAATTAATGGAATTTTAAACCAAAAAAATGGGTTGATTATTAAAGATTTTTAATGGATAAATAAGATTTGTTTTCTTATTTCTAGTTTTGAAGTGATGTTTTTGGAGTAATAAGGGTATGTTTTAATATTTTGGAGTGATAAGTTTTTTGGAGTGAGAAGTAACAAGTGATTTTTGTACATTTTGGAGGGATAAGGAGTATTTGTAATTCTTTATGTAATGGAGTAATAAGTGATTTTGTGGAGTCATAAGGTGCATATTTTGTAAATTTGGAGTGATAAGGGAATATTTTTAAAATAAAAAGTCATTGTAATCCAAAGTAATTTTTTACTTTGACAAAGATTGAGTTAGTGAACATCCCATTTTTTGAAGACAGTTTGCCTCCAAGGAGTTCTCAAACTTTGTGTTTGAGAAGTTTCAACGAAGTTGTAAAGATAATAGGCTGATGTCATCAATACTTAATAAAAACATATATTTTTGTGGTGTTGATGTGTCCTAAATCCTCCGAAATTGAATAAGGGAATCTTAGGAACACCTTGTGTAGTGCATGATTCTTGATGTTGCTTATTTTTTGTGTCTAGTTTTGACACTACAATTATCTTATCTAACACACACAAGGAGTCTAAATAAAGTGAATGAGACAAGCACATTAATCAAAGCACCTGAAATGAAGAAGTTACAACGAGCATTCAATCAAGCACAAACAATCACATGCATTTGCGCAACTACAACACATAATCAAAATTGGCAACATCAACATTCTACATCAACAAGCAAATTCATGCAAGGCAATCAAGTTAATGCAACTACAAACTCATGCATTTCAAAAGACTACATCAACATTCAACGACATTTGGTCACTATGTAACATGAAAAATCATAATTTCAAGTTAACTTGTAAACAAATTCAAATAAAATTGAGTTGAATTGTAAGGGTGCATTCTCAGTCGAAACCGACACCTAAATTGTGAATTTATAGGAGGTAAAGTGAGTGCTTTCTCCTCAAATGATTCAATTCTCTTCAAGTGAGTCAATATCATTTGAACTTGTCATTGTAAACATTGGGTGCATTTTCGGTGGTATCCAACACACACATCCTAGTACAAAATTCAAGCAAGCGTGACAAAATTCAATCGAGTGTGAAGTTAATTGAAGCAAATCAAGCGAGCATGAAATTGATTAAAGCAAGTACAAGAGTGAACATGTCAAAATTGATAATGGGAAAATGAGGAAAACGTCTTCAAAGTGCAGAACTGAAGATTAAATATTTACAAGATTGCAATCATGAGTTACAGAACAAAGTTGAAATATTGGAATAGAAGTTGAAGCAAAGTCAAACCTTAATCAATCAAATGACCAGTACATTAGAAGTAGCAAAAGACTTCAAATTGATCTCGAAGTGAAAGAAAAACTCATTCGTGCACTTCAAACTAAGTTAAGTGAAAAGCAAGATTTACTAGATGCATAATGTGTAGAGAAGACAAATGCAAGTTATGCCACAGAAGACCTCATCACAACAAGAAATGAAAGTTGTGATACAAGTGGTCTCATTCAACATATTAATGAAGGTTGCAACATAGATGATCTAATCAAGCAAGTTGATATAAGTTGTGACACAAGTGATCTCAACCAGCCAGTTGTAGTACTTAATGATGCAACAAGTAGTGCCAAAGACCAAATTGATTAGTTTGATGCAGCAAGTCAAACCAATTAACCATTAATGATTAATGCCTAGTGTGACATAGACGGTTTAATAAATCAAGGACGGGATGTTAGCAGTAGCAACAAGTATGAAGAACAACAGTAGGATGGTCTTTCCAAGAAGGTGATTAGACCTTGGGAAGAAATCTCCTTCAACAAAGATCGACATGGCCTATGATACAACAAAGAAAACACTTTGTTTGTTCTAGATTTCTCAAAACCAGTTCAGTTTGTAAGTGCCGGTTTTCTAGACAATGATTAGAATATGGTTAAGTGTAACCATTGTAAATGAAATGGCCATATGGAGAGTAAATGTTTTGACCTCCATCCCTATCACCATTGTGGCAAGAAAAATCATTCATCCGAAAGATGTTGAAAACGAAATCAACCACCCAGAGTGAAGAGCAATTACGCATGGATTGATCCTTGGAACTGGTCATCTATAGTCAAATAGTTTTCTATGTGTTACCGAAGGATTTAGTCTCACATGAAGACCAATTCTACAGTAAAATGAAGATGGTGAAACTCTCCTAAACCTGAAGGGGGGGAGTTCAGAAATCAAGTGCAAATAATTGTTTCTCCTTTCAGCTGACAAAGGGAGGAAATGATAATGGAATTGAAGGTGGTTGTCAGAAAGAAAGTCTCGACAACATTAGAAAAAGCAGCCAGTGGGCATCGACAAAGCATCCAGTGGACATCATCAAAAAATTCGCCAGTGGGTGTTCAACAAAAAAAAGCAGCAGTGAGCAGTTTTTCAACAAACAACAGTGAACAATTTTAACATCAATGAATTTGCTAGTGGGCATTCTCAATATTTTATCAGTGGACACAACAAATTCGCGAGTGGGCGTCATCAACATTTTGTCAATGGACAAAGGATGTTGATTGAAATCAAAGGACAGATGGATCCTTTTGAAGCTTGGTAGGTGATGGCGTCATCAAGAAAAATTCAGAGATGAATCAGACTTGTAGTTGATTCATGTTCTCTTTAGATTGGAGTTTTTTTCAGCATCCATCTTTGGCGGTTTTTTCAAGCAGTGTTTTTGAGGATCAACAGTTTCAGCATGAGGCCTTGGAGATGGTACTAGGTTCTTACTTTGGATTTATCATTGAGGGGGTGAATGTTACCCTCACTTTCACATTAAAACAATAATAATTCCAAAAATATTAAATTAATTAAATCAAGAAAGTTGGATTTAATCCTACCTTTCTAGATTAAGTTTGTTCCTCATGGTTAGGAGTCATTTTAGGCCTAGTTGGTTAAGAGATTCTCTCCAACTAGTTAAGATCCTAGATTAATTTCTAGTTGAGAGATTTTCTCAACCGTAGTGTCCAAGATAGACGTACTATCTTGAGAAAAACTTCCTCATGTATTTATTTGTACTATTATCATTATTTTTATATTGCATTATGAGAGGAATACAGTAAGGTTGAGGCCTTTTCTACCATTTCTATGTCTCTGGTATTTTTTCATGTGTGTTAATTTTGTTTAATATCCTTCACCTGGTTGGCACGATGTTGGAAACCCATTTAGAGTACCTAATAAGAACTATGATTTTAGAATCATACATCCTTTTGATTTCCTTCTCAATTAAAGGCATCAAAACGGGTTTATTCTACGAAGTTTCTATTTGAAGGGTTTCTGATCTTCTTTAATGGGAATTTTGTGTTGTATGGTCTCTGTATCATTGTTTTAATATCTTCATAACTCTGAGCAAAAGATCAATAAATTCCTTAAATAAGGCAATATATTTTTGTTTTTCAATTGTTGGGATTGATTTAGACAATTTTATGATTTTGGGGTCCTTTTCAGTACCTAAATTACAGTCTTCAACTGTTGTTCCCGATGGCTCAATCTTGGGCTTTTTGGCCACATCATTGAAATCAAAAAGTTCTTCTAAAGGAACCAGGCCTCTAGGAAAAATATTATCTTTAAGTTGGAGGGTTTCAAACTCTTCCTTTTTTGGGTCTATTTCAAGCAATTCTAGTTTATTCACAACTTTATCTAAAGGTTTATTGACATTAAATTATCTATTTGCCTTTCTTAATCAGAATGTTTAACAATTTGACTATCTACTTCAGGTTCCAAGTCAATACAGTCATCTTGAAATTCATCTTTGGATTACAGGAAACTTTCGATCTGTTTATCATTTCCAAATACCTGCCAATAACTCATGTTATTAGGTACAACTAGTCTATTTTTTACCTCCAATTCCTATTCTTGATTAGGATAAGTTAGTTTACAAGACCTAGCTGAAAAAGCCAGATTGTTTGGAATGATGTTTTCTTTTCTAGGAATTGCAGAAAGATCATATTCAAGAAAACTCTCTAGGAAGTCAAACACATCATTTCTGTATGCTCTCATCCTAGGATGTTTGGTTGAATATTCTCCTTTAATTTGTTTAATAACTAATTTAGCATATCCTTGAATGGAAATTCTTTTTGCACCTAAATTTTTTAACAACTGCAATCCTAGAATAAGGGCTTCATACTCTGCTATGTTATTAGTACATTGAAAATTAAGTTTGTAAGAGTGACCCTCAGCATGATTATTTCCTGTGTTTACTACCCAAATTCCTACTCCAGAACCATCTTTTCTACAGGAGCCATCCAAACTCATGTTCCAAAGGGGTTCAGGAGGAGTTTTTAGTTCTGTTATTTGTAATTGTGTTGGATCTGTCTTGGAAATTTTAGTTTCGCCATTGATTACTTGATTGTTGATATTACCATCATTGTAAAGAAAAAAAGAATCCAAATCTAAATGAACAGAATAAAGTGGATAGTTGTGGGGCTTGTCTTGACTACTCACCATAAATTTCATTAAGGTTTCCCTATATAGTCTTCTTTTATGTCCAAAGAATGGTATGGTAGCAAAGGTCATATCCATCTGTAGGGTACCGTGTAATTTTGCTCCCCATGAGCATGACAACAACATGCCATACTTGGGGGGAATGTCTGCAACCACTATGTCCATTACTAGACTTTTAGTAGGGATTTGAGCTAAAGTAACACATAGGTCTTTGATAAGACCTAGGCATCTGACTTTGCTGGAATCAAAGGAAAACAAGTCTCTATAAGGTCTAGTAATTTCAAGTCCTAATTTTTCCGTAATAGCTCTAGGCATTAAGTTGTGGGAAGCACCCGAATATAGAATAACATTATGGAGGATTTTGTCATGAATATTCAGGCTAACATAGAATGTATGAACACCCCCTTCTTATCCAAATAAGAGTTCAGGTTGGTCATCATTGAGATTTACAGAGTCAGTATTTTGACCTATATTTAAAGCTTTCATTACTTGGGGTCTGTACATGTTTTTGCTCATTAACTCTATGAGAGGAATTGGGATTTTCAATTTAGCTAATTCATTCTCAATGTTGAACGGTATTTGAATCTACATTAGATTAGGAAGTTCTGAGTGATCTGTAATCTATTTTCTTATATGCTCTTTTTGTTAACTGGTGGTTGGGGCGTCCATTTGAGTAGTTTTGGGAATATTGTCAACTATCTTCTTGATAGGGATTTATGTTTTTTTCTTGGTAGAATTATCCACAGTTTTCTTAGGAATATTGTTTGTGATTTTCCTGGTTTCAGTTTCAGATGACTTTTTGGTAGGATTATCTGAGCTCTTGGTATTTAGGGTGTCTGGATTCTTTTTTCTTCTAAGGTTATATTGCCTATGGACTTCCATTATAGCATTTTCAAACCCCTGTTTATATTCATCAGATTCTTCAGAATCCAGTTTAGTTTGGGCTGGGAGGAAACGTTCATGCTCCTCTTGAGTGAGGAAAATTGTTTCATCATTGTTTATCCCCATCAAATTTATTTGGTTATCATCCAAATCTTCAATAATGTTCGCTCCATCATCTCTGTAATTTTCTTGAAAAGGAGGCCAAACCTATTATTTTGGACCCTTTTGTTCTCTTTGTTTAATTTGGGTAACATTTCTCCTAAAGTTTTGGTTTCTATTTTGAGGGGGATTTTGGTTTTGTATTACTTGAGTCTAATCATTGATGTTCACTCTTTGAATCATCTGTTTTACTACTCTCACTAGGTTATCAATATTATGATCAACAACAGAAGTAGAAGGTTCTTCTTTTATGGTAACTCTACGATCAGATTTCAATTTGGCCTTTTTAGCCAAGATATTAGCTTCGACTTTGATGGCATTGGCTTGCATTTCTTCCAAAGTTGTTGGGTCTCTTTCTCTGAGTTGATATTCCATGTCTACATCGAAACCATCTGGAAAATCAATCAAAGCTAGGCTAGGGGAGGGCTTTATGTCTTGTGGAATGGAATTGTAAACAGTATTAAATCGTTCACAATATTCTTCCACAGTTTCATTGGGTTTTCTTTTCAAATTTTTATATTCATTTAGCATTTTAAGTGGATTTTTCTTGATCTCCCATCTAGCTAAAAAAATTTGATGGAAAGCCTCAAGGTTGGGTATACTTCCTACATCTAAACCCCTAAGACATTTCTTGACATCACCTCTTAAACTTTGAGCAAACAGTCTCATTTTGACATCAACTTCATCTACTTCTTGGAGGTCAAACGCATCATTCATCCTATCCACATGCTATTGGGCAGTATAAGCACCAATGTTATCAAAGGTCACAATTTTGGACTGGTAATCTGCAGGCATATCATTTAGCTAGCCTGGTAACACCAAGGGTGCATACCTTCCTACCATATCTGTCCTGGTAGATTGACTTGAGGATGGACCTAATGGAGCTGCAGTTTTGATAACTATAGGGAGAGTAGGGATAATAGTTTGAGAGATCACAGGTAAGGAAGTTGAAACTATGGAATGAGTAGGACTGGGAGGCTGTAGATGTACAGAATGGGAAGACTGACTAGACAAAGAGGTTGTTGAAACAATTAAAGCACAGAATTGAATAATAGATTCCATAAGGGGGATATGATGAATAAGCATATTGCTCTCCATATGGTGGAAATCCAGTATTTAATGGATACATAGATCTTTGTTGACTAGATTTCCCAGCTTGATATTGATATGCAGGATCAAACTGTTGAGTTCTCATTAAAGAAGAACCAGGTAGAATTCTGATTGAGGACATGGGCGATCACCATGGTGTAGAAGCAATCACTGAGTGGGTGTTAGGTCCCTATACTACTACTGTAACCCCTTATTGTTATTAGTACAACCCCCTTATTATATTGTTGTGCCCATGTAGTCCCCATATTGTTATTATTGTGCCCCATAGAAGCCCACTATTTTTATTATTGTGCCCTTACATTATTATTGTTATGTCGGCTCTAATTATATTATGACCCCTTAGACTCCTATATATAGAAAGGAGGTCTTTTCATTTGTATCATCCAAGAATTGTTCATTTGTGTAATGTAAAGGAGGTTGCCCCCTCGAAGAGGCTTATCTAAGGCATTCATCTATCTTTTCTATCTTTTTGTGAGCTGGTTTCATAACATCTGGTATCAGAGCTTTGAATTCTAGGGTTTCGCTTCTCCAAACAGTTCATCGTGGAATTTGCGCTATAAGTTTTTTTCTGCAACGTTTCAGATGCTAAAAACAAAACCCATTTGGGCCAAAATCGTTCTGAACCACAGGGTTTAATTTTAGATCTTTTCACGCTATATTTTTGGAGATATGATCTAAGGAAGTTGGAATTTTTGCAGACTCCCGAATTACATTCCAAACAGGTGACCTGGGGAAAATAGTCATAACTTTTGTTTTGAGCATCAGATTCAAATTTCATAAGAAGTTACAGAAAGAGGACGGACTATAGTTTCCTGTATATATTTTTCAGATCCTAAGGTCAAAATAGTGACACATGGCACTTCCTACAAGTTTGCTCTTCTCAAAAGGTATATAATCAGGTCATCTTGGGAGATTGTGCATAAATCTTTCTTGGAGAATCTAAATTCGATCAGACTAGTGGCATTGGAAAGAGGACACAGAGGGCTACTGTAGATTTCAATTTCAAACCTGGAAGAGCCAAAATTATAGAGTTATAGTCATTTCAATATCAAGCTCCTAAAATCAAGAAAAGGCGATATGAGGAAATTTGATGGCAAGGATCCGGTAAATTGGATACTTCAGATGGAGCAATATTTTGATCTACATGGTGTACCACTGTTACAAAAGGTATGTATTGCATCTTCATATTTAGAACCGGATCAATTTTTATGGTATAAAGGGCTTTGTTGTCGTAAACAACTTATTACGTGGTCAATTTTTACGGAGGAAATGATAGCACATTATGAGGATACAAAGAGAAACACCTTCTTTAGAGCAACACCACAACGATTGGAAAGAGTAAAAGGGCTTTGTTACATATTGGAAAGTAAAATTATGGCAATAAGGAAGTCTACCCCTCACAACTATAAATATGAAAGTGTTGTTTCTCCTAGCCTTCCACAACCTACAAGGGTTACACCACAACAATTGGAAGAAAAAAGAGAAAAAGGGCTTTGTTACAATTGTGATAGCAAATGCACTAAAGGTCATAAGTGTGCTGAGAAGAAATTATTTTACATAGAGTATGAAGAGGAGGAATAAAAGGATCAAGAAACATCAAAAGAAGAGGATATACGCCAGGACCCAACCCCAGAGAAAGAAGAAATGAATCAGACCATATCTTGTAAAGCATTGGCAAGAATTACCACTCCTCAAACTCTCAAGATAGAAGGACATATCAAGAAGAAAAAGGTGCAAGAAGTGAAATATCACATTGAGAAAGACGAAATGAATCCAACCATATCTTGTAATTCATTGGTCATAATTACCACTCCTCAAACTATCAAGATAGAAGGACATATCAAGAAGTGAAAGATCACATCGAGCATCAAGAAATGAATCCAACCATGTCTTGTAAAGGATTGGAAGAAATTACCACTCCTCAAACTCTAAATATATAAGGACATATCAAGAAGAAAAAGGTTCAAGCAGTGAAAGATCACATTGAGCATCAACAATAAGTTCTCCAACTTTTAAAGGATAACGCCACTTTGGTGCAAAATCGAATGAAACAACAGGTAGATCAACATCATAGTAAAAGATGTTTTGATGTAGGTAATTGGGTATTTTTACTGCTACATCTCATGCAAGCTATTTATGAGAAGTAAATGTTGGCAATACTACATGCACTTAAGAAATGGCGAACTTACCAAATGGGAAGACACTTCAAGGTAAAAATGGGTCATGATAGTCTTAAATACTTTTTAGAACAACTATTATCTTTAGAAGAACAGAAAAAATGTGTCACAAATATGTTGGGTTATGACTTTGACATCATCTATAGAAAATGGAAGCAAAATTTTGTTGCAGATGCACTCTCAAGAAAGGATGAGGATGTGGAAGCATTGTTTTGTGCTATTTCTATTATCCAACCAGATTGGATAAATAAAGCAAGGGATGAATGGAAGAAGGACGAAGAAGTATGGCCACTTATTCAAAAGTTGCAAAAGATCCCAATTCAAACAATATTGCTAGATATTGAAGAGGAAGGAAAAATAATATTGGAACCTGGAGCAGTCACAGAAACAAGAACTCGACAGCTACGAAATCGATCAATTTCAGAGTATCTCATCAAGTGGAAGAACTTACCCCCTAAAGATTCCACATGGGAGGACAAGAATTTTATACAGAAGCATCAAGAACTACTCAAGCATTAGGGACAACACTTTTTGAAGGAGAGGGGCATGTTAGGCCCCTATACTACTAGTGTAACCCCTTATTGTTATTAGTACAACCCCCTTATTATATTGATGTACCCATGTAGTGCCCATATTGTTACTATTGTGCCCCATAGAAGCCCACTATTGTTATTATTGTGCCCTTACATTATTATTGTTATGTCGGCTCTGATTATATTATGACCCCTTATACTCCTGTATATAGAAAGGAGGTCTTTTCATTTATATCATCCAAGAATTGTTCATTTATGTAATGTAAAGGAGGTTGCCCCCTCGAAGAGGCTTATTTCTAAGGCATTCATCTATCTTTTCTATCTTTTTGTGAGCTAGTTTCATAACAATCAGACTTCAGTGGAAAACATTAAAATTAACAACAGCCAAAATAGGGCGCTCTAGATAACAAATCCTTTTATCACTGTTTCTATTGATTAATTTAGATATTTAGAAAAATAAAGGAAAGAAATAACATTGTTTAAACAAATAGACAAAAGAGACACATCACCATTTAACACCACGTGAATCCTATGAAAGGTCCCTGTATTATTAATGCTCCAGTACTTCAAAATTACAATATGTAGAAGGAAATTACATTTAGAAATCAACACTTAATACTTCAAACAACGAAGTATTTATAATAAAAATTACACTGATGCTTTACAAAAATTGTTGTCAAAACGACCGTGTATAATTAGCCTAATTACAAACTAATATCATCTAAACTAGAAAAATAATAGGCCATGTATGTTGTTTAGGAGAATGGTGACCCTATTTGGATGGTTTCAGTCGCTGAGTCACCCAAAACAGAATGTGATGCTGAACTGAAACTTGCACTAGCTATTGTGCTGGAAAAAATTGTTTACTGCTCATGAGTTATTTCTTAATCCAGTAAATCAAGTTATCCTTCCCATCTCTTTTCATCTGGCAAAAGTTGGTTTCACAGTAAAAATATGTTTTACCTCATTCTGCACGTGGAAGTCATTTGACATAGTCTCCATAAATGCGTTTGTTGTCATACTTCCTTTAATTCCACTGAACTTAACACTACTTTTGGCCACTTCTTTCATTTTTAGGATGTAATCTTCCTGAGTAATCATTATCATTTATGACATAGATATTGGGCAGTCCCTTCTGCATTAAGGCTTCAATCTTGTTTGTAAATTTGTTCACCTGCAACTCCGAAGTTTCACACCTTTCCTCCAACTGGTCAATAAGATTTCTCTTTGTGAGGACTTTCTTGACTTCTAGAATGGTGGCAGTTATGTCACTGACTCCCACTTCCTCCAGCTCATATCTAGACTTTGAGTTTAAGAACCTAATAATATTTGCAGCTTATGTTGGCATTTCTCCCAATTTTTCTCTTCCTTGCACAATAGTTTCAGTGGACTTCTCTATTAACTCTTTATGCTTATATATGATTTCAATAGAAGGATTTCGATAGAAGGCCAAATCTCATTCATTGAATCCAATATGTTCATCCATATTATTTCCTTGGCTTGCGCCAAGGTCTAGCCAATAGAAGTGTCTCTCTCTACCTGGCGCAGCTTTTCCAACAGTCTCTGAGTTTTGTCCATTTTGAAGCTTCAGCTTTGGCCTTTTAGACTTCCAAAGCTTGTAGTTTTCCCTGCAAAGTCTCAATCTCCTTCGACTGTAATGACATATTTTGCAATGTCTCTATGACCTGTTCAGCACTAGGAGTCTGAATTGAAGTAGTAGGTGTAGTGTTTGCTCCTGCTGATGGCAGTTGAGAAAGAGACACAACATCCAAGGGAACAATATCCATCTTCAAATTTTCTTCCTTCTCCTTTATCATCTTCTCCAACCCTGCTTCCATTTGCCTCATCTGTATGTTTTGATCAATAATTAGTTTCATCATGCCATCTTTCTGATATTCACCTTCTTCAATGTCGTTGGTCATTGGATATTTTGTAGCTAGAAGCTTGAGCTGTTTCCTCAATGCTACATTGTCCAAGTTTTTTTTTCTTAATAATTTCTTCAGCAACAATAGCATCCTTAGGGTCATACCCTGTTTTGATCACCAAGTATTCCAAAGACTTAATCCTGCTGTATTTGGAAAAGGAGGATACCTTCTGCATATTCAACTGTGACTGTACATTTTCAAAGGAAACTGTAGTTTGGATAAAGACATGGCAGTGTTAGTGAGAGTGGAGGATATCATCTCACCAGTTTGTTTGTGCATCTCCATTTGATCAATGGGATATATGTACTTTGTATCGAACTCAAAGGTGTTGCTCTTGTAGTTAGCTGTTGATTTGGGTTTTGAAGTTTGGGCCTCAATAAAGGCCATCTGCATTCTACCATGTTCAGTATCAAACACTGACAGAAGTATACTTTGTGAACTGGAAGTCTACTTCCAGAATTGGTTGTAGGTGTTGTTCTTCAAAATATCATTCCTGAGCTTTATTTCTCTATACCTATCAAACAATGTCTTCTCCTTTTATGTTTGGACAGTGTGTGTTTCTAGCTCAATCTCCTTATGACCTTGTGAAGATGAAGGTTCAGAAGGAGATGTACTGAACTTGGTAGTCTGTAGTGGTGAATCAGTGATAATCATATCTACCTGTTCTTCAATTTCCTTGTCTACTTCTAGTTTGTGAGTTACCTTGCGTCTCTTTTTATAACTAATTCTAAATTCTTTAGCTTCTCTCCTGGTTGTAGATGATGACCCTTCCTCCCTCTTCCTTTTGCTGTATTTTTTCTGAGGAAAAAGATTCTGCAAATTGCAAGTGGAAACAAGCTGCTCTTCAGCTTCCTGCAAGGTATTCTTGGCCCATTCTAGTTGATTTTCATATTTTTCTATGTCTAGCCTAGAAGTATGGATACAAGGAGTGTTCTTATTATCCACTCTGAGTTTTGAAATGATGCCATAGAGGTCAAAAGACCATGTGAAGCTCAAGTTGAATTTCATCTCCTTCACTATTTTATCCGCCGCCTCACCTGATGTCCTTGTGTTGCATAAAAATGGACCCACCTGTGTTTTAATTCCGAATTGTGCCTTCTTCTTTGCCACTACAAAGTGGATCTAATCTGAGTTCAACATCTGCATGATATATTCTAGTGCAAAGATACTCATTGGGAGGTACTTGGGGAGTTTATACAGGACCAATTCGCATCCATAGAATCTAACCTTTGTGCAGTTTTGGTCCAAGTACCAATCTCCAGTCTTCACTCGGTCCAATATATGTAGTATTTGTTTGATCTCCTCATTGATCCTGGATTGTACTATACTATGAAGAATTTTCATAGCTGGATGAAAAAAGTCTTCTACAAATTTCTTGTACATGAATTCTTGTTGTTCCTTCATGACCAAGGAGGTCCAAAAGGTCATTGGTTATTGATCCCATGCATCATCCAATTTCTACAATGCAAAACTGAACTTTTCTTCTTGATAGTAGATGAACATGTAAATTAAAACAAAGGTGTAATTGAACACCTGCTCTGTAGGAAACTTGATGAACTATTCATGGATATTGTCAACCAATAATTGACTGAAATTGAAGATCATAGAGGCCTTACTGTCTATGGAAAATGTGGAGAGGAATCCTAAGATGGGCTCATCCACCAACTGATCAGAATGATAGCCCGAAATATAAGAAAGGATGGAAATAATTTTCTTGGCCTGGTCAGGGAAAATGGATGAAGGATAAGGAGGATTCTTCTTGGGCAATTGGGAATTCTCTAGCAAGAAAATCTCAAAAATTCTAGCTCTAGTGGCAAAATCCAACTTTTGATATAGCTGGGTGAGGGCTTCTAGGTAGAAAGGGGCATAATTTTCCATAGAAGGGGCCAAAATCATTTGGTCAATAGATTTGGCTGTGATGGTGAAAAGAATGTCACCTATAGGTGCAATTATGGCTCTTTGGGAAAGTACATAGCAAGCTTGGCATCTTCTGGTGATTTCCGGGGCTTGGAATATCAAAGGAAATATATAGTGGGGGAGGTTTGACTCCGAGAGCCCTATCTCATCTGTCTTGTCTGTTCATTTATCCTCTAACCAACAATATAATTCCAGGAAATCACAGTCACACATAGTTTCGTTGATTCTGTAATCCTTGTCTGCTAAGGGGATATGATCTAGGTCTATAGAAGGTGGAAGTAATGGATTAATGGCCTGGTCCTGGGCCTTAGCTTTAGGAGGCATCATTGTGAATGTTTTCTAAACAAAAGGTATACACAAAGTGGGCTTATCGGGCTAAGAAAAGATAACAGTTTGTCAGACGAAAAAGAACAGGAAGGTTAGCAAATGTTGGAATGCTAGTGGTGAGGACGCTCTAATAGAGATTGCGGCAAGAAATTATGAACAGTAGAAATAGAATGAGAAGTGAAAGATTGGAAATGATGAGATCTAGATCTATTTAAATGTTTTTGACAGAGTCTCGTTGGAAATGGCACGGGATTGTTACTGAACGGTTACCAGAGAAAATTAAATGAGAAATGGGTAGTAAGAGGGAAAGCATTTAATTGGCGCAACGGTCTAGACAGGTGGCAGGTGAAGAGTGGTGGAAGAAAAGTGGTGGGGTAATGGAAGGAATGGATAGATGATAGGTGGTTTTCGGAGGGGGTGATGGGCAGTAAGTGGTATCAATAGGGGGGGGTGCGAAATCACCACGACGCATCAAGTAGGGAGTAGGGTCTGGCAGAAGAAACCACCTTCTAGACCCCCCCCTAAAGGGAGAATGGAAGGGGGGGGGAAAAAGGACAAGGGTCCTTGATGGAGTGTGGGATCGAATCCCGAGGCACTGAAAACCACTAACCTTTAACCATAGATGACAAAAAAAAATTGTCCTTGTGCACTTTTTGATATTTGTTATACGAACTTTGGATAAGGACGAGTAATGAAGGTTGGAAATATTTTATCCATAGCGCAGTTTGAGTTTTAAAACTTTGGATAGGGTAAATATAATTTTAAAAAATATTGTCCATGTCATGTACATTAGCCCCTTTTTTTAATATTCTCATACTTAGGATAAAATTTTCATAGGAAAATTATTTACTCAATCACCTAGTCTACCTACCCTTAGCTAGACTAACTTTTTTTATTTTTGTCTTCAGGGTTAACTTAGACTAGCAAACCCATTTTTATTTTCTTTTATGCAGAAAGAAAACTATCTATCATATCCCTTATTTCTCTTATTGACCCAGATTAAACTGTTGGGTCAATGTCATTTTCTACCTAACTAATTATTTATCTAGATCAAATTGTTGGATAAACCTTCATTCTCTATCTAATTTACAGAAATTTAAAGAAGTATAATCATGATTATGCAGTATGATTAAACTAAAGAAAGTGATTGTGGAATTTTGAACAAGGTGCACACAACTTTATTTTACAGAAATGAAGCAAAAATATGTTTAAGTAGTGGCATTTAGACTTGCAACACTTTCAATAATATTCTCTTTTTGATTTTCTTTCATTTCTGGTGGGGTTCAATCTTTTTCTTTTTTCAATATTTTTGTTTTTCTCTTTATTCTTCTTCTTTATACCCTCTTTTCATTTTGTATTTCATTTTTTCTTTATATTTGGAAATCAATGGCAGATTGACAAGTATTTACAAAATATGATCCTAAGATACATCACTCAATCACCTTGAGATCCTATAAATTATAGGATCCTAACAACATGCACTCCATTACATCATGACAGCAAAGGAAGGACATGTTGTATGTTGCACGTATAGTGTCGATACCTCTTAAGTTTGTACGAACCCTGGGTTGATAATTAAAGTTGGTAGCCTTAGGAGTTGCATCATTCTTGTTGCAATACTGAGGCTCATCATGGGTGCTCCCACATCTCTTTAGCATCATGCATCTATCTATCAACTTCTCTGGTGTGCTTCCTTCCATCTCTGGATGTCTCTTCTTGAGTGGATGCTTCCACTCTTTTCTCCTCTGCTTGTGGCTACTCTACATCATCTTGAGGTTCTTCCTTTGGAGCTAAAATCTCATCATCTGCATGTAACTGAATCTCACTCTCAAGGGAACATCTCATCGCATTTGCTTCATCGAACTTCACATCTCTATGAACAAATTTCATCATATGAGATGGTAGATACACCCAATAGTTGTGATGTGCATCAGTGTACCCCACAAATATGCCCAACTTAACTATCGGTTCTAGCTTTTTTCATGCATCCTTAGTAACATGACAGTAAACTAATGAACCAAAGATCCTGAAGTGTTACACATCTGATTTCTTTGCTGAAAATTTTTCTTCTGGTGTACTCATCCCTAGAATCTAATGAGGTCTCATTTTCTGCACATATACCATTATGTTGCACGCTTCAACCCACAAGTGAAACAGTAGGCCCTCATCATGGAACATCACTCGTGCAGATCCCACAATACTTATGTTCTTCGTTTCAACAACCCCATTTTCCTATGGGTTATTTGGTGCTATTAATTCTTGTTGAATTCCTTCTGATGCACAAAAGTTATTGAACTCATTTGACACATATTCTTGACCATCATCACTCCTGAGATCCTCCACTTTCCTGCTAGTGTCTTTCTCAACAAGTGCTTTAAATTCACAAAATTTTGAGGATGTATGGTCTTTCTTCTGCATGAATAATATCCAACACTTATGTGAGAAATCATCTAAAAATATCAAATAATACCTGTGCTTGGTCGTGGAGGTTATCGATAATGGTCCACACACATCTGAGTGAACTCTTTCAAGGATTGCTTGCTCTCGATTGTCCTTGACATGAAAGGTGTCTTTGGTGTACTTACCCAATGTACACATGTTGCATGTATATCTCTACTCTAGTACACCCTTGGGAAGTCATATAGAAATTTATTGCATGATCTTCAAGTCTCCATCGTATAAATGGTCCAATATTCTATGGCATATCACCGATGTATCGACTCTGCACCTTCTCTGCTTTCATGCTCAAAGTAGCACAATATTATACATCCAATTTTTAAAGGTTATTCACCCAAACCCCAATCTGCTTCACTTTTCATGTGGCTATGTGATGAAGGAAAGCATTTCCTTTTCTAAATATCACATCTTAGCCACAGTATTCCAACATACCAACTGAAACTAAATTCTTCTTTAGACCTGGAACATACATGACATATTTTAATGTTAGAGGAGAACCATACTCCCTCTGAAAGGTGATAGTACTGATGTCGGTCACGTTATACCTCCCATCATATCCCATATCGATGTGCATCTCGAGGTCTTTCTCCTCCAAGTCATTGAAAAATTCTTTGTTTCCCATCATATGGAATGAGGCTCCACTATCTAGATACCACACACTACTCATAATTGATGTCATCATGCATGAAATGGAGGTGAAATCCAACTCGAACTGTGAATATAGAGCTTCACCTATCACTCCTCTTGAGACCTTATTGTTGTCCTTCTTGTGCGAACAGTTCTTGGCATAGCATCCCAAATCATGATAGTGAAAACATTTAATGTTTGATAAGCCCTTATTCTTGTCTGATTCAATGCAATATCCTTTGGATTGGGGTTTCTCCCCTTTCCCTTTCTTTGTCTTTCCAACCAAGGCACATTTCTCCTCATCATCATGCTTGGATGAGGTTCCATCTCTGGTGTTTCGCCTTATCTCTTCTTGCCCCAAGTCAGACCACAACCGCTCCCACTTTGGTGGCTTATCACTCTCATTTACTAAATCCTGGTAGTTGTGCCAACTCTTGGGAAGGCCTAAAAGTGCTAGGCTAACCAGATAATATTCAAATATTATAATACTAATACTCCCAAGCTCAAACCGAAATTGGGTGAACCTGCTCAAGTATTGTGGTATCATATCATCCTTCTCCATTTTGATCTTCCGAAGCTTTTCCTTCAATTCCAGCTTCCTGTGGTCACTACTATTCTGAAACAAGTATATCAAGGCTTGCCACATTGCATATGGAGATTCCTTCCCGTGGAGGTTCAAAAAAATATGATCTCAAACTCCTTCCAATATCATCCTCTTAGATTTTTCAACACACTTCTTCCACTTTGCTATTTCCTGAGCATCAGATGCTAGAGGTTTAGGAATATTAGTATCTATGAATTCCTTCAACCCATTATCTTCCAACACTGCATCCATCTTGTACTTCCAAGAAATATAATTTGAACTACCCTCAAGGCCATATTCGAGTCTTAATCTATAGAAGGCCATCCTGCTAGCTCTAAACATTTGATTCTGCAAATTCGATCCTGCAAAGACAAACTCATATACTTCTCTTCTATTGTGATTTTAACTTTGATATCATGTAGAAATTCCTTGTAGATTCAAACTACTGATTATAATTTACTAAAACAATAGACTTGAATCTACTCTACCAATTGTGGAAACAATTAACAATCGCAAAATCACAAAGCATAGAAGAGAAATAATTCAATAAACACATTACACAATGGTTTCCTAGGAAAATCCACACCTAAAAACCTTTGTTATCTATATACTGCATTAGTCATAAAATATGAGAAGATTACAATGCTTTTCTCAAGCCTGAGCAACCTCTGCATTATCTATATCTGTCTCACATCTTCCTAGACAATCCTTGGCTAATACTTAACCAATTTTATGCTTGCCCAATTCCCTATTTCCTTGCATTGTTTCCTTGGGAATTATCCCCTATTAATTAGAAAAATTCGTCAATTGGAATTCCAAAATCCATCACAGGCCTTCCTCTGACTGCATCCACCACTTGTATAATTTGAATGATTATACAACTGGTAGTACACTTCCCTTGAACTCCAATCTCAGCTAGGTAACTCATAGATCACACATGCATGATTTAATTATGGTTGAATTATCAGTTAACTGGTTGAAAACAGAAGCTTCACCCCACTGCTAGACCTCCTACTAGTACCTCCAACAGTTGGAACTAGTTTAACTGAATTTAACTCAGTTAAATTGAATTAATTAATTATAACTCAAAATAAACTCAACCAGGGATCCTATAAAGTAGGATCTACTCTACATGACTCAAGTTAGACCCTCAAATTGAATTAACTGAACCAAATAAGTCAAATTAACTTAGTTAACTCATACAAGTTGCCTTGTGATGTGGAATGAAATTTTTTTCCTAATTTAATTCAAAGGGAAATTAAATTAGGATTTTCTTGTTTCATTTTCAACACTTCTCTTAAGGCACTGTTGTATCTCTCTAAGCTCACACCTCCCACCAATTTTAACACCATCAAGCTTATATCATCTCATTGGGTCCTTCCCGGTGCATTCCGTAGAAGCTCTTTACCCACTGTGGGGGTTCTCTTACTAGACTTGCATTGACGGTGGAACCATATGGTCCCTTCTTGCATTGGTCCACTGGGACAACCATCGACTTCCATCACAGCTTATGCCACTTCATCCCACTTCCTTTACCCCAAATCCTCTTTTGTGGTTCCTCTTTATTTCTCCCTGTTCATATTGTTGGGCTGAATAGGATGGCGGGACCGTTCTCTAATAACCAGAACTACACATACTACCATGTGGTATGACTTATGTCACCTCTCTAGTTTCCCCTGGTGCATTTCCATTAACTCCCACTTACCTTCCAGGGTGAGCTCGTTAGGATGACTTGGCAAGTGGGCCAGTCCCCGACCAATAACATCAAAAAAATTGTGCGGGCCCAACGATATACCCCTTTTACGTCATCCCATTAGGCTTGTCCTAACGCTTTCCATTGTGCCTCATTTTTGTTCTTATGGGATAGGAATCCAGGCTTATGTGGGTTGTGGGCCAACCCTCCAACTAATGGAAACAATGTTGGTCACACATCATCTTGTTGCATCATCCATATGCTCAATCTAGACTCTCCCTTGATTTCTCCTTTAGAAATATTCCAAGTGTTAACAGTGCTGGACCTGCCAACATTCAGGGGATCTCCCTGATATGAAGTCCCAACTAGACCTCACACCATTTAGTGTAGGATTCATATTGGGGCTTGGTTTTACCCGATTTTGACACCTTTTTCCATATTTTACCTCTCCCATTTTGAACTATCCTTAACCCCTATTATGCCTATTTCGGTTATAATACTTATGTTTTTTCCAAAAGGGTTTCGTAGGCTAAGTTTATGCAAATTAGCACTAAAAATTGTCTTTTACCTTAACTTTAAGTATTCCTTAGCTAGTAGTTATTTATTTAATTACCATGCCAAGTAATCTTGAGTTCTTGTGCAGATTTGTTTTGATTCGGAAACATGCCTGTAATTCCTTCAAACAGGTGTGTGATCCTATTTCTTGCAAACACTCCGGAATTCCTACAGTCACGGATTTCCTGTAACCACCCAGATTTCCTGCAGCAACATCGACGGTTAGCCATGTTCCACGAATATCTAAGTCAAATGGGAACATGGGCTTTGTGGGGAATATATCATATATGGTTGTTGTCCTATTGGTCGTTTCAGATCTGCCAACAACACCACTCAGATTCAGAAGCCTTCCCTCGTTGGCTATTTGGAGGAAAGCTACAACCATGTAATGAATTTTGTCTAATCCATGCTTTTAGTCATGGATTAGACCCAGTATGGATAAAATCGATATTTTTTAATAGTTTTGTTAGCCGATGGCTTAGATTAGCAGTCTCCTTTCTTTCGAGCCATATATGGGCTTTGTAAATGTATAAATTTTGTCCTAGTTTTTATGATAGGGGTTGTTAGATTGCTGGGTTGGCTTCATCTAAGACTATGTATCAGATTGTACTCGACTGTATCTTTTTCAGATTAATACAAAGGTATATTTTCTGTCTATTTCAGTGAGCAAGCCCTTCTAATTTGAAGGGGTTGTGAGTAAGGGAGGGCCCCCTTTTCTCACAACTCCCATAGTTTAGTATTTATGCATTTTATTTCTATTATGTAGCAGTAATTTATTTTTACAGCTAATGCAATCTTTCTAATATATCAGTAGCAGTGGATTAAATGAACTAGTTTCTTGTTCATGTGTGGAATTCAATTAATGAAGATTTGATTTCTAATGTTGATTGAATTTCTGAATTTGTTGTAAGTTGATTTATGTATTTTTTCGTAATCATCATCAGCAATCTTAAGAGTTGTAGAGGGAGGTTCGGTCCAATCTATAGCCTTTGCTGCTAAGTGATTGATGCAGGAAAGAGTCAATGGTTTTGTGTGATTGGCTACTTAGATTAATCAACACTTACAGTGTTAATCCTGCATATACTTTGCATGCATCTCACAAGCTTACCTGCCTGGGTTGATGATTTATGTTAATCAAATTATAAGGCTATAATTTGACTCAACATTTTGGCACCGTTGCCGGGGAGGTGCTAAAGGGATAATACTGAAGTGTTTTTGTATTACATGCATTGTTTGGAATTTTTCAGGACTGGGGGAGTTGAAGTGGTAAGACAAAGGGTAAAACCCACGCACTAGAGGAGGTCAGAAATTTGCCAAAGCTGTGTCCTAATTGTTTAGTAAGTAGTTTCTTTTGAATTTGTTTTCATAGTAGATGATTGGGTCCAACATCTACAAATGCCTTTTCTGCTGGTGTGAGCACCACTTCATTTACTAATACACTGGCAAGGAAAAATAAGTCTACAAGATATAAGGAAGCAAGAGAAGAAGAGTCCGCTCATGAGGCCTGTGGTCCTGAAAAGAGCCCAGAACATATTCCTGCTTCTACAGTAGTAGCTTCTATAGGAAAATCTTCTTTTGCTACCCACTTTGAATCTCCTGTCACAAGGAAAACAACATCTTTACTTAGTGGTTAGCCTGAAAAGGAATTCCTTGGCAATCTTATTCAAGAACCAAATTCCAAACCATTGATTCCGCTAAATCTATAGTCTACAAAGTCCCCACTTCCTTTTGGTCCAGAATGGCTCATGAAGAGGAGATTGGTCACACAAATGGGTATGATGAGAAGGAAGAAGAACTGGTCACATTCGAATTCCCTATAAGGGAGGCTAGTGGAGCTACTCAGATGAAGAATGTTCCTCCTTTAGCCTTGCCTAACTTTTATGGGGTTCCCAGTGAAGATCTTGATGCCTTTATATTCGAGTTCGATGTGTTATGCAGGAGCTATGACTATTCTTCCAATGCTCAGAAGCTGAAGTTGTTTCCTACAACATTGAAGGATGTGGCTCTTAGGTGGTTTATGGGGTTGGCTTCAAACTTTATTATAACTTGGGAGGAAATGAAAAAGGTATTCTTAAGAAAGTATCAAGATTATTGCAAGAATAGGGACCTCAGAGAAGAGATTTATGGCATGACTCAGAAGGAGGGGAGAGTCTTGAGGACTTGGTGGAGAGATTCCAGTATAATCTACAAATATCCAAAATGAATCAACTGAGCAAGGATACTAAAAGAATAATTTTTCAGAGCAATCAGGCCAGAATCTTTGGAAATTTTGAATTTGATGGGAGGAGGTGACATATCAAAGTTGGTCTATGATGAAGTATGTGAAATATGTCGGCGATATTCAAGAGGTAATTCTATAGTTGGAGGAGGAACAAGAGATACTGCTTTCAGGCTTGTCAAGTCAGTTTCTGGAACTGGAGTAACCAGACCTGAAATGGGTATTTATTTTAAAATTTTAAGACTGATATTCTTAGCACATTATCTTCTCAATTGGATTTTTTGCTGGTTAAGAAGAAACAAGAAAAACAAGAGGAATTGGAAAAAGCCCTGGTCGTGCTCTGTTCGAAATGTAGGAAGAAGCATGCCTTGAGGGAATGCCCTATAGATAGCATAGAGATATGCCGAATCTATGAAGCAGAGCACTCCACTGATTAATGCCCTTCACTTCCTAAAATCAAAGCAACATATCTAGCAGATCAAGGAGTTGTCAATGCACTTTATGCAATGGCACCTCAAAGACCATGGCAGCCACATGTTGCAGGTATGGCTCAGTTGCATTTTCAAGTTCCTTATAATCAAAATCAGATGTGGAATATTCTTATGCCCTGGGAGACTTGGCCTCCACAACAACCTTGGTAGGGGAACTTTTCTTACCCTACCACTCAGAATTTTCCTTCTCTAAACTTTTGTCCTCTACAGCCCACACAACAATAGATGATTCAACCTCAACAGAAGCAATTACCTACCCCACCAAATCAACCTCATCCTACGCAACTTCCTTCCGTGCCAGTGTCTAACCCCAATAATAAAACCATCTCATCCACTCACAACATTGGATTGGTCACCTATCCCACTTTTCCTACCTACTGTTTTGCATGACATTCACTGCATGAAATTTTTGTTCCTGTGCTACAGGAATTTCTTATGTCGCTGCAGGAAATCCAGCTGAGGTCAGGAAAAGTGGTGAATCAGTCTGGAAGAATTGAAGAGATTGTAGAGGAAGATACTCTAGAAATGCCTGAAGTTGAAACCACACCTGAACCAGTAGAACAACCTACTTCAAGGCCACAAGAACCTTCCTCATCCCATACAATCCAACCCGCTTTTCCAGAGAGGTTGGAAATGAGAATAAACATCCCGAGTTTGATCTTGTGTCTGAATTTCGAAATGTATTCATTAATATCCCGTTGCTGCAATCAATTAAAGATATCCTGATCTATGCTAAAACAGCAAGGGAGCTATGTACCAAGAGACCAGGAAGACAAAAGAGAGAACTCTCTACAATTCAAGTAGGTGGAAAGCTTTCAAGTTTAATATTCATTGGATTTGTCATTGGAAATATGCAAACCCTAGAATCCCTATGGTCACCACCTTTATCAATGGATAGCCTATAAAAAATACTTTAATTGTTTTGGGTGCAGCCATTAATGTGATGACTATGGAGACCTTATCTAGAATAGGAACCTTTGACTTATTTCCTACTCCTACCATGTTAGAATTAGCAGACAGGTCTAAGGTAAAGCCAAAGGGGGTATTAGAAGACATTGTCATCTCATTAGATTCCTGGAAGTATCCTGCATATTTTTATGTTCTTCAATCCAAACTAACTTAGGAGGGCATCCTTTGATCTTGGGGAGACCGTGGTTAGCCACGACAGATGCTTATATAGGGTGTAAGTCCGGAAATATGGACATCACTCATGGGACTGAAATAAAGCACATTAATTTGTATCCCCCCCGCTCAACCTCTCTTAAGATCAGAAAATACACATTGGGTTGAAGAAGAAGAGCATGATTCTAAATGTACCCAACCAGTTTTGACAATTTCCCAAGCCATGAGCCTTAAAGAAAATTCAGAAGAAAATTTGATAAATTGTTGTATTTCTAATCTTGATTTTTTGCAGCAAGAAGAAGCGCAGTCTAGTCATAATTTAGATTTCAGTACTAATCTAAAGGATTCCATGAGTAAAGTATAGCAGCCGAACTACATTCAACCTTATTATCTGCATTTCCTACATATTCCATGACTAAATGGGGGAGTAAGGTGGTTGAAATTTTTCCTGAAAAGACTTTGAATATTAATTCTACCTTAACCCCTCAGTAGGAAAAATATTTAATTCAAGCATTGAAAATATTTTCAGATACTTTTTCTTGGGAATACACAGATATGAGAGGCATTCACCCAGACACATGTATTCATCATATTTATATAGAATAGAAAGCCAAGCCCGTGAGACAGCCACATCCGCAAAGGAGGATGAACCCCACTTTAAGGGAAATTGTGAAAGATGAATTGCAAAAATTGTTAAATCTAGGGTTCATCTATCCTATCTCGGATAGCCAGTGGGTACCTCTGTTGGTTATTGTCCCCAGAAAGAATGGTAAATGGTGAGTGTGTGTGGATTACAAGGAACTAAACAAGGCTACCTTGAAAGATCACTTTCCCTTACCTTTTATAAAGCAAGTGATGGACACTTTAGCAGGAAAATATTATTTTTCCTTCCTAGATGGGTTCAACGGGTACAATAAGATTAGGATAGCTCCGGAAGACTAGGAAAAGACTACATTCACATCTCCCTGGGGCACCTATGCATATAGGGTACTACCATTTGGTTTATGCAACGCACCAACCACATTCCAGCGGGCGGGCCTTGGTATTTTCTCTAATCTTTTGCATGATTGTGTAGAGGTTTATATGGATGACTTTATAGTCATGGTTGATACTTTTGAAGAAGCTTTACATAATCTTGAGAAAGTTTTGCAGAGATGTAGAGAAACTAACCTCTCATTAAGTAATGAAAAATGTTTTACGATTATGAATGAAGGTATTGTTTTCGGTCATCATGTTTTTGCTGCAGGAATCAAAGTTGATTCGGCAAAGAATGAAGTCATTACAAAGCTACCCCCACCAACCAATCAGAAGGGAGTATGAAGTTTCCTTAAAATGCAGGCTACTATAAAAGGTTTGTTGAAAATTTTACAAAGGTAGCCTTTCCATTATTTAAATTATTAACTAAAGAAGCTAAATTTCATTGGGATGATGAGCGTCAAGCTCCATTTAATACACTCAAGGAAAAAATTTCTTCAGCACCAATCTTGAGAGGCCCAGGTTGGAAACTGCCTTTTCATATTTCCACTAATGCCTCTAATTTAGCCATAGGGGAAGTATTGGGACAAAAGGAGGATCCTATAACCCATGCTATTTATTATGTTAGTAAAAACTTAACTCCTGCAGAACTGAATTACACAGTAACTGAAAAATAATTCCTTGCTATTATTTATGCTATTAATAAGTTTAGACATTACATCACAGGCTATGAAGTTTTTGTACACACCTATCACTCTGCCATTCAATATCTCATGAATAAACCAGTTACTAATGGCAGGATTACTAGGTGGATTTTGTTGCTGCAAGAATTTGACATCACGTATTGGATAGGCTTGGAAAGGAAAATTAGGTAGCTGATTTCTTATCTAGACTCAACCATGCAGGTGAGGATGTTCCTGTTAATGATAGCTTTGTTGATGAAAATTTGTTTTCTATTTTTCTTAAAACACCTTGTTTTGCAGACATGGCCAATTACCTTGCTACAGGAAAGTTTCCTCCTTACTTTTCATCTAATCAGAAAAAGAGAATTATTAGAAAAAGTGTTGATTACTCTTGGATTAGGGGAGCTTTTTTTTTCACTGGACCTGATTTGATTATCTGCAAGTGTGTCTAGGAAGAGGATATCTATGACATTTTGAGAGCCTGTCACGATGAACCGTTTGAAGGACATTTTGTAGACAAGTAGACAGCTTACAGTATCCTTCGCTCAGGTTACTATTGGCCAAGTCTTTTCAAAGATGAAAGGGAATATGTCAGGAAGTGTGACAACTGCTAGAGAATGGGGTGGCTTGTACAATCAGACGAGATGCCTTTGCAGCCATAGGTTCTCATAGAACCATTTGAGAGGTGGGCTCTTGATTTCGTAGGTCCCATCAATCCTATGTCCAAACGTAAGAAGTATATTTTAGTTTGTACTGATTATGTTACGAAGTGGGTGGAGGCAAGAGCACTACCTAGTGAAACAAAGAAAATAGTGGTAGATTTTCTTTTTTTTATATATTTTTGTAAGATTTGGGGTACCTAGGGAAATAGTCACTGATCAAGGTACTCGGTTTGTATCAAATCTTATGCAGGGAATTGTGCAGAAATATCATATTACTCACTGGAAGTCCACCCCTTATCATCCACAAGCCAATGGGTAGGTGGAATCAACAAATAAGGTGTTGGAGACAATCCTTACCAATACAGTGCAATTACATAAGAAGGATTGGTCTGACCAATTTCCTGAAGCATTGTGGGCCTACAGGATTACATGGAGGAATACCACTGGCTTTTCTCCATATGAATTGGTGTATGGAAAGCAAGTTTTATTTCCCATTGAATTTCATATCAAAACTTTTAAAATGGCAGCAGATTTGGGTATAGATCTTGATGAAGATTAGCAGCAAATAATCCTGCAGCTCAATGAGTTGGATGAGATTAGGCAAGATGCTTTTCATCATACTGACTTGATTCAGCAAAAATGGGCTAAATAACACGACATATACATTAAAAATAAGTAATTCAAAGAGGGAGACTGGGCATTGTTGTATGATTCAAAATTTAAGAACTTTAAAGGAAAATTTAACACACATTGGTTGGGCCCCTATGAAATTAAGTCTTTGATAATGGATCTATTCGAGTAAAAACCATTGATGATGGTAATGTTACCTTCTTGGTGAATGGGGAAAGACTCAAGTTATATCAAAAACCCCAGTCTAAGGAGGAATTTGTGGAAGAAATTGTGAAGAAAAGAGGGCTGGAGATGGTGAGAGAAGGAATCATTCCTTCCACTATCTCTTCTTCATTTCCTGTTGACACAATGAGCTCACTTTGTTCCTCCTCATGCTCAGTAAAACATGAGAGGAATGTCTATTGGGTATAGGTTTATTCCTTTTTCCAGGCCCAATGGACTAATTACGGAAAAGGAGCCCCCTTGGACTCTTCTTTTCCAAGTATTTTAGACTCTCTAAAAATGAAATCTAGCAAGCATGGATTGCCCTGGGCTCGTTAAAATTACAGGTCAGTAGGATTCTCTCAATAAATTTTGTTTTCAGTTAAATATGGATTGCTCGTGTTGGACTGATGTGGGATTTCTTAAGGCCCTCCTTCCAACAATCTTGGCCCATCGACATCAGCAAGTTATCTGGGTGCAAGATAAGAGTCTTATGATGCCTTGAAGCTTGTATGTCCTAATGACAGGCTATCTCACCAGCAGCAATGGGGAATCACTATGGCTCCTTGACTGTTGGATCCTACAGGGGGGTTCGACATCAGCACATTAATTCACACCCAATAGGATGCATTAAGGTACCTTGGTCCTGGCTCTCATTAAAGGTGATGGGACTCGCATTGGTTAACAACTGAACTCAATGGCTGGTAATCCAATGAGCTCATTACATATTCAAAATCAGAATCTTTATTCATATGCAGTGAACTGTACAGAAATGAGGGAGAAGTATTGATTGATGGTTCGATTTCCTGTAGAAGCTCCGCAAGTCATGGTCCGATTTCCTGCAGAAGCTCTACAAGTCATGGTCCGATTTCCTAAAGAAGTTATGAAAGTCGCGGTTCAATTTTCTAGAATACTCAGCAATCGCAGTTCCATTTCCTGTAGAAATCTTAGCAGTCCCAGTTCCATTTCCTGCAGCAACACTGTGGTTTTATGAAAAAATAAAAGCATAGACAGAGCATTATTTTAAAATTATTTAAAAAGTACTAATAGATTTTAAATACTAGTCGAGGTCATGAATTATGAAATCATATATCTAATTTAACTATTAGGTGGGTTATCATCTCAAGGACATGCACGCATCATCCAAAGTACTAGACTGTTGGAAGGCAAGAAATGTAAAGTACAGCCGGTAACAGGACACTTGAGGTAAACGGTAATTAATGCTTTAATTTTTAACATTTGTATGATTTTTCGACTATGGTCACCCTTGTGGAAAAACGTGTCCGTAATCCGGCGCATTATGACTCTAGCTCCTCGCCTGATCACCATGATTATGAGATGACCAGTAGACATACTCCCCATGTCTTCTTGTAGGTCAGATCATGATGACAATCATGATCATGACCTATCTCTCGAAAATCTTGTTCTTTGTGATAACTTTCTATAATAAGCCCTCCCTTGTTGCGCGATTCTGTTACAAAGCTTAAGCTAATATTTCCAAATAAGTTCATATGCCCTATCTTCCAGTGTTTCACCATGTCAAAATTATGTGCCCCCTTCCGCTATGAGCCACAAGGGCCTGAGTTGCTCGAGGCCAACCCTCGCAGTAAGGCGAGATTGGAAAAAGCAGGGTGGCTGCCATTTTTCCAGCGATTTAGCAGCCACAACTCGGAAGTGACAAAATTTTTCGCCTTGAACCTGAACGGTGATAAGGCTCAAGTTGGGGATGTTCAATTCAGGTTGACCGAGGGTTTAGTAGCACGATCATGCGGGATTTCATAGTTGGGAGAACATTGTTTCAAGAACCAGTGTTTCAACAAGGACTTGTGCACATCCTTCCTTCGTAAATAGCATTCTGACCCTGACTGGAGTAAGGGAATTTTGCAGGATTTCTTGAAGAGTAGGTATTGGAACTTATTGTTTTTCCTGTAGAAATACATAATGTGTGAAGGTCGCTTTAGGCTTGCATTACTATTTCATATTCAGCTTCTCGTCCATTTTCATGTCAAGTCGTTAAATTTTCCCTATTACTTGGGGATGTCATTGATGAAGATGTCGACAACTACCAAGGAGAGGGGGGCCAATTTAGAGGAAAACCTCTACCACCACAAGCTGGTGAAAATCATCTTGGTGAAGGTTTTGAATGATAAAAAGCAGACATGGGAGGAGTTCCTAGCCTAAAACTACTTTGCAAAAAATGAGGACTTTGATTCCTCAAATTCCATGGACGAAGCACCGATAGATAAACTAAGGGAGAAGCTGCAGACATGTAGGCTACAGATAAAAGGGAAAGAAGAGGATAAAAACTCTGACCCTTCAGAGTCTGCAAAGGAAAAACTAGTGGAAAAAGTGAAAAAGAAGTCACCGACACAGAGGCCACTGGTAAATAAGGAAAGAAGGGATGACCTTGACTCTTTGAAGCCCACCAAGAAGAATCCTGTAGAAAAAACAAAGAAGAAGAAGAAGCCTCAGACCCTTGGGTTACAGATGAAGGAAGCATAAAAAGATGAGGAAGTGGTAGTGACAGGGGAGACTATGAGCAAACAACCTAAGTCGAAGAATGGCACTTCCACCTCTGCAAAATGATTTACCAGAAGCCAGGCTATCAACTGGCTATAAAGGATACTGCAGATGCAAAATTATTGCCCAAGACACCGAATAAGAAGAAGGAGAAACACCACGATCCACCCAAAGGTAAAGAGAAGATCGAGTTAGCTAAGTTTATCGGTGAAGAAGCGATGTCCTTTAAGGACTCCCCACTGCATGGAAGCGGGAATAACATAGAAGGAGAACAACAAGTAGAGGAGGACCTTGGGTCCCCTCAATCTCTCCAAGGACATCTGGAAGGGGAAGTAACCCCTCAAAAGAGATGGTCTCTGCAGGAATTGGAAGAAATCATCATCGAGCTCCCCATTTCAGAGAGAGCCTTGAGAAAGGAAAACAAGACCCTGAAGGAGAACAACCTGCGTATTCAAAAAGAGCATGAAGAGTGAGTCCAGAAAGTAGCCTGAATTATGAAAAAGAAGTAGGCTAGGATTGACCATCTGAAAAAGAAGAATGAACTATACAAGGGTCAAATTCCTGCAAAATCTAGTGGTAATCAGTTGGACCAGTTGGCAGAGGTAGCAGATCAGTTGGTTGCAGTAGCTGTAGCTCAACATAAGGAATGATTTCCCTTTTCTTTTTGGGGAAGACACAACAGTTTTGCTTGCATATGAGGCATGCAAGGAGCTAGGTGTGGGGGAGATGTTGGGGCTTCGTTTTTCTCGATTTCAAAACCTTTTTCCATACTTTACCTCTCCCATTTTGAACTATCTTTAACCCCTATTACGCCTATTTCGGTTATAACACTTATGTTTTTTCCAAAAGGGTGTCGTAAGCTAAAGGTATGAAAATTAAGACTAAAAAGAGTCTTTTACCTTAACTTTAAGTATTCCTTAGCTAGTTGTTCTTTAATTAATTACCATGCCAACTAATCTTGAGTTCTTTTGAAGATTTGTTTTGATTCAAAAATAGGCCTGTCATTCCTGCATACAGTTGTGCAATCCTATTCCCTGTAAACACTACGGAATTCCTGCAGTTGCAAATTTCCTTTAACCGCCCGGATTTCCTGCAGCAACATCGACGGTTAGCCATGTTCCACAAATGTCTAAGTCAAATGGGAACATGGGTTTTGTGGGGAATATATCATATATGGTTGTTGTCCTATTGGTAATTTCAGATTTTCCAACAACACCACCCAGATTCAGAAGCCTTCTCTCCTTGGCCATTTGGAGGAAAGCTATAGCCATGTGACGAATTTCATCTAATCCATGATTTTAGTCATGGATTAGACCCAGTATGGCTAAAATCGATATTTTGTAATAGTTTTGTCAGCCAATGGCTTAGATTAGCAGTCTCCTTTATTTCAAGCCATATATTGGCTTTGTAAATGTATAAATTTTGCCCTAGTTTTTATGATAGGGATTGTTAGATTGTTGGGTTTGCTTTAGCTAAGTCTGTGTATTAGATTGTACTCGACTGTATTTTTTTTAGATTAATACAAGGATATATTTTCTGTCTATTTCAGTGAGCACGCTCTTCTAATTTGAAGGGATTGTGAGTAAGGGAGGGCCCTCGTTGCTCACAACTCCCATAGTTTAGTATTTATGTTATGTAGCAATAATTTATTTTTATAGCTAATGCACTCTTTCTAATATATCAGCAACACTAGATTAAATGAACTAGTTTCATGTTCATGTGTGGAATTCAGTTAATGAAGATTTGATTTCTAATGTTGATTGAATTTCTGAATTTGTTGTAAGTTGATTTCTGTATTTTTTCCTAAACATCATCGGCAATCTTAAGAATTGTAGAGGGAAGTTTGGTCCACTCTATAGCCTTTTCTACTAAGTGATTGATGTAGTAAAGAGTCATTGGTTTTGTGTGATTGGCTAGTTAGATTAATCAACACTTATCATGTTAAGCCTACATATACTTTGCATGCATCTCACAAACTTACCTACCTAGGTTGATGATTTATGTTAATCAAATTATAAGGCTATAGTTTGACTCAATAAGTCCCATCCAGTACGATGGCCTGGTTGACATTATCTTAAAGATATGCCTTAGCTCTTGCTTGTTAGCACGTGAGACTGGTCTTCTTTGTCTTTGAACAGTGAGGCTCACGTGCTTGGTGAGTTCTTGGTGTTACTTGTGTCAAAGTTATTTCACTGCAGAGGGAGAGGGTGGAAGTGAGTCTCAGGTTGAAAGGGAATAGTCCTAACTCTGCTAGAGACACACTACACAATAGGACATGCACAACTTTTGGTGGAGTAGTCCACACGAATGCGGTAGTCACAAACACAAGGTGAACAGATAACACGTACAACACCCAATGGAATAGTCCACATGAGTGCGATGGGCATTATAACAAGTTTACACAAATGAATCTATTGAGTGTCTAGCGGGATAGCCCACATGGCCGAGACAACATTAGCAACTAATACAACACATTTCCAACAACATATGTACTAAAACAATCGAAACAATTCAACTGTCTTAATACAAGTTAAAGCAACATGCATTACAAGTGTTCAAAGATTAGTCTTACAAACAATTACAATACATGTGTGAAAATGTGTTAACCTGATAATAGGCTTCTAAATTAATCGTAAGTTCCAAGACGCATTGGTACACCATTACATCACTAACCATGATAGCGGGGCATTGGAGCCACTGCTCACTCATCAAAGAAAATATTACACACTCTCAATGCTATGTGGGAGGAGCCAAGGTGGAAAGTTTTTTTAATGTAAAAATGCGGGGTATTTATACCCAAGGGTAAAACTGGCCCATGTGATTGTTCAACTTCCCTCATGACTGTTTGACTTACATGAATCTTCAACTTTACATGACTCTTCAGATTTACATGTGGGTGTCTAGGACTTCCACGTTACATTACATTGATTACAACAGTGTGGCCCACAGTAGTGATGTGGTTGAGATGACTCATGACATGACTCGACATGACAAAGCGGGTATGTTCATGCTGCGAGTGGCATGCATGTCAAGCTACAGTGTTGTTGAGTGATGGATGTGCTCTTGGTGTCTCATAGCTTCGCCTCCCCATGGCAAGGTGTGCGGAGTCTTTAATGGTCTTGGTGTTCGCTTGATGTTGCATGTGCACGTCGCTCCTTTTATTGTACTTTGCATGATTCTTGTGTTCATTTATTCATGAACAAATCTCCTCGCATGCATTCCTCTTTCGTCCATTCATCAACAATCTCCTCGCATGCATTCATAGCTTGTCAATTCGCAAACAAATCTCCTCGCATGCTCTCCTTGTTCATCCTATTCGTTGTCGCATCATGTCTCATCCATGTACAAGTATCTCCAATCACTCATGATGAGACGACATCAAATCCATAAATCTCCTAGTCTACCATGATGCATTGTCATT
This sequence comes from Pinus tabuliformis, assembly GCA_031772625.1. Taxonomy (NCBI): domain Eukaryota; kingdom Viridiplantae; phylum Streptophyta; class Pinopsida; order Pinales; family Pinaceae; genus Pinus; species Pinus tabuliformis. Next base: position 374,086,363 of record CM062804.1, read on the forward strand.
CACTTTCGAATGAAGGTGACTGGGAGAGAGGACAAGGCTCTGAAACTACGCAAGGCATATTTCAAGTCAGGATGCAGGCTCCTGGTACTACCGGTGAAAATTGTGCAGAGGTCACTGAGAGATTGAGATGGACAATCCGGATCAACAGTGACTATCTATGGGATCTAGCTCGGCTGGAGAGAATATCTACGCAATTTTTTTAGGGAGGCAGTGCAGGAAGCCGAGGGGGTCTAGCATAAAAAACTATAGGAGGTTGCTTGGAAAAATTGCGCAATTTTTCTGAGGAGCTAGCAGTGGGCTGTGGGAGTGCTGCTAGAAACACTACATAGATCTAGGAGGCTGGCCTACTGGACATCCTTGCACAGTTTCTAAGCTGAGCGAGATGCTGATCAGCTGGGTGACTACACATGAAAACTACGTAGTTTTTAGGCTCAGTAGCAAGTCGGTTGTCGAGGTGACTGGCTGAGAAAACTGGGAAATTTTTTGGGGTAGTGCAGTGACATGCAATGGGTTCCTATCAGTCATGTTTACACAATTTCTTCAGTCAGGAGAACCAAGCATTCTTGGAAGCTTCTATGCAATTTTTTTGAGGAGTGAGGCCTGGGGTCACTTCGCGGTCAAACTCTCCAGTTGACCAACTGGAGGCTTGGTTGATTTTCTTGCGGGCAACACAGATTGAGATGGCTTGCTGAGAAAATTCTGCACTATTCTAGGTGACATACAGTCTGGTCAATTCCAGGATTGCGCAGTGCGGGCTGCCTGGGAGGCAGCCTCAAGCACTGTGCAATTCTATGCAGTAGTACATGATCACTGAGGGCTAAAACTCCACATTGCAGCTTCATGAAGGTCCGGCTGTTGGAGGGTGATCTAGTCATCAGAAATTCAGCAAAATGACTAAGTGTGTGAGCAAGTGAACTTATGCATATGTGACCTTGAGAACACACACTCAACATGACCCGATGATATGACACCTCTAACCATCAAGACAACATACAATCAATGTGACCAACCAACGGTGCGAGCGACAAGCATGACACTTTTGATAGATCGTTGAATGACCGCGATGATGCTTGCGCGATGGTACATACAACTTCATGTGTGAGTGCAATGAATTTTTACATAGAGAATACAAATTGTACACACGAAGGCGGACTTTGTGGATGGCCAGAACATTGCTGCAAGCATGACATAGTGACCGACATGTAAAAGGATGTTCATTGAACAGTCAAGTGAGGAGGGTGCAAAGACTCGAAACAAGCTCACGGGATGAGCCTAAGTGCTTGCAAACATCACGAGAAAAACCCAAGGAAGGCTCCGAAATTGGATGCATGCCAAAACTTTGGAGGGTGTTGCATCCACTACAATACCTGGCTACACACTAGTTGAACTCGAGCTTCTATGTGTTGGTCCATTGACAGCACAGGGCCTTGGTCTTTTAGGGAGTATTTAATCGATGTGCGGTTTATTTAGGCTTCCCCACTTACCCCATGGATAGACATGGTTCACCTTTCACCAACTCAGTCAAACACAACAATTTTTAGCTTGATCACAGTGTTTCGAAATCGGGAAGGCTAGTTTGGCTCGCGAGTTAAAAATTTTCAGAGTATAAGTTTTCATCTCTGGTGTTGCTCTACTGCCAGCAGGCTTGGACAGTACCCTAGTGGAATCACGCAGGAACACACACATTTCTCCACTGCCAGCGAGCCTGGTCAGTACCCCGGTGGAGTTGCATGCTTCACCTCTCTACGTAGGAAGCCTTTCTCTTCTTTCACCTTTGTTTTTTTTAAGAGGACTGTGCATAAGCACTTATTTATTTTTTGGGTAGAAGAGAGATCCTGACTTATTGAGAGCAGAAGAGCTTGTTCCTTCAAAGAAGCATGTAAGGCCTATGACATAGGTTTGCTCGTTCAGATTTTCCCCTTCTCCATTTCTACTAGTTTGATGAGCTTGAACACATAGAGTAGAAGGTTGAGTATAGGCGTGGGGTTTCCCATTGTGGACACAGGTTCATGGTTGGACCAAAGCTTCCCTTGTAGAAGACTCATATTTTCCATTAAGAGTTCATTGGCCAAAGGTTTAACCAAGCACAGAGAAATCAGACGTAAGAATGGCCAAGTGCTGCAGAGTCACGAGACTCTTTGGATCTCAGCCACATACTCATTCAAAAGCCAAAACTCAATAGAGGGTAGCACTCATTGGAAAAACCAAAAATAGCATGATATTAATCAAACATAACAAAGCAAAGAAAAATAGCAAAGTAAAGCGAAAAGACAACAAGAAAGCAAAGAGAGAAAGCAAAGAAACCAAACTAAGTCAGCAAGCAAACAAACATGAAAACCATAAAGCAAAGACAAGAAAGAAAGAAAACACTACTCCTATTACTATGTTAAACAGTGCATGGGCCTACTCATGTGAAGTGATATTTCCAATGCAGCCACCGGCGCATTGGTTGGCCCATGTTGGTGAAGGCATGGTTCGCGAGAAGCACAGTCAAGTCAACCAACAAACATAAAAGATATAAAAATGAAGACAAACACACTCCGATTTTAAATTCATCCACATAAAAGAAAAAAGTGAAAGCACATGACATGCACTCTGTGGACTTACCATGGTGTCGTGCTACACTACGTGCAGATGTTAAGCATATGCACTCTCTTGATTGTGGCAGACAAGAAAACATGAGACAAAGAGACAACTTACGCCTTGCAAGTGTGCTTGCTGTGAATGATTCCTCCAGTGCGCAAGCGATGGGATCATGTGATTCTAGTGGAGGAAGAAAAATTTGTGTGTTGGATTGATCTTCAGTGCATAAAGATGAGTGATGAGGAGCCTTGGGTGTTTCACAATTTTTTTGATCGGAAGTGGACCTAACCTCCAGACACTAAGGGCCTCACATGACCATTAGCTCAGGCTAAAGTGCCTCAACAGCCTCTGGGGTTTCTACTTCGTCAATAGATAGATCATCGAAGATCAGTGGCTTAGATAAATTAATAGTGAGTGGATCAACATCGTGATCAAATGAAGAAGTACAGAGATCATGACAACCATGATTAGAAAATTTAAGATGTTTGTCGACATCCTCATGATTTGATGAATCATACAGACAGGTAGATGACAAGCAAGAATGTTCACCCTCTGCATTTCTAGAAAAAGTAGATGAAAATTCAAGTGGATTCTCAAAAAAAGATTTTTCCTCTCCGCTATCAGATGATGGGCTGACATCGAGCATGTTTTGTGAATGACCATAAGTAGATGCATTTGTGGATGGATTTACACAAGGAAAATCAAAGATAACAGAATCACTAGTGATGTGAGTGAAAAACAGAGGAGGCACGGACAGAAGGAGGTCATCCTTCACCGCGAGTTCATGCTCAGGTTCACAGTCATACTCTTCGGTAATGACACCGCACGTTGGTTGTGCAACATCAACTTCGTCGATTTCTTGATCCTCGTTCACAATAGGTGTAGAGTACGGAACGAAAGAACAGAAGATAGTGCAATCCGAAGGATTAGCAGAACGTGAAGACGAAGGTTGAGGTAACAAGTGTGTATGACAACCCATGGGCTTCCCAACCAAATCTACACAGAAATTGAGAGTAGTGAGGGTGGGAGGATGTGACAATTGAACAATTGTGTGTGCATGTTCTCCCACATCACTCTACGGGGGTGGAGCTGTCTGATGAGGGGAAGGCGAAGAGTCACTTGTGACAGCGACAGTGTCTGCTTGTGATTGTATAGTTGAATCACCGAAATATGTTGAGCGGGCTTTGAACTTTACCTTCATCTTGGGATAGAGTGATTTGGTGAGGCAATATTCAAATCTATCCATGAGATATTGGAATTTCATCTGACTTTTTGGACCTTCAAACATGAGTAGATAGAAGCACTACGAAAAATCCATAGGTGATTCATGTGGGGCCTTCCATTGTTTTAACAATTTTTTATCAAGTGCTTCATGATCAAAATGATGAAACTTAGATTTAGTTAGATCATTGAACTGCTTGAATGAGTGCATAGAGTTATGAGGTAGTACGCTACACCATCGCAATGGGTAGTCGCGAAGTGTGTGTGTGAGCAGCGAATAGACCTATGTTTCATTAAAACCTTCCACATTCTCCATGAGTGCCTGGAAGTTGTTGGCTTAAGGGGGCTTGATCTAGGTTTAGAGTTATTCGCACCAACCACCAAAACACTAACTGTTGGACCTTTCGGAAACAACCTGCATAGCGCAGGTTGTAGTATCACGTGAAGCAGTATTGGGGGATGCTAGAACCAGGTTTCTGCATCCATAGGCTTGTGTGATGGTCCTCCCGACGATCTATAGCTTATATTTGCCTTCACGCAGATCTATTCCTTCAAACTGTCAACTACTACAACTCTATTGAAATGACCTTCAGATCTTCACGTAGGTACACGATCGTACTTAACTTGCATACAAGGTACATATTTACTACTTACGCACAATAAATCGTATCCCTAGATCTGCCTTCGTGCAGATCTACCCTTTTCCGAAAAGTTAATTACAACAGATCTATTTAATACTTCGCGAAGCTAGTTAATTACCCTTATCATGCATAAATATTATAGATTCCACAGTTTTGCATAGTAAATACACTTTAATTCATAGAAAACGAATCATTGAGCGAAGATGCATAAATTTTAACATAAGTAAGTAACAAGGCATAGATGCAATATATTCAATCCAAAGCAGCCTTTATTAGATTTACCATTCAGTGACAGACTCTTTCCACCTTGCGCCCTCAGCTGCAGGGGCCCGCGCACTCAGCTACGGACTTACCAACATCTTCGTGCACTCAGCTGCAGGAGCCTTCCCCTTTCACCTAAGTATAGGAAACCAACTTTTCTTTCCTTAGCACCTTGCCCTTACAATGATTCTCTTTCACAATTTATCCCCCAATACTCACTGAGACTTAACTATATATAGCCTTTTCATTATAATACCATGGCCCACAGACCATGGGTGAGTCTCAAAATTGACCTATCGCATACAAGGGACTAATGCCCCTTTGAATCTTACTTAGCTTCACGCTCTACTTCCTCATTTCATGGAGACTTTACATTCTTTTACAAAAACTATTACAAAACTTGACTTTTACTGACAAAATTTGACCCTAGGGATCCCATCCCAATAGCCCCCCAACACAAATATGGTGACTCACCCTTGAGTAACTCAAGTGGCTTCTCCACTTTGTGGCGGAGTTAGTTGAACTCCATCTTCAAGACTTCAAGGTCCGCAATGCCCTACACGACAACCTGCTACACTTCATCAATTAGCTTCTCTATAGTTAGCCCCTCCATCGCAAGGCACATGGTCCTCCGTGTCTGTTGGAAAGTTTTCAGCTTCTCTTCGATAGCCAGAGTAACCTGGCTCGGTTCGTCTGTCCATGGGTGAAGCCGAGCCTTCAAAACTTGTTCCTTGTGCTGCATCTCCTCAACCTGTGCATGTAGTACCTTCATTTCCTGTAAGTGCCCGAAGTGCTAGATTGGAACCAAAGTGTGCATTGTCGCCCTAATCTTGTCGACTTTCTGTTGTGCCTCTCTGACCTCTGTACCCAATGTCTACAAATTTAAGTCTTCCTGCAAAGTGGTCCATAGCTCCATTACATGTTCAAAGATATAATTGCAACTTGTTACGACATTATCCAAGGTAGTCATATCTTCCTTGATGGTTGCATCCCGCTGCTCCCTGACCTCTGACAGAGTAGTCGGTTGGAGTTTCAATTGGAGTTCCGATATCTTCATCTTAAAATAAAAAGTAACTCAGCCTACCTCTTCTTTGGACTGTCACACTACAACGACCAATTTTCAAACCTTTGTTGATGTGGTTGCATCCTTTGGAATGTGCAGCTCTGGTACTAAGTTACATGCTTGTGTAATTACAGATTCTAGGCTCTAGCTTCGCAGCGCGAGCTCTTCTTTTTCCTTAAGATCTTGAACCTTCTTGGAAATGATCTATTCATTGTTTGTTTTAAATTCGTTGATCACTGATAGCGCTCGTTGTTCTTTGATCTGAAGCTCATCTGAGACCCCTTGATGAAGCGCATGGAGGGTTTGAAGTGGCAATGCGACTAAATTCATACCCACTCCTTTAATCATTCCAAGTTGGGCATTGTCTTCCTCTTACTCTGCGCGCAATTTTCCTTCTAGAAAGGAAATGACTCTGAGGTCCACAGTCTGTTCTAGTTCCATGACACTCACGCTCGCTTGTCCAATGCTCACCTGAATTCTTCCTGTCTAAATCTTCAAATCGTGTAGATCCTTCTTAACACTCCCCAGTGTCTGCATGTATTGTTGCTCGAACTGTTGCCATAGTTCCGTTTCTGTATCTCGGACCTTGTCCCTAATCTCAACCAAGTCCCCTTTAGTGAGGACCATTGGATCTGCGTGCACCTATTTTTCTGATTTTCGCTTCTTCTTGGGTCCAGAAGTTGTCTTCTTTTGGCACTCCATCATCTTGAAAGGAGTACTCTTCATGTCACCCCCACCTCATTCCTGCTTGTACTTTTCTTGTTCTTCAGTATGCTGGGAAGTCGATGCTTCGACCTCCACTGTGTCCACTTTTTCAGTGCGCTCTTTCTCAGCAAGTTATTTTTCTGCAGCTGCCTTAGCAGCAACATCTTTCTTATTTTGACCAGCCCTCTCACATGCTTCTGCTTGCTTAGCTTCCTTCTTCTTCTTCTCAGATGTTGTCTGCACTGAGGAGTTCTCTCCTACTTTACTAGTTCTTGCACCAAGGTTTGTGGGCTCCTGCCACTCTGCCGACCATAGTCCTACGATTTCCTGCACATCAGCCTCTATAACTAAGTATGGAAACTTGTGCCATATCTTCTGAAGGTCTTGCCTCACTCAGATAGATACATTATGGAAGTCAGCCTTAAATTCTGTGAAGACCCGTAACTGCTCAAACAAGGTTAAATAGAACCTTGGCCTCTAACTTATGACTGTGTGGAGGTCCATCTCGACCAATATCCAAAATATATTTGACTCCGTGATCCTCTCCAAATTCTTTATTGCCCATAGTGAAGCGAACTTCGCTGCCTCCGGTAATTCTTCATCCTGTGGAGGGAATTGACTATCCTTCGGTAGTCGCTATGCAACTAGTACAATTAGCATGAGGAGCCAGGCATAGTGAAATTCCTTGCTTTCCTCTTATGCTTAGTGGAAATTTGCTAAAAATGCCTTGCAAAGGTACTGCACCCATTTGCACTACACCCACTTTGTGCACTGTGCAGCCAACGAAATTACTAGCGCTGGAACCCCGTCCACTCAAAATTTTCTCATGATCTTCCCGGCCAAAATCTGAGTGGAAAACTGCACCGCTTGGCCTATAATTGAGTGGATGGAGTACCCGCACAACTTCTTGACTAGCCCAAACTAAATTTTCATCCTATCCACAAGCTTCTTCTCTTTTCTCTTGCCTCCAAAATCCTTGGCGGGTTCCGCCCCTTTATAGGGCAACTTCGTAAGTCAATGGATTAACATATTTGTTATGGGGATATGTTACCCTAACCACAAACACCCATCATGCACCAGTGCGAGCAACTCGCACACACAAACAATATGGATAATTGGTCGGTGGAACTGTGGCACACATAGCATATGCAGCAATCCAGCCTGCTCGATGCCTTTGACCCATTTCATCGGTTCCAACCTCGTGACCCCAGTCCCTTCATAGTAAATATTGGTCATGTATTTATTGGTGGCCAAATGAAGAAATCTCTCATGACCGGCTAGATCCCAATCCTCCAGCTTTAACACTGGGATACGTGCTAAGTGCGCACCTTCAAAAACTATTTCTTCTAGTAACAGTGGCATAGAGACCATTTGTTGGCTTAAGGGGGCCTCACCCAGGTTTAGAGTCATTCGAGCCAACCAACAAAACCCTAAATGCTAGAAATTTTGGCAACAACCTGCATAGCGGAGGTTGCAGTCTCACCAAAAGCAGTATTAGGGGATGCTAGAACCAGGTTTCTGCATCCAGAGGCCTGTGTGATGATCTTCCCAAGGATCTATAGCTTAGATCTACCTTCACACAGATCTATTCCTTCCGATAGTCAACTACTACAACTCTATTGAAATGATCTTTAGATCTTCACGTAGGTACATGATCGTACTTAACTTACATAAAAGGTATAGATTTACTACTTTCACGCAATAAATCATATCCCTAGATCTGCCTTCGCGTAGATCTACCCTTTTCCAAACAGTTAATTACAAAATATCTATATAGTACTTCGCGAAGGTAGTTAATTACACTTATCATGCATAAATATTATATATTCCATAGTTTCATGCAATAAATACACTTTAATTCATAGAAAACGGATCATTGAGCGAAGATGCATAAATTTAAACAAAAGTAAGGAACAAGGCACATATGCAATAGATTTGATCCAAAACAATATTTATTAGATTTATCATTTAGTTACAGACTCTTTCCGCCCTACGCCCTCAGCTGCAGGGGCCCACGCACTCAGCTGCGGACTTACCAAGGTCTCGCACACTTAGCTGTAGGAGCCTTCCCCTTTCGCCTAAGTACAGGAAACAAAATTTTCCTACCTTAGGACCTTTCCCTTACAATGATTCTCTATCAAATGTTATCCCCCAAGACTCGCTAAGACTCAACTAAATATAGCCTTTGCAATACAATACCATGGCCCGCAGACCATGGGTGAGTCTCAAAACTGACTTATCACTTACCCATACAAGGGACTAATGCCCCTTTGAATCTTACATAGATTCACACTCCACTTCCTCATTTCATGGAGACTTTACAGTATTTTACAAAAGCTATTACAAAACTTTACTTTTACTGACAAAATTTGACCTTAGGGATCCCATCCCAATAGGCCCCCAACACAAATATGGTAACTTGCCCTTGAGTCACTCAACTGGATTCTCCACTTTGTGGCGGAGTTCATTAAACTCCATCTTCAAGACTTCAAGGTCCGCTATGCTCTGCACGACAACCTACTACACTTCTTCAACCAACTTCTCTGTAGTTGGCTCCTCCATCGTGAGGTACATGGCCCTCTATGTCTGTTGGAAAGTTTTCAACTTCTCTTGGGTATCCAGAGTAACCTAGCTTGCTTCCTCTGTCCATGGATGAAGCCGAACCTTCAAAACTTGTTCCTTGTGCTGCAGCTCCTTAACCTGTGCCCGTAGTACCTTCATTTCCTGTAAGCGTGTGAAGCACTAGATTAGTGCCAAAGTGCATGCAATCGCCCTGATCTCGTCGACTTTCTATTGTGCCTCTCTGACCTTTGTACCCAATCTCTGTAAATTTGAGTCCTCCTGCAAAGTGGTCTATAGCTCCATTACATGTTCAAAGATAAAATTGCATCTTGTTACGACATTATCCAAGGTAGTCATATGTTCCCTAATGGTTGCATTGCACTGATTGTTTCGTTCAGGAAATGCATACACCTATCACTCATCAATATCTTAGGGCACCCAAACCACATTAAGACATATTCAAATAGGAACTTCGCATTCATAGCAGTAGTACAATCCTTCACTGGTTGTGCTTCTGCCCATCTGGTCAAGTACTCTGTCGTAGTAATAATGTATCGTGCGCCTGTCTTTCTTCCTGGTGGTTGTATCAGACCTACAAAATCAATTGCCCATTTTTCGAATACTTGTAACGAAACCTAAGGGTTTAAGGGCAGTTCATCTCTTCGCGAAGGCTTGACCTTCCTTTGGCAAGCATCACATGCTTTACAAAATACCTTAGCGTCTTTATGCATTGTCAACCACCATAACCCTGTGCGTAGAATATTCTACACAGTTGGTCTACCTACATAGTGTCCTACTACCACGCTTCCATGTGCTTCGGCAAGGATACTAGCATGCTTAAACTCTAGAACATATTGGAGCAATATTTCATCTGTTCCCATCTTATACAAATGTCCCGCTATAAAAAAAAAAAACAGCAATGCGGACCACTAGTTTCTTCTTCTGTTGAGTAGAATACCCTTCCAGAGTTGTTCCAGTAGACAGAAACTGAATTATATCTGCAAAATGATCATCTGAAATGCGCAAAACAAAGAGTTGTGCATCTAGAAATCCTTCATCCAAATTAGTTGGTTCTTCGCCTGTTTCAATCCAAGATAGATGATCTGGTCCCACATTCAATCATTTGGTTTCACAATTACTTCAAAATCATATTCTTGGAACAACAACAACCACCTACATATTCCCCCCCCCCAACACAGACTTATTGACCAGGTACTTGAGAGCAGAGTGATCTGTATACATTTTGAAGTGTGCACCCAACAAATAATGTTGAAACTTCTACAGCGCATAGACCATCGCCAACCCTTCATGCTCTGTAGTGAAGTAATTCTTTTCGGCCTTGGAAAATGTTATTGGGTGATCAATATCACCTTCACCAAGTTGGGTCAATACCACACCCAACGCAATACATGAGGAATCTACATGCACATGAAACTTGTTCTTCCAATATGGAAATACCAAGATGGGTGCAGTCACCATCTTGTCCTTTAACATATCCAAGCTTTGTTGACACTCCTCATCCTGACAAAAAGTCACATCCTTCTTTAAGATTTTCTCCATCGGTGCAATTATCTGGGCATAAGATTTGATAAACTTCCTATAGTAGCCTGTGTAGCCCAACATTCCGCGCAATTGATTAACATTCTTGGGGGCTTCTTAATTCACAATCACTGTGATCTTTGTAGGGTCCACCATCAATCCCTGCTTGCATACTACATGGCCTAGAAAAATTCCAAAAGGCACACAAAATATACATTTCTTCAAGTTCAACTCGATCTGGTACCTGCGACATCTATCTAGCATGAGGCATAGACTTGAAATATGGCGCTTCACTAATCAGAACACAGTCGAGTAATCAAAACAAACCTCCATGAATTTATGAATAAACTCCTTAAACATCATGATTACTACCCTGGAGAAGATCGTGGGTGCATTCTTCAGCTTGAATGGGATTACTGTGTACTAAAAGCATCCCCACTCTGTAGTGAAGGTTGTCTTGCTACGATCCTCTGGTACGATCTTTATTTGATGGTATCCGAAGAACCCATCAATGAATGAATAAGCCTCTTGTCCTACAACATTCTGTAATACTTCATCTGTAAATGGTGTCAGAAACGGATCATGCACACTTGCATCGATCATCTTCCTCAGATCTATACATATCCTAATTTCTCTCTACTGCTTATTCTCTTGAACCACCATGGGGCTCACCCAATCAGATTCTTCTATTGGCTCAATGATTCCGGCATCCATCATCTTATCAAGCTCTTTTTGCACCTTTTCTTTATACTTTGGATTAAGCCAATAAGGTCTATGCTTTACGGGCTTCGCGTGAGGTTTCAAAGTAATTTTCATTATGCCTAGATCTACCATGATACCCTTCAGATCCGAGAACTTTGTTGGGAATAGATCTTGGTATTCACACAACACTTCAGCCACCTTATCAATTGTATCTTTGTCCCAATCATCTCCTATCTTCGCAAAATTAGGTTCTGCGTTAGATCCAATATTTGCTTGCTGAGTTTTTAGTGGTTCTGTTACATTAGGGTTCTCTGTCTGAGGTCCCTCAACTTCGCGTTGTCCCTCATATTCTGGAATGTTAATATTCTGTGGATCTTCTTCTTCCTCCTCAGTAGTCACATTATAACATTCCAATGCATGGTGCAACTGTGTACTCCAATCTGGCTGAGTCCATTCTACCGGTTCGTTCGACATCCTAAAGATAGTGTCTTTTATCTCTTGAAGCACTTTATCAATGCACTCAAACCCATCCTCAAAAAAAATTTCTCTTAAGATTTCCCATTCAGTTGTCCCATGGTGAAGCTTTGTTTCAAATACCAATTCATTGGATTGTAGTTAAGGTATGACAGAAGATGTGCACCCATTTTGGTTCTGGCTTTGTTCCCCAAGCTCTAGTCCACCACGCCAAATGCTCATGAGGATCATCCTTCCCACTTTACTTCTCAATAATCCTAGTATTAGAATATCCAAACCTTAATCTCATACCCCTTCTATATTCCTTCCAACCAGTTAATTTCTCCTTGTGCGTACCCCACCAACGGGTAGGTGTAGCACTCAGTACCAATTCAAGAACTTGGAAGCAATGTTCTTCAGGCACTTCCCTTTCAAATTCATCCAAAAATAGATCATTCAGTCAAACCATCATAATGTGGAAACTTTCTTACCTCAGTTGAGACACACCACAGTGATTTGGTCATCATATTGCACCGGAGCGTAGATACTTCCTTCAACTGATTATGCTAGTGCTCGCACTCTTCATCCGAGTCTGAGGTACAGGAACTATCCCTATCCCATGTAATTCGTCCATCATCCATAGGATTTATCCAATCTTCGTCTCATGCTATGATTTTGTATATTTGATCTAGATCAGTGTTGGGTGTGGGCTTGATTATGTTCTTTATTAAGAGGTATTGCCGCATTGGACACTAGTTCGTAATGTGGTAGAAACACTGCCAATAAATGTGCGCTGCCAGGGGGGTCCAAGGGGGGGTGACGATGATTATTTGGATCCCCCCCTAGTGGGGGATTGGGGAAAACACCCCTGAAGATAAAACTAGATGTAAAATTGCCTTGTAAAATGTTTTAATTTCATAGTCAATCTGGGCCATTCATTAGACAGAGATCTCATGGTAGAAGTTATGTAAACTTTAGGGTTTTTTTTCCCTAGAAGGCAACCCCTCGCTATATATGAGGGAATTGTATTGTGTCTATGTAGAGATGTATTCTGAGTGAGAAAGAGAGAGGAGATTGAGTCAAAGAGAGGAGGGAATTACAACGGATCTGCTATAGGTTGTACCTCTTCAGTTTGATGCATAATATAAAAGGAAGGACTGCCTCTTTCTCCGTGGATGTAGCCCAAATTGGGTGAACCACATATATCTGTGTCTCTCTTCTTTTATGCGTTTTTTGCGTTTATGTTTCTGCAATATATTTTGTGTTCCATTGCTCTGTAATATATAATTTTCTAACAACTGGTATCAAAGCTGAAGGTCTATTTAGATGATAAACTCGCAGGAGAAAAGGGTTCCTAGTTCGAGTGGGGGCAATTGTGGAAGATGGTAGGTTTAGGGTCGAAAAATTTAATAGCCAAAACTACCAGCTGTGGAAGATGCAGATGGAAGATTATATGTATCAAAGAAGCTGATAAGTATGACAGACATAGAATGTGATATTCTCGATAGAAAGGCACCTGGAAAAATACGGTTGTGCCTAGCGGCATCGATAGCCTTTAATATTTCAAAGGAAACGAAAACAGAGGGTTTAATGTCGACATTGGCCAAACTATATGAAACACCCTTGGCCTCAAATAACGTATTTCTTATGAAGTGTTTACTTAATATGAAGATGTCAGAAGGTGGATCTGTTGCTAATCATTTAAATGAATTTAATACAGTTACTAATCAGTTAAGTTCCGAAGGGGTAACTTTTGATGATGAAGTTAGGGCTCTGTTATTTTTGTGCTTATTGCCAGAAAGTTGGAATGCTTTAGTTATAGCCATTAGTAACTCTATCTCTGGATCTAGTACTTTAAAGTTTGATGATGTTGTCAGTGCAATCCTTAGCGAGGAAATGCGACGGAAAAGCTCTGGTGAGACATCAAGTAAGGCTTTGACTACAAAGACTAGGAGAAGAAAAATGGAAAGAGGAAAGAGCCTAGGATATCGTAGTTAGTCAAAGAAAGGCATATCCAAGTCTATATTGGGAATAGTGTGCTGGAAATACAGGAAGAAAGGACACCTGAAGAAAGACTGCAAGTCTCGGAAGGGAAAAGAAGGAGACGCATAGTAAGAAAACAATCATGAAGTGAATGTGACAGGTGATGTGTTGCAAGATGCTTTGTTTCTTTCATTAGAAAATAGTATTGATGTCTGGGTGGTATATTCAGGGGCCTCATTCCATGCCACACCTGATAGGAAACATTTTCATGATCATGTTCAAGAAGATTTTGGACAGGTTTGATTGGGTGATAATAAACCCTATAAAGTCATTGGAATGGGTATAGTTTTCATAAAATAGCAGAATGGAAATCAATGGCTATTGAAGGAGGTAAGACATGTTCCAAATCCGAAGAAAAATCCAATTTCAATAGGGTATTTGGGAGGTGAAGGTTGTGTAACTACTTTTACGGATAAAACCTAGAAGGTTTCTAAAGGAGTCCTGGTAATAGAAAAAGCAGAAAAGGTTGGTACATTGTATTTATGCAATGGTATTTCTAATTTTGTTAATGCTTTAACCTCTACAGGAGAAGATACGACATTATGGCATCATAGGCTCGGGCACATGAGTGAGAAGGGGATGCAAATTCTTCATTCAAGAAATTTCTTGCGAGGTTTGAAGCATGTTGATTTAAAATTCTGTGAGAATTGTGTTAATGGAAAAAACAAGAGAGTCAGATTCCTTAGAGTTGGGAAAGAAAAGAAGAGTGAAAAATTATATCTTATGCATATAGATGTATGGGGACTTGCTCAGGTATCATCTCTCGGTGGCTCTCTTTATTATGTTACTTTTATTGATGATGCAACCAACAAAACCTAGATTTATTGTATTCGAATTAATGTGATGTATTTGATACTTTCAAGAAATGGAAAGCTTTGGTTGAAAATGAGACAGGAAAAAGGTTGAAGTGTCTCAGGCCAGACAATGGAGGTGAATATTGCAGCAAAGAGTTTGATAGATAATGTTCAGAGAATGGAATTCGTAGAGAGAAGACAGTTTCAGGAACACCATAAGAAAATGGTGTGTCAAAAAGGATGAACATGACAATCATCGAGTGTGCAAGGTACATGAGATTGCATGCAGGATTGCCTTTACAATTTTGGGCAGATGTTGTAGATACTGTTTTTTATCTAATAAACAGAGGACCTTTCAGTTCCTTGGATGGTGGTATTCCAGAGGAGGCATGGACATGTAAAAAGGTAAACTACACATTTTTAAATACTTTTGGTTGTGAAGCCTTTGTCCACATTAATAAAGAAAATAGAACAAATATTGAGGAAAAATCAAATAAATGTACCTTTATTGGATATGGTGTTAATGACTTTGGTTATCACTTTTATAATTATGAAAAACACAAAATCATTAGGAGCAGAGATCTCATATTCAATGAAAAGGATTTGTATAAGGATTAGATGTAGGAAAAGAAATAGGAAAAAGAAAACAGAGAATACACAGTGCTTGATGAGATCATAGAAAAAGTGAAGGTGCCTGAAAATCATAATGATCAACAGCCAGAAAAACAACAACAACCACAACAGCAAAAAGCACCTAAAACACCTGAAAGTAGTGTTAGAAGATCTACCAGGATAAGTAGACCCCCTCAACGATACTCTCCTTCATTATATTATGTATTGTTGACTGATTCTGCTGAACTAGAATGTTATGAAGAAGAAATGTAGGTAGAAACCAGGAAGAAGTGGGAGCAATCCATGAAAGAAGAGATGGACGTCTTAGCACATAACCAGATTTGGGATTTAGTCAGGTTTCCTGCAGGTAAAATAGCATTGCAGAATAAATGGGTTTACAGGTTGAAGGAAGAAGATGGAGGTAGAAAAAGGCATAAATCTAGACTTGTGGTGAAGGGGTTCGCACAGAAAAAGGGTATATGGTTTGATGAGATATTTTCTCCTACTGTTAAAATGACTTCACTCATAACTATTTTAAGTCTAGTAGCAGTTGAAGATTTGCATCTTGAGCAGTTATATGTAAAGACATCCTTTCTCCATGGGGATTTCGAGGAAGAGATATAAATGGAGCAACCACAACGCTATGAGGTAAAAAGGAAGGAGAAACTAATGTGCAGGTTGAAGAATAGATTGTATGGCTTAAAGCAGGCTCCAAGGAAGTCGTATCTAAAAATTGACAGGTTTATGTCTAAACAAGGTTATACGAGATGTCACTCTGATCATTGTGTTTATTTCAAAAGGCAAAATGATGGCAGCTATATTATATTGTTATTGTATGTAGATGACATGCTTGTTGTAAGTTCTAACATGCAGGAAATAAATGTTCTCAAAATAAAATTGGAAAACTCATTTGCAATTAAGGATTTGGGTGCTGCAAAACAAATCCTTGGTATGAGAATAACTAGAGATAGGAAGAATCACAAATTAATATTGTCTCAAAGTGAGTACATAGAAAAGGTGTTAAAAAGGTTTAATATGCAGAATGCAAAACTACTTAGTATACATTTGGCTAGCCATTTCAAATTAAGTAAGGAGGAGTGTCCCAAGACTCAGGAAGAAATGGCTCATATGTCTAAAGTTACATATGCATTAGCAGTTGGAAGCTTAATGTATGCAATGGTCTGCACAAGGCCTGATATTGCACATGCAGTGGGAGTTGTAAGCAGGTACATGAAAAATATAGGAAAATAACATTGGATGGTAGTGAAGTGGATTCTCAGGTATTTGAGAGGTACCACAAATCAAGCATTATGCTTTGGTGGTTCAAACATTGCTCTACAGGGATATGTTGATGCAGATATGGCAGGTGATAGAGATAACAAGAGGAGCACAATAGGGTATGTGTTTACTGTAGGTGGAACAGCTATTACTTGGCTTTCGAAACTACAAAGTGTTGTTTCACTCTCAACAATGGAAGAAAAGTATGTTGTTGCTACAAAGGCTAGTAAAGAAATGATTTGGTTACAAAGGTTTCTAGATGAATTCTGTAAGATGCAGGAGTTGGGAAAGTTATATAGTGACATCCAGAGTGCCATACATCTTGCAAAGAACTCTGCATTTCATTCCAAGACTAAACATATACAGCTCAAGTACCATTTGATATGGTCAATGTTGGAAGATGGACAATTCAATCTAAAAAAGATACACACTGGCTGGAATCCTGCAGATATGTTAACAAAAGTTGTAACCATGGGGAAACTGAGATTCTACTCAGATTAAACTGGTCTTCAAGTATGATGAAGAAGATGAGAAACAACCAGGTCCAAAGTGGAGTCATTGTCCAGTAAATGAAGCAGCTGTGGAGTTGATATAATGAGTCTCCAAGTGGGAGATTGTTGGGTGTGGAGCCTAATTTTCTTCTTTATTCAGAGGTATCGCCGTATTGGACCCCAGTTCATAATGTGGTGACAACGCCACCCATAAATGTGCACCACCAAGGGGGCTCAAGGGGGGTGATGATGATTATTTGGAGCCGCTCCCCCCCCAGCGGGGAATTGGGGGCAGTGCCCCCGAAACTAAAAATAGATGTAAAATTGCCTTGTAAAATGTTTTAATTTCGTAGTCAATCTAGGTCATTCATTAGGCGGAGATCTTACGGTAGAAGTTATGTAAAATTTAAGGTTTTTCTCCCTAGAAGGCAACCCCTCAATATATATGAGGGAATTGTATTGTGTCTATGTAGATATCTATTCTGAGTGAGAAAGAGAGAGGAAAATGTGTGAAAGTGAAGAGGGAATTACAACGGATCTGCTGTAGATTGTATCTCTTCAGTTTGTTGGATAATATAAAAGGAAGGACTACCTGTTTCTCCGTGGACGTAGCCCAAATTGCGTGAACCACGTATATCTGTGTCTCTCTTGTTTTATGTGTTTTCTGTGTTTATATTTCTGCAATATATTTCATTTTTTCCATTGCTCTGTAATATATAATTTTCTAACAATCATCATCATCCTCCATAAAGTCACGAACAGGTTCAATATAGCATGCTCCTTCTGCAGGGTCTAACGATACTATAACCTTGAGCACCTTCCTTTCAAAATTCATCTTCTGCTTCTTCAAGTTGATTACCACATCCATGTCAAAATCCCAATCAATTCCTATTATCACAGGATATGGATTGATGTCATCTACTATCTCTATTTCTTTAAAATCCGCCGGAGCACTTCCTCCTTCCATATCTACCGTCACACCATATAAGCACCACATCGGAATAATCTTCTATTGAATGGCCATGCATAGATGTATAGGGGACCATTGCAGCGCATGTCTCCCCATCCTTTCCCACGTTTTTTTAGGCATCACATTTGCATCTGACTCCAGATCCAATATTACCTAGTCCATTTCATACTCTCTTATCTGCGCAGTAAAACTCATCTCGCCCCCTATCCAATTCTTATGCTTACCTAGCTTCCTCACAGTGCGTTGTTATGAAGGAAGCTTAATCTTACCCGCATAGTTGTCTATTAGCTCTTGGAGTCCTTCTACTACCTTCTTATCGCACAACAACTTCATACAGGTCTTTAGAAAAGTGGATAACAACGAAGGATCTACCTCCTGTGTCGTATCAGTTTCTGATAGTTTCTCCTGACTTCCTGAGGTGGAGGCCTCAGCGAATCTCTTCTTTGCTTCCATGAATGTCTCTTTAGATTTATTAACGTCAAAGTCTACTTCTTTCTCGGCAGCCTTATGCACCCAACCTTCAGCCTCAGGCTTCTTTCCCTTGTCTTCTCTTGTGGCCATACCACTTCTTGTCACGATATTTACACTATGATCTTCTTCGTGAGGCTCCTCCCTCATCATCTAGATGTTTTCATTGGCTATTGGGTCTGCATCTTCTTTTATTGCATATTTTTTATAAGGATCGGGCAATCTTCTATCACATGGTCAAACTGTTTGTAGTATTGACATGATGGATGTGTGGGGTTTTGGCAGTCTCACGTGGAGTGTCCTGCTTTTCCACAGTTATAGAAAATAATATGGCCACGACCCCTGCTAGCCCCTCCTCCTCTTCCTCTTCCATGATCTTAGAATCCTTCATGCACTACACCTGCGCCCTTCATTTGAGGTCGATTTTCTGCCTGCATTCTGTAGGTAGGGGTACTATCCATCATTAGTTCATTACTTCGACAATGACATTCATCATGACCTATAGACTTGCAAAAGTTTCAAAACAACTACTGGGGGGTCTGTACAAACTTCTGTAGTAAATGGAAATTATCTATTGCATGTTGTCCAACTGGCAAACAATGCACCATGGTGCAGCTCCTATGCTCATCCCAACGGTCTTTTCTAGTTTTGGGGGGAAAGGGCCCCACCCAAAAGGTAATTTTGATAAACTAGACAATGGTCCTTATCGTGACCATGGCCCTTGCATTTCAAGCACAAAATGTTCACACGAACTTCAAGCTGGGCCTCCTTTCCTTTCTTCAGGCTCTACAACTCCAAGTGCAGGCTTTCTAGCTGTGATTGGATCTGTTGTACTTCAATTTTTGTATCCTATATTAGTGAGGCTTCCAACCTCATCATGATCACTACCACCTCTGCTTGAGTTGCTATCTTTTTTTGTGACAGCAGAAATCTTAAGTGTGGTAAGAGCGATGCGATATACCAGTCCTGATGCTCGGAATCTGAAATCACCATATTGGCCTGCCTGATTAGGCATTTCAACCTCTGATCAAAATCCCAGGATGACTCATTTACATTTTTCCAAATTTCTTTGAACCCAATTACTGACTGCACCTCTAACTTAGGCTCTCTAAACTCTTTATTCAGCACCTGCTGGGTTTCTGCCAATGTCACATTGGGGTTATCAATGCAGTACTTGATGTACCATGTTAATCCTTAGTCCTGTAAGGCCATGACCAGTTGTGCTTTCTTGATGTTATCATCCATAATCTGTTTTCATGTCCACACAACACCTGCAATGAACCAAAACTATTCGGGGTCTTCGCTCCCTACCCCTTTAAAAATCGACATCTTCATTGAGTTCGCCATGTTGAATGGTGGAGGTGGATATGGAGGTGGAGATGAAGGTGTAGATGTATGCATTAGAGGTGGAGGTGGAGGTGGATTGGATGGATGAGGTATTCATGGGATACCCTGCCTAATCAATTATACCGCACTTCGGGGTGTACTTAGGATTGTCCCTTCATAATCGCTTGAAGGGGATCCAATAAACGGACTATACTCAAAGCCTAATTATTCGTTCCATCTGAAGGATTTTCCACTTCGTGTAGTTCCAAACATCAAGGTGATGGCATAACCCATTTTTCACATAACAACATTTTAATCCAAGGTTTTATTAATTTCAAGTACTTACCTTGTGGTCTCTTGAAGAGCCTGCGCTCTGCTTCACTGTAACTGACAATTGTATTGATTGCGATCAATCCAGTGATCAATTTCCCATGCAATGTTTTTTTCTGAAGCTTCTAAGAACCTCACTAGCTCTAGAGTCCACATAATAGGGTTGTCAAGTCTCCTCGTACCCTGACTGTCTTCCAATCTAGATAGCCACTCATGCAATTCGCTAGGGAAGAATAGAAAGAAAAAAAATTGCTTTCGTCTGAGCATATGTATCTACTCAACCACCACTCCTTAGATAACTGCAATTTTTTGTTCTCCTAAGCCACAAATGCATTTTCCTTTCGATCGATCCGCTTCTCAATTTCTTTCTTCATAGGGAACCACTTATTCGACATCACACATTCCTCAGATTGGTCCCAGTCTCGGGAACAAAACCATTTTTTGGCTTAAGGGAGCCTGACCTTGGTTCAGAGTTATTCACACCAACCAACAAAACCCTAACTATTGGCCCTTTTGGCAACAACCTGCATAGCGCAGGCTCCAGTCTCACTCGAAGCCATATTTGGGGATGCTAGAACCAGGTTTCTGCATCCAGAGGCTTGTGTGATGGTCTTCCCAAGGATCTATAGGTCAGATCTACCTTCGGGCATATTTATTCCTTCTGACTATCAACTACTGCAACTCTATTGAAATCACCTTCAGATCTTCGCATAGGTACACGATCATACTTAACTTACAAAAAAGGTACAAATTTACTACTTTCACACAATAAATTGTATCCCTAGATCTACCTTCGTGCAGATCTTCCCTTTTCTAAACATTTAATTACAAAATATCTATCTAATACTTCGCGAAGGTAGTTAGTTACGCTTATCATGCATAAATATTATAGATTCCACAGTTTCGCATAGTAAATACAGTCTAATTCATAGAAAACGAATCATTGAGAGAAAATGCATAAATTTGAATAGAAGTAAGGAAAAAGGCATAAATGCAATAGATTTGATCCAAAATGGTCTTTATTAGATTTAGCATTCAGTCACAGACTCTTTCTGCCCTGCACCCTCAGCTGCAGCTGCCCATGCACTCAGCTGCGGACTTACTAAGGTCTCCACACACTCAGCTGCAGGAGCCTTCCCCTTTCGCCTAAGTACAGGAAACAGAATTTTCCTACCTTAGGACCTTGCCCTTACAATGATTCTCTATCAAACGTTATCCCCCAAGACTTGCTAAGACTCAACTATATATAGCCTTTTCATTACAATACCATTGCGTGCAGACCATGGGTGAGTCTCAAAACCGACCTATCACTTACCCATACAAGGGACTAATGCCCCTTTGATTCTTACTTAGCTTCGCGCTCCACTTCCTCATTTCGTGGAGACTTTACATTATTTTACAAAAACTATTACAAAACTTGACTTTTACTAACAAAATTTGACCCTAGGGATCCCATCCCAACATAAGTCGTCTAAATGCTTAGGCCAGGCCACTTTGCCTTCACCATCATACATGATTTCTAAGAAGTCATCCTAGAACTCCCTCTCAACATGAAAGATGTGTCCGTTGGACAAAAATTTCAGAGGGTGAAATATAAAAAACTCCAAGACAGATGTGCGAAGATTCAAAATAGATTGTGACTCAGATTGTCATCTGGCCCTCCTTCTAGTGCCAAAAATGTTGATGGTGCTGGACTCGACAACATTCAAGGGATCTCCCCGATATGAAGTCCCAACTAGACCTCACACCATTTGGTGTAGGAGTCCAATCTGGTACGATGGCCTGGTCACCATAATCTTAAAGATATGCCTTAACTCTTGCTTGTCAGCAAGTGAGAGTGGTCTTATTTGTCTTCGAATAGTGAGGCTCACGTGCCTGGTGAGTGCTTGGTGTTACTTGTGTCAAAATTCTTTCATTGCAAAGGGAGAGGGTGGAAGTGAGTCTCAGGTTGAAAGGGAATAGTCCCAACTCTACTAGATACACACAAAACAATAGGACATGAACAACTTCCAGTGGAGTAGTCCACACAGATGTGGAAGTCACAAACACAAGGTGAACATATAGCATGCACAACACCTAATCGAATAGTCCACACTAGTGCGATGGGAGTTATAACAAGTTGACATGAATGAACCTATCGAGTGTCTGGCAGGATAGCCCACACAGACGAGATAGCGTTAACAACTAATACAACACATTTCCAACAACATATGTACTAAAACAACCAAAACAGTTCAATTGTCTTAATACAAGTTAAAGAAACATGCATTACAAGTGTTCGAAGTTTAGTATTACAAACAATTACAATACATGTGTGATAACGTGATGGCCTGTTAACAGGCTTCTGAATTAAGCGAAAGTTCCAAGACACATTGGTACACCATTACATCACTAACCCTAATATCAGGGCGTTGGAGCCATTTGTTGGGTGCGGAGCCTGATTATCTTTTGTATTCAAAGGTATCAATGCATTGGAGGCCAGTTCGAAATGGGGCAAAAACGCCGCCCATAAAATATTCGCTGTAGGGGGGGTCCAGGGGGGGCAGCTGCAAGCTTTTGGGAGTCCTCCCCTGGCGAGGGGATCGGGAGTAGCGCCCCCGAAGCTAAGAATAGATGTAAAATTGCCTTGTAAAATGTTGTAATTTCGTAGTCAATCTGGGTCATTTATTAGGCGGAGATCTGACAGTAGAAGTTATGTTTAATTTAGGGTTTTTTGCCCTAGAAGGCAACCCCTCACTATATATGAGGGAATTGTATTGCATCTATGTAGATCTATATTTTGAGTGAGGAAGAGAGAGGAGATTGAGAGCGAAGAGGAATTACAGTGGATATGTTGTAGGTTGTATCTCTTTAGTTTGCTGGATAATATAAATCGAAGGACTGGTTGTTTCTCCGTGGACGTAGCCCAAACTGGGTGAACCACGTATATTTGTGTCTCTCTTGTTTTATGCGTTTTCTGTGTTTATATTTCTGCAATATTTTATGTGTTCCATTGCTCTGTAATATATAATTTTCTAACAATTGGTATCAGAGCTGAAGGTCTATTTGGCTGAAAAACTCGCAGGAGAGAAGGGTTCCTGGTTCGAGTGGGAGCAATAGTGAAAGATGGTAGGTTTAGGGTCGAAAAATTCAACAGCCAAAACTACCAATTGTGGAAGATGCAGATGGAAGATTATTTGTATCAAAGAGATCTGTACCAACCATTGAGCGGAAAGAAAAAGAAGTCAACGAATATGACAGACACAGAATGGGATATTCTTGACAGAAAGGCACTTGGAACAATACGGCTATGCCTAGCGGCATCAGTAGTGTTTAATATTTCAAAGGAAACGACAACAGAGGGTTTAACGTCGACATTCGCAGAACTATATGAAAAACCCTCGGCCTCAAATAAGGTATTTCTTATGAAGCATCTATTTAATATGAAGATGTCAGAAGGTGGATCTGTTGCTGATCATTTAAATGAATTTAATACAGTTACCAGTCAGTTAAGTTCTGTAGGGGTAACTTTTGATGATGAAGTTAGGGCTCTATTGTTTCTGTGCTCATTGCTAGAAAGTTGGAATGGTTTAGTTATGGCCATTAGTAACTCTGTCTTTTGATCTAGTACTTTAAAGTTTGATGATGTTGTCGGTGCAATCCTTAGCAAGGAAATGCGACGGAAAAGCTTCGGTGAGACATCAGGTAATGCTTTGACTGTAGAGACTAGGGGAAGAAAAATGGAAAGAGGAAAGAGCCTAGGATATCACAGTAAGTCAAGAAAAGGTAGATCCAAGTCCAGATCGGGGATAGTGTGCTAGAAAAGAAGGAGGGGCGCAACAAGAAAACAATCATGAAGCGAATGTGATAGGTGATGTGTTGGAATATGCTTTGATTCTTTCTTTAGAAAATATTATTGATGCTTGGGTGGTAGATTCAGGGGCCTCATTCCATGCCACACCTGATAGGAAACATTTTCATGATTATGTTCAAAGAGATTTTGGACAGGTTTGATTGGGTGATGATAAACCCTGTAAAATAATTGGAATGGGTGCAGTTTTCATAAACCAACATAATCGAAATCAATGGCTATTAAAGGAGGTAAGGCATGTCCCAGATTTGAAGAAAAATCTGATTTCAACAGGGCAATTGGGAGGTGAAGGCTGTGTGACTACTTTTACAGATAAAACCTGGAAGGTCACAAAAGGATCCCTGGTAATAGAAAAAGGAGAAAAGGTTGGTACATTGTATTTATGCAATGGTATTTCTAATTTTGTTAATGCTTTAACCTCTACAGGAGAAGATACTGCATTGTGGCGTCATAGGCTCGGGCACATGAGTGAGAAGGGGATGCAGATTCTTCACTCATGAAATTTTTTGCCAAGTTTGAAGCATGTTGATTAAAATTCTGTGAGAATTGTGTTTATGGAAAACAGAAGAGAGTTAGATTCCTCAGAGTTGGGAAAGAAAAGAAGAGCGAAAAACTAGAGCTTATGCATACAGATGTATGGGGACGTTATTAGCTATCATCTCTTAGTGGATTTCGTTATTATGTTACTTTTATTGATTATGCAACCAAAAAAAGCTGGATTTATTGTATTCGAAATAAATTTGATGTATTTGATACTTTCAAGAAATGGAAAGCTTTGGTTGAAAATGAGACAGGAAAAAGGTTGAAGTGTCTCAGATCAGACAATGGAGGTGAATATTGCAGCAAAGAGTTTGATAGGTACTGTTCTAAGAATGGAATTTGCAGAGAGAAGACAGTTCGAAGAACACCATAAGAAAATGGTGTCAGAAAGGATGAACAAGACAATCATGGAGCATGCAAGGTACATGAGATTGCATGCAGGATTGCCTTTACAATTTTGGGTAGATGATGTAGATACTGTTGTTTATCTAATAAACAAATGGGCCTTCAAGTTCCTTGGATGGTGATATTCCAGAGAAGGCATGGACAGGTAAAAAGGTAAACTACTCTTTTTTAAAGACTTTTGGTTGTGAAGCCTTTGTCCACATTAATAAAAGAAATAGAATAAAGCTTGAGGCAAAATCAAAGAAATATACCTTTATTGGATATGGTGTTAATGATTTTGGTTATCACTTTTATGATTATGAAAAACACAAAATCATTAGGAGCATAGATGTCGTATTCAATGAAAAGGTTTTGTATAAGGATCAGCTGCAGGAAAAGAAATAGGAAAAAAAACAGAGAATACACAGTGCTTGACGAGATAACAGAAAAAGTGATGGTGCCTGAAAATCATAATGATCAACATCCAGAACAACAACCAAACTAGCCACAAGCACCTCAAACACCTCAAAGTGGTGTTAGAATATCTACCAGGATAAGTAGACCCCTTGAACGATACTCTCCTTCATTATATTATGTATTATTGACTGATTCTGGTGAACCAGAATGTTATGAAGAAGCAGTACAGGTAGAAACCAGGAAGAAGTGGGAGCAAGCCATGATAGAAGAGATGAATCCTTAGCACATAACCAGACATGGGACTTAGTCAGGTTGCCTGTAGGTAAAACAACATTGCAGAATAAATGGGTTTACAAGTTGAAGGAAGAAGATGGAGGTAGAAAAGGGTATAAAGCTAGACTTGTGGTGAAAGGGTTTGCACAGAAAATGGGTATAGATTTTGATGAGATATTTTCTCCTGTTGTTAAAATGACTTCAATCAGAACTATTTTAAGTCTAGTAGCAATTGAAGATTTACATCTTGAGCAGTTAGATGTAAAGACAACCTTTCTCCATGGGGATTTCGAGGAAGAGATATATATGCAGCAACCACAAGGATATGAGGTAAAAGGGAATGAGAAACTAGTGTGCAGGTTGAAGAAGAGCTTGTATGGCTTAAATCCGGCTCCAAGGTAGTGGTATCTAAAATTTGATAGGTTTATGTCTGAACAAGGTTATACCAGATGTCACTCTGATCACTGTGTTTATCTCAAAAGGCAAAATGATGGCAGCTATATTATATTGTTATTGTATGTAGATGACATCCTTGTTGCAAGTTCTAACATGTAGGAAATAAATGTTCTCAAAAGAAAATTGGAAAACTCATTTGCAATGAAGGATTTGGGTGCTGAAAACAAATCCTTGGTATGAGAATAACTAGAGATAGGAAGAATCACAAATTAACATTGTCTCAAAGTGAGTACATAGAAAATGTGTTAAAAAGGTTTAATATGCAGAATGCAAAACTAGTTAGTATACCTTTGACTAGCCATTTCAAATTAAGTAAGGAGGGGTGTCCCAAGGCTCAGGAAGAAATGGCTCATATGTCTAAAGTTCCATATGCCTCAGCAGTTGGAAGCTTAATGTATGCAATGGTTTGCACAAGGCCTGATATTTCACATGCAGTGGGAGTTGTAAGCAGGTACATGAACAATCCAGGAAAAGAACATTGGATGGTGGTGAAGTGGATTCTCAAGTATTTGAGAGGTACCACAAATCAAACATTATGCTTTGGTGGTTCAAACATTTCTCTACAGGGATATGTTGATGCAAATATGGTGGGTGATAGAGATAACAAGAGGAGCACAATAGGGTATGTGTTTACTGTAGGTGGAACAACTGTCAGTTGGGTCTCAAAACTACAAAGTGTTGTTGCACTCTCAACAACAGAAGCAGAGTATGTTGCTGCTACAGAGGCTAGTAAAGAAATGATTTGGTTACAAAGGTTTCTGGATGAATTGGGTAAGAAGCAAGAGTTGGGCAGGTTATACAGTGACAGCCAGAGTGCCATACATCTTGCAAAAAACTCTGCATTTCATTCCAAGACTAAACATATACATCTCAAGTACCATTTCGTACGGTCAGCATTGGACGATGGACAGTTGAAGCTGGAAAAGATGCACACCAGCCAGAATCCTGTAGATATGTTAACAAAAGTTGTAACCAGGGAGAAACTGAGAATCTGCTCAGTTTCAATTGGTCTTCAAGTATGATGAAGAAGATGAGAAACAGACAGGTCCAAAGTGGAGCCATTGTCTAGAAAATGAAGCAGTGGTGGAGTTGTTATAATGAGTCTCCAAGTGGGAGATTGTTGGGTGTGGAGCTTGATTATCTTCTGTATTCAAAGGTATCACTGCATTGGACCCCAATTTGAAATGGGGTGGCAACGCCGCCCGTAAAATATTCGCTGCAGGGGGGGTGCCTGCAACCTTTTGGGAGCCCCCCCTGGCGTGGGGATCGGGGGCAGCGCCCCCGAAGCTAAGAATAGATGTAAAATTTCCTTGTAAAATATTGTAATTTCGTAGTCAATATGGGCCATTCATTAGGCGAATATCTGACGGTAGAAGTTATGTTTAATTTAGGGTTTTTTTCCCTAGAAGGCAACCCCTCACTATATATGAGGGAATTGTATTGCGTCTATCTAGATCTGTATTCTGAGTGAGGAAGAGAGAGGAGATTGAAAGCAAAGAGGGAATTACAGCAGATATGATGTAGGTTGTATCTCTTCAGTTTGTTGGATAATATAAATCGAAGGACTAGCTGTTTCTCCATGGACGTAGCCCAAACTGGGTGAACCACGTATATATGTGTCTCTCTTGTTTTATGTGTTTTTTGTGTTTATATTTGTGCAATATTTTATGTGTTCCATTTCTCTGTAATATATAATTTTATAACACCATTTCTCACTTCTCAAATAATATATTACAGACTCTCAATTCTATGTGGGAGGAGCCAAGGTGAAAAGTCTTTTGCATCTACAAATGAGGGGTATTTATAGCAAAGGGTAAAACTGGCCCTTGTGACTGTTCGACTTCCCTCATGACTGTTTAACTTACATGACTCTTCAGATTTACATGTGGGTCTCTTGGACTTCCAAGTTACATTACATTGATTACAACAGTGTGGCCCATAGTAGTGATGTGGCCGAGATGACTCGTGACATGACTCGACATGACAGACCTGGTATGTTCATGTTTCTAGTTGCATGCATGTCAAGCTGCAGTGCTGCTGAGTGATGGATGTACTCTTGGTGTCTCATAGCTTCACCTCCGCATGGAAATGTGTGTGGAGTCTTCGACGGTCTTGGTGTTCCCTTGATGTTCCATGTGCACGTCTCTCCTTTGCTTGTACTTTCGCATGTTTCATGTGTTCATTCATTTGCAAACAAATCTCCTTGCATGCTTTCCTCGTTCATCCATTCATGAAACAATCTCCTCTCATGCATTCCTTGTTCAACCATTTGCAAACAAATCTCCTCGCATTCTCACCTTGTTCATCTCATTCGTCGTCATGTTGTGTCTCATCCATGTAACTGTATCTGTAGTCACTCATGATGAGACGACATGAAATCTAGAAATATCCTAGTCTACCATGATGCATTGTTCTTCGCTTTTAGATGAGGTGACCTGGAGAGAGGACAAGGCTCTGAAACTGAGCAAGGCAGATTTCAAGCTGGGATGCGGGCTATGGGCACTACCGGTGAAAATTGCGCAGAGTTCACTAGGAGACTAAGATGGACAATCCAGATTAGCAGTGACTGTCTGTGGGATTTGGCTTGGATGGAAGGCATATTTGTGCACTTTTTCTAGGGAGACAGTGCAGGCAGCAAAGGGGGACTGGCACCACAAACTGTGCAATTTCTCCAGGGAGCTGACAACAGGCTATAAGAGGTTGCTTGGAAAAATTGCACAATTTTTTTGGGGTGCTGCCAGAGTGCTATGTGAGTGCTGCTGGAAAAACTGCGTAGATCTATGAGGCTGGCTTGTTGGACATCCCTACACAATTTCTGAGCTGAGAAGTATGCTAGGAAGCTGGGTGACTACTTATGAAAATTGTGCAGTTTTCAGGCAGAGAAGCAGGCCGACTGTTGGGGTGACTAGCTAAGAAAACTACGCAATTTTTTAGGGCAGTGCAGGCGACATGCAATGGGTGTTTGTCAGGCATGTCTACACAATTTCTTCAATTAGCAAAAGCGGGTATGCTTGGCAGCTTCTGCGCAATATTTTAGAGGATTGAGGCCCGGGGTCACTGCCCGGTCAAACTCTCTGGTTAACCAGCTAGAGGCTTGGTTGATTTTCATGTGGGCAGTGCAGATTGAGATGGCTTGCTGAGAAACTTCTACGTTGTTCTAGGTGACAGTCATTCTAGTCGATTCCAGGATTGCACAGTGTAGGATTCCTGGGAGATAGCCTCAAGCTCTGCACAATTTTGGGCAGCAGTACATGATCACTGAGGGCTGAAACAGTGGAATGTAGCTTAGTGGAGGTCTGGCTATTGGAGGGTGATCCAGTCATCAGAACTTCAACAAAATGACTAAGTGTGTGAGCGAGTGAACTTATGCATACATGAAGTTGCGAACACACACTCAACATGACTCGATGACAAGACACCTCTAACCATCAAGACAACATATACTCATTGTGACCGACCAACGGTGCGAGCAACAAGCATGACGCTCGTGATATATCATTTAATGACTGTGACGACACTTGCACAATGATGCATATAACTTCATGTGTGAGTGCAACTAATGTTTACACAGAGAATACGACTTGTACACACGAAGGCGAACTTTGTGGATGGCCAGAACATGGCTGCAAGCATGACATTGTGACCGACATATAAAAGGATGTCCGTTGAATGGTCAAGTGAGGAGGGTGTAAAGACTTGACACGAGCTCATGGGATGAGCCCGAGTTCTTGCAAACATCATGGGAAAACCCAAGGAAGGCTCTGAAATTGGATGCAGGGCAAAATTTTGGAGGGTGTTGCAGCCACTTCAACACCAAGGTAAAGCTTTGGGCTCCCACCTCCAGACCACATCAGTTCCCTCACGACCAATTGCATTAGAGGGGGATAAAGCCTCACTAATAGAAATCCTCCATGGTTAGGGCTTGATCTGTGAAAGGATAAGGTTTCCCATTTTTTTCATATAAGTTCAATGCTTGGTCCCTGTATGTCGCAACAAGTTTTGCTTCTCATTCTTTTCCATGAATCAACTAAGGGACTTTGACCTTGCCTCACGTGACATCTCATATTTGGATCTCTACAATCGCCCCAAAAACAAGCTTTTCTACTTCACAGACTTCCTCGAGCTAGTATTTTTTACCATGGCTCCGCCTCATAGATCAGACATGCCTCCACATCAAATTGAATCAAGGCTTCATGTTGATGCCAATGGCTTATTAAGGTGTTCCATGGTACTACCCCCTCCTAAGCTTGGTAGAATGCAACTCTAAGGAGGTTATGGCCCACTTGCATTCCCCGTTCTTGGACATGGAATCCCATGCATCCTGACGTAGGTGCTCCTGCGATGCTTACCTACTATGGGCTTTGTGTGAGCTCCTCAACTTTCTCGACCTCGCCCACCACAGAACCTCCTAGTGCCTCACCAGTGATACTAGGATGCCAACGAACGATATCCATCATACTCATAATTCAAGGCTAAAGTCCATTTAGGTAAAGTTGATGGTTTCATCTTGCCCCAAGGGAAACAACCCTCAACATTGATGCAATTCTTGTCACGCGGAAAAACAACTTGTAACACAAGAAAATAAATGGATGTAAGTGAATGTCGACCCTACTAAGAAGATGGTCTTCCATGTAATTGTTTCACATTAATACAAAGGGTCTATGAGCCCACTATTTCAAGTTTTAATTCAAGCTCTTATGGATTTTTTTGTGGTCTGCAACATGGCCTTATGTTCCTCTATTATTCACTTATGTATTGTTCTCAATACACTTAAGAATTTTATTTGGTTTAAGGTTCAATTCAACGTTATATCTTAGGCCTTATTATCATATAAGTTATTACACATTTTATGCACATGTTATTCTGTGTTCAACACCAGTAAGTCATTCCAACAACATCTTATTTCTAGTTCTGAATCTCATGCTCACTTAGTTTATTTTAATAGAATCACTTATTCCTGAGGAACGACACACACACACACATATTCATCATTTCCATCAATATCATATCCACATAAAAATGCATTCACATATTCATACATTAGCAAGACAAATATAGTTCCAGAATCCAGAAATAACACAATTAGGAATGCATCATGGTTCATCAACAGATAAACATGTACAAACATATACTTCTCTTTTAACTTGAAAGGTAACTGAGTCTGGAACACGGACTCTCCACCCAACCATAGATAGATGTAGCTACACTTACTTGCAGTTGTCACCCTTAAGCCAAATTCTAGAGTCTAAGGGGGACACTTGCTTAAGCGAATTGATCACCAATTTCCAACTAAAATAGGGACTCCATAGGACCTCCTTCCTCAATCCCACCAATCGACCATAAATTATTGTGTCAACATAGGGATTCCAGAGGTACTCTACCTCACCCCCAAGTGCACACACATAGTTATTCACCCCCTTCTAGGGAGTTCATAATGAACTTTAATAGTAATGAACTTACCAGAGGTCTTTTGTCAAGTTTTCCTTTCATGCTACTTCAGGATTGGCCACTTCCCAGGCTATGACTGGGCTCTAGGGTCTGTTATCTCAACCCATAGCCTCTAGGGGACCCAAGCTATTACAGGGCTCCATAGATTCCATCCCAACCCACAACCTCTAGGGACCCAAGTTTTTACAAAGATCTAGAGACTATTTCTCAACCCATAGCCTCTAGGGGCCCAACTTGTTACAGGGCTCTAATGATCATATCTCAACCTACAACCTCTAGAGACCCCAAGCTATTACAAGGCTCCAAATACTATAAACTCAACCCACAACCTCCAAGGAACCAAAATCAAATCCCCTTCTCTTCTCTTCTCTTTTGTGATACTTATTGATTTCTCTCATTGGATGCTCGAATAGGTGCATTCTCTATATGCCTCTTTCCCTCTCAAATGAATGTGTCTTTTGTTGTCTTTTCCTTGTTTTATAGGGATTCTTTCCCCCTTATGCTTGCTTCCTTGGCCTCTTTCTTATCCAACATTTATTGTTCTATCCTTTCTACCTTGTTATTTGTAGTCCCATGCATAAATATCTTCCCCCTTTTCTTGTCATTATTTTTCAAGCAACATGGGCCTTAGTACTTTCTCTTGCAACCCATTTAAATTTTAGAACTAGTCCCTTGAATTCATGCACCAGCCAACCTTTAATGGTTGTACTACAGTTTAGGTTTCTTTCTATGCATAAAAAACGACACATCCTAAGCAAGCAATACTCCTCCCCAACTCTGGAATCTATGTCCCTTTGACTTAGTCCCCTTTTTTTATTTCACACATCGCAAAAATATTTACAATGAAGTTTATGAGCGAACCATGGGTGGGGTTTTCATATCCTTTTATGATATCTTAACTTATTGTATATAACTTAGGGAGTGTTCTAAGTTTATTTCATAAAATTAATGAAACCCAGGACCAAGTATCTCCAAAATCATTTATAAACCTGCAAAATAGATTTAGAAGTTGAATTGTATCAAGTTGAAGTAGAAGAATATAATCTAGAAGTAGAAACAATAATAATAGACTTGTGCCTTTAAAAATAATAATAAGGCCATGGGAGTCAAACACCCTCTCTATGCAATGAATAATTATAAAAATAATAAGGGTGAGGAGGACAAAGTTATCCAACTCCTTTTACTATGCCAAATCAAAATATTCTCCAATTGTAAAAAAAACCCTAAAATCACAAGATTCAAAATGATGATCCAACCTAAACACAAGGAGGACAAAAATATCCAATCACATAAAATAAAAAGCATTAGATGATTAGTGTCAAATTAAAATTTATAATGCAAGTATCATAATGGGGGGACAAAGCTATCCATATAAATGACACTTAGAAAAATAAAGTAATGCATGACAAAGCTATTAGACACTTTTTTATCTTAGCCTGATTTGGAGAAGAAAACCACTTAACAATTGATGATCCAAAGCATTATTCACCATGAAAAGCAAATCCAATATCACATGATCTACCTATAAACAATTAAATAGTGTAGAGCAACAGAAAATATTTTCTTCCCTATCAAAATTCTAGCCAGATACAAATGAGGAGAGCTTCTCTTTCTATAGAGGAGAAGAGAGCTCAAAGAAAATGGATAAGACAAAATCTATTGGTCTTATACAATGTGAAAATAAAAAACCATGGTCTAATATCATGTGCACACCTAATGTAAGTAACTAAATTCATAAGAAAATAAGGAAATATGCCTCATGGTCAACATGAAAGAAGCCATGCATGGATATAGGAGGGTAGATAAGAAGAAAAAATACATAGCGGACCCTCCATGAACATAAAAATATGTGCCATCAATGAAAAACCAACTCTCCGAAATAGAGTAATGCCAAAAAATCAAATCAATCCCTCCAAGAGACTCACGTGTGATTGAGAGGTGTTACCCCACATCCGTGCATTGTTCAAATTTTTAAAATGATGTTGTCTTGAACTTGAAGCAAAGGAAAATGTTTTTTGAGAAAGAAATCCATAGATTTGTTCAACCATTAAACCCAACATATGCAAGAGCATTGTGAAGACGAAATTTTAGAGGAACATGCCCTATATTTGTTGTATAATCTTACCACTAAAGATCAAGAGGATTACATATACCCTGTAATGGACAGTGAACTAATTTGGTGTAGTGTTTAATCTTTCATGACAAATCTAGAAGTTACCTTTAAATGAAAAATATTTAAATCATTCATGACAGGTATAGAAGTT
Organism: Pinus tabuliformis; assembly: GCA_031772625.1. Classification (NCBI taxonomy): domain Eukaryota; kingdom Viridiplantae; phylum Streptophyta; class Pinopsida; order Pinales; family Pinaceae; genus Pinus; species Pinus tabuliformis. Next base: position 374,120,037 of record CM062804.1, read on the forward strand.
ATTTGTTGAGAAAATTGTTGTTTCTAGAGAGCTTAAATTTGATGTTGACTCTCTTACTAAATAGTCTCATTTCACTTCAGTTGTTTAACTCGATAGAGAAAAGTACAAATATCGAAGAATAGAAAGACACTGCTACTTTATTGGTGCTTTTAGATCACATACACTTACAAAATAGGGACCTTTTAGTTACCTGGGCTAACTCATTCATAGGCCATATGACTCTTCTCAGGGTATTCACAACCCATATGAGAAAATAAAACTTTGGTTGTTATTACCTAGCCGCCAATCAAGTATCAATGCAATTGCCCAGGCTGTTGTCTTTCGTCTTAAAGTGGTTGCTTCTTGGTTATAGTCTACCCTAGGAGATTCTAAAGAGGTGGTTGTTGTCTTTTCTCAAGCACTAAGAAACCGTATTGATAGAACATTTAACTTTAGAGGGATTTCGTATATTAGATTTGGAGACGTATTTGTTAAATGTCAATCCTTTGGAAATAATGTCATACAATTCAGGAAACCATTATCTACTTGTGAGTTTATTTTTTCATCTAGTGAGGAGGCTATTATTGTACATGTTCTCGTATCTAGTAAGAGGGTCAGACCACTTTCAAGTAATGATATGGAAGGATTCTTAAGGATACGGGTTACTCCTCGGGGCCTTCAATGGCACAGAATCCTCCTCTTGTCCTTTGATCTCCTTCCCCATTTCGCCTTCAATGTTTTCACAATGAGGAATCGATTTCACCTTCAAGGTTTTCTCAGCAGTGATGAATTAGTGTTGTTGGGAAAAGTATCCAATACGGAATGACCCTATCCCACTCTAAGGGTGATAGTACCTCAGCAACAACCGAATCCAAAGCTATTCGAGATTACTTCTTTATGAGATGTAAGAGAGGGGAGAAATAGATCCACTAACCGTTGTCTTCCGCTAATGATTGATCCAATCTTCTCTCTTTGCTGCTTGCTCCCAGCTCCTTGCTCTTTCACTGGCCCAGCTACACAAAGATCCTGCAAAAGGGGCAAGAGAGGGAAACTACAAGAAGCATACATTCATAATTGATTCAAGGATTAGAATAAATCAAATACACAAGTATAACAATTCACCATTGAGACACATGCATATAGAAGAACCTCAAATGCTTTATTAATGGAAGAAGTAAAGTTCTGAGAGTGCTACAACCATAAGAGGCCCAATCCAACAACACCTCCCAGCAGAAAGAAATCTCCTCTTCACCTCCTTCAAGCAAATCACCCAATAGTTCTATACTCAAACCAACAGCGCTTCCTTACATTCACAATATTCCCGCCTCCTAGACCTCATGAGAGAGCTCTATATATAGGAGTTTTGGAGAAAGGATGAGTCAGCTTGAGCTTAGCATGGAGCTAACTAGTGTCCTCTCCCACTTCAGTTATTCTTCAGTTCTTGAGTCCACTTGGAGGTTCTTGCTTCCACTTGGAGATCTAGATCCTCT